>OY783226.1:3356546-4561569 GCA_963678685.1 Patella ulyssiponensis
ATCTAGAAATTGACACAAATGGGTCGCAACTCATATAATAATATAATCTGGGTGTTTATAAACTGATCATGATTTACGTTCAATCGTTTATATTTTTACTCTCTAATTTCAAATCAGTTCTGTTCGTCGAAATACGTCAGAAGTCCCAATCGAATAGAAATTTCGAACGCCTGGTTATTCCAGCCTATTGTGCTAATCCCACCTAACAGTGCTGTAATGGAAACAAATTTCTATTCTAAATTATCACTGGTCAATAGTCCGATTAACAACCAATAGCTGACTGCGTTACAATATCATTATGTTTCAAACTAAGCTTCAAATAGGGTCAAATATGTTTATATAACGTTACATTATGGCTCACGATTTTTTTTATATCCAATTAACTGTGCATAGCAGAATGTTGCAGAAAAATGAATTGCGTGACAAACTGGGTGATCTAAACGGATACAATACCTTAAATTAATGTCCAGAGTTATAGGGAAGACCCCAGATTAAATGAAGGGTTGTCATGTTGCTAGCCATCAATGTCTAGAGAGGGATTTCTTGGGCCATTGCAGCAGGAAAATGGTGGCTTACACGAATCCCAATCAACCGCCGCATATGCGTTTTTTTGTTGCTATTCTAACACAAGAGTAGATAAACTTTCAATTTTCGAATCGTTTTGTAACTGAAATCCCAGTCTATGCCGAGCGGGATGTTTTCACTCTAGCCGTGAGCCCGAAAAGTCAGATTGCCCATTGCCTCCCCCCACCCCCGAAAATTTAGGAAAATAGGGTTTGCACCTGAAAATGACGGAAAATTTCAATTTTGAAGTTGAATTTGCGATATTGGCGTATTATGATAAATTAATATAATAATTTGTGAGAAAAATGAAGTTTGGAATCGGGTTAGAATGCGACTTGTTTGAATTTTGGAGATTATCGCGCCGTTTCTAACATTATATTAATGGCGCTCATGATCTCGCCATTATGGGCGCCCCTCCCGCATGAAGTACCCCACAAATCATGCTGTTTGAAATTTGAAGATTATCACGCCGTTTTAGGCGGCCAATCCATTCGTGGGCGTGTAGCTAATCTCACTAGCATTATATTATGGGGTCCATGTTCTCGGCATTATGCCGTTTGAATTTAGAAAATCATCACGCCGTGTTGGGCGCCCAATTCATTCGTCGACGCCTATCCAACATCCATTTGTTAGCAGTGAGTTAAATTTAGTTTCAAGTGCCATTTGTAGTTTAGGTTATATTATGGGGGTCCATGTTCTCGGCATTATGCCGTTTGAATTTAGAAAATCATCACGCCGTGTTGGGCGCCCAATTCATTCGTCGACGCCTATCCAACATCCATTTGTTAGCAGTGAGTTAAATTTAGTTTCAAGTGCCATTTGTAGTTTAGGTTTTGTTAACTGGTTTTTATCTATGTCAAAATAGTTCAGTATCTCGGTAATGGAAGCTATAACAATATATTTGGTTTTGTCATATATCGAGGTTAATAGATTGAATATATTGCCATTTATGTTATTATTTGATAACTTGAAAAATACTCCTTTTCTCCATATTGTGTCAAATGCCTTACGAAAATCAACAAAGCAAAGGAAAATATTTTTTTTTTCATGTTTTTAAACTTGCTAATTATTGTTTTAAGGATCATAATGTTATCACAATGTCTATTGTCCCGGCGAAATCCAAATTGAGCCTGATCAAGGATGTCATTCTCTTCCAAATAGTTAGATATTCAGTCGTTTATAATAGACAGGAAAGATTTGCTTAGACAGCTTGCAAGTGCTACACCCCTGTAGTTTCCCGGTTCTAGTACAGAACCTTTTTTGTATATGGGTGTTATGGAAGAATCTTGCCATCTGTTGGAAATATTCCTGTGGATAAAATTATATTGAAAAGTTTTAAGTAATTATCGATCATCAAGTCTTGGGATACAATTAGCATTTCATTTAGGATAAAATCGGGGCCATTAGATTTTTTCCTTCGTTTCTAAAAGGCTTCGCGTACTTCTTGGGCCGTGATTTCCCCATTTAGTTTGTCATTTATTGTTGAATTACGGTGTATATTATTGATGCGGTTGTCGATATCTTTATCTCTATCATCAGATTCATTTTTAGTTTTGAATAAAGAGGTAAAATGCTGTTGCCAAGTATTTTATGGAATATCGCTACGGTCATTTTTCTTATCGTCATAAAGTAGAGAATTAATTAGATTCCAATATTCTTTGGGGTTATTTTATTCTAAATCATTAAGTTTTGCTAAAATCGTACTTTTAGCTTGGCCACTTTTGAATTTAATAAGTTTTTTGTAGTCCTTTGTTCTTGTGTAATATACCCGACGGAGGTGAGCGTCGAACGGATTTTGATTGAAAGCACGTTTAGCAGACAACATATCAGATCTAAGCCTATCACATTTTCCAGTCGAACCATTTGTTTTTTCTTTGATTACGTATTGGTTTAGCATCTTTGACACGACACAAGATCTGGCAGCATTTAACAAAATATCACCTAGATCGGTCGTCGCATTTTGTTTATCGGACGGACTTTGATCATAGTGTTTTATCATAAACTGATTAACTTGTAAACGCGTAGCTGGTTTTCTAAGTTCATCAAAAAATATAAATCCGATTGCGGTATCAATAAATTTTAGGGCTTTTTTATTCCTTTGCTCGTTGACATTACCACCGTGAGACTGGGGTGGGTGGGTCACCGGGGCCATAATATTATCGCAAATGGATTGATTAGTATTGCAGTTGGAGCTAGAACCAGGGTTAGTACTAGTTTGTATAGTTGAGACATTTATTTCTGTGTATATTAAACAATGATCTGAGAGGTGTGTTAGGTGTGAAACTTTAAATGATAATAATAATTTATCAAACATAGCTATATTAGTAAGTATATAATCAACAGTGCTACATCCCATGTGGTTAATACATGTATAGTTACCAATCATATCTCCGACAGATCTGCCATTAACAATGCAAACGTCGCTGGCATTACACAGCTGGATTAGGTCCTTACCCATGAATTTACTTTAGTGTCTTTATTGTTTCTGAACCTAAGAAAAACATTTTTTGACTTATGGCTTTTAAGGCAGGGGAAAGGCATGTCTTCATTTATTTCTGGACAAGAGAATATATCATATATTTTGTTTGTACGAGCATTAAAATCACCGCCTAAAAGAATATCCCCAAGGTTGATATACTTAAGTATGTCCGTTTCTAGCTCATCAAAGGGGTTAAAATCCCTTTTATGCCAAATAGGTTTTTTTTTGAGGTATGTAAACAGATGCGACATAGATATTAGAAGTGAGTCTAAAGACGGATCTTTTTTAATTGAAACCATATTTTGTCCCCATCTTGTGTACCAAGAATACTTATCCCATGTTTTAGTTCTTCCTTAACATAAATTGCGCACCCACCCCTTTGAACATGTCTAGCGCGACTGCCCCCTTTCTACTGATGGTAACCGCTCAATGCCTCTTTAAAATTTCTTAGATGTTTCTGTTCACCCGAGGTCCAAGTCTCAAGGAAACATATAATGTCTAAATGCAAAACAAATCTTTGCAAGTCAGATAAATGTTTGGGGTTATTAATTTTTGATGTCAGACCATTAATGTTCCAAAACCCTATTTTAAGTTGCATTATGATTTCGGATGTGACAAATATGAGAATTGTAAGCACAAATAATAATTGGAAGTACAAATACAAAGTAAATACGCTAAAAGTGTAAAATCTACCTCTTATCACACAATGTAAACCCCCACGCAAATATATGAAATGGGCGACAGTAATAAAACACAGCTGATAATCCGTGTTTTCTTACAACTGTTTCCTGCTTGTATCGATAGATCAAAGTTTAACTTCTGTATCTGAATTGTTTCCTGTTTAAAGAGGACCCAATGAATTGTTTCCTGTTTAAAGAAGACCCAATGACCAAATATTATGCTTTATCTGCATTATGTTTAAATAAATTGTTGTTCATCCAAATGTTTATGTCTGCAATACAGGTTTCAATATTCAGCTTTGAAAATTACCGTTAATTAGTTTGAACGAAATGTACAATTGTGTATCATTCGCATATAGATACAATAATAATTCGTAATGTCTTACTATGAGACCAAGTAGTTTAGTGTATAAGCTAAAGAAGAGCAGTTCGAGGACGGACCTATTGTGGTACACCGGAAGCCAAAACAGAAGGCATAGAAGTAAAGGTCAAGGAAAAAGACATAATTGCCCAGAAAAATCTTGATTTCTCCAATTTTCGAAACTCTGTTTCAAACACTGGAATCATTTTTGTCTTGTTCACATTCTAGTTAAACAGGGAACAACCTTTATTGTCATGTTTAACCTTTTTCCATAAATGTATTTTTATTTTTAAAAATGCCGTAAAGTCACTATTTTTTTTTATTCTTTTATTTATTTCTTTTCATTTTTTTTTCATCATCAATTCCAACATAAATTGAGGGCAGCCCCTTAATGTTTCAAAATTTTGCAAAAGTAGGACCACCCAAATGTATATTAATTCTAATGTAGGCTATATATTGCAGGGGTTTTAATAAAGGTTTAAAAACTAAAGAGCATAGTTTTTATTGAGAATTTACACCCTGGTTACATTTTAGCGCCCAGTTATTTAATTTTGTATATCCGGTAGTTAACTTCTTCATATGTATAATTATTTATTTTTTTTGGAGGGGGGGGGGACATTTTATTATATAAATGTTTATTATCCTACTTAGGAAATGTTGCATACATTTTCCACTTTACTTTAAAACTGAATTATAATAGAGTGAAAGGGTGTGTTCTTGTGTATTTGGGATGGTTATATTAGGTGGGATTGCAAGCACACATACCTGGACTTGGGGGTTTTATAAGGATTTGTTTATTTATGTTTGCATTCACAACCCTTGTATATATTTATACATTGTTTCATGATTGTAACTTTGTTTAATTCGTCTTCAGTGATACCCTTTGTTTGACTTAGACATTGACTTTACATTAGACTTGACTCAGGGGTTTTGTATGCTGGATTTGTTGTATCAACTTGTGATTTGGTTTTTGATTATTTTGGTTAAAAGTGTTGATTTCATTTCATCTGTGCAATGGCAGAATCATTTCCACTCGAAGAAGCTGATAATTTGTTAAAAACTTTTCTACCCATGGGTGTTAAACCTAAAGCCGCCAGTAAAGAAGACCTTGAGAAAAGGATGAAAGATTATTTTACAACAAAGGAAGAACCTCATACCTCACAAGAACATCTACCAACGTCAACTCGAGATAAACCACGTGATGACATTAAGATGCTACCAGCTTTACCCAAGTTGTCATTTTTCTCTGGGGATCCAGCATCTAAGTCTTAAGTTTCCTTTGACATTTGGAAATTTGAAGTTGAGAAGTTGGTTCATTCAAGTTACAACAAGGAACAGATTCGACAAGCCATTTTTAAATCTTTGAGTGGTGCAGATCCCGAAGGATTCAATTGCGGAATGGGGTTGCCGACTTGAATATATTCCAAAGAAACCTGTTGATCGTGGTGATGTTTCACAGGATGCTACCAACGACATGTTACGCACACGATTTTGGGGTGGACTTACAGCCAGTATTAAACAGCAAACTGTGCATAAATACGATCGTATCAAGGATTATGAAGAATTAATGGTTGGAGTTAGTGTAACACTATTGTAAGTGATAACAGAATCGGTCTCGTAAATATATGGTTTATTTACAACGGGAACAGAATATCAAACAGACACATACATAAGCCTACACCAACATTACAGAAACTAACTAAACTATACTTGAACTATTAGTACGACAGGAACACATCTATCTATCCATATTGAATCGACCATTCCATTGGCAGCGGCTGAACCCGGGCGAGTCCATACGCCGGTCTCTGCAGTCTCGTCGTCTGCTCTCTCTCTTTTTGTCTGGTTGTCTGCTCTACTCCAGGTCTGTTTCTAAAGCCCCAAACGGTTAGGGAAGATGGACAGGAGGATTCATCATATATGGAAGTTCTGTACCGTGTTATACACAGATCATGTGTAGCTTGTATCGACACGTTTAATAAATTAGATGGTTAATAGGATCGTGCCTTAAATAAGTTTAGAGAGTAAAAGAAACGTCCACTATAATATATATCAAAACTAACAGCGGTCATACAGTTCTTTGCACCTAAATGAATGTTCAGTTTATGAAAGGTATAGAATGTTCAGTTTATGAAAGGTATAGACAACTTTGTTACATTAGGAAGATAGAATCAGAAGTTTGTTTATCGTCATCTGAGAAAAGAAAACCATCTGCATCTCATATTAACGCCGTAACCGAGGACAACGAAATCGAGAATATCGTCCTTAACACAGACTGTTCAGACACTTCAGAAATATGTAAAAGACCTGAAAATATATATACTTGTAAGCGGGAACTGGGGGAACCTTCGTCTTTAGCTATGGTCAAAAGGGTAACATCCGTACAAGTTGTCGTGTTAGACCTAAAGAGATTTTAACCGGAGGGCAGACAATAGGCTTGGGAACTCAGAGCCCTGTTAGCTTATTAGGGAAGAGTAATGTAGCTCCAGTATGAATTGGTAATTTATACTGTCAAGCAAGTTGCAGCGATTTGTGAATCGCTTTTAGAGATAACCTTGAGGTGTGTGTGAGCTGCAAGGATTAAGTATTTTGGCGAAGTTAAAAGACGCCGGAGGTAATAAACTTCCATACCTAAGTATGATTGAAATATATATAGAAAGTTCCCAGGATGCCATCAGCTGCAATACCATGTACATTTTAGTAGTACCGAATACATAATACCATCAGTTCACACCAGTACTGCCTGGTACTAACATTCTACAGCATCTTTTGGATACTTTTATCAAGAAACATGGACTCAACTTTCATCGACAACTTGAAGTGGAAACTCCCTGGTCGGTAACATTTGAGTGTCTTAAAGATCAGCAAAATGTGTACAAACAAAATAAGTGTGTGTGCATCGTGAATTCTGCTAAATGAAATTTTATATTGTTACACAGCAATAAATCTAAAGTTAGAACAGGAGTGGTTACTGCTAAATCAAGTGTCCATTGTAAAGCTATGTGTCAACTTTCTACGCAGTCTAAGATACCAGACAATGTAGAAAGTTTACCTGTTCTTGTTGATTTTCATCCGGACAACAAGGATCTTGTCTACAATAGAATTTCAGATTTATCTACTCATCCACTTTCAATTCAACAAAAACTCCATTTTATGTGAACTTCAACCAGTAACCACGAAGAACATCTGGGGCGTCTGCAATTGGTATTCATAAAACTTGAAAAATGCGGATTGAAGCTTGCGCCAAAGAAATGCCATTTTACCAACAGGAAATTAAATATTTGGGCCTAATAGTTTCCACAGAGGGCATAAAGACTGATCCAGCAAAGATTGGGAAGGTCAGAGACTGGAAAACACCAACAGCCACAGATGAGGTAAGGTCATTTTTAGGTTGTGTATGAACTTTTATTAGGAGGATAAACTTCCAAAAAAAAAGGGGAGGAAGAAGTCAGATGACAAGTCGACACCAAAATGGAAATGGGGACCACCTATTCTGGCTTACCCAGATTTTACTAAACCATTTGTGTTACACACGTATGCGGGTGGACGAGGATTAGGCGCTGTTCTGAACCAAGTGCAAGATAAAAAAAAACGAGTAATTGCTTGTGCAAGCAGAGGATTATCAAAATCAGAGAAAAATTATCCTGCACACAAGTTGGAATTTTAAGTGTTGAAGAGGGCAGTGACTGACAAGATCAAAGATTATCTCTACGGAAACACCTGTACCATCTATACAGATAATAATCCACTTACATACGTTCTCACAACAGCAAAGCGTGATGCAACTGGCCACCGTTGGTTTGCAGAGTAAGCAAACTACAACTTTAACATCAGGTACAAACAGGGAAAACGGGACATCGATGGTGACTGCCTTTCAAGAATACTCAATCCACCAGAGGATACTTACAAGGAGATGAGTCTCGAAGTTTTCAGAGCCTCACTCTTAAGTGACAAAAAGTTCTACAACTGGTGATTTCTTGTTTTGATAGAAAGATAGCGTTGTCATGACGATGTTGGACATCTGGGAAGAGACATGACGGTTTCGTTATTGAAGGAACGTGTATATTGGCCAAGAATGGCAATCAGATAAAAATTTTGACTTCTAGAGTGTCCACAACCTTGGTATTGCATACCTTTACACTATTTGCGTACAAGGAGCGGCCATTATGCCAGGCATTTTCGGTGCGATTTTCACGACATTTGAACTCAAACGCCATTATGGTGCAACGGTGATACATTTAAAGGCTTTTGAAAATCGGATACAGATTGTGACCTCTAGAGGGTTATAATTCAGGAAGTTACAGTCCAATATGCGCAAATATCAACCCTAACACTATTTGCGTACAAGAAACGGCCATTTTGTCCGACATTTTGGGTTAGCTTTTTACGAAATTTGAACTCATTGATGTGTAAAGGTGATATATTTAAAGGTTTTGTTTGTGACTTCAATTTTCCGAACAACGAAGGGCAATAATCCAGGAAGTTACCATCGGATATGCGCGAATATCTAGATGAACCGCGACCGTTGTGATATGAACATACATTTAAAGCTTCGGCAAAAAGGGATCAAAATTGTGGCCTCCAAAGGGGCCACAACTTTGATAAAGCATATATTTACACTATTTGCGTACGAAGGGTGGCAATTTTTGTCTGGCAGTTTTGGTCCGGTTACACGAAATTCGAACTCGACCGTCATTACGATGTAACGGTGATATATTTGAACGTTTTTTTTTTTAAATCAGATAATAATTGTGACGCGAACGTTTTGGTAACATTCGTAATTGGTTCTAATATGGTTGCGTTCAGAATGTTTGTTTAAGCACGTTCTCCGAACGTTCAGAAAGGGTTCAGAGATAGACTGTACTTTTTCTAAACGTTCCAGAAACATCGCCAAAATGTTGTCTTTTGACGTTTTAATTTTACTGTCATTCAACAATGACGGAACGTTATTTTGAATGTTTTTATAATGTTCCATCGGCAAACGTTGCATTAAAACATTAGATTAATGTTTTTTTATGACGTTATATCGTTGATACGGTGATACGTTACTAAACATTAGTTAATATCATTCTACTGATGTTTATTTTAGAAACGTTCAGATTAGTTGTTCCAAGAACGTCAACGGAACCACCTGATTCAACGTTATTTGTTAAGCCTGGTCAGACAAACTGTAGACGTCAGTAAATTATGTTCTTATAACGTAACTTTTGTAACGTTTTAAATTATGATTCTTTGAACGTTGGTAATACATTTGTTTGTGACGTTATATTGATTATATTGAATTTCAGTTTTTAAAACGTTCTGTTTTCCTAATCTAAAAACGTTAAAATAAAACGAAAAATAAACCCTTCCAATAAAGTTCGTAAAACGTTGTATTTCTATTTTACATTCTTTACTTCTTACATCATTAGCAAACGTTGCATTATAACATTAGATTAATGTTTCAATCATGTTTTTAATGACGTTATATCGTCGATACTGTGAAACGTTACTAAACATTAATTAATATTGTTCTCCTGACGTTTACTTTAGAAACGTTCAAACCGGTTGTTCCGAGAATGTCAGGTGAACCACCTGAATCAACGTTATTACGCAAGGCTGGTCAGACAACCTGGAAACGTCAGTAAATTATGTTCTTCTAACGTGACTTCTGTAGCGTTTTAACTTATGATTCTTTGAAGGTTAGTAATACATTAGACTAATGTTACGACTCCGTTTTTTATGACGTTGTATCGTTGATACTGAGAGACGTTACTAAACATTAGTTAATATCGTTCTACTGACGTTTACTTTAGAAACGTTCAGATTTGTTGTTCCAAGAACGTCAACTGAATCACCTGATTCAACGTTATTTGTCAAGCCTAGTCAGACAAACTGTAGACGTCAGTAAATTATGTTCTTCTAACGTAACTATTGTAACATTTTAAATTATGATTCTTTGAACGTTGGTAATACATTTGTTTGTGACGTTATATTGATTATATTGAATTTCAGTTACTAAAACGTTCTTTTTTCCTAATCTAAAAACGTTAAAATTAAACGAAAAATAAAGCCTTCCAATAAAGTTCGTAAAACGTTGTATTTCTTTTTTACATTCATTACATCTTACATCATTAGCAGACGTTGCATCAAAACATTAGAGTAATGTTTCAATCCCGTTTTTTATGACGTTATATCGCCGATACTGTGAAACGTTACTAAACATTAATTAATATTGTTCTACTGACGTTTACTTTAGAAACGTTCAAGCCAGTTGTTCCAAGAACGTCAGCTGAACCACATGAATCAACGTTATTTCCCAAGGCTGGTCAGACAACCTAAAAACGTCAATTAATTATGTTCTTTTAACGTAACTATTGTAGCGTTTTAACTTATGATTCTTTGAGCGTTAGTAATACATCAGACTAATGTTTCAACTCCGTTTTTTTATGACGTTATATCGTTGATACTGTGAGGCGTTACTAAACATTAGTTAATATCGTTCTACTGACGTTTACTTTAGAAACGTTCAGATTGTTTGTTCCAAGAACGTCAACTGAATCACCAGATTCAACGTTATTTGCCAAGCCTGGCCAGAAAAACTGTAGACGTTAGTAAATTATGTACTTCTAACGTAACTTTTGTAACATTTTAAATTATGATTCTTTGAACGTTGGTAATATATTTGTTCGTGACGTTAAATTGATTACATTGAATTTCCGTTTTAAAACGTTCTGTTTTCCTAATCTTAAAACGTTAAAATAAAACGAAAAATATAAACTTCCAATATAGTTCGCAAAACGTTGTATTTATATTTTACATTCTTTACATCTTACATTATTAGCAAACGTTGCATTTAAACATTAGATGAATGTTCCAACCATGTTTTTGTTTGACGTTATACCCTCGGTACCGTGAACCGTTACTAAACATCAATTAATATTATTCTACTGACGTTTACTTAAGAAACGTTCAGATTAGTTGTTCCAAGAACGTCAGCTGAACCACCTGATCAACGTTATTTCCCAAGCCTGGTCAGACAACCTAGAAACGTCAGTAAATTATGTTCTTCTGACGTAACTTCTGAAGCGTTTTAACTTATGATTCTTTCAACGTTAGTAATACTTTAGACTAATGTTTCAATGAAGTTATATCGTTGATACTGTGAGACGTTACTAAACATTAGTTAATATCGTTTTATTGACGTTTACGTTAGAAACGTTCAGATTAGTTGTTCCAAGAACGTCAACTGAACCACCTTATTCAATATTATTTGTCAAGCCTGGTCAGACAAAATTTAAACGTCAGTAAATTATGTTTTTCAAACGTAACTTTTGTAGCGTTTTAACTTATGATTCTTTGAACGTTAGTAATATATTTTTGGTGAAGTTATAATTATTATTATTGATTACATTGAATTTCAGTTTTTAAAACGTTCTGTTTTCCTAATCTTAAAACGTTAATTTAAACGAAAAATAAACCCTTCCAGTAAAGTTCGTAAAACGATGTATTTCTACTTTACATTCTTTACATCTCACATCATTTGCAAACGTTGCATTAAAACATTAGATTAATGTTTCAACCCTGTTTTTATGACGTTATTTCGTCGATACTGTGAAACGTTACTAAACATCAATCAATATTATTCTACTGACGTTTACTTTAGAAATGTTCAAATCAGTTGTTCCGAGAACGTCAGCTGAACCACCTGAATCAATGTTATTTCCCAAGTCTGGTCAGACAATTTATAGACGTCAGTAAATTATGTTCTTCTAACGTAACTATTGACTGTAGTGTTTTAACTTATGTTTCTTTGAACGTTAGTATAATATATTTGTTAGTGGCCTTATATGGATTATATTTGACTTCAGTTTTTAAAACGTTCTGTTTTCATTATCTAAAAGCGTTGAAATTAAACGAAAATAAAAACCTTCGAATAAATTTTGTAAAATGTTGTATTTCCTTTTTCGACATCTTACATCATTAGCAAACGTTGCATTAAAACATTAGATCAATGTTTCAAACCCGTTTTTTTTACCTTACATCGCCGATACTGTGAGGGGTTGCTAAGCATTAATTAATATTGTTCTACTGACGTTTACTTTAGAAACGTTCACGTCAGTTGTTTCAAAAACTTCAGCTGAACTACCTGAATCAACGTTATTTCCTAGGCCTGGTCAGACGACCTGGCAACATCAGTAAATTTTGTTCTTCTAGCGTAACTACTGTATATCGTTTTGACTTATGATTCCTTGAACGTTAGTAATATATTTGTTTGTGACGTTATATTGATTATTGGATTTAGTTTTTAAAACGTTCTGTTTTCCTACTCTAAAAACGTTCATTTTTCCTAATCTAAAAACGTTCAAATTGAGTTCGTAAAATGTATTTCCATTTTACATCTTTTTTACATCTTACATCGTTAGCAAAAGTTGTATTAAAACATTAAATCAATGTTTCAAACCGGTATGTTATGATGCTATATCGTTGATACTGTGAGGCGTTACCAAGCATTAATGATTTTCGTTCTAGCGACTTTTACTTCAGAAACGTTCCAAGAACATCAAATGAACCATCTAATTCAACGTTGGTTCCTAAGCCTGGTCACACAACCTGTAATCGTCAGTAAACTATGTTCGTCTAGCGGAACTTTCGTAGCGTTTTAGCTTATGATTCTTTGGGTGCCATTAATATATTTATTTGTGACGTTATAATATTGATTATTGGATTTTAGTTTTTAAAACGTTCTGTTTTTCTTTTCTAAAAACGTTGAAATTAAACGAAAATATAAACAGACTTACAATAAAATTCGCAAAACATTTCCATTTTACGTCCTTTTTTTTACATCTTACATCATTAGCAAACGATGCATTCAAACATACGATTAATGTTTTCACCCCGTACGATTATGACTTTATATCGTTGATACTGTGAAACGTTACAAAACATTAATTGATATCGTTTTAGTGACGTTTACATTAGGAACGTTCAGATTAGTGGTTCCAAGAACGTCAACTGATCCACCTGATTAAACGTTATTTCCCAAGCCTAATCAGACAACCTGTAAACGTCAGTAAATTATGTTCTTCTAACGTAACTTTCGTAGCGTTTTAGCTTATGATTCTTACGACGTTGGTAATATGTTTGTTTAGCTTATGATTCTTTGAACATATTTTACTTCAGAAACGTTGGGATTAGTGGTTCCGAGAACGTCAAATGAACCATCTGAGTCAACGTTATTTCCCAAGGCTGGTCAGACAACCTGTAAACGTCAGTAAACTATGTTCGTCTAACATAACTTTTGTAGCGTTTTAACTTATGATTCTTTGAACGTTATTAATATTTGTGTTTGTAACCTTATATTGATAATATTGGATTTTGGTTTTTAAAGACATTCCATGTTCTTAATATAATAAACGTTTAAATTAAACAAACAAAAATAACCGTCCAAAAATGTTCGTAAATCGTTTTATATTTAGATGGGTTTTACTGACAAGAACTGCTTTTAAACTTACGTCATTTTTGACGTCACGTCGTTGAAACTCCGGAGACGTTCTCAAACATTAATTATTGATGTCTTTCTATTGGCGTTTACTTTAGAAACGTTCATATTAGTTGTTTCAAGAACATCGAGTGAACCACCTGATGCAATATTATTTCCCAAGTCTGATCAGATCGCCTGTAAACGTTAGTAAACTATTTTGCTGGAACATAAATTGTGTAATATTTTAATTTAAATTCTTTGAACGTTATTGAATCATTCATTCATGAAGTTCTATTGATTCTATTAGAACTTAGTAATCTGAACTGAACGTTCCGTTTTCTTTATCTAAAAACGTTTTTAATTCAATGAACAAAAATTATCCTCCAACGATGTTACATCTTAATTGAAAAAATGTTTTTCTGGATGTTTTACTAGATTTTGAAACAGTCGAAAAACTTAAATGTTTAATGTTTTATTTGAAGTTACATTGTTGATACTGTGAAACGTTACTAAACATTTATTAATATCGATCTAGTGACGTTCGTAAACTTTTAAAACGTTCACATTTCATCTCCGGATGAACCATCTGATATAAAATCAGTACACGACTTAGGAATAAAAATTTTCAAGGTCATCGGTGGTCATCCGAAAATTCTACCTCAACATTATTCCCTGTATAAAATTTTGGCAAAGTACGACACAAATCTATTGCACGTACATTTTAAAAATCCTCAACAAATAATCAAGGTCATCGGAAGTCATACGAAAAGTACAAACATTTTGCTAAAGTAAAATATGCTGAAACACTGACAATTCTCTGCGTAACTGACATTATGACCTTGATCTCTGGGGCATGTTTCTACAAGGAACTTTCCGTTTTGAGATATAGTGAGTAAATGTGGGAGGTAAGGTCAAAACCAAAGGTTCGAACATTTACCTTGAAAAAGAAATTTTATTTCGGAGTCATTTTTCATTCAGTAGATTTGATGGTCATTTAATGTTCTTTCCACCCATGAATTTGAACCTGGTCAAAAGTCCCATCTTAAACTGAATATAAGGCCAAACACAAGTTCAGGGTCACTTCTTGGTTGGCAATTACGTGGACTTTAACACATTAATGGTCAATTTACCTGACTTTATCACAGGTGTCACAGTAAGGTCGAGGAAAATTCATATTTATTTTCCATTTTTGAACAATTTTCAAGTTTGATATGACTTTGACCTCTGAGGTAAAATGCATGGCGATGTTCTGGTTCACCGTGGACGATTTAGTTGGGATAGCCGGAGTCTTAAAGTTGTACCAATATTTGTCAACTTCGATTACCCGGGGTGGGGGTGGGGATTTATACCCCCGGGAGATGATTATGGTATAAGGACGGACTTTAACACCGTGGATCGGCTTCTCCGACATAATTTTCAGAAGTAGCCTGGATAGATGCGCTGTAAATTTAATTAGGGCTACCATCTTTTTTTTTCAAACTGGTTGCTCTTTGGGTGGCGTATATTAAAGGGCATTTGTAACAGGTATCTACGTGGCTAAGTGGGTAAGGTGTTGGCTCGCTACCCTGGGGGTGAAGTGTTCGATCCCTGCATTGGCCGAGATTTTCGGCGTGGTTAAAATGGTTTCCCCTTGTCAATGATGCAGAACGGGAGGACCTGACAAGGGCAGCTGTCTTGTTCGGATGGGACGAATAACCGAGGTCCCGTGTACACATTGGCGTGTGTAAAAGATCCCTTGTCAGTTGGGATTCGATATAAGAGTAGGCCGTAGCGCCACTGCCTGGGCAAAATTTCCCTCATGGCACACTGTATGGCGTATGCCCGTTTTCCATTAGCCAAGGTTAGGTGCAGAAAGTAGGACGTTAAACCCCAATTCATTTTTACCTTGACATCTGGGACATGCATCTACAAGACCTTTGCATTTTGAGATATAGCTAAACAAATAAAGGACCTAAAGCCAAGTTCAAGATCATTAACGTCAAGGCCAAGGGGTGGACAACTGACCTTGAAAAAAAAGGTTTATTTCAAAGCCAGTTTAACTTATTTGACCTTGGCCCAGGACCTTAAGACAGTTCAGATGGGTTGAAAGTCATCTAATGTTCTTTTGAACCACGACGTTGAATTTAGTCAAACACCCACTCTTTAAGGTCTCAAATAAATGAACTATTTTTTTTTGAGGGGGGGGGGAGGGGTGTTTTTAAAAAGCAAATATTATTCAATTTTATCTCTAAAGTATTTTAAGGTTTTTTATTCTCTTACCCAACTTTGTTCAAGAAAAAAAAATGTTCAAGATCATGGAGTTCATCGTAAAATTATACCCACAAAGAGCCATTTTATTCAATTTTATCTCTAAAGTATTTTACGTTTTTTATTCTATTACCCAACTTTGTCAATCTGATTAAAACACAGATCCAATTTCGTTTCGTTTTTTATAGTTCAAAATTTCGTTTTTACTTGTCTTCACTACTCTTGAGTGTAGGCCATCGAAAGTATAAAAAACGAAACGAAATATAGATCTATATTTTAATTAGATTGCAACTTTGTTCAAGTAAAAAAAATGTTCAAGATCATGGAGTTCATCGTAAAATTATACCCACAAATGGCTCTTTGTGGGTATAGGATATAAAGATTAATATCACCGGAATATTAAAACAAAACGCTATTGGCCAAGAAATGTGATGGTTCGGTCATATTCACGGCTGAAAAATACCGAAGTGTACTGAATGGCGCTTTCATTCAAAATTAGCGCTATTTTTGTCACAGTCAGTGAGGTACCGGTAGCTGTAGTAAAGAAGATTTATTACTTATTATTAGACGGTGAGTACAATTTATGTTTTGTTAAATTATAAGTCATTGCAATAAGATTGAGGATGTTGTTAGTGGGTTTTTTTACGTCTACTTGTATAAACTTTGTTTGTTTGTGACCGTACACTGTAGTAAGTCAGTAGATATAGCTAAACTTGCCCAGTTTAGCTAGACTTACTAAGACTAGTTAGATGATTTTTAGTATTATTATATATATAGGGTTACTAAACTGGTCTAGATCTAATACGAATATATTAATAGTTTGAAATCTATATAAACCCATAAACTGTCCATTTTTGTAGGTTGTTTGGAATGTTGAAAAGTCAATTTTGTTAATATTGATTGTTTAAATAAAAAATTTACAGAATTCTTTAAATTCTTAGAAGTTTTTACGAAAAAAAAAATTTGTTATGATCACCAGGTAGGGCCTACCAAAGTACCAATATAGGGCCTATCCTATATCATGACGCAGTCTTGTGTCGGTATTCAAATCGGTTCTCAATAAATTGTTAATTTTAAAGTAGCAAAGTCTCTAAACTCAATATCATCCAAAATCTTCAACAGTGAAAACACGAATTAATTGTCAATTTAAATCAACATTGATGCTGTGATCTTATCGGAAAAAAGGGGGGTTGGGATGGGCTAGTGGTCTAGAGTGCCGCGCTTCGACCACTAGTTGGCCGGTCACCTCTGGCTTGCGGCTGTGGTTTCTTATCGGAAAAAAAGGGGGGTTGGGATGGGCTAGTGGTCTAGAGTGCCGCGCTTGGACCTCGAGCTGGCGGGTCACCTCTGGCTTGCGGCTGTGGTTTCAATCCCTGGTGTGAGCGTATGTGACATGGAGATAGGGGCACCTTCTCAACCTCGTAGGTTTCCTCCGGGCACTCCGGTTTCCTCCTGCTGCTAAAGACCCCTACGCGCAAGCGAATTATCGAAATAAAATTGAAACCATATATTGGTCCCAGAATAACCTAGTTTGTGTCGAGTGGACGTTAAACCCCATTTCTCTCTCTCTTTATCGGAAAAAGATGGGCTTCTGATATCCAATATTTTAAGACAAAATAAACATTTTACCATTGGTACACGAATCGTGTACCATAATGCGTTTCAGCCGCAGCTCTAGCAAGAGACTCGAGGAACAAGGCTAGAAAAACATTGCACCAAATCCAACGGCGTATGTGGACTGGAATAACCAGGTGCTAGAAATTTGCATTCGATTTAGACTGCTGGCTTATTTAGCTGAACTTGAAATTAGAGTAAAAACAGTAAACCATTGACTGTAGGCCTAATCAGTTTCTATAATACTGTATTGTATGCGCTGCGTCCCACTTGTGTCAATTTCTAGGTCCCAAAAATTAGCGATTTAGCTACTTTAAATGCGATGATTTGCTTGACAAGATGACAATTAGTAATAGTAGGCCTACATGAAACCTATTGTACAGGCTAAAATTGTAAGTTTAACGTCCTACTGTTCTGCTCCTAAACTGGGCTACTGAAGACGGGCATACGCAATACACAGTGTGCTATGAGGGAAATTTTGCCAGGGCAGCGGCGCTATGTCCTACCCTTAATATCGAATTCCAACTGCCAAGGGATCTTTTATGTGTACACAGGACCTCACTGTTTTTTTTGGTCCCGTACTCCCATTGGAACAACTAGACAGCTGTTTATGTCAGGCCCTCAGTTCTGCATCACTGACCCGGGGAAACTACGACCTCCAGGCTAGCGAGCTGGCATCTTACCCACGTGATCCTCGGACGAGCTTCTTACTTGTAGATTGTTGTGTTGGTCTACTTTACTCTGGGGTGATGTGAAAGTTAGAGTTAAAGGTTCGCCAATATTAAGGCTAAGGGGGTCACGGTGGCTAAGTTGGTAAGATGGGAATCTATTAGTGAAGTACATGCTAAAAAGAGATATCGATAATCACTCCAGTAACAAGCTACATTTTGACACCAAAACACTGTTCATTATTGTTTACCTTCAAACAAGATTTTGTGAATTGGGTTTCATGTCCACAACAAATTTTAAAATTCAACAATTCGGACGTAAAAGTAAATATCTACTTCAGTGCACTACTCTGCCGCTCTAAAAATCATTTTTATACGCCCACATTTTCATGTGGACGTATTATGTCGTCGCCCCTGTCCGTCCGGACGTCCGTCTGTCCGTCCGGACGTCCGTCCGGATGTCCGTCCGGACGTCCGTCCGGACGTCCGTCCGTCCACAATTTGTTTGTGGACTCTCTACAGGTCACAATTCTTATCTGATTTTGACGAAACTTGAAATATAGGTTTATCCCCATAAGATCTTGGTTCCTTTCGATATTGGCATGTATCGGATCGGAACTTCATGGATTATGGCCCCTGATTGTACGAAATATCATGTTTTTAGCTTGTGGACCCTATAGAGGTCACAATTTTGAACCGATTGTGATGAAACTTGACATGCATGTTTATAACCCCCAAATCGTGGTTCCTTTCGATATTTGCGGCCATCGGATCGTAACTTCCTGAATTATGGCCCCTGATTGTCCAAAAATTCGCCCTTTTTAGCTTGTGGTCCCTCTGGAGGTCAAAATTATTATCCGATTTAAAAAACCGTTCGATTATATCACCGTTACATGGTAATGAAGGTTAAGTTCAAATTTCGTGAAAATCGGACCAAAATTGACAAACAAAATGGCCGCCGTTTGTACGCGAATAGTGTGAAAATATGTTATATCAAGGTTGTGGACCCTATAGAGGTCACAATTTTGAACCGATTTTGATGAAACTTGACGTGTATGTTTATAACCCAAAGATCTTGGTTCCTTTCGATATTTGCACCCATCGGATCGTAACTTCCTGAATTATGGCCCCTGATTGTCCGAAAAGTTGCCCTTTTTAGCTTGTGGTCCCTCTGGAGGTCAAAATTATTATCCGATTTAAAAAAACGTTTGAATATATCACCGTTACATGGTAATGAAGGTTGAGATCAAATTTCGTGAAAATCAAACCAAAATTGACGGACAAAATGGCCGCCGTTTGTACGCGAATAGTGTGAAAATATGTTATATCAAGGTTTTGAACCGATTTTGATGAAACTTGACATGCATGTTTATAACCCGAAGATCTTGGTTCCTTTCGATATTTGCGCTCATTGATTCGTAACTTCCTGAATTATGGCCCCTGATTGTACGAAAAATCACCCTTTTTAGCTTGTGATCCCACTGGAGGTCAAAATTATTATCCGATTTAAAAAAAACATTTGATTATATCACCGTTACATGGTAATGAAGATTGAGGTAAAATTTTGTGAAAATCGGACCAAAATTGACGGACAAAATGGCCGCCGTTTGTACGCGATTAGTGTGAAAATACGTTATATTAAGGTTGTGGACCCTATAGAGGTCACAATTTTGAACTGATTTTGATGAAACTTGACATGCATGTTTATAACCCAAAGATCTTGGTTCCTTTCGATATTTGCGCTCATTGATTCGTAACTTCCTGAATTATGGCCCCTGATTGTACGAAAAATCACCCTTTTTAGCTTGTGGTCCCACTGGAGGTCAAAATTATTATCCGATTTAAAAAAAACGTTTGATTTTATCACCGTTACATGGTAATGAAGATTGAGGTAAAATTTTGTGAAAATCGGACCAAAATTGACGGACAAAATGGCCGCCGTTTGTACGCGATTAGTGTGAAAATACGTTATATTAAGGTTGTGGACCCGATAGTCACAATTTTGAACCGATTTTGATGAAACTTGACATGCATGTTTATAACCCAAAGATCTTGGTTCCTTTCGATATTTGTGCATATTGGATTGTAACTTCCTGAATTATGGCCCCTGATTGTACGAAAAATGACCTTTTTTTTAGCTTTTGGCGCCTCTGGGGTCAGAATTATTATCCCATTTAAAAAAACGTTTGATTATATCACCGTTACATCGTAATGAAGGTTGAGGTCGAACTAATTAAAATATAGATCTATATTTCGTTTCGTTTTTTATACTTTCGATGGCCTACACTCATGTAGATCTAACTAGTTATAGTGGAAGCTCACGTTCTATGACGTCAGGTATCAAGCACGGGACATTTGACCCGATAACGTCAGTCATTCGATCAACCAATTAGCGACCGCCATGCTTTTCAAAATCCACTTTTGTTTTGTTATGATTTCTATCCGCTGGTGTTTATAGTATAGACGTCGTTGGCTGGTAATATCTACCCACAGTTCCACGCATGAAAAGGTCAAACGGTCGATTCGACAGACCATTTGATTGGCTGACCCCTCATTTCAGCCAGAACACGAATTAAATAACAAGTCCTCCAGATCCAAGAGTAGTAAAGACAAGTAAAAATCAAATTTTGAACTATAAAAAACGAAACGAAATTGGATCTGTGTTTTAATCAGATTGCTAACAAGGGGAAACCACGCCAGAAAATCGAGATGAACTTTGTCACCCAATGCAGGGATCAAACACCTAACCTCAAGGCTACCGAGCCAGCATCTTACCCACTTAGCAACATGATCCCCAGTCGAATTTGAAGCCTACTGAAATGAACCTTTATAACCCAAAGATCTTAATTCATTTCGATATTTGCACATAGGAAAAATCACTTTCGGTATTGCTTGTTCTCTATCCATCTCTCGAAAATGTGGGCGTATCCTGCCTGGCAGTGCCAGCCTATCTTATTATACATTCAATTCCTTCTGACGTCATACATGTAGACTTCAACGATCCAGTCTAAGTCATTGGAATTCAATATAATAAGAGTAGGCTGTAGTACTTGCTGCTGTCTGGGCAAAATTTCTCTCATAGCACACTGTATGGCATACATGTTTGCCCGTCTGCATCTTCATAAGTCCAGTTTGGAGCAGAACAGTAGGACGTTAAACTCCATTTCATTTCATTGTGTCTAATGGCTCCTCCAAATTTGATTTCCAAATTTCCAAGTAATTTGTGAAGTTTTAACCGAATCCACTATTATTTCAACTTGTATCACATTTATTTACATGTAATCAAATGTTGGATAATATAAGCTTGCTGTTTTTTGTATGCACACATTTTGGAAGTTTCTCACATTTACATTTGACCGGTATGTCATGTCGTCCACCTCACTTTCCCTGTGAGTGCTCTACAGGTCACAATTTTTATCCGTAATTTTCCAAAGATCTTGGTTTCTTTCGAAATTGGCATGTGACGCACCACTTTAAAATATTGTTTATGGCCACTGATTGCACTGAAAATCACGTTTTTACTTTATATATAGCTGGACGTATATTGTCGTCCGTCCGTCCACAATTGTTTGTGAACACTCTACAGGTCACAATTTTTATCCGATTTCAATGAAACTTGATAGTTTTATCATTCTAAGATCTTGGTTCTTTTCGACATTGGCATGTATTGAATTGTACCTTCGTGGATTATGGGCCCTGATTATACGAAAAATCTTGGTTTTAGCTTCTGAACACTGTCTAGTTCCCAATTTGGAACTGATTTTGATGAAACTTGAAATTCCTCCTTATTACCCAGGCATGTTTTTTAACGGATTTCCGTGATATTACAGTCTTCCACGGGTCATTCTTGTGATTCGTCCAAATTTGCAATAAAAAAATGGGGTGGGGGTAATGCATGTTGGCCAAGTCTTAGTCTTTCTCCTCAAAAGAGAGAGAGAAATAAGATTTAACATCCACTCGACACACACTTGGTCATTTCGGAACTAACATATGGTTTAATAATTTTTTAAATAATTCGCTTGCGCGTAGGGGTCTTTACCAGTGGGAGGACCCGGAGAAAATCCACTAGGTTGGACAGGCGACCCTACTCCTTGTCACGTTCAACCAGGGCTTCGAAACCGGGCCATCTGACTCAATGACAGGCCTTTCTCCTGGAACCTGATGTTAACAGTAAACACAGTTTACTTCATTATCAAGGCTCTTGATGGTTATTACCGTCCTGGATAATTAAGAATCTGAGGTACGCGATTGAGACTAATAATTGTCTAATGAAATTCCAAGAAATCATAATCTGCGGGAAATTGCCCTGTAGAGTTGTTTCGTGTCTGTGAGTTAATTCATAATACTTATCACGTCACGCGTGTTTGTAACGAAATATTGACTTTTTCTATGTGATTTAAGAAAAAAAAAACCTTTGATTATCACTGTTAAACAGTAATGAAGGTTGAGTTAGAATTTCACGAAAATCGGACCAAAACTTCGGGACAAAATGATCGCCACTTGTACCCGAAGAGTGTAAAAATATAATGTTATATCAAGGTTGTGGACCCTGTAGAGGTCACAATTTTAATGAAACTTGAAATGCATGTTTATTGTATAACCGAAAAATCTTTGGTCCTTTTGATATTTGCGCATATCGGATCGTAGCTTCTTTAGGATATTTGCGCATATTGGATCGTAGCTTCCTGAATTATGGATTCTGATTGGCTGAAAAATGGCCTTTTTTAGCTTGTGGTCTTTATGGAGTTCACAATTATTATCCGATT
The DNA here is from genome assembly GCA_963678685.1 of Patella ulyssiponensis. Lineage (NCBI taxonomy): Eukaryota > Metazoa > Mollusca > Gastropoda > Patellidae > Patella > Patella ulyssiponensis. Next base: position 3,379,389 of record OY783226.1, read on the forward strand.
TAAAAAAACTGTTTAACTGTATCACTGTTGAAACGAGTTCAAATTTCGTGAAAATCAGACCAATACTGCTGAAGACAAAAAGACCGCCGCTTGTACGCAAATAGTGTTAAAATATGATATCAAGGTTGTTTGTGGACGCTGTCACAATTTTAATCTGATTTTGATGAAACTTGAAATGCATCTTTATAATTCAAAGACCTCTAAGAGGTCACAATTATTATCCGATTTAAAAAAGCGTTCGAATCACTGTTTCACTGTTATGAAGGTTGAGTTCGAATTCCGTGAAAATCGAGCAAAACTACCCGACAAAAAGGCTGCTCTGTCTACACCAATTGTGTAATACATAATACCAAGATTGTGAACTCTCCAGAGGTCACAATTTTTATACACCCACATTTTCATGTGGACATATATTGTTGTCGCCCCTGTTCGTGCCAGGGTTCAATTTAAGCGGTATCGCATCGCAAAAAGCGACTCAAATCGCGATAATGGCGATAGAATTATTTTATTCATTAGCCAAAAATTGCTTTCAAACTTGTGAAGTGCGATTCATTATATTTTGGATGAATGTGGAGTATATTTAGGCCTACGAAAGAATCAATTTATAAATGCAGGACTAACAAAAATTGTTCAATATTCCAAGTTGTGGTCGTGATTAATTTGAACCAGTTTTTATTTCAATATATATCCAATAACTAGAAGACAATGCAGACTCCGTTTTTAATCACACGTGTTTATAAAGTGTTATTAAAAATAGAATAAAACAACGCAGTATAGTATGATTGGTTAACTTAACTGAAAACTAAAAGTAGACATCTCGCGAGATGCGTGAAACAAGCCATTTTTGACGAATGTCTGAATATATTTGATGCTTATGGCATATTCTCGGGTTGATAATATTTTGAAGGCGGAGAGAGGGATATTTAAATAAAGAAATAAACAAGAAAAGCCACGTCTACAAATATTTCGATTGGAATGGTTTAACATAAAGTACGTGTAGTTTTGTTTTAGACGATTAGTGCGTCCGGAATTGTGGAGAGTCGGTAACTGAATTTTTTTTTTGGAGATGTCAATTTTTTTTTACCTTCATCCGTGCATAAGTCGAAGCGGAGTATACAACGAAGGCCGGACTTCGGCGGAAAAACGTATCCACTTATAGGCCTACCCCGAAAAATCAGAATTGCACATTTTTGTGATGCAGGCTACGTTTTACTGCTCCTCAAATCTGAGCAAATGCTATTCAAATTTTGAATTGATTAGCCAAAATGTGAATCTGTCACAAAAATTTGCTACTCAATCGTTTTAGACTAAATTGAACCCTGGTTCGTGCATCTGTCCACAATTGTTTGTGAACAGTCTACAGGTCACAATTTTTATACGCCCACATTTTCATGTGGACGTATTATGTCGTCGCCCCTGTCCGTCCGTCCGTCCGTCCACAATTTGTTTGTGGACTCTCTACAGGTCACAATTCTTATCCGATTTTGACGAAACTTGAAATATAGGTTTATCCCCATAAGATCTCGGCTGCTTTCGATATTGGCATCTATCGGATGGAAACTTCATGGATTATGGCCCCTGATTGTACGAAATATCATGTTTTTAGCTTGTGGACCCTATAGAGGTCACAATTTTGAACCGATTGTGATGAAACTTGACATGCATGTTTATAACCCCAAGATCTTGGTTCCTTTCGATATTTGCGCCCATCGGATTGTAACTTCCTGAATTATGGCCCCTGATTGTCCGAAAAATTGCCCTTTTTAGCTTGTGGTCCTTCTGGAGGTCAAAATTATTATCCGATTTTAAAAACCGTTTAATTATATCACCGTTACATGGTAATGAAGGTTGAGTTCGAATTTCGTGAAAATCGGACCAAAATTGACATACAAAATGGCCGCCGTTTGTACGCGAATAGTGTGAAAATATGTTATTTCAAGGTTGTGGACCCTATAAAGGTCACAATTTTGAACCGATTGTGATTAAACTTGACATGCATGTTTATAACCCCAAGATCTTGGTTCCTTTCGATATTTGCGCCCATCGGATCGTAACTTCCTGAATTATGGACCGAATGTCCGAAAAATCGCCCTTTTTAGCTTGTGGTCCGTCTGGAGGTCAAAATTATTATCCGATTTAAAAAAAACCTTTGATTATATCACCGTTACATGGTAATGAAGGTTGAGTTCGAATTTCGTGAAAATCGGACCAAAATTGACATACAAAATGGCCGCCGTTTGTACGCGAATAGTGTGAAAATATGTTATTTCAAGGTTGTGGACCCTATAAAGGTCACAATTTTGAACCGATTGTGATGAAACTTGACATGCATGTTTATAACCCCAAGATCTTGGTCCCTTTCGATATTTGCGCCCATTGGATCGTAACTTCCTGAATTATGGCCCCTGATTGTCCGAAAAATCGCCCTTTTTAGCTTGGGGTCCTATCACCAAATAGTGATACTGAATTTTACTTCTTTTTCAAATTATCAGTTGGTCTTTCCTTATATTTAATGTCAATATTTTGATTTAAAGTAATTGCCTAAAAGCATGATTGGCTTTGACTGTTTTATAGTCTCTGGATGCCAGTAGGCTTATTAAGAGAAACCTTGAGCAAAGAGTTATACAGTTAACAATGCAGTCTGATCAATGCCAATCAAGTGTCAATGCTTTTTAATTCTTTATGGCTTAAAGCTTATTAGATCCTATAAATTATATTTCACTACTAAACTTTCAACCAATGAAATTTATATATTTATTTAACTTCTTTTAATTTGATGTGTTACAATAATTTTATCTTTCATCTGATTTGTCAAAATTGTTCCTTTGTGTGTATGCAAATCAGTGTCTTTAAAAGACCCATACACAAACAGAGGAGATATACAGATATACAGAGACAGACAGGGAGATCAGATGCCTTCGATGTGATCTTGTAAATAATGTATTTTTAAACTGTATATAAAGTAATATTGAAATGGATTTGGAATTCGACTTATAATGAACAGTGACCCCCTTCACTAGAATACTTCTCCAGGAATGAGCTATACACCCCCAATCCTAGCTCATCCATATGTATGAAATATTACATATATGTACACATGTATCACCTGGGTGCATATTCCAACCAAGAATATTCCCCCGAACGCGCTGGTGATATAATGGTGGAAGATGAATTGAAGATTCGGAACCTCTAACATGCCAAGCGAGAAAAACTGAAGATCTAATGGTTTGAACAAAGACATTCAAGAACAGATTGGAGATACAAGTGGATTCCTAGATTTGGTTCATATGAGATCAGAGAATTAGTTTGGTAAGTTAAATCAACTATTTCTTGTACCATTCTCGAAAATTTACATTTAGTGTGTGACAATAATTATCATTCTTTTTGAAAATAGACTTATTTACTAGTTGATTTCAACCTAAGTCAAAATCAGTAAGATGGGTCATTCTCACTCAAAGGAACTAGATTGTAATACCAAATCTTTGACTACCGATATAAATGTTATCGCTTCCCTAAATAAAAATTTTGTAAATGTGACTTTAGGCAATACTGTCATAAAAAGTCTCATTGATACAGGGGCGAGCATATCTTGTATTTCCAAATCACTGTTAGATAAAGTTTTACCAGATGCAGAAATATCATCGTCAGATATAACTTATATTTCTGGTGTCGGGGGTCAAACTGTTAAAGTAGTAGGCAATACTCTACTTGAATTTCAAATTTCCAACACTAGTATTATTCATAAATTTTACATCTTTAATTATATTCAACATGATTTTATAATTGGTAATGATTTACTTATTGATACAAATGCTGAAATTAGTCATAAAAACAAAACTTTGACTTTAAATGAAGGATTAATTCACGTGGCATATGCACTCCCAGATAGCACAATAGAAAATAAAGGTACTAAAGTAAAAGTACAACCCAGTGCAAATAAAGAGGCATCAGATAAAATACTTTGCCCGGGATATAGAAAACATCAAGTGGGATTCGTAAGGACCATCAAAGACATATCAATTGATCCTTATTCAGAAATATTAATTCCAGCTAAAATATCCAAAATACCTTTAAATGAAATTGTATATATTGAACCCACATCGAGAATTCAAAAAAAAGAAAAATTTATTAGGTGGTAAAAGTATCATTAAAACAGATGTTAATAGAGGTTATGTTAGGTTTTTAAATTCCTCAGAGGAACAAATTAAAATTAAGGCTAATACTATAATAGCGAAAGCTCATATCATAAATAAAGATCATATTTTAGACATAGAGCAAGAGAAACAAAATCATAATAATTTTACAGTCTCAAATATCCAGTGTCCAGAACATGAATCGGTGGAAGTAGCTAAGTCTTTGGGATTCAATTTAGAAAACTCTGATTTATCACAAAAACAGAAGACGAAATTACTAGGCTTCTTAGGTCAATACAGAGATATATTCGCAACAAATCTAGCAGAATTAGGCAAAGCAAAAGGGTATATGCACAAAATTAATACAAATAATGCACCACCAATTAGATCACGGCCATATAGACAAAGTACTGATGCAAAGGCTATTACCGAAAAATTAACCAAGGAAATGTTAGACAACGGTGTAATAGAACCATCTTCCAGTAGTTGGGCATCTCCAATTGTGTTAGTTAAGAAACCAGATGGCAGTCATAGGTTTGCAGTAGACTATAGAAAATTAAACCAAGTCACAGTACCTATGACACATCCATTACCACTCTTATCAGACACCATAGATCTCATTGCTGCTGCAAACGCTACTATTTTTTCGGTAATAGACCTGCAATCAGGATTTTGGCAACAGGAATTAGATCCAGAAACAAAGCACAAAACTGCCTTTGTCACGCACCAAGGATCATTTGAATTTAATCGGCTCCCATTTGGCTTGCGCAACTCGCCGGCCGCATTTCAAATGATGATGAACTCCGTGTTGCGAGGGCTAAATTGGAAAATCACGTTAGTCTACGTAGATGATTTAATCATTTTTAGTCAAAACTTTGAATCTCATTTAAACGATTTACGGCAAATCTTCAACAGACTTCGCGAAGCAAATCTAACAGTAAAACCATCAAAATGTCAATTTGCTAAGAAGAAAGTTAAATATTTGGGACACATTTTAAGTAAAGAAGGCATTAGCGTTGATGAAGACAAAATACGAGCAGTAACAGAATTTCCTACACCAAAGAATGTGAAACAGGTACGTAGTTTTTTAGGAACCTGTAACTATTATAGACAATTTATCAAAAATTATTCGAAGATTGCCTCTCCTTTAAATGCTTTACTGCAAAAGGACGCAACATTTCTATGGACAAAAGAATGTGATGTTGCATTTGAGAATCTTAAGAAGCATCTAACTTCAGGTCCAATTTTAAAATTTCCACATTTCAGAAAACAATTTATTATTTCAACAGATGCATCTAATGATTCTATTGGCTTTGTTTTAGGGCAGAAGGATGATCAAAATAGAGAATATGTGGTTGCTTACGGAGGTCGAGCATTACATGGGGCTGAAAAGAAATGGTCAATTTCTGAAAAAGAAGGCCTTGCGTTAATCGAAGCTGTAAAAACATACCGGCCATACATAGTTAACCAAGAATTTCTCGTATTTACTGATCACATTTCTCTCAAATGGTTAAAAAGCATTAAGGATAAAACTAGTCGCCTTGGAAGATGGTCTATGCTTTTAGGAGAATATAACTTTGACATACAACATAGAGCAGGTTCCAAGAATGGAAATGCTGATGGCTTATCGAGAAGAATCTACCCTTCAACAGACAATCCAAATAAGTTCCTTGATGATCAGCCAGTCTATTGCTGCCAGGAGAAAAAGTTAGAAACAATCTACACATTCGAGTATGAGACAGACAAATATGAAGTGCAGCATTCCTCATGCACTCTCCCACTAGTCGCTGCAGCCATGGACGAAGCGGATGTTCCGGATGATCAAGGTAATCACAATTCTTGCACAATATTAAATGATCCAAATTTATGCCACCTGCAACGTAATTGTGAAGATCTGTCTGATATCATAATCTTTAAAGAAAGTAATATACTGCCTGATGACGAGAAGATGGCGAAATCCATCAACATTAGGGCCAAAGATTATGAATTAGAAGATGGAATCTTGTTCTATATGCGGAAACTAAAATACAAAGGCCCAAACAAGGAGGAAAAATTTCGAAAATTATTGGCAGTACCCAAAGCACTTCAAAATGATGTCTTAATTGCATACCATGACTCAAATTTTGGTGGATGTCATCAAGGCCAAGAGAGATTATTTGAAACCATCAGAATGAAGTACTACTGGCGCAATATGTTCAATGATATTCATCAGTATGTCAAGACCTGTGAAGATTGCCAAAGATGTAAGAGAAATTTCCATGGAAAGAAAACTCCACTCAATCCTCTACCAGTTAACGAGATTTTCAGTAGATGGCATATGGATGTATTGCAGTTAACCCCAACACCAGATGGTTACAAATATGTTCTATTACTTGCTGAAAGTACTAGCAAATGGCCAGAAGCATTTCCTTTAAAGACACAGCAGGCTCCTGAAATTGCTAATGTACTGTACAAAGAAATATTTACCAGGTACGGTGCTCCAAAGTCACTCTGCTCTGATCTCGGTCAAAATTTCATGTCATCATTGGTCAAGGCACTTTCAGAATTGTTTCAGGTCAAGCGAACCCATACCACACCATACCATCCTCAGACCAATGCAGCATGTGAGCGAATGAATTCCTTCATTATCCAGTCATTACGGATGTATTGTGATGAGAATCATACAAACTGGCCAGATTTACTACCAGGTGTCATGATGGCTTACAGACTAAGTCCAGCCACACAGTCAACTGGTTCCTCACCATTTGCAATGTTTTTGGGGAAAGAAATGCAGGTTCCACTTGATTCACAGTTAATACCCAAAGAAACACTACCAAGATCAAGTAAGGACTACCTAACAAAAGTCATTGAGCAACTAGAAATCACCAGAAAAATTGCAGCAGAGAATATGGAAAGGGCTCAACAAAAATACAAAGGTCAGCATGATAAGAAATCGGAAGAACCAAGCTTTGAAAAGGGAACAAAGATATGGTTGTTTTGTTCAAAATTCAAGGTAGGTTTAGCACCAAAACTTTGCAAGAAGTGGCTCGGACCTTACTACATTGTAGACCTTGGACCAAAATACACCTACAAACTTAGAAGATGTTCTGATGACAAACCTTTGAAATATCTTACAAATGCCAATCGTCTAAAGAAATATTTTGACCCTGCAACACGCCCAACAAATGTACCTATTGAGTCGGAAGAGGAATTAAATCCAGAAGAACTTGAAGAGGAACAAGATACAGAACAGAAATCTACGGACGAAGCTACTGATGATTCTTTACAATCTAATTCACAGCAACAAACACAATCTCAAGTGTCGAAATCAAAAATGTTGTCTGAAGCACAGATTGTAAAAATCATTAAAGCAGCACAGTTCCAGGGACGAAAGTCATATCTAATCAAACTGATTGATGGATCAACACAATGGCAATTTACAGAACAAATACCTGAGAAATTACGCAAGGAGTTCCACATTACGAGAAATGAAGCTGGTAAGAAACGGAAGCGCCCTCTCAGGAACCATAAATTTTTTGTCAAGAAGGATGAAGATATCACCAAATCACAGAATTCGACAAATTTACCAAATGTGAATATGATAAAACATCAGCAAAATACAAAACAAGATTTAGAAAAAATGATGGCTGACTTCAAACTCAACACTAACATTAAAATGCTGTGTGATATGAGAAGCATGAAGACAGGCCTTGAAAGAAAAATGATGCAAATGGATAAAGGATTAAAGATACGGATAGAAGAGGGACAAAACCTTTGTCATGAACAGAGAAGCCAGAATTGTGATGAAATAGTTGACCAAATTTGTATGGAAATAGAGAGCCTATCAAAACATTGTGACAATCGCTGTAACAATAATTATAAGGAAATATCTGATCTAACAGACTATTGTAATTATTTTTCTAATGATCTTTTTAACCATGTACAATACAATAAAGCAGTTTCCACAGCAACTTTTAAAGCGTTGATTACATCGGTACACAAGGCAGTTACACAGACTTTAACTGCATTACACAGTACAAAAACAGAGGAAGTTAGAACAGATTCATTACATTGAGAAAAAAAAAAAAATTATTATAACAAATACTATAGACATTGTGACTTTGTTTCCCCTGTGGGACCGGGGACAAGAGTAGGCCCAACGTTTAGTTGAATTGCGTGTCGTAAAAAGCGACTAAAATTTAACACCCTTAAAATTTCCACATATTAATTACATTATATTACTTTAAAAAAAAAAGAAAAAGGTGTGTGTGTCTAAGTTATTTTTAAAATTATTGTTATATAGCTACAATCAGGTTTGTCAGGCAAGGTGGACTGGCCATCCATTTTTGACTGACATGCCAGCGCTGTGCCATATTGGTGACGATCAATGTGTAAAGCACTGTGTAATCATTTTACAAACTTTTACAAAGTTTGATTAGACCACATAGACCTAGTTCTTTTAAATTTAAACATTAGATAATAACAACATTACTATGTTTTTCATGAAATAAAATAAAAGTTCTCAATATGATTATTAATATATTGAATGATATGTATATATAAATATAAATTGTTTTCTTTTTCACATTTTGTGAAAAATACCCCCCCCCCCAATTCTTTTTTGTTTCATAATTATAACATGAAAATGAATAAAGAATAAATGACATATGACAATATATTAGATCATAAATAATATATGAGAATAAATAAGAAAATGAATTAGATCAGAATAAGAAATGATCATAATATAAGAATAAGAAATGATCATGATAGTAACTAAAATATTGCATAATACTTTATGGAAAATAGTGAATAAAAGAATAGAGTATCTTCTGAGCCTTTGCACAGTCTTGACAATTTGACAGTGATGAAGACATACATGATTATATTTGGAACGGAAAGTGAGAATGGTATTACATTTAGTCAGGTTGAGTACAGGGAATGACCACATGCTTTTGATTCAAAATTATTTAATATAATTGATTTATTGTCACACATTGAATGTTATTATATGAGATGGTCAAGAAATATTTCAGGTTTAATCTTGCTGAGTAACATCTCTGATAACAGACTGGACCAAAGAAGTTTGAAGCTGATATCTTCTATTCTGGGCAAGGTTGACTTTGTCAAACCAAGTGAGATTTCTCCATGTCAAGAAGACGAAGTACTAGCAGCGCATGGTTCATCACCAAACAGACTGCAAGGTAACCAGATAACAAAGTGTGCTAGACCAATAAGAGGAATGTGGTGGACCTTACAGTCATAATCCCTGATCCGGTAAATCGTAATGTTCCAGATATTGCTGAAGATTTAAAGTGTGTACCTGATAAAATTTTGTGTATATAAGTGCAGTGAATTCATTAAAGTTGTGTGTTGCAGCAGAAATTATTTTTTATATAACCTTGTAAATAACTAATATGTGTATGCATTGGAAACAATCAATTAATTATCATAACAACTACTGCTAGAAATAATTACCTCCACAAATTATAAATATTCCGGTGACGCAGACTTTAAAAGTGAAGATATTGAAACTTTCGTCAGAATAGTGCTAAATACTTTATCATATGACTCTTACCATTGACTTTTTAAATTTCATACATTTTTTATTCAGTTTGATTACTGACTGAAAATCATTTTAATTGGAATTTTGCATTCCTTAAAATCTTCTTTCTTTTTTTTCATAATTATTGCAAGTAATATTTATGTATGTGACAAGAGTGTATTATACATAAGGCGACAACAAAGGATTACCTAAGTGACTTTAGCCTGTATATTCATATAACAACATAATTCACTCAAGATATTGTGATGCAAAACTTTAAACAAATCTTTAATTATAAGCATATATTTTTCTTTTAACTATTTATTAATAGTTTCATCAAGTATATTGTGTATATATATATAAATCATGCGAGGACGCATGAATTTTTTAGGACGGGGGCATTTATCACCAAATAGTGATACTGAATTTTACTTCTTTATCAAATTATCAGTTGGTCTTTCCTTATATTTAATGTCAATATTTTGATTTAAAGTAATTGCCTAAAAGCATGATTGGCTTTGACTGTTTTATAGTCTCTGGATGCCAGTAGGCTTATTAAGAGAAACCTTGAGCAAAGAGTTATACAGTTAACAATGCAGTCTGATCAATGCCAATCAAGTGTCAATGCTTTTTAATTCTTTATGGCTTAAAGCTTATTAGATCCTATAAATTATATTTCACTACTAAACTTTCAACCAATGAAATTTATATATTTATTTAACTTCTTTTAATTTGATGTGTTACAATAATTTTATCTTTCATCTGATTTGTCAAAATTGTTCCTTTGTGTGTATGCAAATCAGTGTCTTTAAAAGACCCATACACAAACAGAGGAGATATACAGATATACAGAGACAGACAGGGAGATCAGATGCCTTCGATGTGATCTTGTAAATAATGTATTTTTAAACTGTATATAAAGTAATATTGAAATGGATTTGGAATTCGACTTATAATGAACAGTGACCCCCTTCACTAGAATACTTCTCCAGGAATGAGCTATACACCCCCAATCCTAGCTCATCCATATGTATGAAATATTACATATATGTACACATGTATCACCTGGGTGCATATTCCAACTAAAGGAATATTCCGCACGAACACGTCGGTGATAGTCCCTCTGTGGAGGTCAAAATTATTATCCGATTTAAAAAACCGTTTGATTATATCACCGTTACATGGTAATGAAGGTTGACATCGAATTTCCTGAAAATCGGACCCAAATGGACAGACAAAATGGCCGCCGTTCGTACGCGATTAGTGTGAAAATATGTTATATCAAGGTTGTGGACCCTATAGAGGTCACAATTTTGAACCGATTTTGATGAAACTTGACATGCATGTTTATAACCTGAAGATCTTGGTTCCTTTCGATATTTGCGCCCATTGATTTGTAACTTCCTGAATTATGGCCCCTGATTGTACGAAAAATCACCTTTTTTATACGCCCACATTTTCATGTGGACGTATTATGTCGTCGCCCCTGTCCGTCCGGACGTCCGTCCGTCCGTCTGTCCGTCCGTTTGTGGACTCTCTACAGGTCACAATTCTTATCTGATTTTGACGAAACTTGAAATATAGGTTTATCCCCATAAGATCTCGGTTCCTTTCGATATTGGCATGAATCGGATCGGAACTTCATGGATTATGGCCCCTGATTGTACGAAATATCATGTTTTTAGCTTGTGGACCCTATAGAGGTCACAATTTTGAACCGATTGTGATGAAACTTGACATGCATGTTTATAACCCCAAAATCTTGGTTCCTTTCGATATTTGCGGCCATCGGATCTTAACTTCCTGAATTATGGCCCCTGATTGTCCGAAAAATCGCCCTTTTTAGCTTGTGGTCCCTCTGGAGGTCAAAATTATTATCCGATTTAAAAAACCGTTCGATTATATCACCCTTACATGGTAATGAAGGTTGAGTTCAAATTTCGTGAAAATCGTACCAAAATTGACAAACAAAATGGCCGCCGTTTGTACGCGAATAGTGTGAAAATATGTTATATCAAGGTTGTGGACCCTATAGAGGTCACAATTTTGAACCGATTTTGATGAAACTTGACATGTATGTTTATAACCCAAAGATCTTGGTTCCTTTCGATATTTGCACCCATCGGATCGTAACTTCCTGAATTATGGCCCCTGATTGTCCGAAAAATTGCCCTTTTTAGCTTGTGGTCCCTCTGGAGGTCAAAATTATTATCCGATTTAAAGAAACGTTTGATTATATGACCGTTACATGGTAATGAAGGCTCTGTTCGAATTTCGTGAAAATCAAACTAAAATTGACGGACAAAATGGCCGCCGTTTGTACGCGAATAGTGTGAAAATATGTTATATCAAGGTTGTGGACCCTATAGAGGTCACAATTTTGAACCGATTTTGATGAAACTTGACATGCATGTTTATGACCCGAAGATCTTGGTTCCTTTTGATATTTGCGCTCATTGATTCGTAACTTCCTGAATTATGGCCCCTGATTGTACGAAAAATCACCCTTTTTAGCTTGTGGTCCCACTGGAGGTCAAAATTATTATCCGATTTAAAAAAACGTTTGATTATATCACCGTTACATGGTAATGAAGATTGAGGTAAAATTTTGTGAAAATCGGACCAAAATTGACAGACAAAATGGCCGCCGTTTGTAGAGGTCACAATTTTGAACCGATTTTGATGAAACTTGACATGCATGTTTATAACCCAAAGATCTTGGTTCCTTTCGATATTTGTGCATATCGGATTGTAACTTCCTGAATTATGGCCCCTGATTGTACGAAAAATGACCTTTTTTTTAGCTTTTGGCCCCTCTGGGGTCAGAATTATTATCCCATTTAAAAAAACGTTTGATTATATCACCGTTACATCGTAATGAAGGTTGAGGTCGAATTTCGTGAAAATCGGACCAAAATTGACAGCTGTTCTTGTCAGGCCATCCATCATTCATCACTAACAAGGGGAAACCACGCCAGAAAATCTAGATGAACTTTGTCACCCAATGCAGGGATCAAACACCTAACCTCAAGGCTACCGAGCCAGCATCTTACCCACTTAGCAACATGATCCCCAGTCGAATTTGAAGCCCACTGAAATGAACCTTTATAACCCAAAGATCTTAATTCATTTGGATATTTGCACATAGGAAAAATCACTTTTGGTATTGCTTGTTCTCTATCCATCTCTCGAAAATGTGGGCGTATCCTGCCTGGCAGTGCCAGCCTATCTTTTAGCTTGTGGTCCCACGGGAGGTCCAAATTATTATCCGATTTAAAACAACGTTTGATTATATCACCATTACATGGTAATGAAGATTGAGCTCAAATTTTGTGAAAATCTGTCCAAAATTGACAGACAAAATGGCCGCCGTTTGTACGCGATTAGTGTGAAAATATGTTATATCAAGGTTGTGGACCCTATAGAGGCCAGCATCTTACCCACTTAGCAACATGATCCCCAGTCGAATTTGAAGCCTACTGAAATGCACCTTTATAACCCAAAGATCTTAATTCATTTCGATATTTGCACATATCAAATTCTAACTTAATGATGTAGGAAAAATCACTTTCGGTATTGCTTGTTCTCTATCCATCTCTCGAAAATGTGGGCGTATCCTGCCTGGCAGTGCCAGCCTATCTTTTATCCGATTTCAATGAAACTTAAAATATAGGTTGATCAACCTAAGATCTTGGTTCCTTTCGATATTGGAATGTATCGGACTGTAACTTCAAGAATTATGGCCCCTGATTGTACGAAAAATCACGATTTTTTGATTGTGAACACTGTAGAGGTCCGATTTTGATGAAACTTGAAGAAATGCATACATGTTTATAACCCAAAGATCTTGTTTCCTTTCTATATTTGCGCATTTCGGATTGTAACTTCCTAAATTATGTCCCTTAATTGTACGAAAAATCACCTATTTTATCTTGTGGTCTTTCTGGAGGCCAAAATTATTATCTGATTTAAAAAAAAAGTCTGATCATATCACCATTACACCATAATGAAGGTTGAGTTTGAATTTCGTGAAAAATCAGACCAAAATTGCCGGACAAAATGGCCCCCACTTGTACGCGATTAGTGTTAAAATATGGTATAACAAGGTTGTGGACCCTGTGTAGGTAACAATTTTAATCTGATTTTGAAAATTGATGCATGTTTATAACCTAAAGATCTTGGTTCCTTTCGATATTTGCCCATATCAGATCCTAACTGGATTATGGCCCCTGATTGTATGAAAAATTACGTTTTTCGCTTGTGAACACTGTAGAGGTCACAATTTTGATGAAACTTGAAATGCATGTTTATAATCCAAAGATCATGGTTCCTTTTGATATTTGCGCATATTGGATTGTAACTTCCTGAATTATAGCCCCTGATTGTATGCAAAATCGACTTTTTTAGCTTTTGGTCCCTCTAGAGGTCTCACTTATTATCCAATTTTAAAAAACGTTTGATTATGTCACCATTACACTGTAATGACGGTTGAGGTCGAATTTCGGACCAAATATGTCGGACAACATGACTGCCGCCAATACCCTGTAGAGGTCACAATTTTAATCCATTTTTGATGAAATTTGAAATGTAAGTTTCCTTTCGATATTCGGGCACATTGGACCAAAACTTCCGAAATTATGGCCCCTGATTGTACGAAAAATCATGTTTAATACCTTGTGGATCCTATGGAGGTCACAATTTTATTCTGAATTAAAAAAAATGTTTGACTGTATCCTGTTACACATTAATGATGGTTGATTTTGAATTTCTTGAAAATCGATAATTGAACAGCTAAAACCATAATAATAAATGTTTCGTATACTAAACGTTAGCATGCGGCAGAACTTTTATAAAAACCAAACAAATTTTAATGATTTTCTGATAATTACTTAATATGCAACAACTCTTGTTGACTGCTCGGACGATTTAGCTGCAGTGGGAGTATGTTTCGTTGACTGGCAACCTATTTTTAACCAATTTTGATCAATCTTGAATTGTATACTTGTGTATAACCCAAAGATCATAGTTCCTTTTTACATTCGCTCATATCAGACCGTTACTTCCTGTATTACGGTATGGCCCCTGACTGAACAAAATTTGCGTTTTCAGCTTGTGGTGCCTTTGGAGGTTATGATTTTTATCCAATTGAAAAAAAAAATTTGAATATATCACGGTTACACACAAAAATGATGGCGTAGTTTAAATTTTGTGAAAATCGGACAAAAGGTACCCAATCAAACTTAGTGGCGAAATATGCAGGGTATTACATGAAGGGCTTGATAAGATGTACGTAGTCAAGGCGAGATCAAGCCTTCCTATTGAAGATGCCTAATACCAAGGTTATTGTGCACCCTCTAAAAGTTGTAAATTTTATCAAGTTTTGATGAAACTTATTGAAATTTTATGTTTATATCCAAATGATCTTGGTTCCTTTTGATATTGGTGCATATCGAAACGTCACTTGCTGGTTAATGGTCCACGATTGCACAAAAAATCACTTTAATTTTTTAGCTTGTCCATCTTTTGCAAAATGTGGGCCTATATTATCTTGCATGGCAACCGCTTGTTATGCTAAATTGTCACTTTTAAGGGCGTTGAGCAGACTTTTCAGTTGCACACTTGTTCCTTGTATAAAATAAACCAGAGGACACATAACAGTCCGACGGTTTGTATTGAGGTAGGCTACAAGCGGAGAAAAATCAGAAGGAATTTGCTGTGAGACACAATTATCCAGGTCTACCATCTATCGTGATTGGAACATGGCTTAATTTCATATTGATGATCGAAGGCAGAGTAGTGCACCGAAGGAAATATTTACTTTTACGTCCGAATTGATGTATTTAGAACTATTTATGGACATATTCAACAAATTGACCGAAAATGTTCAAACTTGGTGGGGGGTTGGGTGGCCGAATGGTTAGCGTGCGCCTGATGTATCAAATGGCCTGCCATTGAGTCTACTGGTGTGGTTTCGAATCCCTGGTTGTACATGGCAAGGAGAAGGGTCGCCTGTCCAACCTCGTGGGTTGTCCCTGGGTACTCTGGTTTCCTCCCACTGCTAAAGACAAATACGCGCAAACGAATTATTGAAATAAAATTAAACCATATGTTCATCCCGAAATGACCTAGTTTGTGTCGAGTGAACCTTAGTAAACCCCAGTTCTATCTATCTCAAACTTGGTGTAGGTGTAAGCAGAGATAAGCAATTTCATTGGTTGATGCTTTGGGAGATGATAACTTTAGTTCTAATTAAGTGAGACGTGAGAGTGATGAAATTTGGTGCATAGTTTTATTACATGATTACATCAATACCTTGACTAAGTTCGATACTAAACATTTTCTGCTCCGGGTAAGCAGAGTGATAATATGAGCAATTTGATTGGTCGAGAGACTCAAGACTTTGGAATATGACAACTCTCATTCTAACTGAGCTAGAAAGTTCAAACTTGGAATAGATGTTTATTGGGTAAATGCCATGATGGAGTTTGAAGATGAGAATTTTCTGCTTTAGGTTAATTTAGAGTGAGGAAACTTGGTGTATAGTTTTATCACATCAATACCTTGACTAATGAACATTTTCTGCTCTGGGTAAGCAGAGCATTAAGAAATTTGATTGGTCGAGACTTTAGAACACAATAACTCGCCTTCTAATTGAGGTAGAATGTTTAAACTAAGTGTAGGCGTTCATAAGGTGAATGCCTTGGTGGAGTTCGAAGATGAACATTTTCTGCTTATGGTTAACAGAGATAAGCAATGTGATTGGTTGATTCTTTGGGGCACGATAACTTTAGTTATAATGAAGTGAGAGCAATGAAGCTCCTAATATAGATTCATTATATTATTACCTTGACTTAATATAGATTCATTATATTATTACCTTGACTTAATTCGATGATGAGAATTTTTCTGCTAAGGCTAAGGAGCAACAAGCAATTTGATTGGTCAAGACATTGGAACATAACAAATGCACTTTTATTTGAGGTAGAATTTTTAAACTTGATCTAGATGTTCAATAGGAGCTAAAAAAGCAATTTCATTGGTTGATGCTTTGGAACAAGATAACTTTGATTAAGAAGCAACAAGCAATTTGATTGGTCAAGACGTTGGAACATAACAAATGCACTTTTAATTGAGGTAGAATGTTTATGCTTTGGGACAAGATAACTTGTTTTAGCTTCTTCTCTGTCCATTTCGGTGTTGTCATTGCAACCGCTTGTTCTTTTTAATAATAATGATAATGAATATTTATATTGCGCGCATTCCATCCAAACAGTATGCTCATGGCTTACAATTTTGTATTCCAGAGCATAAATGATAAGCTTAAGCTTGTACAAACATCAACCTAATTATTATACATTACATGTAGTAGTAGTGCATTTTGCTCATCAGAAGTTTTTCTGTTGAATGACTTTTGTATTTCTACCACAACACCTAGAATAAGAAGGCCTATTGAATTCGACAGAATCATAATCTGAAAAAAATTATATTTATTTTACACGCAGTTTATGCTCACAAGATGAAGAATTCTATTGAGTTTCAATGATTTCCAATAATTACTGCCCAGGTTATTGCCCTTGATAACTTTAAAAAATTTGGTGGAGGCTAAAGTTTTTACTTGTGACAATTGCTATCGAAACATATAGCTTTAGTAGAAGTTGAGCAAAACATGTATTGTCTTGTTTTGTAAATAATGAAAAATTTAACCTGTTGAGAGAGAGAGAAATGGGGTCTAATGTCCAATCGACACAAACTAGGTCATTTTGTCTAATTTTATTTCAATAATTTGCTTGTGCGCAGGGGTCTTCAGCAGTGGGACTGGGAGGAAACCAGAGTACCCGGAGAAAACCCACGAGGTTGGACAGGTGACCCTACTCCGTACCACGTACAACCGGGAATTCGAAACCACGCCAGTTGACAGTGACTCCATGGCAGGCCGCATGATACAGTGTGCGCACACTAACCATTCGAACACCCAACCCCCCTTTAACCTGTTGAAGTAGAAAAGCTGTTATTTGAAACATTGGTTCAAATGACACCCTAACACTAGCACATGTTTAACTAATCTTAAATTTGATTTCAGAAGCCTGTAGAAAATTACATATAAACAGGGCTGTTAAAGAGATAATGATTTCATGGAAGATACCCTCAAATAAGCTCAGGTAATCCATTTTATCATATTTTCAATTTGAGAGAATATTGTTGCCATAAAAGTCAGTTCATCAGTCTGTAAAATTCCAGTTATTGTGAAACTTCATTTGGCCAGAGAAAATCATAAGTCCTAAACTTAAGTGACTGTAGTCCAAAGATTTGTCTTATCTACAATGCGGAGATCTAAAGAGAAACAGACTTGCGAAAATCTTACCTGAGAAGTATTTAAGACTTTTACTTCATACATTTATCAGGAATCATAACACATATTCAAATGATTTGCAAAACTGCGAATCAAATGAGGTAAATTTAGGAAATTAATTATCAATTTCCGGTTTTGATTAGCAATATTTGGGGAAAATTGTGATTAAATAATGTCTGTGTTGAATTTACAATATAATGCAAAGCTTTATTGAAGTATAAATATTTCAAAAATTATAATTATAAATGTAGATTTCAAAATTTGCCCACTGTTTTCTATACTTGCATGTGTTACAAATACTTTCTTCAAAGCAGTGGCAGTTGAGTGAGACACTGGTTGTAAGCTTATCTGAATAGTTTAGATATGATATTTCTGCAGGCCTGGAAATAACTGTGTTATATTTATCTGACATTTTCAACTTAGTGTCGGGCATGTATTAATAATATCATTAAAAAGACAAATCAGTGCCTGGCAAAATGACAGGCACCAGAGGTTTAGTGCCTGACAAAGCCTGAATCTGTGCCTGAAATTTTCAGTGACAGGTGCCTAATTTCCAGGCTTGTATTTCTGGGTTGATTGGTAGTTTGGAAATGACATGAAATGAAATTGGGTTTAATGTCACAATAAGCACAACCATATTATGCACTGTATAGATATTTCATGCCAAAGCTAACTTGTCTCATTTTGTTTTATTATTGCAGAAGAGTTACCTTACAAGATACAAAGGGTAGTGATGAGTCATACATGTAATTATATATATTGATTCTTTGATATTGCATGATTATATTATATGTTAATTCTGTGATACTGTATGACAATATATAAACTGATTCTGTGATACTGTATGTAGTATGACAATATTTATACTGATTCTGTACTGTATGATAATATACTGGTTTTGTGTTTCTGATTCTGTGATATTGTATAATTGTATACAGATTTCATGATTCTGCATGATTATATACTGATTTTGTGATACTATATGATTATATACTGATTCTGTGGTTGTGATACTGTATGATTATATATACTGACTCTATGATTCCCATTTCTGTGAAACTGTATGAGTATAATAAAAATCTGTGATAAAATATGACAATATACTTATACTGTGGTACTGTATGATAAGATAGTGATTAGAGAGATACTATGATAATATACTGATTCTGTAATAGTAGTAATACTATCTGATAATATACTGATTCTGTGATACTTTGGGATTATATACTGATACTGTATGATAATATACTGATTCTGTGATACTTTATGATTAGATACTGTATGATAATATACTAATTCTGTGATACTTTATGATTATATACTGTATGATTATATACATACTGATTCTGTGATACTTTATGATTATATACAGATACTGTATGATAATATATAATACTGATATTGTATGATAATATACTGATTCTGTGATACTTTATGATTATATACTGATACTGCCTGATAATATATTGATTTTGTGATACTTTATGATTGTATACTGATACTGCATAATAATATATTGATTTTGATTATAATACTCATACTATATCATTATAATACCGATACTGCATCATTATACATGTATACTGATTCTGTGATTCTGATTACTGTAGGATTATTTACCCTTTCTGTGATATCGATGTATGATTTCTGTGGTATTGATTTATGCTTTTTAATGTTGTTATCATTACTTATTAAATTTATTTTTAAAAAATATTCTTGTTGATGTTCATATTTTTGATGATAGAATTAAGCTGACCTTTGAAGAAATGATATTACAGGTGATACTTGAATTACACGTTATCGGTAACGTGTAGGGGAAGAATGTAGTACATGCTATAGACGTTACAGAGAACGTTTCAGGAGAATTAAAAACCTGCTATAGACGTTATCGGTAACGTATTAGGGTGGGGATTTAGCATATGCTGTAGACGTTATATAGAACGTTTCAGGGGGAGAGTTGAACGCCTGCTATAGACGTTATGGAGAACGTTAACGGAAGGGGGTGTCATGCACGCTGTAGACGTTATGGGGAACGTTTACCCAGAGGATTGTTACACCTGAACTAGACGTTATCTGTAACGTTAAATGATGGAAATAAAACACGTGCTATCGACGTTATCAGAAACATTATAGGGGAGGAATGTAAAACATGATATAGACGTTATCAGGAACGTTTAAGGAGGGGGATTTACCACATCCTATTGACGTTATCCCGAACGTTAAGGGGTGAATTTTAACACATGCTATAGACGTTAATGGTAACTTTCATGGCTTACGTTCGATGAACATTCAAAACTAAGGTAAAGTAACAGAATAACTAATGTTTTCAAAACGTTAAAATTAATGTTCAGTTAACTTATCCTGTAACGTTTGTAAATAACGTTTGCCTTACGACAACAAAACTTTCCTGGCTTACGTCAGATGAACATTCAAAACTAACGTTAAATAACAGAATAATTGATGTTTTCAAAACGTTAACATTAATGTTTTCAAAACGTTAACGTTAATGTCCAGTAAACGTATCCTATAACGTTTTTAAAAACGTTAACGTTACGACAACAAAACTTTCCTGGCTTACGTCAGATGAACATTCAAAACTAACGTTAAATAACAGAATAATTGATGTTTTCAAAACGTTAACATTAATGTTTTCAAAACGTTAGCGTTTATGTCCAGTAAACGTATCCTTAAACGTTTTTAAAAACGTTAACGTTACGACAACAAAACTTTCCTGGCTTACGTTAGATGAACATTCAAAACTAACGTAGAATAACTAATGTTTTCAAAACGTTAACATTAATGTTTTCAAAACGTTAACGTTAATGTTTTCAAAACGTTAACATTAATGTTTTCATAACGTTAACATTAATGTTTTCAAAACGTTAACATTAATGTTTTTAATACGTTAACATTAATGTTTTCAAAACGTATCCTGTAACGTTTGTAAAAACGTCAACGTGACGACAACAAAACTTTCCTGGGTCACGTGCCACAAACATTCACATTAAATAACGAAAAAATAATGTTTTGTAAACGTTCTGAAAACTAAATTTTGTTAGCTGGGGCCTAGAGTAACCGCAGGCTCAAAACCGATTTGTCATACAATCAGGGGCCATTATTCAGGAATTTACAACCCGATATGTGCAAATATCAAACGGAAACGAGATCTTTGGGTTATAAACATACATTTAAAGATGAAAATTGTGACCCCTTAGAGTACCACAAGCTAAATATGTGATTTTTCAAACTATCAGGGGCTTTAATCCATGAAGTGTCGATCCGATACATGCCAATATCGTCGGCAACCGAGATCTTTTGGACATAAAGTTATATTTAAGTTTCGTCGAAATCGTATAAGAATTGTGACCAAATAAATTGTGGACGGGCGAACAAGGGCGACGACATAAAAATGTGGGCGTATCAAAACATCCGTGGTGTATTCAAACCTGTTAAAGAATCTGGTGCAATGCTAAACTAAAGTTTATTATCAAGCTTTCCAGTCGTATGCACATTCTACCTGATCACAAGTTCAAACCCCACCCATTTCCTTACCTGTATACATCACGGTACATGAAACAAACTTGACGGGGGCACAAAACAATAAAAAGTAGTTCATTATAAATTGTAGGATTCCGAAAAATATTTTAAATATAATTTTTAAACAACCACCAATAACATTAATCGAATTCATTTCTGCTTACCGTCGATACTAACTGGTCTAACTTTTGAACAAATTATTCTTGATTTTGGTTGACTATGATGACCTACATAAAATATAATGCATTATAGTTAGTAATCAACAGTTGATATGCGCATGTAAGATAGGCGTACAGTAGACTTGTATAACCAGGCCCTTGAATTTGTAGTGAACGTATGTTGAAATATGGATGTTTTATGGAAAGCAATAAGGACAATATTTTGTCGAGATATATTTATGAAAAAGTTTAAATATGAACAAGATTCGTTGAATATTCGCGGATTTCGTAAGAGTGATATCGACAAAATACTGATTTTGGTTACATTTTATCCACGAGAACTGGAACAAGAACAAGATCGATTTTATCCACGAGAACTGGAACAAGAACAAGATCGATTTTGAAGCCATTTCAATAAACATCTTGTGAGCTGTCTGTCGGGAGGTCGCCCTTATCAGCAGTTTTGTATTTCTGTGCAATTAAGGGAAAGTAAGTGTTAGATAGATTCTGTTGTCTAGGCCTTCAAGCGGAAGATACCCGATTTTCAACAAGGTTTCCATAAATCTTAAATATATATTCATTATATAATCCCCTTTGTAACACAAGCAAGAATGTTTTTGTACGCGAGAAATAATTTTTTTTATTAAAACTGAAAGTGACATTAGCATAAGTTTACTGCTGTATTTTGTTCGCGCGTCGTCGTTTGGCCAAAAACCTGATCAAATGGGTTGTTTGTTTATTAGGACATCATAAACACGAATTTGTTATGCTTTTTAAAGTTTAGTACACAAAGCCGCCGGGTAAATCAATTGATACTTCACATACTTGATATTTGACGACTTGCAAGTTTCGTCTGCTTCGATATTTTTGTGCTTACTGATAGTGTTTTTCAGCACCAAGAGACCAAAATTATGGGCATGTGAGACATACAATCATATAGTGCATTTGGCACATAAAGTCCACGTGAACGACTTTTCCCTTTTGTTTTCCATTTCCTCTTGAGAATGGCTGGGGTTGAATTTGCATACGGCATTACTGTAGACCCATAGAAGAGATATCTTATATGCCGATACGTGTTTGATGTTGACATACTTTGAGAATTTATATATTGATTTGAATATATATGTGCCACAAGTCCGTTGAAATGAATAAAAACACGTCAGCAGACTCAGCACGCACGAAAACATTCAAGCAGACCAATATTAATGCCGAGTATTAAACAAACCAGGTGATGTAAACATTTAGCTGTGTTGTGTGAATTGTTCAGTATGAGTGAATGTGCCAGCAGGAATTGTGTATTAAAGGGGAAGACCAACGATTTTCAACAAGGTTTCCATAAATCTTAAATATATATTCAGAAAGAATCCCCTCTGTAAAAAAAAGTAAAAAAGTTTTTGTAAACGAGAAATTAATTTTCATTAAAACCGGAAGTGACATAGTTGGTTCAACACGCTCACTGGGCTCTATAGAAAAGCATACAGATTTGGCATAAGTTTACTGATGTATTGTATTCACGTCCCGTCCTTGAGCCAAAAATCTTATGAAATGGACTGTTTGTTAGGATATTATAAACACGAATTTATGTTTTTTTAACGTTTAGTACACAAAGCCGTCGCGTAAATTCACTCACAAAGGTGATCTGTGTATTAACGTCTAGGTATTGATACCATCGTATTCATTTACCTCGTTTGGGGTAAGTTTCTTGTAAGTAGGGAGTTATTTCCGTCATATTGAATGTGTACAAATCAAGTGATGTTTACGGATTACTTGAATATTATATCGGATTAAGTTGTATTATATAATTCGTGTTGTTGGAGGAGAAGGACGTGTGTACATCACTCTCCAATTATTGTCAATATCTCAACAAGTCCAGTAAGATCACGTATAAAAACGGATGGGTATGTAATATGACACTATGAAGATATTTTCTGAGAAAATAATGTGAAGGTTATAGAAGTGTTTAGTGGAAAACTGGACATTTATTGAAATTGCATATTTTGTATAGTGGTCAATGAAGTGTGACGGTATTCCAGATGCACCATGTCCGTTCAATCGGAGAGGGGCTGAAGCCAATCATTCACAAGGTGATATGCACTTATGTAAGCACTGTTATGAGTATCGATTTGGTCCAATAGGAAGAAAGGCTTCCAATAAAAATAGAGTTAACATCCCCCAACCTGATAATGTCCAGCCTCAACCTTCAAGTGAATCTACTCAGGCTGAGAAGAGAATTAATAGTGAGTCTGTCTCACTAACTGATGTCATTCTTGGTTACATTTTATTTTCAATGCAAAATAGCTCACTAGATAATATCAAGAGCGCAGTTCTCGGTCACTTCACACTTGAACAAATCGTAATCAGTAAGGATATACTATGGAGTCATTGTGATGTCCTGCTGATTGGTGAAAAATCACGAAGAAAAGATTCGACAGCTCGATCAGAAAAAGAAGCACATGTTATTGACGTTTTAAATGCCCTAGAAAAACTGGATAAAGCCGATAAGATACCAAACGTTACAATAAATGCTATGGATCTAGGAAACGTTCCTCGTTCGTACCCAGAAGAATTGAATAGTATTTCAATTGTTGAGAAACTGAATCGATTTGAGGCAAAGATATCAAGTATTCAGGATGTATTGGAGCATGTGATATGTGAAAATGTGGCCCTAAAAGAACGGATGGATAAAGTTTCTAGGAAATCTTATTCTGAGTGTGTTAATAGTACGACAAAGCCTCCGATGCCACGTAAAAGTATACAGCATAATCAATTGCAAAAACCCGGAGAAAGCAACGACATTTCTGCCCGTCCGAATCACCTTCAGATGTCTGGAACACGGGCCAGATCAACAGACCGTACTAGTATCATCTCTGATGGACCTGAAGTCAGCGAAAGATTCGATCTAATCAATCAACAGAGTACAAACATGGATGGTTTTGAATTGTCACGTCGAGCCAAAAAAGATGTGAAGAGAAAAGAGTCCAAACGTCGTCAGGTAATATTTGGCAAGTCGGCTTCCCAGTCCAGTAACTTTAAAGCTGCACCGGAACCAAATAGGGAACTATTTATATACCGTGTGAACACTGATGTCACAGACACACAGATT
Organism: Patella ulyssiponensis; assembly: GCA_963678685.1. Lineage (NCBI taxonomy): Eukaryota > Metazoa > Mollusca > Gastropoda > Patellidae > Patella > Patella ulyssiponensis. The sequence continues at coordinate 3,404,194 of OY783226.1, forward strand.
TCTGAGTATATCAAAGACCATGGTTTTACGGTAAGAGAACTGTCGTGCGTTTCGCATCCAGAGTCTAAATGTAAATCCTTCAAACTGGTAGTGCCATCTTCAGAATTTAAACGACTGTTCGACGAATCGCTGTGGCCTAATGGAGTACGCATTCGCAAGTATACCCGTCCTAGAGACGAATCCAATTCTGCGCCAAATCAATGAACTGTTTGTCATTTGCTTCGTACAATTCCCATGGACACGGAACAGGTAGATTTGAATATATCCAGAAATTGTGTGACGGACATGACTTCGTGCTAATTCAAGAACATTGGTTACTCAAGGAACAAATATCTACTTTCGAGCATAAACTTAATGATGTCTGTGTCCACGGTGTCTCAGGAATGGACAGTGGTAGCTTACGTTGTGGGCGACCTTACGGTGGGTGTGCCATCATTTGGAGTAATAAGCTTGTTTATAATATTGAACCAGTGTCCTTTAAGTCAAAACGAATATGTGCTGTAATTATACACTATGTCAATACAAGAATACTGTTATGTAATGTTTATATGCCATGTGATAATTCAAATCTATTAGAATTTGACGATACACTCGATGAAATAGTTTCCATTATATCTATCACAGGTCTAGACCACATTATTATCGGTGGCGATCTGAACACAGATTTCTCACGAGTAGCATCGCCACATTCTGTTCGATTAAATGAATTCTGCTTAACAAATACATTGAGATGTGCACTTAGTCATAACATTTGTGATGTTGAATATTCATTTGAAAGTAAAATAACTGGTGATCGAAGTACAATTGATCACTTCCTCTTATCTGAAAATGAGTCTGATAAAATTATTAAGTATACATCTATTCATGATGGCGATAACCTATCTGATCATTCCGCTATAAGCTTAACTTTAAATATACAGGTAGAAGTGTTTAACAAAAGAGTACCTCCATGCGAGCATGTCGGTTCGCTCAAGTGGCAGAAAAGTTCCCTCGATGAAATTTCACATTATCAAAATATACTTGATAATGAACTACGGAAAATAGCGATACCATTTGAGGCTATTAACTGCCACGATGTGTCGTGTAGCCTTCACAGGACAATTCTAAATGAGTATTTTAACAGGGTCATAAACTGTAGTATATATGCAGCATGGCGAAGCATACCACACTCTAAACCGGGAAACCGGAAACCCGTTCCTGGTTGGAACGATCACATAAGAGAGTATAGAACAGCATCCATATTTTGGCATAATATATGGAAGGAAAACAATTCCCCGCACTCTGGTTATCTTGCTGATATACGGAGACGCACTAGAGCTCGTTATCATTATGCTCTGAGGTCTGTGAAGCTGAATAGTGATCGCATTTGTTCAAATAGACTTGCCGATAACCTTTTAAATAACAGAACAAAAACATTTTGGCGAGAAATTCAGAAGATTAAAGGCTCATGTAGTAATTCGCCTAACTGCGTCGATAGTAAAATAGGTTCAGAAAGTATTGCAAATTTGTTTTTCTCTAAATATAATGAATTATTTAATTGTGTACCGTATAATGAGCAAGAATTAAGTAAACTACAAGAAGAACTTGAATCAAATATTAGAAACTGCTGTCTAGATAAGTGCAGCCATCACCATGTGATAACTATGTCAGATGTTATAAAAGCTGTTAAGCATTTGAAATATAATAAATTCGATGGAAACTTAGGCCAGTCATCAGAACATATTATATATGCCCCGCCATCATATTATGTACATCTCTCACTATTATTAACTGGGATGCTTATCCATGGCTACTGTCCTCCAAATTTTATTTTGTCCACAATTATATCTATCCCCAAAAATCGCAAGAAATCTTTAAATGATTCTGATAACTATAGGGGAATAGCATTAAGCAGCATTATTGGGAAATTATTTGATAGGATTGTTCTTATTCAAAATCAGGACTGTTTAAAATCATCCGATCTACAATTTGGCTTTAAGAGTGGACATTCAACAACGCAGTGTTCATTTGTTATTAATGAAACCATAAGTTATTATCATAATAGAAAATCTAATGTATATGTCACTTTTTTAGACGCAAGTAAAGCATTCGACCGTGTCCAGTACATCAAATTATTCCGAGTGCTGATAAAAAGAGGTTTATGTCCACTTTTATGCCGATTTCTTTTAAACAGTTATATTTATCAAACGATTCGCATCAAATGGGATAACCATATAACTGAATCTTTTAAAATCAAAAATGGTGTGAAACAGGGCGGGGTATTGTCGCCCATACTGTTTAGTATCTATTTAGATGAACTTTTAATCAGATTAAGGAAAAGCAACATTGGTTGTAAAATAGGTCATGTGTATGTCGGCGCTTTGGCTTACGCAGATGATGTAACACTTGTTACTCCATCTAGACTGGCTCTTGTACAATTACTAAACCTGTGTGCTGACTTCGCAAATGAATACGATGTTAAATTTAATCCGGACAAGTCTAAGCTTGTAGTGTTTAATCACAATAAAAACAATAAAGACATCAATAAAGATGTATATTTTAATGGTAAAATTATTAGCACTGTAGATACAGAATTACACCTAGGTAATTCATTACAGTCAGAAACAAGAGAGCAGATAATTCAAAAGGGTGTTAACAATTTCATAACAAGTTTCAATGTTGTAAATAGTCACTTCAAACATGTACATTCAAATGTAAAGTATAAGTTATTTAAGACGTATTGTATGCCACTGTATGGTTGTCAGCTGTGGGATTTCTCTGATAGGTCCATTGAAAGATTTTACTGTACTTGGCGCAAGTGCACTCGTAGGCTGTGGGATATTCCATGTCGTACACACAATGTCCTTATTCCATTAATTTGTCAGGATTATTCTATAGAGGCTCAACTTCATAAACGATTCGTAAAACAGTTTATTAGTTCAATCCAAAATAATAATGAATGTATTAAGATATGTGCCCGTCATGCCTTAAATGGAAGTTCTTCCAATACCTGTAACAACATTAGTTATATCTGCAACAGATACGATGTCTTTAGATACGATTTATATCATATAAAAGTAAATAAACTTTTAAACATAATTAATAAATGGGATAATACCAATATAAATCAGTCTGATCTCAAAAGAGCTGGTCAAATTGTAGATATGATAAATATGCGTGAGTCGCACGAAACCTACTCACATAAGAAAGATCTTAATGAAATAATCACTTATTTATGCATTGACTAAATGTATTTATATATATTGTAAATATTGTAAAGAAGTGTACACTAATGTACGAATAAATGTGAAATAAATAAATAAATAAATGAACAGTACGCTGTGGCCCAATTCACACAGCATGGCTAATTATTTACATCACGTGGTTTGATTGTCAGCTTACAAGTGACATATATATCGTCTGCTTCGGTGTTTTTGTGTTTGTTGACAGCGTTTATCAACATAAACAGACCAAAATTATGGGCATGTGAGACATATAATATAGTGCATTTTGGCACACAATGTCGACATGAGCTGCCTTTCCTTTTTTCTTCTATTTCCTCTTGAGAAAAAGTGGACTCGAATGTTTATACGGCATTACTGTAGACCCACAGAAGAGATACTTTATATTCCAATACGTTGGTGCCAGACGTTGACAAACTGCTGGAAATTAATATATTTATTTGAATATGCATGTGTCACAAGTCCGTTAAAATAAATACAAACACTGTCAGCAGACTCAGCACGCATAAAAACATCGAAGCAGACGACATACATCTCACGTGTAAGCTGTCAATCAAACCACGTGATGTAAATAATTAGCCATGCGATGTGAATTGGGCCACAGAGTACTGTTTTGTATGAGTGATTTTACGCGACGGCGTTGTGTACTAAACGTTAAAACACCATAAATTCTTGTTTATAATATCCTAACAAACAGCCCATTCGATAAGATTTTTGGCCCAAGGATGAGGCGTGAACACAATACAGCAGTAAACTTATACCAAATCTGTATGCTTTCTATAGAGCCCAGTGAGCGTGTTGAACCAACTATGTCACTTCCGGTTTCAATAAAAATTAATTTCTCGTTTACAAAAACTTTTTTACTTGTGTTACAGAGGGGATTATTTCTGAATATATATTTCAGATTTATGGAAACCTTGTTGAAAATCGTTGGTCTTCCCCTTTAAACGTTAAAAAAAACAACACAATTACATATTTATAATATCCCCAAAAAGTCTCACCCAAACGACGACGCGTGAACAAAATACAGTACGATAGAGGCTAGAGAGCGTGTTAAACCCAACTGCATCACTTCCGGTTTTATAGGAGCTAATTCGCTAACATGTAGGACCTAGAAATTAACACAAGTGGGTCGCAACGCATATAATACTGTAATATGAATGTATATAAACTGATTTACATTCAATGGTTTCAGTTTTTACTCTAATATCAAATCAGTTCGGCGAAATAAGCCAGCAGTCTCAATAGGCTGCTAATTTATAGCATCTGGTTATTCCAGTCTACACACGCCGTTTGATTTGGTGAAATGTTTCTAGCCTTGTTCCTCGAGTCGCTTGCTAGAACTGGTGCTGAAACGCATTATGGTACACGATTCGTGTACCAATGGTAAAATGTTTATTTTGTCTTAAATATTGGATATCAGAAGCCCATCTTTTCCCGGTAAGATCATAGCATCAATGTTGATTTAAATTGACAAATGATTCGTGTTTTCAATGTTGAAGATTTTGGATGATATTGAGTTGGAGACTTAGCTACTTTAATAATAATTAATTTCTCGTTTACAAAAACTTGTTTGCTTGTGTTACAGAGGGGATTATTTATCAATATATATCAAAGATTTATGGAAATCTTGTTGAAAATCCGTTGGTCTTCCCCTTTAATCGAAGACCTCCCTTTATTGGTTATGGTTATTCTACCGACTGTTTTAGTGAGACTGGTTCATAGAGACTACGGCGTGACGCTCTGGTTTTTTCTCGTTGTATTCAATTCTCCGAGAATATCCACAGCAGATTCTAAGAAGTGTGTCGTCATTAATAGCGTCTAGGTCTATCAAAATTCCAATGCGAAGACACAATCTTAAAGGAATATGAACAAAACACAAAAGAGGTAAGAAAATTACCGTTACTATAAATAATAAATAGTAAGAATATAGTGAGTAATGTAGGTCAGTTATAGAGACTTCCCTTATAAGCACCTAAGGAGCAGTAGCACGGCAAACTCTATTTCATTCCATTTATTATCCTCTAGTGAAGATTTTGTCAATGTACCAACATGCAGACACAACTATGGTAAAAATATAGGGTCAAAATAGGTTAAATCTCTACAGTATAAACCCATCGAAGATTTGACTAATCTTTTAATATCACCAGTATTTATTATGCGACATGTCGTGACCACATAGCATAAGAACATAGGGGAAGGTTTCACTTTGGAAGAGTCCAAACGGCTATAAAACAAATGCTAATCATCAGTAGAAAACACTTTTGTGATGACAGCCTTGATAACTCTGATGGTGGGACCACACTCGAAGGAATAGCGTATATGTTAGCCACATAATGGATGACATGAACCGTGTCTTTATGTAAAATATGAACAAACTATGTTGACAGACTGGTGTAGCAAATACCAACCAAGTGCTTTGAAATTTCTCGGCCAAATATTAAAATTGCAAAATCGTTTCAATTTAATCTGGTCCAAAAAGTACGGAAGCGTAATAGGGCATCATATTTTTTTTTTATTCTATTTTCAATTTTTCAAGTTACTAACTTGAATAGTTAACTAACTTGAATTTTCAAGTTAACTAACTTGAATTTTCAAGTTACTAACTTGAATTTCCAAGATGCTAACTTGAATTTTCAAGTTACGAACTTGAATTTTCAAGTAACTTGAAAAATTGAAAATAGAATAAAAAATATGATGCCCTATTTTCAAGTTAGGGTTGGGTCACGCAAATGAAGCAATGATGCCACCCATATGAAGCATGGATGACACTTAACCGAGACGTGCTCGAAGTGAAAAATTTGATATCCGAAGTGCTCATTGCTACCGCACTTCCCTAACGACACTTCAAATTTTCAATGAAATAAAGAGGGCAGAAATGATATTGAAGTGAGGAAGAAGCCATGCCAAATATGCAAATTAGGCTTCCACGAAGTGTTCACTTTAAGCCAGAGCTTATCGCGTGTTTTGCTCACTTCAAGCCAGTGCTCATTGCATGTTTTGCTCACTTCAAGCTAGTGCTCATTGCGTGTTTTGCTCACTTCAAGCTCACTTCAAGCTAGTGCTCATTGCGTGTTTTGCTCACTTCAAGCCAGTGCTTATTTTGCAGAAGAGATCAGGGAATATCAAGTAATATCAATAGGGCCCATCCACTCACTGGTCCCAATGTTTCATATAGAATTAAAAACAAAACTGTTAATAAATTGTAGTCTTTATCGATTTCACATGTTTTCCGAAAAAGAGGGTTAAGTCTGAATGGCTGAAATTTACATGTATAGTATTTGTCCTCTCATGGCCCGAATGCTCACTCCAAATTTAAAACTGACGTCTCATCACATTCACAAGCTTTTTTTGAAAAAGGAGGTCATTTTTGAATTGCTGCATGTCGACAAGGTTTGTGAATTCATGAATCCAATGCTTCACATCAAATCTGAATAGGATCTGTTAAGAATAGGGACCTCTATGGAATTTTGCTATGGGGCATAACAGAATTTTTTCACAATAAGGGGCAATAACCCATGAGGTCACAGTTAAACATGTTCAAAATCAGTCCGATCCTAGATGGTTTGGATGTAAACCAGGGGCGTAGCCGTGAAATATATATTGGGGGGGGGGGTCCCCCCATAAATTTTGTTTAAAGTCTCAGTCTTCTGTAAACATTGTTTGGCATAATTTACGGGGTTAAACTAAAATATCACACCAATGCAACGTTTATCATGTTTACAGACAGCGGCACCGGTCTTCCCCGAGAGGCGAAGAAGCGTGGCTTACCCCCACCTAAGAAAATTTTGGAATATTGAACGGCTGCAAACACTTTTTCCTGCTATTTCGGCCCATGAACAAAGCAATTTCAAAGTTGTCTAATATAGCCTAATTAAGGTGGCTTGCTGACTCGAATTCCAATCAATCGTTTACACCCACAGGCACTTCAATTTGGTCCAATATAGCTTACATGGCTGCCCAGAATTCCAAACAGCCAATCAATCGTCGCGGGCTATGGGAGCCTCACCCTCCCGGAGAAAATTTTGATATGTAAAAGTAGGAGCTTAAAAAGGAGCAGGTATAATCCTGTACAGTTTACACATTTCAGGCATTTTCTTGCATCTTCAAACCACCATATTCAACCCACAGATGACTAATGCAAGCGGATATTCAATGTTGCTATCAATCAACTCCACAACTTGTTCCGTCACATTCATACATGCTGGGCTGGTTTGATTAACCTGAAATTAAAACCCCCAAAAATATTAAGATAAAGATGCATTCCGAAAAAAGTAATTATTATAGGGTGGTTATTTTCAATAAAAGTATGGCAATCAGGATATGGGGTTTAACCTCCACTCGATGCAAAATAGGTCATATTGGGACTAACATGGTTCTATTTTTATTTCAACAATTCGCTTGCCCGTAGGGGTCTTTAGCAGTGGAAGAAAACTAGGAGACCTGAAGTAAAATCATAAGGTTGGACAGGCAACCCTACTCCTTGTCAGGTACAACCGGGGAATCAAAACCACATTGTTGTGTCAATGACAGACCTTATGATGCAAGACGCAAACGCTAACCACACCCAGATCCCTGTAAAAATAGGTTGCCAGGCAACGAAACATACGCCCACACGGCAGCTAAATCGTCCGGGCAGTCAACAAGAGTTGTTGCATTTTAAAGCTCCAATAGCATTTTTTTAAGTTATATTTTTAAAATGTATTAAAATAAAGCCCCAAAATAGATTGAATCTATAAACAGTCCTACCTTGTTAAAGAATAATCCTATTAATCCTATAATTCACTATTGCCGTCCATGGAGAGGAATGGGAATACAAGGGAGGTAATTGAATAACTATTTCCTCAATCAATCTGTGTCAGCCTGTCTAATGCCCCCAAAATTTTGCCCATGATCGTATAATAGTGAGTTGACAACCTATTGAGCAAAAGACATAGAAATAATTATGTTTTGACTTTCTTAGAAAATATGAAATTGGAACTTTAAGTAATCATCAGAAAATCATTAGAATTTGTTTGGTTTTTATAAAGTTCTGCCCCATGCTAACCTTTAATATACAAAACATTTAATATTATTTTTAAAATCAGATAATAATTGAGACCTCTAGATGGACCACATGCTAAAGAAGTCGATTTTGCGTACAATCAGGGGCTATAATTCAGGACGTTACAATCGGATATGAGCAAATATCAAAAAGAGACAAGATCTGTGGGTTATAAACATGCATTTCAAGTTTCATCAACATCAGATTAAAATTGTGACCTCTACAGGGTCCACAACCTTGATATACCATATTTTTATAGTATTCGCGTACAACGCGTACAATCGGCGGCCATTTTGTCCGTCAATTTTGGTCCGATTTTCACGAAATTCGAACTCAACCTCCATAACCATGCACCGGTGATATAATCAAACGTTTTTTTTAAATCGGATAATAATTTTGACCTCCAGAGGTGACCACAAGCTAAAAAGGGCGATTTTGCGGACAATCAGGGGCCATAATTCAGGAAGTTACGATCCGATTGGCGCAAATATCGGAAGGAACCAAGAACTTTGGGTTATCAACATGCATGTTAAGTTTCACCCAAATCGGTTCAAAATTGTGACCTCTACACTGTTCACAAGCTAAAAACGTGATTTTTCGTACAATCAGGGGCCGTAACCCACGAAGTTACAGTCCGATACATACCAATATCAAAAGAAACCAAGATCTTAGGGTGATAAACCTATATTTTAAGTTTCATTGAAATCGGGTAAAAATTGTGACCTGTAGACTGTTCACAAACAATTGTGTACGGACGTCCGGACGGACGAACAGGGGCGAGGACAATATACGTCCACATGAAAATGTGGGCGTATAAAAACCTGACGGGGATCGTCACTTTAGTCTTTGTACTGTTTAACACCACCCCATTATCAATACACCATTTTAACACGTTGTCTAAGTCCTTCTGTAAAGCTGATTTCACGCTGTTTGGGTCTTTTCCTGAAAAATGAATAGTACTATCATCAGCAAATATGTCTGTATCACATTTTTCTACATGTAAGGGCAGATCATTAATAAATATAAGAAAAAGGAGTGGGCCTAAGTTAGAGCCTTGTGGAACACCGCATTTCACCTTTGTCGGGTCTGAGTGACAGGACCATAATGCTACCATTTGTTTACGATTACATAAGTAATGTGCCATCAATTTATGTGCATTAGCACTAAATTTGTATTTCTCAAGAATAAGCTGGTGATTTATGAGGTCAAACGCTCTGGTGAAATCTAAATAAAGAATTCCGGAAATATCATTCTTATCCATTGCCTTTAGCCACGTGTCAGTCATTCTAAGTAATGCTGTAGCGCATGAATGGTGTTTTCTGAAACCGGATTGGTGTTTATAAAACAATCCATTGCATTCAAAGTATGAAATAATTTGTTTACTAACATGTTTTTCAATTTTTTTTGAAATTGTTGGCAATATGGATATTGGTCGATAGTTATTCGGCAAATCCTTTTCACCTTTCTTGTGTATTGGGATAATTTTGGCAAATTTAAGTAAATCAGGAAATACATTTTTGGAGATTCACAAATAACATCTCTTGATAATCGTAGAATTTTGGGCCCAACAGGATCAGTACCCGTAGCTTTAGTTATGTCCAGTGTTGTCAAATAATTGTATACATCCATGAATGTAATTGGTTGAAATGTAAATTCAACGTCCATTGGTATTTTTTCTTGTACATGTTTCGATAGTTTGTCTTTATGTTCGATAGACAGAGGTTTATATGTAGGTTTAATGTCATCGGTGATATTTGTAAAGTAGTTGTTCATAATGTTTGTAATGTCTTGTAGATTTTCGTGTTCTTTATTATCGTGCTTACGGTTTAATGGAAAGTTGCATTCATTTTGAATGCCCTCAGTTGAATTTAAGAATTTCAAGATATCTCTACATCCATTATTAGATTTAACACAATTTTTAACATATTTAGATTTGGCCTGATCAATTAATTTTACAGTCTTATTTCTCCACCTTTTGAATTTAGCGTTATATCCCGTTCTTTTATAGAAGTCCCTATTTTTTCTTGATATTTTGATTTCGTCATTGAACCGCAGTGGTTGTTTAAAAAAATTGATTCTCTTCCGTCTTTTGGGAGCATGTTTATTTCGGGCATTATTAACTAGTGAATACCATATTTCTTATGCCAAATTTGGATCGTCAATTGTTTCAATACTTTGAAAGGGTTGCATGTATAGCTCATTTATAAATGAATATTCTTCAAAAATTTTAAAGCATCTGTATTCAATTTTAATATGATTGTGCTTTTTCGTGCCACTGTGTTTACCTAGTGTAAATATAATTGGATAATGGTCACTTAATCCGTAGGTAGGTACTTTTACTTCAAGTACGGCGTCGGGGGAGTTGGTGTACAAGTGATCTATGGTCGATTGAGTGTTTTCTGTACATCTGGTAGGTGTAGTAATAAGTTGATTTAGGTTGTTTAATGTAATAATATCTTGCCATTGGTTTGGAGGTGTCGTGTTACGGTCAATATTAAAATCACCCATAATAAACAGCGACATTTGTTTGTCATTGGCTGGGAGGCCTGTAGACTAAGAACAATAAGTATGGCTTGTTGTGTTTCTCCTTTACTTCTATCCAAATTGTTTCAATAGCTCCTATTTCCAAATCTGCTCTTCTTTTATTTGTCGACTTGGAACTTGTGTAGAGTAAAAGTCCCCCACCTATTTTATTGGACCTATCTTTTCTTATAATTTCACATCCTGGTATTTTTATGAATTCATCCTTCGCCTCTTCGTTTAGAAATGTTTCAGAAAGTCCCAAAATATCTATTTTATTATATGGATCCATAATATAGTCGTTTACTTCGTCAAATTTATTATAGAATCTATTAATATTAAGATGACATATTTTTAGTCCTGGTTTGGGAGTTATAAATGGATCAGTCATATTTTGTTCTGTGAATGTAGATTTAGTTTGCTCCGAAGTCTTAGTTGAATTATTTGTAGTATATGTGGAGATGAATTTTCGTCAAGCATTTGAGAATATGTTGAAAAGTTTGTAGTATGTGTTAGATTGTCCAACGTTGACTGTGATTGTGAATTGTCATTGTGCAAAATGTCATTCAGACTACTTATATTAATGGTTATGTCACGTGTAATATTGTCTGTTGACTTGTCTGAATATGGTGGGGAAAGAATAGAAAAACGGTTGTTAACATCAATAGAATTATAATTATAAAAGTTTAAACTCATCCCTTTAGTTTTTCTTCTTTCTTCGTTCTTGTTGTCGGCTCTTCTTTCTGCATCGCCATTGTCCTAGTAGTTATAACCGTAGTCATATCTTGGTCTGTAATTACACGCATTTTCTTTATGTCCATTAACTCCGCATTTCCAACAAGTCACTGTATGCCGATGTGCACATGTATTCCAGTTATGCCCCCCTTCTCCACAGTTAAAACAGACTGATTTTTCTGATTGCGTGTCCTGTAGAATTGTTACATATCTATTGTAATGTCTAATAAGCTCTGCTGTGCCGCTGTCACTAAGATCCTTCCAAAATAAACTCAGGTTTCTGGTAAATTCCCTGTTCAGTGTTATTAGGTAAAAGCCTATCTTTGATGCCAAGCTTCGGTATAGTGAGTTAATTTGCCTTGTATCCGCATTAAATCGAGGGGTCACTTCAGAAAAATTAACTTTGGTATGTTCAGACGCACCCCTTATATAATCCCTAATATTAATAATGTCATACTCAATGTCCGCAAGAGGTCTTCGCTGATTTACGTCGTTTCCCCCTACCTGTATTATTATGTACGAAAACTGTGGAAGGTGAAGTCCTGACAGTGCATTAAATATCACAGGTAATGTAGCACCTTTAATTGATTCAACCTGAACATTCTTTTTCAAATATCTACTTCTTACGCGTCCTAGGATAGAGCTGCCGATGATGAGTATTTTATAGCCGGTAGTTAAATTGTTTACAGGTTTCACATTGGGGGTTTTAAGTAGAGGAGGTTTGTTGGTACATGTATTGGTATTAGGTTTCGGTTCTGATTTATTAGATTCAGTTGTTGAAATGTCTTTAATCTGTTGTACAAGTATTCCTATTTGTTCTTGAAGACTGTTTACTTTCTTTTCCAGTTCAGCGACTCTGGACAATGTACCATGGTCATTTACCCCCCTACTGACATTTCTGACAGGTGTAGAGGAGTGGATTGGAGACATAGTTGGAATACCCCCCCCCCCCATTTTGTTTTTTATAAATTGAACAAAGGGAACGAAAATGAAACATGAAATCGTACGAAAGAAATATTATAGTTCCTTATGCAACTTATTTGTTACGTCAGTACCTGGAAATAGATATGAAACAGTAACATGAAAGGGCGGTTTTTAAGGTTTCATCTTAAGAAATATTCATAAATATTTATCCTTAATAATATAAAATAAATAAATTTAAGTATGATTCCTTCCTACTGCTCTATTCTGCTAGTAACTGATGAAAATATTATGAAAAGTATGCACTTATTAAAAAAAATAAATAAAGTATGGTTCCTTCCAACTGTTCCGTTGTGCTATTAACCGAGCAAAAAAATATTCAAAGTAAGTGCACTTATTCCACTTATTGAACAAAACTAACAATATATGGTATAATATAATATTATTAGGAAGGTTTCAAGCAATAATTGTCTTTTGGTAGTTGTTTCTTTTTGTTTATCAACTGACTGGTAGATTTAATAGTACTTCGATGATATTCTTCTTTGAAATGCGGATTATTTATTGATAGTAAATTTCATAGTTCGCGAGGTCACTGGACCGAATTCAAACTTTTTCGCCGCGTCACGTGATCGCTTTTTCCACAATTGTCGGAGCGGCCCCTTTTACTGACCGCGGAGCCAGGATGTGGTTGGCGGGGGGTCGCGGGCTCTCCCCTTGGAAATTTATTTACACATGATTCTGGCGTATCCCCACAAACAGAATGCAGGTGACTTAATAATTAGTAAATTTGCTGGCGACAGTGTCGTGTAAATCCGATAAAATTGCAGGATTCCGAATTATGACCCACACCAGGCACATTCTACCCAGAAAGTCTATTATATCAGCCAATTCCAGACTGGCGTGGCGGCCCATTAAAAGCCACCGGCCACACAGCAGGATCATCATCGCCCCATGGCCGGTCCAATACCCCCTCCTCATATAATGTTCAGCAGAAAAAGGTTATTTTTTAAAACGAATTGGACAAAATTATTTTTTTCATTTTTTGTTCGACCGGCCCTTTTGGCAATCGCCCGATGGCCCAATCCGCCTTTGGACGAATCACGTTACTGTCTACATTGGCATGTGTTATTGGTAAAAACAAAATGGTGTGCTCCACGCGGAACACATTGCAGTTATAGAATCTATACGAAATGGCAACAAAGACTCAATTTACTTGTATTGTTCACTTACACAGTGTCAAGAAGGAAGGTACAGAACCCTTTACAAAGACAAGTGTCGTTGGTAGCTATTGGCTGGTTTCAATTGGATGGAAATGACCAGTCCATGCGAGCATTTTTCGATAGAAATGGATTGATAACGGAGGATTATAATGCTATATAGGCTATATACAGTAGAGGTTACTTAAAGGGGCTAAATCGCTAATATTTTGGACCTAGAAAGTGTCCCAAATGGGTCGCAACGCATATAATAATGTAAAGTGAATACATATAAATTGATTTACATTCAATTATTTTCGTCTTTACTCTAATTTCAAATACGCCTGAAGTCTCAACTGCATGCCAATCTCTAGCTTCTGGTTATTCCAGTCTACATTATTGTGCTCTCCAGATAAGAATATACGTCACCATGTATCTTCGTTCTTCAGGTCTGAAACGCATTATGGTACACGATTCGTGTACCAATGGTATTTTTTTTTATTTTGTCTTAAATATTGGATATCAGAAGCCCATCTTTTCCCGGTAAGATCACCACATCAATGTTGATTTAGATGGACAAATAATTCGTGTTTTCATTGTCGAAGATTTTGGATGATAATGAGTTAGAGACTTAGCTACTTTAATTTATATAAGGTGCTCTGTTTAATATATTGAAGTTGTTAGTGAGCAACAGTGACCACAAGAACTAGGCTAACAAGAATATGTCAGGTAGTTTAAAATCGGGCAATGACATTATAGACTGATATTCGAAATATGGTAATCCAATGCGTTAGAGACGAGATAGCCACTCTTCTAGGTGCCCATATAAGTACACTGTGTTATATCTAGGGAAGCACTTGTGCATTTGATCAACCCGATAAATGAACTACCTGGTCAATTTCCCCGGGCTCAATACTGACTCATTCACGTATCATCTTTATATAAGAAAGAGCGAATTTAAGTTTCTTTAGGTATCATTGAGAGGCTTCCCCAGGGGGGCATCACAGTCTTCTAGGCTGATAGACTGGGAAACAAACATCACTCGGACATCATTTAGACATCACTTGTATTAGACCACCCCGTTAGTTAAGTCGTAGGACAGCCATGTGATGTTGAGGGGTACCGTCAGTAAACTTGTTCTACGAAATGGTGGGGTAAAGATAATGGTGTCAATTGCAAGCTAGTAAACACACTAGAATGAAGTTTATTCCAAAAAGATACAAAAAGTATTATGATGTCAGAAATATGGTTGATATATGTACATCTAGTGATAAAACATTTCTATTGTCCATCTCTTTGTTCATAAACAATGCTTTATTACTAAGGCAAAATATACTACTAGCTCCTCCACGGGCATCTAGATTCAGATAGTTATTGTATATATACAGCTAACAATATTGTTATGTATTGTACTATGGGTCTGCGACCTTTTCTACTGAATAAAGATTATTATATTAGTAAACACAAGCTGGGGAAAGAGGACTTATATTAAGTTTATATTTAACTTCATTGGTGTGTGTGTAGTTTCCTGCATTATGGATTTTATAAAGAAAAACATAGCTAACGCGAAAAGGGTTCCAGAGTTAATAGTGATCACAACGTGAAGTCAAAGAAAGTCCTAGACGATAGTGTCAACCTAGTATCACGGGTCGAGTACACGACGTGGAAGTAATTGACCATAATTCATCTATTTAACGACACCGTAGTGTCACATGATATTATATTGAAGATACATTCGAGACTAGTTTTGGATTTCACCCAACGTGTTATAGATGTTTTAAGAACAAAACAAGGCTCTTAAAAGGAATTAAAAGATAATAATAATAATAATAATGACTTTATTTGAGAAGGGTTGAAGATTAGGCTATAATAGCCTTTCTAACATCCTGCTCTTCATAGAAAAATATATTACAAAAGATATAGACTGTGCATTAAATAACACACAACAATAATTTACAATAGAGGAAAATATATGCAAATCACTTTAAAGATTAATTTAAGCATATGCGCTTTCATAAAACAGAAAGTTTGAATAAATAGATATAACATGTATCAACAAATGTACAATATGTACATGATCATAATAGGGTGATTTACAGAATACATGTACAAATACATATAATAAAAAATATAGGGGGCGGGGGCTATTTAGGATAATATGTTTGGGGTAGATTTTAGGTAAAGAAGAAGTTTTTTATACGCCCACATTTTCATGTGGACTTATTATGTCGTCGCCCCTGTCCGTCCGGACGTCCACAATTTGTTTGTGGACTCTCTACAGGTCACAATTCTTATCCGATTTTGACGAAACTTGAAATATAGGTTTATCCCCATAAGATCTCGGTTCCTTTCGATATTGGCATGTATCGGGTCGGAACTTCATGGATTATGGCCTCTGATTGTACGAAATATCATGTTTTTAGCTTGTGGACCCTATAGAGGTCACAATTTTGAACCGATTGTGATGAAACTTGGCATGCATGTTTATAACCCCAAAATCTTGGTTCTTTTCGATATTTGCGCCCATCGGATCGTAACTTCGTGAATTATGGCCCCTGATTGTCCGAAAAATCGCCCTTTTTAGCTTGTGGTCCCTCTGGAGGTCAAAATTATTATCCGATTTAAAAAACCGTTTGATTTTATCACCGTTACATGGTAATGGAGGTTGAGTTCAAATTTGGTGAAAACCGGACCAAAATTGACAAACAAAATGGCCGCCGTTTGTACGCGAATAGTGTGAAAATATGTTATATCAAGGTTGTGGACGCTATAGAGGTCACAATTTTGAATCGATTTTGATGAAACTTGACATGTATGTTTATAACCCAAAGATCTTGGTTCCTTTCGATATTTTCACCCATCGGATCGTAACTTCCTGAATTATGGCCCCTGATTGTCCGAAAAATTGCCCTTTTTAGCTTGTGGTCCCACTGGAGGTCAAAATTATTATCCGATTTAAAAAAAAAACGTTTGATTATATCACCGTTACATGGTAATGAAGATTGAGGTAAAATTTCGTGAAAATCGGACCAAAATTGACAGACAAAATGGCCGCCGTTTGTACGCGATTAGTGTGAAAATATGTTATATCAAGGTTGTGGACCCCATAGAGGTCACACTTTTGAACCGATTTTGATGAAACTTGACATGCATGTTTATAACCCAAAGATCTTGGTTCTTTTTGATATTTGCGCCCATTGGATCGTAACTTCCTGAATTATGGCCCCTGATTGTCCGAAAAATGACATTTTTTTAGCTTGTGGTCAGAATTATTATCCCATTTAAAAAACCGTTTGATTATATCACCGTTACATCGTAATGAAGGTTGAGGTCGAATTTCGTGAAAATCGGACCAAAATTGACTGTAAAAAATTGCTGCCGCTTGTACGCGAAGAGTGTAAAAATATGGTATATCAAGGTTGTGAACCCTGTAGAGGTCACAATCTTCATTCAATTTTGATGAAACTTAACAATCTTAGTTCCTTTCGATATTTGTGCATATCGGATTGTAACTTCCTGAATTATGGTCCCTGATTGTACGAAAAATGACCTTTTTTTAGCTTGTGGTCCCTCTGGGGTCAGAATATTATCCCATTTAAAAAAAAAACGTTTGATTATATCACCGTTACATCGTAATGAAGGTTGAGGTCGAATTTCGTGAAAATCGGACCAAAATTGACAGCTGTTCTTGTCAGGCCATCCATTCTTCATCACGAACAAGGGGAAACCACGCTAGAAAATCTGGATGAACTTTGGCACCCAATGCAATGATCAAACACCCAACCTCAAGGCTACCGAGCCAGCATCTTACCCACTTAGCAACATGATCCCCAGTCGAAATTGAAGCCTACTGAAATGAACCTTTATAACCCAAAGATCTTAATTCATTTCGATATTTGCACATATCAAATTCTAACTTAATGATGTAGGAAAAATCACTTTCGGTATTGCTTGTTCTCTATCCATCTAGTGCCAGCCTATCTTTCCTGAAAAGATTCAAGTTATTTAAAGTTTTTAAAGAGGGTTGCAACGAATTCCATAGTTTTGGACCTTTAAAGCGTATACTGCTTTTAACTATATTAATGCTTGGTTTAAGAGTGGTAAGTTTATTGTTAAGATGATTATAGGGAGTTTGATAATAAGGTAAGAGGTCAAATAAATAACCAGGGCATAGTTTTAACAGAATTTTATAGATAAATATACATTGATTAGAGATATGTTGATTTTCTATTGTCAGAATTTTCAATTTGTCTAGTCGAGGGTAAACATCGGCAGTATGTTTTACATCTAAGATTAATTTTAGGGCCATTATTTGCTGTGGGGAAAGGCGGTCCCATACTGAGGAACAATAATCTATATGTGGTTGAAAGTGGGCATTATAAAAAAAGGATTCGGAACGGAGTTGAAAAACTTTCTGGCTTAATTTTTATACGCCCACATTTTCATGTGGACGTATTATGTCGTCGCCCCTGTCCGTCCGTCCACAATTTGTTTGTGAACTCTCTACAGGTCGCAATTCTTATCTGATTTTGACGAAACTTGAAATATAGGTTTATCCCCAAAGATCTCAGCTGCTTTCGATATTGGCATGTATCGGATCAAAACTTCATGGATTATGGCCGCCGATTGTACGAAAAATCACGTTTTTATTCTAATTATTCATGATAAAAGTGAGTTCCCCACCCCCATCATTCTAATATTATCGATATAATGATGTGTTAATCATAGGGCGGTGGACTTTATTCTGTTTATTTATGATTAAAATAAGTTCCCCGCCCCCATCAACCTAATATTATCAATACAATGATGTGTTAATCCAATTTGATTAAAGCACAGATCCAATTTCGTTTCGTTTTTTATAGTTCAAAATTTCGTTTTTACTTGTCTTTACTACTCTTGGATCTGGAAGACTTGTTATTTAAGTCGTGTTCTGCCTGAAATGAGGGGTCAGCCAATCAAATGGTCTGTCGAATCGACCGTTTGACCTTTTCATGCGTGGAACTGTGCGTAGATACGTCTATACTAACACCAGCGGATAGAAATCAAAACAAAACAAAAGTAGATTTTAAAAAGCATGACGGTTGCTAATTGGTTAATCGAATGACTGACGTTATTGGTTAGATCTACATGAGTGTAGCCCATCGAAGGTATAAAAAACGAAACGAAATATAGATCTATATTTTAATTAGATTGGTGTTAATCATAAGGCGGTGGACTTTATTTTATTTATTTATGATTAAAAAAAGTTCCCCACCCCCATCATTCTAATATTATCAATACAATGATGTTTTAATCATAAGGTGGTGGACTTTACTCTATTTATTTATGATTAAAGTGACTTCCCCACCCCATCAATGTAATATTATCAACATAATGACGTGTTAAGCATAGGGCGATGGACCCTATTCTATTTATTTATGATACCCCCATCAATCTATTATTATCAATATAGTGATGTGTTAATCATAGGGCGGTGGACTTCATTCTATTTATTTATGATTATAATGGGTTCCCCACCCCAATTATTCAAATATTATCAAAAACGTGCTGTATTGATGTCAATACGTAAGTATGTGTTAAAACAAACTGGCCCCTTCAACATTTAGTATAAAGAGTATATAGATCAATAATAATTGTTATTGAAGCTAGGTTTAATAAATTAATATATAATAAACATAGATCAAAAACTATACAGACCTAGCATTGAGTGAATTATGAATTCAACTTTATGTGTAATTCTCCCTTACCGGCTTTGAGAAAACCTAACTTTATAAGCAATATTAAAGCTTACAACTCGCTTGGGTTGTAATATGTCCTATATCACGATGTCTTCTGAAGATCCTATCACCTTTCGCTTGGCTTTTTCGACCACCAGTATTATCTTAGTTATATACGCTCAGTTCTATTAAACAAGATGGTATCCGATAGACTTTCACTTGAAGAACGTCTGACTACCGTTAACTGCACTCTGTATTCTAAATAAAACAGAAATGCAGCTCATGCTAATATAATCTTGCTTACTCAAAATATTAGCCTGATTATAACATTATGTAATAGTCACGTGTTAAACCTTTAAAATACTCAGAATAGGTATGAGACTTAAACATACATTATGCAAGAGCAAAAACTGACTTTTGTCCGTCTTCCTTTGGGCCTCAGATGTCGTAGAAATTATAAATTAGATCTTTATTTAAACAACAAGCCCAAAATGAACTCTGTAGACCCACGGATGGCTTGGATTGGGCTCGGATTAAAACAGGATTCCGTCGACTGATTTAATCACTATGGCGTCGTGGGTGGGGTTTCTCCGTGACGTTGACGTCATCATACTTCCGGAAATTATTCATAAAAGACAGTGATGACCGAGGCTATACACAAGCTTCACTAGATACCGTTTAAACAGTACTTGATGATCGAGACTATGTAGGTGGAGTTAACGCCTGTCAATCAACAATCGGCCATAGTGGGAAAAGGGTGTCGATGAAGTTAACTACCATTTCTAGTAAAAAAATTATAGTGGTAACAACTTTGTTCAGGATAAAGTAATTCGACTGAAATTTTCAATATATTCTTGTTTCAACATCTATTTTTGAACTTTTATAGCAAGAATAGCTAACTCCTTGTCAAATTCTCCCATAATGTATCTTTAATATTATAATAATTATTATTATAGGGAAAATATTTTCATATAAATACGCTTAGCCTTATCAGCGTGATACTCCTCCATATAAATATTACTTTATCATTCACAACATCAACTAATGCTTAAATTCAACTAAGGTCATAGTTAGCTAATAAATAAACAGTAGCTGGGGGTTTTTTTTAGCAAGGAAACCACTCTCATTATCGTTTAATGTATTGTATATATTTGTTTTTCGTTTATTGTATGTCATTGTATATATGTTTTGTCCTTACGTATTTTTTTAATATTGCACTCACAACTCGCAACATCAATACTGGTAACTTTAACACATACATGTATCCTAACAACGTACTTATTATTAAGCATAGGCAAGGCAAATCATAATGGTGTATCGAACCAGTACATAAAAAAATACTTAATTGCTTTTTAAGTCTAAAACTTTTCACTCAACCGATACACCACCAAAACGTAGGCTACCATATAATATAGTTATAAAATTATCGCTCGTATTATGTGGAGACATACATCCAAACCCTGGTCCGTCAATGTTGTCATTACTCCACCTAAACGTTAGAAGTATCTTAAAAAAAATAGATGAAATTAGTTTAGAATTAAATAACTATGATATCATATCATTTTCAGAAACATGGCTAAATGACTCAACTCCTACTGACCAACTCTGTATTGAAGGCTACCACAGACCTTTCTTGCGTAATCGCGAAAATAGTAGGGGAGGTGGGGTTGCGGTCTCCGTAAAAAACAATTTATATTTTAAAATACGTCCGGCACTAAGTTAGGCACAAACTTAACAAATGTTTAATAGGTATCTTTTATCGACCACCGTCTGCGAAAACATCATATTGGTCACTAATAGAAAAAAGTTTTAATAGCGCGAAAGATTACACAGATTTTAATATTATTATACTCGGAGACTTTAATATTGATTTCTCTAAAAATAGTAAATCAAAACTTCACGACATTATCCTTACTTCAAATTTTACCCAAGTAATAAAATCTCCTACTCGTGTACAAGGTAATTCACAGTCGCTTTTAGATTTATGTATAGTTAATTGTCGTAATTTTTGTGTATGAAACCAAAGTGTTAGACTGTAGTATAAGCGTTCATAGTCCTATTGTTATTTTTATGAATACCGCTAAACCCAAAATTCATTGTTATACCAGAACAATCTGGAAATACGACCAAGTAGATACTGAAGGTTTAAACAACTACATTTCAAACTTTGATTGGAATACCTTTTTTAATAAAAATCTTAATCCTCAATTATGCGCAATCGAACTATCTAATATTATCGTGAAAGGCATAGAGAAGTTTGTACCAAATAAGACTTACAATTAGCCCAAATGACCCAAAATGGTTAAATAAAAATCATATAAGAAGAATGTTAAGAAAGAAAAATCGAATCCACAAAAAAGCTAAAAAAAACTAACAATCCTAATCATTGGCAAGTTACAGAATCAGAACCACAGAATCGGTACCGGTACATTGTATATAATCATATAGTATGAATCAGTATATATATAATCATAGTTTCACAGAATCAGTATATAATCATGCATTATCAAAAAATATGTATACAATCATATAATATCACAGAATCAGAACCACAAAACCAGTATATTATCATACAGTATTACAGAATCGGTATAAATATTGTCATACTACATACAGTATTACAGAATCAGTTTATATGTTGTCATACAGTATCACAGAATCAGCATATAATCATGCAGTATCAAAGAATCAATATATAATTATGACTCATCACTATCACTTGTATCTTGTAAGGTAACTTTTCTGTAATAAAACAAAATGAGGCAAGTTATTAGCTTTGGCATGAAATGTTTATACAAATATCCAGTAAACTAATGAGTGAATGACAGCACATAATATGGTTGTGCTTATTGTGCCATTAAACCCCATTTCATTTCATGTCATTTCCAAACTACCAATCAACACCGAAATTTATCAAAACTATTTCGATATGCTTACAACAAGTGTCTCAACTGGCACGCTTTGAAGAAAGTATTAGTGAGATATGCAAGTATAGACAGCAGTGGGCAAATTTTGAAATCTTTACTTATAATAATAATTTTTGAAATATTTATACTTCAATAAAGCTTTGCATTATATTGCAAATTCAACAGGTAGACATTATTTAATCACAATTTTCCCAAAATATTGCTAATCAAAACCAGAAATTGATAATCAATTGCCTAAATTTACCTCATTTGATTAGCAGTTTTGCAAATCAAATGAGGTAAATTTAGGCAATTGATTATCAATAACATTTGAATATGTGTTATGATTCCTGATAAATTTATGAAGTAAAAGTTTTAAATACTTCACAGCTAAGATTTTCGCAAGTCTGTTTAAGATCTTCTGTAGATAAAACAAAGCTTTGGACTACAGTCACACTGAGGTTTTGACAATTACTGGAATTTTACAGACTAATGGCAACAATATTCTTTCAAATTGAAAATATGATAAAGTTGATTAATGTCATGACACCTTGACATGGCCCTACATCAAAATTAATGATAGATTTGGATTCCTTATTGAATTCCCTTTCCAGCAACATAAATATTATGAGAATTGACCCATTGGATGCTCAAATATGAGTGTCTAAAGTGTTGCGGCCAAGCCCATTTTTGCGGAAAATGGCAAATTGTGAGGCACCATATTTCCAAAAGTACAATTCCGATCGAGCTGAAATTTGAAATATCGTCTTTCGGGTGGTAAATGAACATGTATACCGACTTTATCAAAATTTGAGACGGTCGGACCCGACCTCCAGACTAGCGAGCCAGCGCCTTACCCACTTAGCCACGTCATCCCCATGTTGAGCGCTACTGACAATGACTTTTTCTTACAAGATATCTGAACAACAGGTCATTCAACCATGTATCAAACTCAAGAACCATTGAACTAACGGATTTCAGATAATCAGACATGCACGGTGACAGAATAAGTTTACTTCAATTTACCATCTTGTCTACACATATTTTTCACATACCAGCAATGGTGAACTATTAATTTACAACCTCTGAAAAATAAAAAAAAAATAATAAAGACGAAAAATAAGAATTACAATGCACCCGAAATTAAAACAGGTTGTTCATGTTAATCATAATTTTTATACGCCCACATTTAAATGTGGTCGTATATTGTCGTCGCCCCCGTCGGTCCGTCCGTCGGTCCAGCGTCCACAATTGCTTGTGGACGCTCTAGAGGCTAAAGTTAATATCCTATTGATTTTAAATTTATACACAGTGTTTAAGGGCATGAGACGAAGAAGACTATTGTTTTTCGGCGATTTCCGATATTAACTACCAGAGTTATGGCCCTTGATCACTTCAAAATATCTTGTGGACGCTCTAGAGGCCAAAGTTAATATCTGATTGACTTTAAATTAATACACAGTATTTAAGGTCATAAGACGAAGAAGCCTATTGATTTTCAGCAATTTCCAATAATTAGTGCCAGAGTTATGGCCCTTGATCACTTCAAAAAATCTTGTGGACGCTCTAGAGCCCAAAGTTAATATCTGATTGACTTTAAATTTATACACAGTGTTGAAGGGCATGAGACGAAGAAGTCTATTAATTTTCAGCGATTTCCAATAATTAGTGCCAGAGTTATGGCTATTGATCACTTTAAAAAATCTTGTGGAAGCTTTAGAGTTAATATCTGATTGACTTTAAATTTATACACAGTGTTTAAGGTCATGAGACGAAGAAGCCTATTGATTTTCAGCGATTTCAAATGATTACTGCCAGAGTTATCTATCTTGAAATCTTGTGACGCTATATAGGCCAAACTTATCATCCGATTGACTTCAGATTGATAAAAAGAGTTTAAGGTGTTGAAACGAACAAGTATTTTGATTTTCGATAAATTTTGATAACTGAACAGCTAATTTCATATACTAATTGTTAGCGTGGGGCAAAACTTTATAAAAAGCAAACAAATTCTAATGATTTTCTGATAATTACATAATGAGTTGTTACTCTTATTCAGATTATAGTGTATTACAAATGTTTCATTCCCCAAAAAAGTAAAAATATGCGACAACCCTTGTTGACTGCCAGGACGATTTAGCTGTTGTGGGCGTATGTTTCGTTGCCTGGCAACCTAATTTATATAAATCTATACTAATTACCCTACTACAATAGATTAGGCTATAGGCCCAATGCAATCATCAATCAATTCAATGACAATAAAATAATAAGCCATGATGAATTACATAAACAATTACCGGTATCTGAATATCTTGGCCTAGTTCAAATTAAACTGAACAATTTTCTGGGAAAAATCGTCAAATTATAAACAGGTAAGGTAAGCGACCTCATAGCAGTGTACATTTTAATTTTACTTTATCAATCAATGAAACTTGTCCCTTCCCCAGTTCCACGCCATGACACCGAATCCAAATGTGAAATTCAAATTGTGTGCGAGAATTCAATTCAGAAGCTAAACTTATTTTTCCGCTATTTTCACCAACTTAGACATTTTGTTACTGATAGTTGTAACTAATCATTAAAAAGGCTAGCTATATGAACAAAAATGGTCTTAAAACTTCCAGAAATATTACAATTGAATAACTTACCTTTTATTGTTTTAATCATTTAATCAATATCAATATCAGTTCAAGACAGCGAAGGGAAAATGGCGGCATAACTTGAGACGAAGGCTACGATTGGATAAAATTTCACTTGTTGACCAATCCGAGCGATCTTTAGAAAATACGAGTAAAATAAAACAGAGAGAAATTTAAATGGTTCGTTCGATTACTGGCGCCGCGCTTACTCGAGTCTGTGCGAGTGCGTTCGCCAGGAGCCGGTTACTTCGGGAAGTATCCCACGATACAATTATTCAATATGGCAGCACAATAAATTTTTTGATCCAAGTTATATTTGCAGTTCAAGTTTAGTCGACGGAAGAATTATTGTTATCACTTTTCGCCGATTAAAAATATCATATTTCATTTTCACAGTATTCTTGTGTTTATTTTAGTGATTCTACATCTTGTTGCAACGATTGCAGAGTTAGAAACATACACCAAGCGTCCTTTCAATTGCGAAAAGGCACTTTATATCGTAGAACTGATCAGCTGTATTAATTATTTTTTTTGTATTGATTACTGGTCAATTTCTCCAAATCATTGTGTGAAGTCACACTGTTAAAAATATTTTGGTTATTTTACCCTAAAACTACGGGCAGCAAAAGTTGCCCCTAAAACATAGGTAAAATTACATCATTAGTTATTTAGCATTTTACTGTAGAAATACATATATGTTAATTTACATTTCTTGTAAAAATACACCACAATGTTAATTTACATTTTTTGTAAAAGTACATCGCAATGTTAATTTACATTTCTTGTAAAAATATATCACACTGGTAATTTACACTTTTGTTAAAAATACTAAATAAATGCAGTGGTAATTTTACATGCAGGATACGGACAACTTTTGCTGAGAGTTAGCAACCGGAAGCTAAAATATTTAGTTATTTATATCGAATATCAATAATCCTGTTTGGTAGACGAGAGCGTTGTTCCAGGCATTCAGATGCAAGCTCGTGGTACTATGCATGTGCCGGCATTAAAACCCTGTTTTACAGACAGTCCTGTACAACTAATACTGGCCAATCGGTTAAATTAACCGTCTTCAAGCGAACTTGAAAAAGAGAAAATACAACCTACGGCTAATAAGTCAAAACATTTTTTTATATACGTTTAAGAAAATACTTACAAACTGATTAACGTACGATAAATATCAATACACTTTATAAATCTTATAAATGATGGAAACTAGATATATATGCCATGCAATATACCCAAATTTACAAAATGTGATTGTCCATATTATGGTTAATAAATTGAAATGAATACTATAAAAGATAATTATTAGGAATGTTTCGTTGCTATGTGGAATACTACAATAAAATAAGAGATAGTAAATTTACCGATTACGATAAGTAAATTTACAAAATAACGCGAATAAACCTAAATCGGTAAAATCACACACTGGCTATGTTATTTTACGTTCACTATTGAAATATTACATAATAAGTATGTATTTTGTATCGAATATTGAATGTGCCTTTTGAATATTGATAAATATTCCTAACATTTTCAGGTAAAAACAAACATTTTAACTGCTGTAATTTTACTTATATTTCTTACCTAAAAGTAAATTATATAATCGTTACTTTCAGTTCAATTTTATTACATTATATGTAAGAATGTATTTTTACCTGATTTTAAATATATGTCTTTTATTTCATGGCTGCTTATTGTCAAAAAGACATGAAACATGATAAACATACACGAAAGTTAGTAACAATACATCAGACTTGGTAAAAGTAGTATATTATGTCGTACAATATACCGACAATTGAGGTACAAAAACTACTTGTACTACTGCTATTGTCATAACATTGAGGTGGATGGTTGTCGTAACATCATTTGCTAGCTATTTGGTTGTGGACTTCAACGATCACTGTTAATTGGTTGTTTTTTGAGAAATGTTAACAAAAATATATTTCAATTTTTGATTTCATCACTATTGAATAAAACATTTCCGTGATATCAACTTTTTACGACAACCAATTTGGTCTACGGTACATCTTACAATAGTTGGAATACACTGTACATTACTGTATTTTGACGTTACGTTTGTAAAATGAATAATTTCAGGGTAAAATTACCTGTGTTATATGGGGTTTTTTTACGACTATTTGTACTATCACTTCTAATTTAGTGTAATAAAACAAACATATGTAAAATAACATACAACTACGTAAATATTTTACCACATTTTTATGGTGAATTAACATTTATTTCTAACATTACTATATTTTGACGTAACGTTTGTAAAATGAATTATTTCAGGGTAAAATTACCTGTGTTATATGTATTTTTACGACTATTTGTACTATCACTTCTAATTTAGTGTAATAAAACATACATATGTAAAAAAACATACAACTACGTAAATATTTTACCACATTTCTATGGTGAATTAACATTTATTTCTAACAGTGCATAAGCCATGGCTGAAGAGGGTAGTCTGGGTCCCCAATTATGAATTCCCACTCTTGAAATTTTGTATTTGATTGGAGGAAAATACAAAAATTCCTCAAAACCACAGCGCCATGTGTACAGCCAAACCAGCCGGTGTGAACATGAATAAATCGAGGATCACATACAGTTTTGAGTATGACCCAGTGAACTTTTTGCGGTCGATGTATGATATTCAATTGTCGTTCATATTTGGCGCCTTAACTCGGATAAGATAATATAAGATTGTATTGGCTTATACAATTCATATACCGGTAGCCTACATGACATAAGCAACATAAAATAAATAGCAATATACACATATAGGCCTATTTATAGAATACGAAACATGAAATACAGGTTCCGGGAAATGTACAATATTCAGCAAAACAGTTATTAATTTATGGACGTTTGTGGGGTGATGTTCATTGATAATTGTTTTCTATTCATTAGAAACTCTGCGTTCTTGATTTAGATATTCGGAGTCTCTCGGATAGTGTGCGAAATGTGGTTAGGTAACCATATGCCACTGGTGTGCGATCATAACCATGCCCTCCTCCTAACTCTAATTCTGGTAAGCCATGGAACTTCTTAACAAAGTTATCAAACGTTACATTGGTTACACGAAAGTGAGATTTAAAGTCGTCCATTATGCATATATTCTATCCTTGGGGCTTTATTTCGCTTCTCCGGATTTAATAGTTCCAATAAGAGGCCAATGAAAAATTCAGTATCTATTAAAGTTTATTGGTGGATTATTGTCTGTGCCCTGTTTCTCGAAATCTTAACTAAAGATGAAATCCAAATATTAGTAGATACTTCAATTTTAATTGGCTAAGCACTATAATCAATCTAATATATCCAATCAAATTACTAAAATTTGGATTTTATCCTAGATAAATTTTCGTGAAACAGGTCCCAGCTCGGAAACACACAAATACTACTTTGGGTGTTTATCATGCAAATACCCGACGAAAGCGCCACGCCTTTCGATTACCCGTTCTAACTGCGCATGTCGAAAGGTACTCGAGGATCCTGGTCGAGTAAGCCCGGAGCAAGTACTCGAACGCGATCTTAGTGAACCAAATGAAATGGAAGAGAGTGATATTTTCATTTCGTCAAAATTGATTTCCTTGGTATTTACGTCATTACCCCCCCCCCCCAAAAAAAACCCCCCAAAACAAAACCTAACCTCAACTATCGTGAAAGAAATAAATTCCAAATGTTAAATATCTTGGGCTACAATATGGATAAACACCTCCTGTTTAGAAATTATCGGACCGGGCCGCTAATGATTTAAGCGGTATCAAATGGACAACAGCAGTCGTCTAAATTCTAAACGGTCGTTTTCCCTTGTCAGTGATGCAGGATGGAGGGCCTGACAGGGGCAGATGTCTAGTCGCTCGAATACACTATGTAGCATATAAAAACATATATACAAGGTTAGGATTAAAATAATTATATAATAATATTTGATCAGAAATTTTTTAATTGCACATAGGAATCAGATGGTTAAATACAGAAGGAGATATGGACATAGCAAGAACGCGTGTTAATTATAAATATGTAATATATACTCTTTAAAAAAAGTAAGGGAAATTGAAATGCAAATACCTATGCCCTATGCAGGTTGTGATAAATAGTCATGGACACTTGACATCCTTTGAGAGTATGTTTAAAGATGAAGAACTTATCGCCCAAGCTTTCATATTGGTTCTTGCATAAGATTTACTGTTTAGCGTATCTTTGCTTTCGTGTGTTACGTCTACGTGCTATTGGTATGCTTGAAATGGGTTCTACACAGCGAGTAGTAGCCAATATGCTTAATATGCCACAGTCTGTGATCAGCAGACTGTGAAACCGGTACTAACAAACACACAATGTTAGTGATAAACTTCGTTCAGGTCGTCCTAGAACCACTGCACAAGCCGCCCGGGATCGATACATACGTACACAGGTCCTGCGAAATCGACCAATCAGCTTTCTGTAAACTTGTACCAAGTTGCAGGAATTCGACTTACACCCCAACCGATTAGATATCGGCTACAGGCAGCTCACTTGCATGCGCGACGACCGCATTTTGTGCCTCAATTAACTCGCCAGGACATGCCAAACAGGCGTCGAAGGTGTAGGCAGCGTTGAAATTGGGGTAATCGTCGATGGGCACGTGTATTGTTCTCAGATGAGTCCATATTTACTCTGGATTTCACCTATAGGCGTGCTCGCGTTTGGAGGCGTGTAAATGAGCGTCATGCCAATGTTAAAGTCAGACAGCATGACAGATTCGGGCGTGGGTCTGTTATGGTGTGGGGAGGAATCACCATGGCTGGCAGAACGGACTTGCATATTGTTCAAGGAAGGATCACTGGTGTGTACTATCGTAACCACATCCTGGCACCGATATTTCTGCCCTTTGCACAACGTGCAGGGCGACGTTTCATCTTTAGAGCATGTCTGAGACATGGTCGGGAGACATGTTCGTCGACGTCAACGTCAACCGACAACACTGCTAGAATTGGCAGTGACACTGCAAGAGGAGTTAGTCAGATTGGCCAAAATCGTGACCGTCAGATAAGGGGGATTGGGATGGCCTAGTGGGCTAGAGTGCCGCGCTTCGACCTCTAGCTGGCCGGTCACCTCTGGCTTGCGGCTGTGATTTCAATCCCTGGTGTGAGCGTATGTGGCATGGAGATAGGGGCGCCTTCTCAACCTCGTGGGTTTCCTCCGGGCACTCCGGTTTCCTCCAACTACTAAAGACCTCTACGCTCAAGCGAATTATTGAAATAAAAATAAACCATGTGTTAGTGGACGTTAAACCCCATTTCCCTCTCTCTCTCTCCCGTCAGATAAGCCGCACATATGAACTGTTTATGTTCATGTGTAGGCAATTGGCTTGGTACATTCACTGGTTACCTCTAATATACATGTAGTTCCTTTAGGAACTGTTTCTGAGCGGACGAAGTCCACTGAAAGTTCCTGTCGGGCCTTATATAGCTGCGATATGAAAATACCACTCTTCCCCACCTCTGCTCTAAGGCTATTTCGGAATCCTTACCTACTATTTTTCACCTTGATTCTACTTTATTCGCCAAAGGCATCATTTCTTAGCACAGCTGGCACATATTTATAATGAATCAACACTGTTTTCAAATAGAATTCTACGATTAAAAACATATACAAAATACGTTTAAACTGAATAAGAGCCATTACGAAACCCGAACATGCGCAAACCGCATATTTATTTCATCCCTAAATTCTACTTGAAAAAAGTGTTGAATTATAGAATATTTGTGTCAAATATAGTGATAAATTATTCCTTTTGGTGGAAAATAATGAATCACGGTGAAAAAAAGAAAAGAAGGGTTATAAAACAGCCTGCGAACAGAGGTGGGAAAGAGCAGTATTTTACCGTATTTTCATATTGCAGCTATATAAGGCCTAACAGGAACTGTCAGCGGACATCATCCGCTCAGAAACAGTGTCCAAAGGAACGACCTCTAATAAAACAGGGGGTTGGGATGGCCTAGTGGTCTAGAGTGCCGCGCTTCGACCTCTAGCTGGCCGGTCACCTCTGGCTTGCGGCTGTGGTTTCGAGCCCTGGTGTGAGCGTATGTGACATGGAGATAGGGGCGCCTTCTCAACCTCGTGGGTTTCCTCCGGGCACTCCGGTTTCCTCCCACTGCTAAAGACCCCTACGCGCAAGCGAATTATAGAAATAAAATGAAACCATATATATGTTATTCCCAAAATGACCTAGTTTGTGTCGAGTGGACGTTAAACCCCATTTCTCTCTCTCTCTAATAAAACAGCAATGCATGTCCCCAGTTTTATATTGTTTCTGAATACCCCCTACTTTTTGTGAAGAGTATATATCGTTACATTAAGTATAAACTCAAACAGTTAAAAGACTTGACAGATTAGTTAGATATCAATTCTGACAGCGGTCAATTTCTGTTTTGAATAAAATTAAACAGTAATAAAATATATACAAAAATACACTGTGATAACATTGCCAGTAATAGAACTTTGTACTTTTTAAATATAATGAATCGAAAAGACATTTAAGCAGAGCATTTAATATTGAAAGCGATATATAGACGACAGCCATTCCGTTGCCTGCAAACCGGCCATAGACTCGGCACAAATCCATAACATTGCTTACATGATTTCATTCAAAAAAAGTAGGGGATATTTGATTTTGGGGGCATAATACTAAAATATGCAAATGACTACGAAAACAGTCACTATAGAACCTAACAGAAGAAACATTTCCAGTTACATGTGACGCCCAAACGCACCAATAGCTACCGCATGGAATGCAGGTGATGCTTGGGATCATCATGGGGGTCCAACCCAAGATTTGCACGACTCTGACTTTGAATGTTACAGTCATTGTGGCATTGAATTCCAGGGTGGAAACATCAGTTTAATTGTTTTAGTGACCAGAAAACAAATTTTGATATGCGTCGGCTTACCCAAAATGAAAGGTTACGTGCCCTTGGCATGCTACAGATCGGCACAATACAGGCGGTTGTGGCGCGGACGATGAATGTTTCTCAGTCTGTCATAAGCAGGCTATGGTCCAGATACCGTGATACACAATCTGTACAGGACAGGCCACGCTCAGGTCGACCAAGGGCGACAACTCAAGCCCAGGATCGATTTATCCGTACCTTGGCCTTGAGAAATCGTGTCATCACAGCAAATCAGACCAGCGCTCGTCTTTAAACAGACACTGGTGTGAGAGTGAGTGGCCAGACGATTCGGAATCGACTGCATAGGGGTCACCTTCGCGCTCGACGTCCTCGCGTGATCCCTTGTTTGAGAGATCATCACATTCACGCAAGACGTCGTTGGTGTAGGGATCGTCAACACTGGGATAATCGACGCTGGAGCAATGAGATGTTTTCAGATGAGTCAAGGTTCACTGTTGATTTTTTGGACAGACGTAGGAGGGTGTGACGTCGTCGAAACGAGCGCTTCCAAGACGTTAACGTCATCAGACATGATCGATTTGGGGGTGGTTCTGTTATGGTGTGGGGAGGCATCACTGTGGCTGGAAGAACGGCTTTACATGTTGTTGCAGGGCGTGCTACAGGCCAGTACTACCGGGACAACATCTTTTCAGTCCATGCTGTGCCGTTCGCACGACGTCATGGCCGCCGTTTCATCTTCCAGGATGACAACGCAAGATGTCACAGGGCCAGGATCGTTACAGGTTACCTCCAACAACAGCACATCACCACATTACCTTGGCCGGCACTGAGTCCCGACCTCTCCCCCATCGAGCATGTCTGGGACATGCTTGGACAGAGGTTACGTCAACGTCCACAACGTCCGGCCAATGTCCAAGAACTTGTTGCTGCGTTGCAACAGGAATGGGACAATCTGGACCAAAATGACCTTAGACGTCTCATTAGGAGTATGCCTATGTCGGATCAATGCTTGTTTGGCAAACAGAGGAGGATTTACTCGTTACTGACTTTGTTGTGATGCTGTGGTAACTTTGCTGTTTGACCCCGGGTATCATTTTACCCTTATAATGGTCAGTCTGTGCCTTACTTAGTCTAACGATCATTTGGAATAAATCGATGAATGTGAACTTCATTTCATTTTGTCATTTGTTTCTTCGTCAGTTTCATTAGGTGACTTTAATAACACTTAAGTGTCATTCCATGAGAAAACCATGCAAAATCATGCAGAATCGGGAAGGTGGGGGGTCGACAGATTGAGTTCATCTTGGGGGGATTTTATGGACTCCACAAGACTACTTCACACCCAGAAGAACCGATCTCAAAATTTAACCGTTATTGAGATACCGCCTTGGAC
The DNA here is from genome assembly GCA_963678685.1 of Patella ulyssiponensis. Taxonomy (NCBI): domain Eukaryota; kingdom Metazoa; phylum Mollusca; class Gastropoda; family Patellidae; genus Patella; species Patella ulyssiponensis. The sequence goes on from OY783226.1 coordinate 3,437,388, forward strand.
TGATTTTTGGCCAATTTTGCCCTTTTTCAGGTCATTTTTGGTCAATTTTCAGCCACTTATTCTGGTGAGTCTAGGGTTTGGATGAAAATAGTGGTGGTTGGTGATGTTAGTGGGGGTCTTCCTGTGCCCGCATGTACAGACCTTAAGGTCACATCTATTCCCTGGGAGTAATGGTCAGCAAAATTGTAACATGTGGCGAATAAAGTAGAAAATATACACCTTCGGAGATTAGCACTATTTTCTATGATGCGGGGGTAGGTCAAAATATCGAAATGGTTTTATGCACCGCTTGACACCCTCTATCGATATAAGAAATAAAATCTCTGTCACCTCTTTTCATTCAATGTGAAATCATAAGTCAAAGTTGGTGAATTTTCCATATCGTAAATCTCTAATTCTCTATGAAATGGCCAACAAGTTCATACAGGGTAAGTCAGCTTTCTCCAGTTCTTTGCCAAATCATTCGCCCATGCTCGCTGGTAGCAGCAGTAAACCGGCTCGAGCAAAACTGGTCTCTTTGATGAAGCTTGGTATCCAATCCAAGATTGCCGCGCCCGGGACTGCAGAAAATAGAGGCTTTTCGTCATTTTTGGCCATTGAATGTGGCACATATCCCACACATGAGAACTAAAATGACTTCATACAATTGAAAGAGTGTACTAAAAACATTAAGGTCTAATCTTTAGCACATTACATAGCAATAAGTGATGTGAGAGCCGAATGGGAACTGTTTTCTTGACGAAGTGGGAATTTTGATCTTAATGTGCTGCCTGTTGCTATGGCCTGGATTTCAAACGCAATATTCCTAAAGGACGTAAACATCCCCTGCATGGTACCACACCTAAGGGAAATACATAGAAAAACCGCGCTGTGTCAATTAGAATCAGCTAATTCCTACTCGATCGGTTAAGTGAAATAAAATACTATTGAAAAAAGGAAGGAATAAATTGTGTCTTTGAAATATCAATAAAAACCTTCTATGTGTGCTTGACCACAACTAATTTATCCGAATAGAGTTGTGCGGTATACACACAATTAGCCGAAAAGAGTTGTGCGGTGAACCTCGAGTTGACTGGGTAAAGCCAGGTGTTTCAGAAGTCCCCAAACGTGCTGCCTTGAGTCTGATATAGCTGTAATACCTCTACTGAAGGTGTTGTTTTTTTTAACCTGGCAGCATTAAAAAATTCTTGTTAGTTTTAGAATTTTTTTCTTCTATTCTAGGTACATGCCGGAAATGTTATGCAGCCCATAATGAGGAAATGGACCGTGAAAAAAACGGGCTAGTTCTTCAAATAAATAATATGCCAGGGGCCCAAAATTCAAAATGGATCTTGTCAGACCTTGTAAAACTAAATGTGTACATGAAAGGGAGCCAAAAGGTTGTATCTAGCATATTTTGCAAAGTTCACGTTTTTGCTTCGTCAGAATGAGAATGTTCTTGCGCATCTTTTCAACTGGTTGTCGTATTTCTAAGCCAATAAAAAGAAGGTTTATAGATACTGTTTCAAAATGTCGTATATGGGGTGTTCCAAAAAAAAAAATATTAAGAGTGAAAATGTTGTATTTTCTTGAAAAAATTAACTTTGTGTCTTTCCTAAATATTACAATCAAGCGAAATATAGTGTTTCATGATTAAATGCGTATTATTGAAATTTTTGTTGAGGCTTTACTTTGTGAAATCTATGAAATTGAAGCAGGTAAAGGTGAATATTTTCCGTAGATACGTCTTTGCTGTATAAAATTGCAAATAACGAGCTTTTACTCATTATTTCTGTACTAGATGTTGAGCTTGATATGTGCAGATAGTTACATACTGGTTAAATGGCTATATACACATACATTTTGTAAATAAATATTTAAGAAAAGCTTCAGAAATACAACATTTCATATACAACATTTTGACGTGACGATTTTATAAGACATTTTGATTCTTATGCTTGTTCTGTGCTTGTTTAGGCTCTGCTGGACAATTTCGCAAAATCCAGATACGACCTTTTGATTCCCCATCGACGATATTTCTATTGGGGCCACCTCTCAAAATATTCTTTATATCAACCGCAACGTATATTTGCCATTGTAAATTTTCTATTATCTAGTCTCCGAATGATGGACTCGCTGGTAACGGGGACCAGGCTAGTTGATCATTTGGACACTTGATTTCTTAAAAAAAATGTTTCAAATTTTGATCAATGCAAATACTTAGAAAATAAATTTAGTAAATTATTTTATATGGAATAAGTTTAGAAAATTATTTTATGAGGTTTGAAGTTACTGATGACATCCCTCCCCTAGTAGCTGTTACAGGAAGTGGAGGCGGTATGTCAATTCTACTACCCATAGCTGCTGATGATGTAGTGGCAGTAGATTGATCATGAGTGTAAGAGACACTACCAGTAGCTGCAGATGATGTAGCAGAGGGATGGATGTCATCAGTTCCCACAGTAATACCAAACCACGTGAAATAATTTACTTTTAAAAGCCCTGTCAAGATCCATTTTGGGCTCGAGAAATAATCACATGAAGTTGAATTTTTGACTCTGTACCATATTATTTATTTGAAGAACTAACATGGGTCTTTTTACGGTCCATTTCCTCATTATGGACATTGTAACATTTCCAGCGTATACCTAGAACAGAAATAAAAAATTCTCAAATTAACAAGAATTTTTTTAATGCTGTCAAAGTTAGCCTTCAGTAAAGGTATTACAGCTATATCAGACTCAATGCAGCTAGTTTGAGGACTTCTGAAGTCCATCGTGTGACTCAGTCAATTGTTTTCGAGCACACGTACAAGATTTTTTATCGATATTTCAAAGACACAATTTCTTCCCTCATTATTTTTGAAAAGTATTTGATTTCACTTACCCCATGCAATAGGAATAAGCAGATTCTAAGAGACACATCAAGGTCTTTGTGTGGATTCCCCTTAGGTGTGGTATCACGCACTGGATGTTTACATCCTCATGGAATATTCCGTTTGAGACCGGGGCGGTAGCGATGGGCAGCACATCACCTTTCCATCTAGAATCGACGAATCAAGATAAGAAAAATACACTACGTCAAGCAATCGGCTCCCATTCGGTTCTCACATCACTTACTGCTATGTAATGTGCTAAAGGGTGGACCTTATTGTGATGTTCTTATATTAGTACACTCTTAGTACACAGCACAGTCTTTGTATGATTTCCCCTTAGGTGTGGTACCATGTCTGGGAATGTTTACGTCCTTTTGCATTTGAGATCCAGGCGGTAGCGACTGGCAGCACATAAGATCAAAATTTCCACTTCGCCAAGAAATCAGTTCCCATTCGGTTCACACATATTTTATTGCTATTTAATGTGCTAAAGAGTCGATCTTTATGTTTTTAGTACACTCTTTCAATTGTATGAAGTCATTTAGTTCTCATATATATGTGGGCTATGTGCCACATTCAATGGTCAAAAATGAAGAAAACCCTCAATTTTCTGCTGTGCCGGGCGCGGTCATCTTGGATTGGATACCAAGCTTCATCAAAGAGACCAGTTTTGCTAGAGTCGGTTTACTGCTGCTACCAGCGAGCATGGGCGAATGATTTGGCCCAGAATTGGAGAAAGCTGGCTTACCCTGTATGAAAGTAGTTGGTTATTTCATAGAGAATCAGAGGTTTATAATATGGAAAATTCACCAACTTTGACTCATGATTTCGCGTTGAATGAAACGAGGTGACAGAGATTTTATTTCTTATATCGATAGAGGTGGTCGAGTTGTGCATAAAACCATTTCAATATTTTGACCTACCCCCGCATCATAGAAATTAGGGCTAATCTTCAAAGAATAGATGTGACCTTAAGGTCTGTACATGGGGGCACAGGAAGACCCCCACTAACATAACCAACCACCACTATTTTCATCCAAAACCTTGACTCGCCAGAATAGGTGGCTGAAAATCGACCAAAAATGACGTGAAAAATGGCAAAAATGTCTAAAAATCAGTTTGAGGCTATATCTCAGTAACGGTTAAATTTTGAGATCGGTTCTTCTGGCTGTGAAGTAGTCTTGAGGAGACGATAAAATCCTCCCGAGATGAGCTCGATCTGCCGACCCCCACCTTCCCACCTTCTGCATGGTTTTCGCGTGGAATGGCTCTTAAAAATCAAATATCCCCTACTTTTTTTGAATAGTATATATAAGACCACTCCCAATAACTTATTGCTGGACATTTGCCAAAACAGTTAGTTTTTATGGGTTTTTTTTGTTTTTTTTTTTGCTTGTTTCACGTCTGCATTATTATAACTACATTGCATATTTGTATCAATACATTGAACACAATGAAAAGAAACGTTTTCAAATTATAAAGAAACGCACAAAGCCGCCAATGGTGATTTTTTTCAGATGGTACTTTTTGTTAAATAGTGATGTATTTATTCATTATATTGTTGTATTTTATAATGCTACAATGGTCATAATTTTATTTCTGTAGAAAAATGGAAACCAGTGGAAATGGTGGAAGGATTTCAAAATCTAAATACCGAAGCCCAACAGGAAAACTATATACAGTTGACATATCCACAGATTCAAGTGTACCAAAAAATAAATCATCGACAGAAGTGCATGTTAAAGTTCATATACCTAATTTACCTACACTTTTTACTGATAGTGGCATGGCTTTTGTAGAAGAAAGGGATTTGTTTGTATATACGCCCTATGATACGACATGTAAAGCCGATCAGATTACTTACACCTTTATTTATCATGAAGGGCAAATCACACAAACTGTAGGAAAAAATCAATTTATTGTCAAATGTGGGACTCATAAAATTTGCATTCAAAGCATTCCTTACTTGTTACCACCAGACTTTGGACAAAAAGGTCCTATTGTCAGTATTGAAGTTCGTGGAATGCTTTATATCCATTCGGCAGTAATGGCGAATTATGATAACACAGAATTTATTACTTTGCTTCCTATATCGTCTGAGAATCCTAGGGATTGTGAAGTTGTGTTTTCGGATGGAACAAAGGCTGCCTGTAGCTCGATTAAGTCATCAATATGTACTAATAGTTCATGCATACACATCACTACCAATCCTAGAGACATTTCTGAAGCGATCAAATACGAATTGAAAAGGTCGTTAAAATTGTGGAAGACTCCGTGTATAAACGAAGGTAAATTGAAATTACATAATATTGATAAACTAATCAAACATCTGACATTAAAAGGGCATATAGCTGACAATCTGATGATTCTTATGGTAGCCTTGTCCACTATGGGTATCTTTTACCCATTAGCCAGAGGCTCGTATAGCTAACATGCTTGAAATAACACAAGAGAGAGAGGGAGAAATCGGGTTTAACGCCCACTCGACACAAACTGGGCCATTTCGGGACTAACACATGGTTTAATTTTACTTCAATAATTCGCTTGCGCATACGGGTCAGTGGGATGACCCGATCAAAACCCACAATGTTGGACAGGCGACCCTACTCCTTGTCACGTACAACCGGAGATTCGAAACCATGCCATTTGACTAGATGACAGGCTTTATGATACAGCATGCACATGCTAAACATTCGGCCATCCAACTCCCCGAAACAACACAAACTTGTGATAAATGTTGAAACAACACTAAACTTAATTTGATCAAATAACACAAAGTTGAGTTCAAATTCCTGAAACTTGTGTATAACCGCCAACAAAAACTTTAGATGTATTTTACCACTTTATATCTAGTATAGTATAATTGATTTTCAGCGTGCGATATTTTACTTCCGGGTCATCGTATTTTTATGTTATGAAATGGGTACCATACGATACTTCAATTCCCGTGCAACGCAACGATACCCTAATCTCTTTCATCCGTTGATATCGGACGAAATAATCATGTTTTTCCCCAGAGCACCCATTTTTTGCATTTTTTTCCAAACATGAGAAATTATTTCGACTACTTCCGGTTTACGGATCGTTGTTTGTGATCACAATATTCTAAAGGGTCCAGTATAATGTATCTATCCTTTATTCTCTAAATATCTACTATACACCATACAGGACATATACTATAATCACAGGGAATGTTCTACACAACATCAATATTCTCTAATTCTCTAATATATGGTTGACTTATGACTGATTGATTCATTGATGATTGTCGATAGATTGTTTGTCTTATGATTGGATTGTCTTATGATGGATTGTCTTATGATGGATTGTCTTATGATGGATTGATTTACTGAAAAATACAAAGTTTGACATAAGCAATACTGAAATAATAACTCATATAATCCTACATTTAAGTACTAAGGGCCTTAACTAAGTTCCACATGCAAAGACACAACTAAGAATAATCTGAGATGCAAAGGGCTAACTTGAGACTGATTGCTTAATAAGACGGAGGATTATCACAGGAAATGTAAACAGATCAATTCTACATTATAAAATACACCGATTCAACAAGGTTTCAAATGAACTGTACAACGACTTATTGGCTGCCCACTTGACACTAGATTAATGAACATAAACAAATAAAGCAGGTCACAGACAAGGTCACCATAGAATTTATATAATATACGATTAATTCTAAAGTAATTTAGAATAGTTTATATGCTGGAGAAGTCCTACAGTTCACAAATATGGCGGTACACAAGTTCCGGATAATCGTGTCTACCACGTGGTTTTCAGCGCAAGTTTCTAATTACTTAAATATACTTGATACTTTGATAACTACAGTTGTAAAATACACCAAAATGTTAGTAAAAGTTATATTGACACTTTTACCGAGTTTGTTTGCTGTCCAGGTGTCTTAAAAGGCAACAAAAGTTCAAAATTCTTCCAAGTTCTTTCTTCAACGTCTTGTCAGCACAGTTGTTTCTCCATCACGAGTAATTTCCCCCTGATTCAGGAACGTCTAATTCGCGGATATGGACTCACGTTTATTAATAAGGAAAAACGAACTAAATAAAGTTGCACATACTTTGGCACAGGATAAAATATAACAATACTACTTGATTCAGTCAATATTCAGATATTTATGCATTTTGGCCTCAACATTCCGGCCCCCTAATTGTATAGGTCTAAACCGGCACAATTACTAAACCCATAAACACAAAGGCCAAATGCTAAACAGTTCAATAAGTTCACTTAAATGGATTTATTCACTTATGCTCAGAGATATCTTCATATATCTATAAACACCTGAGCACCTATATTTCTGATTCTAATATTAAGCACAATTTATCAACAGGTCGCGTTAGAGTTGATGATTTCGTTTTGACTTTTACAAATCGCACAAACCCTTTCTTGTCATTCATAACTTCAATAACTCTCCCTAGGGCCCAACTATTTCTGTGCGCCAAGTTATCAACAAGTAACACGATATCACCTCCTTGTAAATTTCGTCTAGGGTTGGTCCATTTGTGTCGTTCTTGTAGTGTTGGTAAATATTCTTTCACCCAGCGAGACCAAAACAAATTTGTCAAGTATTGTACTTGTCTCCATCTTCTTCGGGTGTAACAATCATCTCTGGAAAATAGCCCCGGAGGCAAATCAGGTTTGGATTTTAACAAAAGGAGATGATTAGGGGTGATAACTTCTAAATCATTAGGATCATCGGAATTTCGTGTGATTGGTCTGCTGTTGATTATTGACTCTATTTCACAAAATAGGGTTGACAAGTTTTCGTCATCCAAATGTATGACTTGCTCTTTCAACAAAGAGTACATAATTTTTCTGATGGTCCGTATCTGGCGCTCCCAGATACCACCAAAATGGGACGCAGACGGCGGATTAAAGGACCAATCAACACCGCATTGATAAAGTTCATGAGACATTTTTGACCGATTCCATTCTTTTATAGCTTCTTTCAACTCATTTTTCGCTCCGATAAAATTAGTTCCATTATCAGTGAGAATAGTTTTAACTGTAGATCTGCGAGCAATGAAACGTCTGAAGGCATTTATACAGGAGTTGGTGTTCAGGGAATGTGCCACCTCTAGATGTACTGCCCGAGTTGTCAGGCAGGTAAATATGACACCATATCTCTTCACTAAACTTCGACCACGTTTTATTTCTATAGGTCCAAAGAAATCTGCTCCTGTGTGGGTAAAAGGAGGATCATCACACTTCAGACGATTAACAGGCAAATCTGCCATCTTTTGCTCCACTACCTTTGCTTGATATTTCCTACAGGTAACACATCTAGATACTATAGTCTTTATTACAACATTAGCCTTTAATATCCAGTAATTTCGTCTCAGTTGAGCTAGAATCGAGTTTTTGCCAAGATGACCAAGACGTCGATGGATGTAATCTATAATCAAAGATGAAATAAAGGAATTCTTTGGCAATATAATTTGATGTTTAGCATTTTCTTCAATAGAAGTAGCCCGACTCAATCGACCACCAACTCGTAATAACCCATTCTTGTAGACTGGATCTAATTTGGTTAATCTGCTACTTCTCTTAATACTCTTTACTGTATTGTCACTGTTCTTCAAAATCTGGATCTCTTCCTCAAAATGTTGTCGTTGTTCAAATGCAAGAATACAATCTTCGGCCTTCTTAAAATATTCATATTTCAAAGGTTTGGAAGTGACTTGGTTGCCTTTATTCTTTAGATTTTCTCTTAATTGTCTTACTTTTCTATCCACCAATTTAGTTTTTCTTTCATCGTCAGGTTCATCTTCTAGTTCTTTATTAAATTCTTTCCGTCGTTTAGCTAATTTCCTCAATAATTCCATAAGGACTAGAATCCATCCCACTGCTTTCCTCATTTTTGTCCAACAGGAAAAATAAGATAAATAATTGTTAGTCGTTGAAACTGATTCATCTACTTTCAAATTAGTCATGTGAACAGCCTTCTTTACTTCACAGTCATCGTCAGGGATAGACATGTTTATGTCTGTTTTGGGCCATTCATCTTCAGTTTTCCATAAAAAATCTGGTCCTTGTAACCATTTATTGCTCTTCGTGCGGTCTTCAATTTTCAACCCCCTACTAGCATAGTCTGCTGGATTAGATGTGGAATCTACCCAATGCCACTGATCAACTCTAGAACCCTCATGAATAATTACCAGTCTGTTTGAGACAAAGGTTTGAAATCTGGTTTTGTCGTTCATAATATACCGAAGCACTGACATGCTATCAGTCCAGAAGAAAGTGTTGTCAAATCTGTAATCCATCTCTTCAGATATGAGTTTGTTCATCTTTACAGCTACAGTCGCTGCAGCCAATTCCATCCTTGGTATAGTCTTTTTCTTCAGAGGTGAAACACGTGATTTTCCCATAATGATCGAACAATGTATTCTTCCTTCTTGATTGACAAATCTAACATACGAGACAGTGCCAAAACCTAGGTCACTCGCATCGCTAAAGTGGTGGAGTTCAAGCCATGTTATAGGTCCAAAGTCCTTTGGTTTATGACATCTCGGAGTCGAAAGTTGTTCTAAATCTGGTAAACTGATTAGGCATCTATTCCATCTATTTAGTTGATTAGGTTCTATTTCCTGATCCCATCCTATGCCTTGTTGACAAAGTTCTTGTAATAACAGTTTTGCAGGTAGAATAAATGGAGCTGCTAATCCTAAAGGGTCATAAACTGACCCTACGACTGACAATATTCCTCTTCTAGTAGGTTGACGAACTGGGATATTAATCTTGAAGCCCAATAAGTCCTTTTCTACTGACCAAATAACTCCTAGGGCGTGTTCAGTTGGAAGTTCATCATAGTTTAAATCCAAGTTCTCCAATTCCTTAGCCCGTTCTTCAATTGGTATGGAGTCAAGGACAGTTCTGTGATTGCTAATCCATTTCGTGAGTTTGAATCCTCCTATCTTACAAAGTTTAGTTAAATCTTCAGCTAAAGTGATGGCCTTTTCCAGATGGTCTGTTGACTTCAAGCAATCATCAACATAAAAGTTTCTTTTAATTGTATCTGCTATCTCGGGTTCAAATTGGTCGCCAAAATCGTCAGCAGTTTTATGGAGAGCACTATTGGCACAGGTTGGTGAGGATATGGCTCCAAAGAGATGCACTGTCATTCTAAATATTCCCGGATTAAGTTCATAGTTTCCTTCTTTCCACCAGTAAAATCTAAGATAATCTCGATCATCTTCTGGAACTCGTACCTGGAAAAACATTGACTTCACATCTGCCATAATCGCCACATTTTCTTGCCTGAATCTCATTAATACACCAACTAATTTGTTTGTTAGGTTTGGTCCAGGCAATAGTAAGTCATTCAGTGAAACTCCTCGAAACTTAGCAGAACAGTCAAAAACTATGCGAATCTTCTTACTCTTCTTTTCACTAGAGCCATAAATACCGTGATGTGGAATGTAATACACTTTACCATCATCTCTATCTAGTAAACTTGATGGTACTTCTTCGGCATAACCATTACTCAGGATATCGTTCATAAATTTACAGTAATCTTCATAAAAAGTTTGATTTAACTTAAATTTTTTCTTAATACCATTTAATCGAGCTAAAGCTACTTCAGAGTTGTTTGGTAACTGTATCTCTTTTCTGCGAAATGGCAAATTAATGGTGTAATGACCATCAGAATATAATATAGACTTCTTTACCGATTCTTCAAACTTCTTATCTTCCAGTGAAGGCTCCCTTTTATCATCAATAGTTTTCTCAGGGAAATCAGTATTAATGTATTTTCTAAACAAATCTTCAAGGTTCTGGGCTTCTACCATTTTTGATACAACCATTTGATCCTTGTCTCTTTCAACAGCAAAATTACAGACCTCATGGTTTCGGTCTGTACTGCATCGGACAATACCCCAGACGATCCATCCTAAACCAGTTTTAACAGCATGCGGACAATTTTTGTCAGGACCAGTAACAACTTCAATGGGTGTGTAAGCACCTGGTGTTACATTTCCTATAAGCATTCCAATATCTGCTTCGATTTGTGGTAAATAAACTTGATCCAAGTGTGGCCATTCTTTAAGATCTGCCTGAGTTGGAATGTGAGATTTAGAAACAGGCATTTCATCTTTACTGAAGACTGTGACTAATTCTACTGGATTCGATCCATCAAGACTACAAATTTCCAGTCCCGTCAAAATGTGGGTATCGATGTCTAATGGTTTGCCCATAGTTTCCAGGGTCCTCCTTTCTTTCCGGCCAGATACTCCTAACTTATCCATTAAGGATTTGGTTATAAAATTAACTGTACTTCCTGGATCCATAAATGCATAAGTCTTAATACCACACGATGCTTTACTGTTCTTCACCCTGACAATGATTGGGATGATTCCAAGGGTACATTGGCCTCCGGCCCCCGCATGGGACTGTATCCTCTGCTGGTTTTCTGTAATCAAATTGGTCTGGATACCCGTACTAACTTTGTCCTTATTTTCTTTCTTCCATTTGTCATAATGCATAACAGTGGGATGTCTAAAGTGACAGGTATCACATATTAGTTTTCTCTTGCAGTCACATTTCATGTGCCCAGAAGTAAAACAGCCATAGCACATGCCTTCTTTCTTCAGAAAGTTGATTTTGTCCAAATGCTCAAGCTTCTTAAATTCATTACAGTTAGTCAATGGGTGATCTTTATGACAGTACAAACAGGGTTTGATTTGACCATTCTTTTCAGGTTCCTTTCCTCTCCTGTCTTCCTGATATGGTCTTTGCCTATTATCTGCTGTTTGGTCTGATGAATAATTAACTCGAAGTCTTTTGTTAATATTACTGTCAAATTTTCTATCTTGTCTTTTTTCCGATTCTAATGTCTTCATGGCATCTTTTCCATAAACGGGATCATTGGCCTTTTTGGATTCTTTTCTCACTAAATTTACTAAGTCTTCAAACTTTATAGGAATTCTTTTATCTTTAATTTCTTGATATTTGTTTCTCCATTTATCCTGGATGTAAAATGGAAGCTTTGCAACCAATTTCTGAAGGTTTCCAGAGTATTCCATGACCTTTAAGGAATTATTTCCTTCCATCGCATGTTGACATTCACATAGGAACATAAAGTATTCATCTAGGCCTTTGGGATCATCAGCTCTAATTATTGGCCATGCCAGAGCCTTCTGGCTGTAGACAGCAGCTAACTGTTCTGAATCTCCATATAATTCTTCAAAATCTTCAATAGTGCGTCTAAATCCTATTTCAGGATCCATATGGCTGTACCCAATTACTATTTTATTAGCTTTTCCATAAGTATATGACTCTAAAATCGACATCTTTTCTTCAAAATCATCTATAAGTTTCAAGACATTTGTGTTCAATTGCCTCATAAATTTCCTGTATTCTAAAATGTTGCCACCAAACTTCTTAACTTCACATTTAGGTTTCTTCAATTCTTTGACAATTTGTGTGAATGGATGAGGATCTACAATTGGTGAAGAATCTAATACTTGAGGCTCTCTAGCCTCTTTCCTGGCAGGTAAGTAAGATGTAGTCTGTGGTTCTCTAGCTGGCGCTGAATGACGGTAGGTATCGTTACGTCTAGAATTGTAAGTATCAGAACCATTCGTAATTCCATCTGTCCCACCATACTGTTTCGGATCCAATGTCCCTCTTTTATGCAGACCTTTCTTTGAGGCAAGAGATTTCTTCTCTATTTCATCATGTAAAGAAGCGATTTCCTTTTCTATCTGAATTTGATCCATCTTGGCTTGATGCTGCATTTGAATTCTTTTTAACTTTAAATCCATCTGTAATTTTTCTAATTTAAGTTTATCTTCCAATTCTGCTTTCTCTAAATTTAATCTATCTATTTCCTGTTTCATTTTAAGTTGATTTATTCTTGCTTCTTTGTTTTTTCTTTCTGATGTGGTGGTGCTGGGTCTTTGAGACACACTGTCAATTGGAAGGACTGTGTCATTAACTGCTTCACTGATCCATTGGGCTACTACAGTTTTAAAGTGAAGGAATTTCTGTTCAGTCTCTTCCCCATATTTGTCATCTTCTTCATCACAAAGCAGCAAACGATAACTTTTATGGTGGCATTGAAAGTCTTCAAACAGATCTAAGAATAGTTCATATTCTTCTTCAACTTCATCTACCCTTTTGTCCTTCATTAAACTTTCAATTTCTTTTATTTTATTTTCAACTGTAGTTGCAGCAAACTTCCTGTTCTTTAGTCTTACTTCCAATGAATGTCTTCTTCCTTTCTCTGTCATTTTCCGTGTTCTAACCTGAGCAATAGTTTTAGCCAACTCCTTAGCTGATGGATCTGGAAACTTACTGACTTCAATTGATATGTCTTCAGATAATTGTTCAATACATGGTACCTCTGCTTCTACATTCTTCACTGGTCCCTTATTTGTGGTTCCTTTTTTCTTAATTATGTCAGATTCCTCTTCACAGCTGTTATATACCTCAACTTCTATTACATTCTCCCCTCTTTCATCCATTGTTACTGTATATCTGTTAACTTCACTTTAGTTTCTATTTCTAAAGTTCTACTATGTTTCTTCTTCTAAAATTCTAACAGTTTATTCCTGTTCTAATAGTTCGGTCTTGGTGTTATTCAAATCACCAATACTTCAAAGTTTCTAAATATTCTTCAAATATTTCTACAAAATAGCCTCTTCAATATTTCTTCAAAGTTTCTAAATATTCTTCAAATATTTCTACAAAATAGCTTCTTAAATATTTCTTCAAAGTTTCTAAATATTCTTCAAATTTCTAACTTCTTAAACTTTCTTTAACAACTTTAGAATTTTCTTGAACTTCTGAAGGTTTCACCGTCCAGCAAACTCGTAAATGCAATGTGATCACAATATTCTAAAGTGTCCAGTATAATGTATCTATCCTTTATTCTCTAAATATCTACTGTACACCATACAGGACATATACTATAATCACAGGGAATGTTCTATACAACATCAATATTCTCTAATTCTCTAATATATGGTTGACTTATGACTGATTGATTCATTGATGATTGTCGATAGATTGTTTGTCTTATGATTGGATTGTCTTATGATGGATTGATGGATTGTCTTATGATGGATTGTCTTATGATGGATTGATTTACTGAAAAATACAAAGTTTGACATAAGCAATACTGAAATAATAACTCATATAATCCTACATTTAAGTACTAAGGGCCTTAACTAAGTTCCACATGCAAAGACACAACTAAGAATAATCTGAGATGCAAAGGGCTAACTTGAGACTGATTGCTTAATAAGACGGAGGATTATCACAGGAAATGTAAACAGATCAATTCTACATTATAAAATACACTGATTCAACAAGGTTTCAAATGAACTGTACAACGACTTATTGGCTGCCCACTTGACACTAGATTAATGAACATAAACAAATAAAGCAGGTCACAGACAAGGTCACCATAGAATTTATATAATATACGATTAATTCTAAAGTAATTTAGAATAGTTTATATGCTGGAGAAGTCCTACAGTTCACAAATATGGCGGTACACAAGTTCCGGATAATCGTGTCTACCACGTGGTTTTCAGCGCAAGTTTCTAATTACTTAAATATACTTGATACTTTGATAACTACAGTTGTAAAATACACCAAAATGTTAGTAAAAGTTATATTGACACTTTTACCGAGTTTGTTTGCTGTCCAGGTGTCTTAAAAGGCAACAAAAGTTCAAAATTCTTCCAAGTTCTTTCTTCAACGTCTTGTCAGCACAGTTGTTTCTCCATCACGAGTAATTTCCCCCTGATTCAGGAACGTCTAATTCGCGGATATGGACTCACGTTTATTAATAAGGAAAAACGAACTAAATAAAGTTGCACATACTTTGGCACAGGATAAAATATAACAATACTACTTGATTCAGTCAATATTCAGATATTTATGCATTTTGGCCTCAACATTGTTGAAATTGCTTTATCCTACTGTCTGACTATATGGCTTTATGTTCCAGAGGTTTCAGAAATATCGATTTATCCTTTCCAAAAAATATAAGGGTTTGAAAATGGGTAGAAAATTCGAACAAAATCGAAAAATAAAGGGCGATAACTCTGAATGAAACTTAGGTTACTGGAATCACATAGACTTAGGAATCCAAAAATGTAGGTCAAATTTGAAAATTTTGAAAAATAAAAAAAATATTTCGTAAATAACATTTTTTTCAATTTTCTAATGACAGAAGTCATAGACGAATGTTCGAAATTGAAAAATGTGAGATAGCCATTGTCTTAGAAAAGATTCAGGGTTTCCGAAAATGTTATTTGTTTTAAAAGGGTAAAGAATTGGCGAAACTATGGCCGATTTTCAATTTTAGGACAAACTACAAAATTCGGCCACTTCCGGTATGCGCAGAAGTTTGCAAAATAGTTTATTCAGTAGCCACCACATGGTTTCGCGATAAAAAATTTGGTTTCAGATCGATATCTGTTTCCGATCATGGAGAAATAGGCTCCCGCGGAAAAAAAAATAATAATAACTAGACCTGCATAGCAGTGCTGAATCGGCTTTCAGGGTCCTTCATATCATTTCCATGCTTTTAAATTTACCTTTATACTCTAAACGACCGATAGGACTCGGGGTAACAGAAGTTTAAGAAGAGAAATAGTAGTAGTTTTCGAGATAAACGAGTCTGAATGGGCTCCAAAAAGGAGGAAAATACTATATTTTCGGCATCTCATAATCTTTTGCCTAACCATCGAATTTGTATTCTGATATCATATAAATTCCCAAAAAGGAAAATACTAGGTCTTCAGCGTGCCGTAATATTTGTGATTGAACACGCCATCATGAGCCGGATTGCAAAATAAGTGAAAATATTGATGAGATTTTCTCAAAAATGAGTCTATAAATATACTATCTATCGACACAAAAGATCAAAATAGCAATAAAAGATTTTAGAACACCTTTATTTGAACGTTTTGTAAGAGTACCGTATTCTTAAATCTGTCCTATTTCTTAAAATTCTCTGCGAAATTTAGTTATGTTCCTTCGCTCGCTATGGAACGACCGGTCATTCCTCTTGCATAATAATTGGCATCGTTGTAAACCGGAGAATCTCCAGATATCAAATATTATCAAAATATTATCGCTGAATTGATTTTGAACGAACAAGCTCGAGTTTTAAAACCCCTAGAAAATATAAACAAACACCATATGGCCATGCTGTCTACGCAACTCGTTTGTTGATTGGCCCAGACATCGCGTGCAAAGCATTATGGTTACGTGGATGGCTGAGCGGGCGATAAATATTTGGTTTAGGCAATAATGTTTTTGGCAAGCGGGTGTGTGTCATTGAGTATTACTAATCAACTGTCACGGGTCAATGATAAAGCCGTCGACAACTCATTATTTACTGCGGATAATATCTTACACCATCTTTAAAAATAATTTATAGGCCTTAAATGGAAATAAAAATGGCCAATAATTTTCTTTTTGGAGGGAATTGTATCGATAGGTGAATTCTGTTAGCTGTCGCTTCTTCACATGGCATGTAAAATAAGGAATGCGTATTGGATATCATTGTTTAAAATGTTCTTATCATCGTGGGTCGAAAAATGAGAACGACCAACGAGTCGAAATGCGACGATTCTCGAACCTGCCATTGCTTAATTACATCAAAGCCAAAATGCACGAAAGTGAACGTAAGCTTTACTTGTCTATTAAATTGACAGCTATCTATAGGGACTCATATTTGGATAACGTTACCGTATCTGAAAATACTATAGACGTATCGTACACCCAAAATCTTATTTTAATCCACGTGTTAACTGAACACACGTACAATTGTGGTGGATGCTTTGATGATTACCTAATCAACAATAATCTTAATCTCCTGTCCACTAGCTGGCACTAAGGTGCTAATTAATTGATGAGATTAACTTCAGTTAATCCTACCAAAGTTATAATATACAAATTACTACTAATGTATAGATTGTTCTTCAGTATAACACTATGATGTTGTGGATTTTTCGTTACGAAAAGAGTGCATTTACAACGATTTTCGTTTTCAGCACCCTAGCAATCCTAAATAAAAAAATATCAATTGACAAAATAGCAAATAAATGTTGGATATCGTCTGATCAAATATTTACTACGATTTAAGTCTTTAGCACCACTGAAAACCCCTGAAAAGATATGTTCAACAGCAAAAAAGAAAATAAATGGCCTGTTTGCAATGGCAGCTGTCCAGACAGATAATCCCTTGTAACAAACTGCATGACACATTCCACTTTTCATTAGCCAGGTTATTCTTAGGCATTCCTTTTGGTAGCCCTGCTTGTAACTCACTATCTTGTAGGTCCCATGTCCAATCCCTGCATTTATCGAGAAATATTCAGATTTGTCAGCATAGTTCCTCCCTTGTCAAAGGTGTAGGGATGGTGCCCGAAAATAATAGATCAGAGTAGATGCGAAACCGAGGTCCTATGTACACATTTGCTTGCACGTAAAATACCCCGAGTGCCAGTCACATGTTTAAGGAGGGGAGTGGATGCCCAAATGTACATGCCAGTCCAACCTGCTGGATGTCTTCCACAGTACTGAATCTGCTATCAGGAATAAGACAGGAAATACGTCATACAATAGCCGATCTAGCCAGCTACCAAACGATACTGTATTTTTTTTTTATTCAGTGACACCCTCTATCAGACTTGTAAAAGTAATATTTGCTTGCGAAAAGACCGCCCAAAATTGTAAAATCTGGCAAAATTACGTCACATCCGGTGCCAAAAGAAATCATTATCGGCAGCAAATATGTTGAGAATTTGTAACATGAAACATACAAACTTTGTTTTATACGGTTTTTGCAAATATGACATTACTTCCCGTGATAATGGAAATGTTAAATCAGATCATTGCAATCATAAATGGCATAAGGCATCACATGGTGAAAATTGTATGACAATTGAATAATAATTGACACTTTTATAGACCAAAAAGCTTGAAAAGTGACTTGTAGAAACTCGTCTATTTCGAGACAACCGTATAAGTTAGAAACTTGTTTGTGGTATCTGTATGATCGTATGGGTTCATACTATTCGTTGATGGGATTCAAATATAATTTTAAAAATATTATAGAAAAGACTCATTTGAATAAAATATGTTTTTTAGGTTAAAAATACAGTTTTTGCCAAAATGACGTCATTTCCGGTCACAGTGAAACTGTAAAATTGGCTTAACCTAGTCCTAATTGGCATTAGGCATCGAATGAAAAAAAATATTGAAAATCGGATAATAATTTACTATTTTATAGGCAAAATAACGTGAAAAGTGATGCATGCAAAACTGCATATTTCTCGGCAATTGCTCATATTACGAATTGTTTTTTGCATACATTCTCCTTGTCTGGATTATTACTACGAGTTTATGAAAGTTACGAATAAATAGTTCAAAATATGAAGACGTTGAATGGGTTGTAAATAACTGATTGTTACAATTTTTTTTACATTTATTCGAAATTGCCCGAAAATGAAATTGAAATTACAAAATCGGAGCTAACGATTTGTGCCCCTTTACAACGCGCCCCTTTACAGCGCGCATGCTATATCAGATTTCGAAAAAAATAATATTTGCTTTCAAAAAGTGGTATTGAACTGTCAAAATTGTAGTTTTTGTTAATATTACGCCACTTCCGTTGCGTGCAGAAAAATTTCACGGTAACAAAAAAAAAAAAAAAATTACAATTGAGACCACGGAGCATATGCACTTTGTTTTATACAAATCGAACAATAAATAATTAATCTAGGTACGAAAAACTAAATTAGCCAATGGCGACTAAAGAAAATTACTGAGACAAAATAATTTCTCACTTCTGCTAACGTGGAGTGATACGTTAACTCTGTGTAAACTACCATCAAAAAATATTTCATAAATAAAAACGTTTTCTGTAAAAATGTAAAAAGAAATCAAAATATCGGAGATTTTTTCGACTATTTCCGGTTTTTCGATCATTGACGGAATAGCTTTAACAAGTTGATTAGATACTTAACTTCCTGTACCAGAAATATCAGAAACATTCATTGAGTAATTTTCGAAAAAAAGATACATAAAAGAGCATTTTCAATAATTTAATGATTTTTCAACTTTTTTCAAAGTTTGAGGTCAATTTTGAACTACCTATAATATTGCAACGCTTTTATTATTAGAGGCACACGCTAGGCCACCGATAGGACTATGAGTAAAAAATGTTTAAGAAAAATCGTAGTCGTCGTTTTCGAGAAAAGGGCGTCTCAGATTGCTCCAAAACGGAAAATACTTAGTTTTCGGCGTACCATTATTTATTTCCTAAGAATCAAATTCGTGTTATTTAGATGTTATACGATCGTCTATTAATGGAACTATCCAACGACACTTTAATTGTTCTGGTCCGCTAATATGTGACGGAGAATTGGAACTTTTGGCAATTTTTTTTTTTTATCTTTTTTACATTTTTCGTCGTTTTTTTTTAACTACTTCCGGTATACGAATCATTGTCGAGTAGTTTTCACATCCAGTTTCGGAGTTTGCATGGGAACAGGGCTCTCTAATGATATACTACACTATACGATTAAATAAAACACTTCTGAGAAATCCTATGTTCAAAAGTGTTAATAATGAAAAAATGTCAAAATATTGAAAATTAAATTTCTATAACTACATATTATAAATCGTTAGAACTGTAATTAGGTCAGCTATCTGAATTTATATCCTTTTTTGAAAATCTCTTCAAATAAAAAAATAGTAGAGCATTTTCCAAAATTTCACGATTTTTCGACTTTTTTCGATTTTCAGTCCCTTTTTTGTCCTATTCCAATTATTTGAAGGTCTTAACGAATGGATCCATGCTAAAGACTACCGGAAGGACCATCGATAGATAAAGTTTAAGAAAAATCGCTGGAGCAGTTTTTGAGATAAACGCTCCCAAAACGCTCAAAAGTAAAAAATACTTGATTTTCAGCGTGCCATATTTTACTTCCGGGTCATCATATCTTTATGAAATGGGCACCATACGATACTTCAAATCCCTCGCAACCCAACGAAACCCAAATCTCTTTAATCCGTTGATATCGGACGAAGTAATCACGTTTTTCCCCAAAGCACCCATTTTTTGCATTTGTTTCCAAACATCAGAAATTATTTCGACTACTTCCGGTTTACGGATCGTTCCTGAAATTGCTTTATCCAACTGTCTGACTATATGGCTTTATGTTCCAGAGGTTTTAGAAATATCGATTTATCCTTTCCAAAAAATATAAGGGTTTGAAAATTGGTAGAAAACTCGAAAAAAGTCGAAAAATAAAAGGAGATAATTCTGAATGAAACTTATATTACTGGAATCGGATGGACTCCAGGAATCCAAAAATGTAGGTCAAATTTGAAAATTTTGAAAAATAACAAAAATTGTCTCGTAAATAACATGTTTTCAATTTTCGAACGATAAAAGTCAGCGACGAATGTTCGAAATTGAAAAATGTGAGATAGCAATCATGTCGGAAAAGATTCGTGAATTCCAAAAATGTAATTTGTTTGAAAATGGATAAAGAATTGACGAAACTATGGCAGATTTTTAATTTCAGACCAGCGTACAAAGTTCGACCACTTCCGGTATGCGCAGACGTTTCAAAAATAGTTTATCAAGTAGCCACTACATGGTTTCTCGATAAAAAATTTGGTTTCATATCGATGTCTGTTTTCGATCATGGAGAAATAGGCTCCGGTAGTAAAGAATAATAATAACTAGACCTGTAGACCTGCAGTGCTGAATCGGCTTTCAGGAATCAGACAGGAAGTGCGTCATACAATAGCCGATCCATCGAGCTACCAAACGATACTGTAGTTGTTATGATTCAGTGACACCCTCTATCAGATTTGTAAAAGTAATATTCGCTTGCAAATACACCGGTCAAAATTGTAAAATCTGGCAAAATTACTTCACTTCCGGTGCCAAAAGAAATCATTATCGGTAACAAATAAGTTGAGAATTCTCAATTTTATACATATCAGGCAATAAATAATAAACTTAGAACCCATAAACTGAAATTAAAAAGGTAAAAAACTTAAAAAGTGATCCTTAGAAAATTGGTTATTTCTCGACAAGGGAATATGCTAGAAGCAATTTTTTGATATCAGTATGATTATATTGATCCAATCTAAATGGCCATTAGAATCAAACGTTATAACGTTAAACAAATAACAACTATAACTCACTTCAAAAAAATATTTGTTTTGAAGTCTAAAAATACGGTTTTTGCAAATATGACATTACTTCCGGTGATAATGGAAATGTTAAATCAGATCATTGCAATCAAAAATGACATAAGGCATCACATGGTGAAAATTGTATGAAAATTGAGTAATAATTGACACTTTTATTATAAAAATATTATAAAAAAGACTCATTTGAATAAAATATTTGTTTTTTAGGTTGAAAATACAGTTTTTGCCGAAATGACGTCATTTCCGGTCACAGTGAAACTGTAATATTGGCTTAACCTATTCCAAATTGGCATTAGGCATCGAATGAAAAAAAAAATATTGAAAATCGGATAATAATTTACTCTTTTATAGGCAAAATAACGTGAAAAGTGATGCATGCAAAATTGCATATTTCTCGGCAATTGCTCATATTACGAACTATTTTTTGCACACATTCTCCTCGTCTGGATTATTACTACGAGTTTATGAAAGTTACGAATAAATAGTTCAAAATATGAAGACGTTGAATGGGTTGTAAATAACTGAATTTTACACTTTTTTTTTACATTTTATTCGAAATTGCCGAAAATGAAATTGAAATTTAAGAATCTGAGCCAAACATTTTATGCGCCTTTACAGGGCGCATACTTTTCGTTATATCAGTTTTCGAAAAAAATAATATTTGCTGTCAAAAAGTGGTACTTAACTGTCAAAATTGTAGTTTTTGTTAATATTACGCCACTTCCGTTGCGTGCACCGTAACAAAACAAAATTACAAATGAGATCACGAAGCATATGCACTTTGTTTTATACAAATCGAATAATAAATAATCAATCTAGGTACGAAAAACTAAATTAGCTAATGGCGGATAACGCAAAATACTGAGACAAAATTCTTTATCACTCCTGCTCAAGTAGGGTGATACTTTAACCCGGGTGGGACGATTTACCCAATACTACCCAATTCTACCCAATACTACCCAATACCACCCCAGTACTACCTCAAAATCACCACATACTACCCAATACTACAACATAATACAGAAAAATGTGTATATCAATTGAATTGTTTCAAAAAAAATTAGCTACACCGTGGGAATTGTACTTCAAATGCGATTACCGATGTCTGGCTGTTCCTTTTGCCTCCCTATATCACCTAAAACAAGCAAAAACTAACCCAATACTATCAAATACTTATCACATACTACCCACTATCATCAAATAACAACCTTATATTGTCAAATAGCAAAACATTAATTTAATTACTGCGACAAATATTTGATAATTCGCAGAGAATGGAAATGAATATGCAGTTATCTCCCTTTACAACCGATAAATAGATTTTAGATAGCGATGCAGATTATTCATCTTCTTTTGTGTTGCAGATGATTTCCAAGTCGACGAAGTTAAAATAAGAAAAACAAGTATTTTGTCGTGTATATTTTAATCATTGTATATAATTAACTACTGTATTATTACATAAGATGGCTAGCAGTCTATAAATAACTATTTCAACCCCTGGGTAACGTCAGGCGGTGACAATAACAGACAGTTATCACGGATGTCCCCGCTTCAGTTATTGTTTTCATTCCATTATCAAGGGGCCATATTATGCAATATTACATTTATATAAGGCATAATTTAATAAATACATATACATACATTTAAACATGGAAAAAATATTAACATAAGGCATCTTTTAATCAATACATATACATACATGTAAAAATGAAAAAAAATGTTAACATAAGTTTATAAAATTAACAAAGATTTATTACACATAGTATATAATAAGAATTGAAATTACGAGTCGTTTGACTACCTTTTATAAAGAGTATTTATTAAATATAAACAATTTGTAAAATAAACTGCAAAACCCAAACGTTAGAGACACGAATGTGCTACCCGACGGGGAGACGAGTGGTTTGGCAGTTAATTTTATTATCTTTAAAATGATATATTTAAAATGTAATAAAGGGAATGTGACTTTGTATACCTTGTTAACAACGTTAAATACGTTATTCTATAACATTTATATTAAAGAAAATTTGCCCGGAGAATATTTTTATTTGGTTGTTGGTTCTAATACTCATAAAATAGTTCCAAACATTCATTTATAACGATAAACATCCAAAAGGAATATTCTCCCGCCAGATTCATTTAGGGACAATTAACCACAAAACGGTGGTTATCAAACCGTAAAAAATGACAATTAACTGGTGAACGTTATCTATATGTTTAACAATGATAACAATGTATATATACGGATTGATAATCATAGCCGGTGTATTTGCATCAACAATAATTTTATAGACACGAATCATAATTGACGCGTTTTGCTCAATTTCATTATGAAGAATCTATTATACAACATAAAGAGGCTAAAACCAATATTGACAAAAGAAAATCGTCAAGTGCATTATTTGGTAATCGAGAGATAAAATAAATAAGGCAGAACTTGATTACCCAATCAACAATCTTAACCCCCATTGATTAATTGTTAAGTATGTTGGAATGTATATACGAGTAGAGCATTATACATTTGTAATAAACATTGTAATAAACAAATTACGTTTATTTTCAAATGACAGTAAATTTGGGTTAGGGTTAACCCTAACTTATTAGCTGACATGAAAAAATAAATATAAACATATACAGTTGTTTTTTGTTTGTTATTTTGTTCAAGGACATACCTCATGGCCGGCGGGACGATTTACCCAATACTACCCAATACTACCCAATTCTACCCAATACTACCCAATACCACCCCAGTGCTACCTCAAAATCACCACATACTACCAAATACTACAACATAATACTGCAAAATGTGCATATCAATTGAATTTTTTTAAAAATAATTAGTTATACCGTGGGAATTGTACTTCAAATGCGATTACAGATATCTGGCTGTTCCTTTTGCCTCCCTATATCACCTAAAACAAGCAAAAACTAACCAAATACTATCAAATACTTATCACATACTACCCACTGTCATTAAATAACAACCTTATGTTGTCAAATAACAAAACATTAGTTTAATTACGGCGACGAATATTCGATAATTCGCAGAGAATGGAAATGAATGTGCAGTTATCTCTCTTTACAACCGATAACTGGATTTTAGATTGATTTGCGGATTAATCATCTTATTTTGCGTTGCGGTTGGTTTCCAAATCGACGAAATTAAAATAAGAAATGCAAGTATTTTTTGTGTATATTTTTTTTTGAAAAAATTCAATTGATATACACATTTTGCTGTATTATGTTGTAGTATTGGGTAGTATGTGGTGATATTGAGGTGGTACTGGGGTGGTATTGGGTAGTATTGGGTAGAATTGGGTAGTATTAGGTAAATCGTCCCACCCGAAGAAATCAGTTTCTAAGGCGCTGTTTGGTTTTTATATTCACTGATTATTTACAGATCAGGGTTTTGAAATAAGAATGTTTTAAGTTGAGATTTAAAATGGCCCACGGACGGTAGTTGTTTCATTGACTGTGGTAGTCTTTTCTATAGAAAAGGACCAGCATAAGAAAAGGCTCGTTTTCCAAGTTGTAAGTTAATGGCTGGAGATTTTAGAAGATGTTTTTTCTGGGAGCGGAGATTTCTACTGGTAGTATAGGGTTCTACAAGACTTTTTTATATAAGATGGGGCTTGTCCGTTTAACGCTTTGAAGACTAAAAGTAGTAACTTGAACTTAATTCTTTGCTGAATTGGGAGCCAATGTAAAGATTGCAATACAGGGGAGATGTGTTGATGTTTTCTAGTTTTAGTGAGGAGTCGAGCTGCTGAATTTTGAACATGTTGTAGTTTGTTAATCTGATAGTCTGGTAAGCCGTATAGTAAACCATTATGGTAATCTAGTTTAGTTGAGATGAATGCGTGAATAAGCTTTTCTTTATTTTCATAATTGAGATAGCGTTGGATATTTCCAATTCGATGTATATGACAGAAGGCGGTAGAACAAATACTCTGTATGTGATCTTTAAACGATAGGTTCGAGTCTAATATAGCACCAATATTTCGAGCTTTATGGGTTCCTGAAATCAATCTAAAATCCAGTTATCGGTTGTAAAGGGAGATAACTGCACATTCATTTCCATTCTCTACGAATTATCGAATATTAGTTACAGTAATTAAACTAATGTATTGCTACTTGACAACATAAGGTTGTTATTTGATGAAGTGGGTAGTATGTGATAAGTATTTAATAGTATTTGGTTAGTTTTTGCTTGTTTTAGGTGATATAGGGAGGCAAAAGGAACAGCCAGACATCGGTAATCGCATTTGAAGTACAATTCCCACGGTATAACTAATTATTTTTGAAAAAAATCAATTGATATGCACATTTTGCAGTATTATCTTGTAGTATTTGGTAGTATGTGGTGATTTTGAGATAGTACTAGGGTGGTATTGGGTAGTATTGGGTAGAATTGGGTAGTATTGGGGGGTGGGACGATTTACCCAATACTACCCAATACCACCCCAGTACCACCTCAATATCACCACATACTACCCAATACTACAACATAATACTGCAAAATGTGTATATCAATTGAATTTTTTCAAAAATAATAAGTTATACCGTGGGAATTGTACTTCAAATGCAATTAGCGATGTTTGGCTGTTCCATTTGCCTCCCTATATCACATAAAACAAGCAAAAACTGACCCATTACTATCAAATGCTTATCACATACTACCCACTATCATCAAAAAACAACCTTATATTGTCAAATAGCAAAACATTACTGCGACGAATATTCGATAATTCGCAGAGAATGGAAATGAATATGCAGTTATCTCCCTTTACAACCGATAAATAGATTTTAGATTGCTCTGCAGATTATTCATCTTCTTTTGTGTTGCAGATGATTTCCAAGTTGACGAAATTAAAATAAGAAAAGCAAGTATTTTGTTGTATATAGTTTAATCATTGTGTGTAATTAACTACTGTATTATTATATAAAATGGCCAGCAGTCTATAAATAACTATTTCAACCCCTGGGTAACGTCAGGCTGTGGCAATAACAGAAAGTTATCACAGATGTCCCCGCTTCAATTATTGTTTTCATTCCATTATCAAGGGGCCATATTATGCAATATTACATTTATATAAGGAATAATTTAATAAATACATATACATACATCCAAACATGGAAAAAATATTAACATAAGGCATCATTTAATCAATACATATACATACATGTAAAAATGGAAAAAAAAGTTTATAAAAATTAATAAAGATTTATTACATAGTATATAATAAGAATTGAAATTCCGAGTCTTTTGACAGCCTTTTATAAACAGTATTTATTAAATTTAAACAATTCGTAAAATAAACTGCCAAACCCAAACATTGGAGACACGAATGTGCTACCCGACGGGGTAACGAGTGGTTTGGCAGTTAATTTTATTATCTTTAAAATGATATATATAAAATGTAATAAAGGGAATGTGGCTTTGTATACCTTGTTATCAACGCTAAATACGTTATTCTACATGTATTACATTCATTTATAACGATAAACATCCAACAGGAATATTCTCCCGCCAGTTTCATTTAGGGAAAATTAACCGCAAAACTTGTATGCAGGAATATTCAACCCAATGAGCGCTTAATTGTTTCTTTTCCCACTTTTTGACGTTTTCTTTGACCGAGTTTTTTGCCACATGTTTGTTTAGGCTTTAGACAAGCAAATTTTACACCTGAAGCCTGAACAAACTTGTCTTCCGACAATTTTAAGTTCTTTTTTGTTTTTAAAATTTTTTGAAAATGTTTCTCTTTTTGGGCATTTGACTGTTCTTCCCAGCAACAAGGGTCCAAATAAAAAGATTTGCATGATTCGGTTAGTTTAAAATTGCCTGTACCATGCATTGCACGACGTAAATCTAAATGTTGAATTTTTGATACTTTAGAAAGTCTGTCTACTAAGTCTGGAAGTTTGTGTTGTTTCCATTCGGCAATCTGTTTAGTCTATTGTTCATTGACTCTGCATTATTATTTGTCTAGAGGCCAGAAATTTTATAGACGGCGTCAATCATAATTGACGCGTTTTGCTCAATTACACAGGCGCGGATCCAGGATTTTTTGCAGGGGGGGGGGTCTAGGTTTGATAATTGTAGCCCACCGCCGCCAGCGCCGAAGGCGCTCAACCAATTAAAATTTTACCAGAAAAATTTGCTAATTAGATTCAATTTGGTGCATTCTGACGTATTTCCGGAAGGTAAATTCCAAAATTCAATTGATATACACATTTTGCAGTATTATGTTGTAGTATTGTGTAGTATGTGGTGATATTGAGGTGGTACTGGGTGGTATTGGGTAGTATTGGGTAGTATTGGGTAGAATTGGGTAGTATTGGGTAAATCGAAATATCACCAAAATACTGAAAACCCTCCACTGGCTTCCTGTACATCAAAGAATAATATTTAAAATACTCTTGTTGACCTACAAAGCTATTAACAACTCTGCTCCATCCTACATCAAAAATCTCATCTTCACATATATTCCTGGAAAATGTCTACGAGATTTGCCAAGTGAAATCTATTTATCGATTGTAAAGGGAGATAACTGCATATTCATTTCCATTCTCTGCGAATTATCGAATATTCGTCGCAGTAATTAAATTAATGTTTTGCTATTTGACAATATAAGGTTGTTATTTGATGATAGTGAGTAGTATGTGATAAGTATTTGATAGTAATGGGTCAGTTTTTGCTTGTTTTATGTGATATAGGAAGGCAAATGGAACAGCCAGACAATTTAAAGTACAATTCCCACGGTATAACTAATTATTTTTGAAAAATATTCAATTGATATACACATTTTGCAGTATTATGTTGTAGTATTGTGTAGTATGTGGTGATATTGAGGTGGTACTGGGTGGTATTGGGTAGTATTGGGTAGTATTGGGTAGAATTGGGTAGTATTGGGTAAATCGTCTACCCAATACTACCCAATACCACCCCAGTACCACCTCAATATCACCACATACTACCCAATACTGCAACATAATACTGAAAAATGTATATATCAATTGAATTTTTTCAAAAATAATTAGTTATACCGTGGGAATTGTACTTCAAATGCGATTACCGATGTCTGGCTGTTCCATTTGCCTAACTATATCACCTAAACGAGCAAAAACTGACACAATACTATCAAATACTTATCACATACTACCCACTATCGTCAAATAACAACCTTATATTATCAAATAGCAAATCATTAGTATAATTAGTGAGACGAATATTCGATAATTCGCAGAGAATGTAAATGAATATGCAGTTATCTCCCTTTACAACCGATATCTAGATTTTAGATTGATTTGAGGATTAATCATCTTATTTTGCGTTGCAGTTGGTTTCCAAGTCGACGAAATAAAAATAAGAAAACCAAGTATTTGTTTGTGTATATTTTAATCATTGTACGTAATTAACTACTATATTATTATATTAGATGACTAGCAGTCTATAAATAACTATTTCAATCCCTTCATGGGTATCGTCAGGAGGTATGTCCTTTAATAACAATTAACAAACAGAAAACAACTGCATATGTTTATATTTATTTTTTCATGTCAGCTACTAAGTTATTGCATATTTACTCTCAGTTGAAAATAAACGTAATTTGTTTTTTTTAAAAATGTATAATGCTCTACTCGTATATACATTACACCTTACTTAACTATTAATCAACGGGGTTAAGATTGTTGATTGGGTAATTAAGTTCTGCTTTATTTATTTTATCTCTCGATTAAACTGCTACCAAATAATACACTTGACGATTTTCTTTTGTCAATATTGGTTTTAGCCTCTTTATGTTGTATATCATATAAATACAACTCTTTTTCTGTCTTAGAATCTTTTGAACCGTATGACACTGAAACCTTGAAGGAAGTTGTTATGAACACGAAGACAAAGTCATGCTCTCTTGATCCGCTGCCGACTTGGCTCCTGAAAGAACACATCGTCGTCTTTCTTCCAATCTTGCTTTCAATTGTTAACAGTTCCTTGAAATCAGGCATATTTCCAAAGCAGCTCAAACAGGCAATTATAAGGCCTCTAATAGAGAAAGTCAGTTTGGACCCCGATCTCCTTAAAAACTACAGACCTGTCAGTAATCTAAGCTATGTTTCTAAGTTGCTAGAGAAATGTGTTCTTCTTCGACTACAACAGCATATGTCAACCAACAGTCTCGACAATACTTACCAATCCGCGTACAAAGAATATCATAGTACTGAAACAGCCTTGATCAAAATTGTTAATGATATCTATTTCGAATTAGACAAACGCTGTTGCGTAATATTAGTTCTCTTAGACCTGTCAGCTGCATTTGATACCCTGGACTCAGAAGATCCCTTGGATACTCTCTGGACAGAAATCGGGCTACGTGGTACAGTTTACAGTTGGTTCAAGTCCTATCTAACAGATAGAAAACAGCGAGTTTGCATAGGAGATGAATACTCCAAGGATGTTCCCCTGCTCTGTGGTGTCCCACAGGGTTCAGTTCTGGGACCGGTGTTATTCATCATCTTTACCAAACCACTGAATAAAATTGCACAGAAATATGGCCTTAGTATCCACCTTTTTGCCGACGACACACAGCTTTACATTAGCTTCGAAGAACAATCCCAGTCGCACAAAACAACAAACCACCTTTCAACTGGATGGCGAGATCATCAGTCCTACTAGCAAAGCTAAAAATATTGGCGCCATTATTGACTCGTGCCTCTCTTTTGAAAACCATATAACTGCTGTCTGTTCTTCATCATATTATCAACTTTATAAACTAGGAAAAATCAAATCTTATTTAAGCTCCGAAAACCTCGAACTTTTGATTCATGCTTTAATAACCACTAAATTGGATTATCATAATGCTCTACTGTACGGGCTTCCCAAATGACAAAACAGAGATTCTCTTTCTTGGGAGTAAACACCAACTGAAAAAAATTAAACAAACCACCTTTCAACTGGATGGCGAGATCATCAGTCCTACTAGCAAAGCTAAAAATATTGGCGCCATTATTGACTCGTGCCTCTCTTTTGAAAACCATATAACTGCTGTCTGTTCTTCATCATATTATCAACTTTATAAACTAGGAAAAATCAAATCTTATTTAAGCTCCGAAAACCTCGAACTTTTGATTCATGCTTTAATAACCACTAAATTGGATTATCATAATGCTCTACTGTACGGGCTTCCCAAATCACAAATTCAACGTCTGCAACGTGTTCAGAATTCGGCTGCACGTCTACTTACTGGAACTCGAAAAATGGCCCATATCACCAAAATACTGAAAACCCTCCACTGGCTTCCTGTACATCAAAGAATAATATTTAAAATACTCTTGTTGACCTACAAAGCTATTAACAACTCTGCTCCATCCTACATCAAAAATCTCATCTTCACATATATTCCTGGAAAATGTCTACGATCTTCTTCAAAACATCTCTTAGTAGTACCATCCACGAGCTTAGAAATGACCAAACGTTCATTCCAGTACTCTTCGGCTCTTTTGTGGAATTCACTACCCCTTCATATTAAAACATCAAAGTCTGTCTGCATTTTCAAATCAAGACTGAAAAGTCACCTGTTCATACAACATTATAGATGAAATGGAACCAAAATGTATAACTTTGCAAGCGCATTTGGAACTCCTAATACGAGTATTTATTGCGCTATATAAATTTGGGTGTTATGTTATGTTATGTTATGTTATGTTATGTTATGTTATGTTATATTGACTCTTCATAAAGTAATTGGGCAAAACGCGTCAATTATGATTGACGTCGTCTATAAAATTGCTGTTGATGCAAATACACTGGCTATGATTGTCAATCCGTCTATATACAGTGTTATCAATGTTAAACATGTGGCAAAAAAACCGGTCAAAGAAAACGTCAAAAAAACGTTTTGCGGTTAATTTTCCCTAAATGGATCTGGTGGGAGAATATTCCTTTTGGATGTTTATCGTTATAAATGAATGTTTGGAACTATTTTATGAGTATTAGAACCAACAGACAAATAAAAAAATTCTCCGGGCAAATTTTCTTTATAAATATAAATGTAATAGAATAACGTATTGAGCGTTGATAACAAGGTATACAAATTCACATTCCCTTTTTTACATTATATATATCATTTTACAGATAATAAAATTAACTGCCAAACCACTCGTTACCCCGTCGGGTAGCGCATTCGTGTTTCTAACGTTTGGGTTTGGCAGTTAATTTTACGAATTGTTTATATTTAATGAATACTGTTTATAAAAGGTAGTCAAATTAACTACCAAGCGACTCGTAATTTCAATTCTTATTATATACTATGTAATAGATATTTTTTAATTTTATAAACTTATGTAACAAAATACTTGTTTTTCTTATTTTAATTTCGTCGATTTTGAAACCATCTGCAACACAAAAGAAGATGATTAATCTGCATAGCAATCTAAAATCTATTTAACGGTTGTAAAGGGAGATAACTGCATATTCATTTCCATTCTCTACGAATTATCGAATATTCGTCGCAGTAATTAAACTAATCTTTTGCTATTAGACAATACAAGGTTGTTATTAGATGATAGTGGGTAGTATGTGATAAGTATTTGATAGTATTGGGTCAGTTTTTTGCTTCTTTTAGGTGATATAGGGAGGCAAATGGAACAGCCAGACATCGGTAATCGCATTTGAAGTACAATTCCCACGGTATAACTAATTATTTTTGAAAAAATTCAATTGATATATACATTTTTCAGTATTATGTTGCAGTATTGGGTAGTATGTGGTGATATTGAGGTGGTACTGGGGTGGTATTGGGTAGTATTGGGTAGAATTGGGTAGTATTGGGTAAATCGTCCCACCCCATATTATACATCGTTAGAACCGTAATTTGGTCAACTATCTGAATATATTGCCTTTTAAAATAAAAAAAAATAGAAGAGCATTTTCAAAAATTTCACGATTTTTCGACTTTTTTCGATTTTCAGTCCCTTGGAGCAGTTTTCGAGATACAGGCGTCCAAAAATGCTCCAAATCAGAAAATACTTGATTTTTACCGTGCCATAATTTACTTCCAGGTCATCGTATCGGTATGAATTGGGTATCATACAATACTCCAATTCCCGTGCAACCTATCTATACCTTAATACCTTTAATCCGTTGATAAACGGCGAAGAAATAACGTTCTTCCCAAAAGCACCCATTTCTTTCTTTTTTTTTCTAAATATTGCACATTATTTCGACCACTTCCGGTTTAAGGATTCTTGTCGAAATTGCTTGATCAGTTGGTAATGGACTAT
Organism: Patella ulyssiponensis; assembly: GCA_963678685.1. Classification (NCBI taxonomy): domain Eukaryota; kingdom Metazoa; phylum Mollusca; class Gastropoda; family Patellidae; genus Patella; species Patella ulyssiponensis. The sequence goes on from OY783226.1 coordinate 3,469,750, forward strand.
AACTTCATGTTCCAGAAGTTTCAGAAACGTCAATTCAGTCGTAAAATGAAACCCGAGCTCACAAAATGGCAAGAAAATTCGAAAAAAATCGAAAAATAAAGGGCAGTAACTCTGAATGAAACTTATATTACTGGAATCGGATTGACTTCAGGAATCCAAAATTTTGAAAATCAACAAAATTGTCTCTAAAATATTTTCTTTTCATTTTTCGATCGCGAAAAGTCAACGACGAAGTTTCGGAATTGCAAAATCTGAGATTGCTATTATCTCGGAAAAAATTCAGGGTTTCAGAAAATGTCATTTGTTGACGAAATTACGGCCGATTTTTAATTTCTTACTAACGTTCAAAATTCGGCCACTTCCGGTCTGCGCAGAAGTTTCAAAATAGCTTTATCTAGTAACCACCACATAGTTTGCCAGTAGAAAAATGAACTGCATGTCGGTTTCTATTTTCGATCATGGAGAAATAGGCTCTCGCGGTAAATAATAATAATAAAAAAAAATAATAATTTTAGTAATCTCAATAGGCTTCCAGACGAAAGTCTGAAAGCCTAACTAGACCTGCAGACCTGCAGTGCTGAATCGGCTTTCAGAAATCAGACAGGATGTGCGCCATCCATCTAGCTACCAAACGATACTGTAGTTGTTATGATTCAGTGACACCCTCTATCAGATTTGTAAAAGTAATATTTGCTTGCAAATACACCGGTGAAAATTGTAAAATCGTACAAAATTACTCCACTTCCGGTGCCAAAAGAAATCATTATCGGTAACAAATAAGCTGAGAATTCGCAATTGAGAATTGTTTTATACATATCAGGCAATAAATAATAAACTTAGAACCCATAAACTGAAATTAAAAAAGGTAAAAAACTTAAAAAGTGATCCTTAGAAAATTGGTTATTTCTCGACAAGGGAATATGCTAGAAGCAATTTTTTGATATCAGTATGATTATATTGATCCAGTCTAAATGGCCATTAGAATCAAACGTTATAACGTTTAACGAATAATAAATATAACTCACTTCAAAATAATATTTGTTTTGAAGTCTAAAAATACGGTTTTTGCAAATATGACATTACTTCCGGTGATAAAGGAAATGTTAAATCAGATCATTGCAATCATAAATGGCATAAGGCATCATATGGTGAAAATTGTATGAAAATTGAATAATAATTGACACTTTTATAGACCAAAAAGCTTGAAAAGTGACTTGTAGAAAATCGTCTATTTCTCAGCAACCGTACAAGTTAGAAACTTTTTTGTGATATCTGTATGATCGCATGGGTTCATGCTATTCGGTGATGGGATTCAAATATCATAATTTTAAAAAATATTATAAAAAAGACTCATTTGAATAAAAAAAAATTTAGGTTAAATATACAGTTTTTGCCAAAATGACGTCATTTCCGGTAACAGTGAAACTGTAAAATTGGCTTCACCTACTCCAAATTGGCATTAGACATCGAATGAAAAAAATAATATTGAAAATCGGATAATAATTTATTCTTTTATAGGCAAAATAACGTGAAAAGTGATGCATGCAAAATTGCATATATCTCGGCAATTGCACATATTACGAACTATTTTTTGCATACATTCTGCTCGTCTGGATTCTTACTACGAGTTTATGAAAGTTACGAATAAATAGTTCAAAATATGAAGACGTTGAATGGGTTGTAAATAACTGATTGTTACACTTTTTTTAACATTTATTCGAAATTGCCCGAAAATGAAATTGAAATTAAAAAATCGGAGCTAACGATTTGTGCCCCTTTACAGCGCGCATCCTTTTTGCTATATCAGATTTCGAAAAATATAATATTTGCTGTCAAATAGTGGTACCGAACTGTAAAAATTGTAGTTTTTGTTAATATTACGCCATTTCCGTTGCGTGCAGAAAAATTTCACGGTCACAAAAAAAATTACAATTGAGACCACGGAGCATATGAACTTTGTTTTATACAAATCGAACAATAAATAATTAATCTAGGTACGAAAAACTAAATTAGCCAATGGCGAGTAAAGAAAATTACTGAGACAAAATTCTTTCTCACTTCTGCTCAAGTAGGGTGATACTTTAACTCTGTGTAAACTACCATCAAAAAATATTCATAAATGAAAAAAAATTTCTGTAAAAATGTAAAAAAAAAATCAAAATATCGGAGATTTTTTCGACTACTTACGGTTTTTCGATCATTGTCGGAATAGCTTTAAGATGTTGATTAGATACTTGATTTCCTGTACAAGAAATATCAGAAACATTCGTTGAGTAATTTTCGAAAAAAAGATACATAAAAGAGCATTTTCAATAATTTAATGATTTTTCAACTTTTTTCAAAGTTTGAGGTCATTTTTGTACTACCTATAATATTGCAACGCTTTTATTATTAGATGCACACGCTAGACCACCGATAGGACTCTGAGTAAAAAATGTTTAAAGTGCACATAAAATGGCCCGGAAAACTCTTCTATGTGAGCAGTCCATGGTTATTTTATCCACTTTACGGCAAATTCACATCAATCCCACTAAAATTAAATCAGCTATCTTCATTCAAAGTCGTAAAAATAGACCTCCCGTAAAAACGACTTTGCCAATTATTGAAAACACTCTTAATCCCCTCAGACGCCAGTGACGTCACAGTGACCGAATGCATATTCGGAATGTTTATTCCTTAATTACCTATATACACCCGGCGTGTGTATTCTTTAACGCCTGACTGATTCCTTAATCCCCCTAATTAAATAACAATTGACTACGGAATAATTTGTTTTGTAATTTAGAAATTGTTTTATAAAGACAATTGTTGTAGCCATATTCCCCATGTGGTTTGTTTTTTTTTATCAGAATAAGCCGACCATAAGCCAACAATAATTGGCTTCTGATTGAAACAAGATTGGTGTGAAATTGTTATAGCCGGCGCTACGGACATCTTTTAAGCCGATAGAAATAATCAATTGTCGGCTTTTAAGAAACGAAATGGTTTCAAATAATAATCATATAAACTTAGATCATCAACATTTGTATTATTGATCATTTTATCATACACCGAGCGAAATGGAGGCAGAATATTTAGAGTTATCATGTAGCAGTAGTTCTTTTAGCTCGGGCAGTGTATCGGATACAGATACGTCGCGAGAAATGATTAATATAGCGCCATATATGTTTGAGCCGTATTTATCTGACTGTAGTAGTTCCGTAGAGGATGGCGATGTAGAGAATACGGGATCTAACAATGACAATCATCCGATTGTTGCGAGACTAGATTCTCTGGAATGGTACGTACCGGAATATATAATATTTTATACACTTATTTTTGTGTTCTAATTTGTTGACTGAATGACAGTTTTAAAATTTTACTAATTTATAATATCTATTAAAAATATTTTTTTTGTAGATCTTCACCATTGCATAATAATAATATATTGTATTCGAATACAGGTGTCAGTGTGAAAAGTGTATTTTAATGCCCACGGAAGATGAGTCTGTATGCTGCATTGAAATACAGCGCACAAAAGATAAGATGGTCGCTTTCGAAGAAATGCAGTACCCAATTCATTGTATAACCGACCACCCCGGATTCCAGTCTAACTGCCTTGATATATACGTCTTGGAAACGGCTTATTATCATTATAGACAAGAGAATAGACCACAAAGACAATACACGGATAACCAGTTAGTATATTTATATTTTATATCATCAATTATATAATAACAACTTCAACGATATATAAATTCACAAGTAATAAAATAAAACAAAATACGAACAATCCATGTAAATACCACAATACAAGGGTCAATTTCTATTTGGCTATTCTTTCAGGCGGAACAGGTATACGTCTTACAGACAATTAACAAGATGGTGCTGGGTTTTTTTAGGAAAACGAATAAGAGTCCCTCTACCATCGTGTGCAGTACAAAGGATTCGAGCAACATTTCCGTCAGAAGAGTATTGTGGTTTTAATTTCCCAGGGTACAAGGGTACAAGGGTAAAGGCGTAAAAAAGATGGTCACGGAAAAAAATTAAAACGCGATTTTAATTGGTCGACGACTTCAGTCTTATCGGGATGAATATATGAGGCACATAGGGGGGGTGGGCATGGTTGTTGGATCTGGATAATGTGTTCCTCGGCAGTACTCGACGTTCTTAGAAGAAGTTTGTCAACATAGGCTGAAATTGGACAAAAACAAAGGATTTATGTCATATTATTGAAAAATATTTCTCAGAATTTTTATAGTGTGTTTTTTCTTGACGTGACATATTTGAAATGATATCAATACAACGTACCGTAAGTGCATTCTGTTTTTCTTTCCCGTACCGTGGGTTCTCCTTTTTTATATTTAGGAAAATGAATTGAGTATTGTTTTTCCCCATTACCACACATTGCCTGTTTTCTATCACAATTCTCATTGAAATGCATAGCAGCTAGAGTCAGTCTAAAATACACAATATGGATAATCGGCAATGTGACAAAAGTAGATAAAGTACAAGTACTTCTTTGTTTACGGTAGATAAATGCACAAATAAATAAAAAATACGTCCAGGTAAAAAAACACGCGACACAAAGGTCATTTTGGGACTAACATGGTTTAATTTTTATTTCAATAATTAGATTGCGCGAAGGGTTAGCAGTGGGGATGAAACCGGAGGACCCGGAGAAAACCCACGAGGCTGGACAAGCGACACTACTCTGTCACGTACAACCGGAGATTCGATGACAGACTGCATGATACAGCGCGCACGTGCTGACCATTCGGCCATCACCCCCCCCCCCCTTCCGAGAATAAAAGGGATTTGTACGTTTGAAGCATAACAACTGTCTAATGTCTTGTCTTTATGAGTAATAATTCGTACTACGAGGTTTAGATAACAATTAAATACCTGCTAAGCATTCCATTATATGAAAACCCGATCATTTTCGGGGCAAAGTGGTTGACCACACTGTGGTAAGCTTCTACAGCCGATGTCTGGTGCATAGGTGACAACTTCTTTATATCATTTTCCAATCGTTTATTCGTAAGCACTTTCTCTAATTTTACCATTGCTTGAGACCCTGTAACGACAAAAAAACATTAAAAATATATTCAAACGATAGCACATGTATATTCATTTTGAGTGGGCCGAACGGTTAACAGTCATTGAGTGAAATGGCTTGATCGATTCGCGCTTGTCCTGTCTCGTGGGTTAACTCGGGCACTGCTAAATACCCGTAAGCAAGCGATTTTTTAAATTAAAATTGAACGATATGTTAGTCCTGAATTTATCTATTTTGTATCGGGTGGACATTAAAACCTATTTCGATAAGATATAAATTTAATTGATGTTTTTACCCGGTTCAAGCCATTTCTTCTTCCTCTCCTTTCCTTCTAAGCTGTCGTGAAGACACGCTGCGGCATCTATGGTTTCACTGTGGTCATTCTGTATGTGACTGACCACACTTCTCCATTTCCTAACCAACTGCGTCGATTCGTCTCCGTCTCTGGATGCAGCACACCAATACAGGTGGTTCGTAATACTACGTATCCAGGGATTGATGCTTTCACAGTCCTTTTCTTTTCCAAGACCTACCATTTTTTTCTTCAAACCTGGAAGAAACATGAATAACTCAATTTCATTTCATTTCCAAAAATACACGATCAATCAAACAAGGACTCACTTTGATATGGTTTATGGAGATCCAAATTTGATCAAATGACAGCTCTTAATGACAAGAAGTTTGATTCACCGTAGCCACCGCCTAAAAGAAGACAAAACTCACCTTTAGCTACGTGCCAGACATCGAAGAAGTGCTTGGTATTGTCCAAATTCTCGCGGATCCATTTACCGATTTGTAAATGACGATCTGTTATCAGGGTGTCCAATAATCCAACAAGTTAGATGTTACTCTTTGATATTCTGACGACGTAACATCTAACATCCGAACAGTCAAAAGCTCGAGGCAAAAGTTGATAACTAGCATACTTCGTTCAGCGGACGGCAAAATTCACAATTTTCAGTTATCTGCACTGCTAACACATTAAACTTACATATCATATCCATCTGTGTTCCGAAAAAAAAAATTTGTTGTCTATTTTAAGAGATTTCACAAAAATCTTCGCCCACAACCAACACAACACATTGAAAAAGGAAATGACCTACATAGGTGAAAGGTGAAATCTGGGTTGGTGCACATTACGAACGAATTCTTTAAACGAAACGAAATCATGAGACGAATTTGAAGGCGATCATTTTCAATTTATTTTCAGTGATGTTCCGATTATCGGTTTCGCCATTCAGTAGACTAATCGGCCGATGAGTGGCCTACCAAAAGAAATTTTGCCGATATGTGCGTAGCCGATATCTGATCAAAAAGACTCGGCAGTCAAATACCTTTTCGTAAAATATTATTTAGATTGTGAATAAATCACTCTCTCTTACTTAAACTCGCACTCGAGCCGTTTATTTTAGTTGCCGTGTGTGTGATACAAGACTCAATGCTTTATAATTATTCATATTTTCAAAGATAGAAAAGGCGGGAAAATGTCACGTGACATTGACAAAGACAGAAGCTATCATATCTATAATATCAACCGTTAGCGATGAAACATTCTACGAATGCCGACAAATTTAAGGATTTTAAATTATATTGTAATCAACATTTTATAAATAATAATCGCAATCATATAGCCTATGCTAGAAATTACCACGGCATAACGGCAATTGTCGTAAAAAAAGTAAAAGCTGAAAGCAAACACGGACTGCTACGGTAATAAAAATAGCCTAAATTGCACTGTTGTCAACGTGTACACAAATCAAAAAGTTGTGCCTTTTCTATGTAGACGCATGAAATGCATATGTAATAACTTTTCAATATCATACAGTCGTTCAGGGAATTTGGGATTAGGTCAATAATTCAGAGATGTAAGATTTAGTTGTAAATGTCCCGTCCTACCGTTATATATAATTAGTTTTTTCATAAGAATGCTTACTTTCTAAAATAGGTTATGGCAGAGCCGTGGGAAATTTGACGAATGAATTTTAGTTATAGCTGACATGATGGCCACCGTTATGAACACGAATAACTAAAAGGAAAGGAAACTAAATTTCGTTGATTTTATTACTCGTAAGAGGAATCTGTATAATTTATACTTTGACAGTACCACTAAACACAATTAGGGCCAGATTAATTGACACGATATATATAAAAATTGCACGTCCCGTGACGGAAAATGTCAACAGTTTGCTTTAAATAAGTTAGGCAGTGGTGCCTTGTTAGCTTTTTTTAGCTACGGTTTTTGTAACTTTTTGTTTTTGAAAAGTCCTAATTTCAAGCACTGATCTAGACCTACTAAATAATCAAGCAACAAAGTTCTCAATTGACGTTGTTTATTTTCAACTACGCATGAAGAGCGACCTAGTTATTCCTTCAATAAACATCGACTTCTATCCCAATATAAAATCTCTACAAAAACAGTACATTGTCATAGAAATATTGTAGAAAAATGCATTTCGTTTCGTGTTAAACAGGGGTCCTCAAATTTTAATGGGGAGGATATGACGTCAAACGGATGTCAAACTATCCTAACATGGCGACTACATGAAATATTTTTGAATGTGATATTGGATAAACCTGTTTCAATGAACCTCGTGTGTGTGTCAGTAAGTGTTATTGTTGTTCAGAGATGGATCACACAATAAGGTAGGACATGCATTTAGAATTTACCGACTGACGCCTTTCAGCTCGTGGCTATTTGATGCGCAAATAATTCAGTCGCACATCGCTTAAAGAGAATATAGCTTGTGGAATCTAGAGGTTACGTGTGAACGAAACCTCTAGACACTCTGGAGTAGGTGTCCAACTGTATATTGTTTTCCTGAAGCCACCGTACGGCGCGAATGAGACCCTCTTTCTCCATGTGGTTGCTCGATTTGACTTCATTACTCTGAAATAGACCGTCAAAGGTGAAATAGAAAAAAATGTCTCACTACGTTAGAATGACAGTACAACTAAATATTGGGAAATTATTTTTGTTAGTGACCAATAATAACAACTGACAAGTCGAGTCGTGTCGTTGATCTCTTTAATTAATCAATCCTACTAAAGTGTCATAAACTAAATTACATCTAGGTGATAGCAGTGAGTGTTACTGGGATTAAGAATGCTGATTAGGTAATTAATTATCTTTTTGTACGCCGACCACATCAAAGATGTGGGCTTACATACAACTTGTAATATCCGTCCGTTATTTGACTGCAGCAACGTGATAAATATGAATTAAGACTTACCTGAACTAACTGTATATCAAACACAACAGATTTTTCCACGTCTAGCATTGTATATGAGCCAAACTTAGCATTGTGGCCAGGTGTATCTGCCCTACCGTCTCCTCCAACCTTTATCCCTTTCTCATTCTGTTGAACACTGGCGATGTATTGGGCTTGGAATTCTTTCCATTCAAAATTTATTGCTGGATGTAATACTGATCGCTGGTGATTCATGTAGGTTGCAACGGTTGTATGTGGTATATTCATAATAGAGAATGTTTTCATTACTTTTGACGGAAGAGAACCTGAATACAAAATTGCTGAAGATAACGACAGGTTTCCCGCAGGAATCGAGCCTACCAGGTGCTGACTGCTCCATAAAAAACGTTCTTCACATAACTCACACACACCTTCAACACGTACCATAGTTCCTATAACACAAACAACTTTTGTCTTACACGCACTGCTACAGTTTCGACAAATAAAAAGTTCCATTAAACATGATTCGCTAACAATAAACTTTCTTTCCATTAGCGCCGATCCAGCTTCCCTGGAATAAAAAAAGATAACATCTCGTACACATAGAATATGACATATTGTTCATAAATAAATGGGTAACGGTGTGCAGTCACGTCGAAGTGTTGCTGTATGTTTGTGATGCGAATTCGGTATGCTATTGCCATCCCAAAGTTTTTCATGTTACGAGTTCGTATACTACTGTCGTCCAAAAGTTTGTTTTTATAATTATCTACCTGCTGACATTATTATGAGTCGACAAAGAGCTTTCAGGCGACAGCTGATCGGGTTCATACGAAGGATCAAAACTTGAGCTATGGGCTGTTCCAGTGTAACTTGAATCGTCGCTTATAAAATCCATTGTTTTAAAATCTGGCTCTACGTCTTCCTTTGGAGGATCATACTGAGTGCCGACACTTCCATAGCTAGGTCTAATCTGTGAAGCTGGAATGTATCATTGAATTTTGTTTTATACTAGAGGCGTGGGGCCCATTCTAGTTTCATATAGAACGAAGTAACAAATAACGTATTAACAATGGAAATGAAATAGGGTTTAACGTCCGACTGTTCTGCTCCTTAAGGGCTTATGAATACGGACTTACGTCATCATAATAGGGTTAAACGTCCTACTGTTCTGCTCCTTTTGGGCTTATCAATACGGACGTACGTCATCATGATGGAAATTTTGGTCGGACAGTAGCGCTACGGTCTACTATTATTGCGAATTACAACTGTTAAGGGTTATTTTACGTGCACACGACTCTCTACATGGGGCCTCGGTTTTTCGTGCAGCCCCCTGTCGGGTCCGACCACCCTACATCCCTGACAAGGGAAAAACACACCGATAAATCCCGACGAATTTTCGCAGGTTAGCAAAACAAAATCCTACTAACTGAGTCACCATGTCTATAATAATAATAATAATAATAATAATAATTTATTCATACTTTGAGGCCTTCAGCCCATTGTACATTGTAAAAAATAATTTCATTGAACATGTATACTGCTAAATATGGTAAACAAATACATAAACAATAGCATGGCTTGTGCCATACATAGGAAGACTTACAAAGTTAGCATTTCACACCTATACAGTAGTGCTTTCTTTATGTATAATGCTAGACTACTTTGACAGGACATATCATTAAATAGACACACCATATTTTCTAATGATGGATTTTGGACTAGGCTATGAGGTAGAAAATTGTTTCTAATATCTGCTAACATAGGGCATATCATAATGAAGTGGTATTCATCCTCAACCTGTCTTAAGTTACAGATTTTACAAACCCTATCTTTATATTCTACACCACTTCTTCTCCCAACTTCAACCTCTAGGTTGTGGGTTGAACACCTTAGTATAGATAAATAGAATCGCAGATATTGGGGCACAACAGACAAATATTCTGCAACTCTTATACCCCTGTCATTAATTTGGGTATAAAACCTATATTTGTTTGATTTTTGTAAATTTGCACTCACTTCTTGTATATTAATATCTCTTAGTCTTTGCTTAAGGGTCACTCTAAAGGCCTTAATACTTCCCACCCCTTGAGCTTCCCAAACATAACCAAAACCTATCTCATACAATAGTGAGCGAACATTGGTACACCAGGTTTTACGCCCAGCTTCATCTAAACTGTATAACATATTATAACAATGCCTAGGAAGTCTATCTTCATGCATTTCTTGGATTTTTAAGAAATAGATTATTGGTTTAGCCATATATATTACATGTAATTCATGTCTCCCACATTCTTGTCTTGCCAAGATATTTGGAGTTTTATTTCCTAAATTAAGAATCCACTTGCACAGCTTATTTTGGACAGTCTCAATGCTTTCTCTGGGACATGTACCCCATATTTCTGCTCCATATGTTAATATTGGGATAATCATTGCATCAAACAGTTTGAAGGCAACCTTAACAGATTTATTACCTATCTTTGATATACAATGTTTCAACATGTTTAATGCTTTGGAGCTTTGTGAGGCTAAAGTTTTACAACACACTGACCAATTTAGCCTACAAGAAAATACTAAACCAAGATATTTATAATATGACACTGTTTCAATGGCTTCACCTTTATAGCACCACTTTTCAGTTTTTGACAAATGCCCACCATTTTTAAAGACAACAATTTTTGATTTTTCTAAATTGACTGACATATCATATGCATCACAATATGTTTCTAATATTGTAATTCTTTTTTGTAATTCCATAATAGTATCTGCTACTAAACAAAGATCATCAGCAAATAATAACATAAGTACATCCTCAATATTTTGGCCAATAAAAATACCTGTTCCATCCGACAGCTTCATGCTCAGGGCTAACTCATTGATGTAAATGGCGAAAAGCCATGGGCTCAAAACACAACCTTGACGTAGTCCGGCTGAGCATGGAAAGGTGTCGGATAGTTGGGATTCACATCTTATCCGTGCCTGGACGGATCTATATATACTCCTTAATATAACAATCATTCTACCATGTATATTATTATTTATGAGTTGATACATAAGTTTTTCTCGTTGTACCCTGTCATACGCCTTCGAGAAATCAACATAGAAACAATAGAATTTGCCACCCTTTTTTGACAGATACTTTTGGATCATGCTGCTTAAGGCAAAAATATTATCTATAGTGGAATACCCGTGCCTGAAACCGGCCTGTTCTTCGGTAATTAATACTTGCTCATCAGACATTTTTGTCAAACGTTTATTTAGGATAGACATGAAAATCTTGCTGATTACATTCAGCAAGGTGATACCTCTATAATTATCAACACAGCTTTTATCCCCTTTCTTAAATAAAGACAAAATGATACCTTGTGACCAAGATTCTGGAAATTCCCCTGAATGGAAAATGGAATTAAATAGTTTTACCAAAACAGGAGATATAACATCGACTGAAAACTTAAAAAACTCTGCCGGAATATCATCAATTCCAGCTGCTTTTGAAATCTTAAGATTGTTTATCTGTTCTCTAACTTCTGAAATTAAAATGTCTGCATTAATATCATTATCAATATCTTGACAACATGTATGACAATTTTTGTCATGATCATTTAAATAATCAGTCACATTTTGTGTAAATGTACTATTGTTACTTTCTACACTTGGGTTAAGAAGTTCGGAAAAGTGGTTATACCACTGGTTTAGGGAAATATTGTTTTTTTTTGAGAATTTTGCCTGAACGCAAAGTTTTTCACACATTTCCAAAAGTTTTCGGACTCCATACTTTCACAATAGTCCTGTAATTTTTTCTGGATATCAAGTTTATACTCTCTCTCCTTACTTCTACATTGGGATTTAAAGACTTTTTTAGTATCTAAATAGTCATTTAACACCTCATTGTCATTTGTAGCTCTAAACTTATTAAGAAGTTTGCATGTCCTGGATTTAAGATTTGAGCATGTATTATCAAACCATTGGGCTTTGGGGGTGACGGATATTTGACGGTTTGGGGGATTCCAAGACATACCGGATTCTAGACCGGTATCTTTTAACAATATTATTAATTTGTCTATCGCATCGTCCACACTCTCATCTATAGTTTTATCAACATCTATGATTTTGTTTGTAAATTTATCACTGTTTACTACCTGTCGAAACTTATCACTGTTTTGAGGTTTCCATTTAAATCTGTTTATAGATGAATGTAAATTAATGTCCTGTCCAGCATCACTTACCATTTCCTGAATGTCACTACCCATTATTTGTATATAACACTGCAATGGAAAGTGTTTGTTAATATCTATATCGAGCACAGTCATATTCACATTATGCCAAAGTGGTTGAGATACTATCACATAGTCAATAACACTGCGCGCACCGGCCGATGTGAGATAAGTAAACTCCCCATGTTTGTCTCCTTTGCACCGACCATTTACTATCACTAAATTGTTATTAGCACATATATCAGTTAAACTTTTTCCAAAGTTATTGACGTTTTTGTCTTTGTTACTTCTACATGGAATGGCACTTGTGGTTTCCTGGTTATCATAGATGAACTCAAGTTGTGGAATAAACTCAGGGCTGTCATCGATTATATAATCAAGAAGGTGTCCTGTTCGAGCATTTAAATCTCCAGTGACAATGATGTCACACGGATTGTGTTTTGACTCAATTTCAAATAATGCGTTTTCAAGGACATCTACACCATTTTCAGTCTCTTTATTTTGATAGAAGTGGGACCCTTCTGGTGGTAGGTAAACAGAGCCAAAAACTAATGGTTTATTATTGGATCCATCCTCAGCCTCCATTTTTACCCATACCATATCTTGAAATTTGTGCAGTATCTGTGTACTTTTGTACTTCAAGCCTTTTTTAACCATAAGCAATGCACCACCCGATGCCTTAGAAAAAACCTCACCCACTGTTCGGAATGACTCAAAACATGTAAAGTTACTATTGATATTATTAAATTCACCGGGGTATTTTTGGAATGTCTCCTGTAGACACACAATATCATAGTCTTGAATAAATACACTAAAGTTAAATGATTTCAGTTTTAATTTAGCCTGAAGGCTTTCAATGTTCCATGATAGTATTTTAAAGTTAGAGTTCTCTATTTCTGATGTATATGGGCCTTGACCTTTGCATCATGCCTGCAGGCTTGAAGGGGCATGACTAGTAACACACTGAATATCTTGTCGCTGTTCATCAAATACATACATTTTCCCCTCAATTAAAAGTCTATCTTGTCTCAGACTCACCTTCTTGCCTTCTTTGTATGCCTTATCTCGAAATACTGCCAACTCTTTTCTTGCCTTCCTTACTTTAACCGTAAAGTCTTCTCCAATTCTGCAATCTCCCTTTAAGGTTTTTTTTCCTTCTATAAGGATACTGTTCCTTTTCTTCTGACTTATAAGTCTAACCAGAATGGGTCTCCCATCTTGGTTTTGGCTACCAGAGGTAATTCTTTTGCCCAGTCTGTACGATTTATCGATCTCATTCTCCGCTAGTGTTAACTTTAGGTTTGTAGCAATAAAGTCGATAATCACTTCTTCTCGTTGCGTACTATTTTCTTCAAACTCTTCCTTTAAACCGTAGATGATCAAATTATACTTTCTAGAATTTTGATCACTGTTTTCATTTACTTCTTCTATCTGCTGCAGTCGCTTACGAAAGTAAGAATTTTCTTTCTCGATTTCTGCCATACGACCAGTTACATTTTCTAGTTTATTATTTATCTCTAACAGCCTATTGTCCATTACTGTAAGCGTTTCTTTGTGTTGTGCCTTCATTTCTAACAAAATACCCGCTTTCAGCTCGTCCATGGCCTCTTTCAAATTGAAGTCAGTCGACGGGTTGTCTCCCTTAGTATTCGATCTCGTCCGGCTTTCTGTTGGCATTCTAATACTTTTATTTATTGGCGATAAAAAGTTCTGTACACTTTACCTGCTACCATCAATGAAATTCACTGGTTCTCACAGTTGAAAGGCACAAAACAAGCCAAGATCTACCTATCTAGACTCCAGATTTTACCATTTTTTTTCGAAATTGTTGAGAGCTACAACAAAACGTCACTCGGCCATGTCTCTTAACTTAAAAGAGTAAAAATATCATGCAAGTAATAATCCCACCTTGGTCTTTTTTTAAAACACGTGTCTGAACACCTTTACTTCTCTTGGACACCTTCAGTGAGTTCGTCTGTGACGATACTGACACAGTGCAGTTTTTAGTAGTAACTGATATGTTGTCTCCCTATAAAAAATACACAAATATACATAGATTTGTATTACAACGAACACCTTCTGAAATAGTTAAGAGCGGGAATGTACGTATAAAATATACATATTTTTTATCCATAATATACAATGTATGAGAGTGCAATTAATCAAAATTTACCTCTGTAATCTGTTCTGGGTTTTGAATAAAACTATTATGAAATCCACACTCGGCATCGATATCCACGGCATGCATTGCGTTGTTCATATCTATCTCAGACATAACCTGTACAAAAATAATGTTTACCATAATTTTATGCCTAATTCGTATTTACTTTTAGCAGAAGAATAAAAGTGTTTTACGGTCTCTAAATTTTACAGGGCTTTATCCGCGAAATATGTATGGCTCCGGTCGTTATCAATACCCCCACGGGAAATATATTATTCGATGCTTACCTTTCGTCTTTTGGAGACAGGTGAGGTACTAATAAAGGCTGTATTGAGATCCGATTCATTTTCTTCAATAATGGATGGTAACGGTTGAATATCTATCAGGCGAATCGTAGGAATGGAACCCGGGAAAAGTTTTATTCTCTGTTTGCGTATTCCGAAAACTTCAATTAAGTTACGTCGCAGCCCATAGCAATCGTTCGCAAAATGTTCACTGCATATCACTGTTGTGACTGTAGGTTGCCAATCAGGATTTGAATTGTTTACAAACGCAATCCACTCCTTCCGTAAGATTTCATCCTTGGGAAATTTATGAAACGCCGGCACATTATTCCCCTTTTCCTTGCTGGAATTTCCACAACTCTCAATAACACAACGATAATACGGCATCTTGAAATACACTCCGAAATATTCTAGTCAGAAATATATAATCTATTACAACTCAAGACGAGAAAGGTCGGCTTTTGAAAATGCTTTGACTTATACGTGATATGTAGCTTACGTGTAAAATTACGAGTTAATGATTACGCCAGTCAAATGTTAATTGGACCGACAAATACACACGTGTTAACTGGCGGTGTGTATACAGTGATATATCGTACAGATAGTGCTATATTGTATAGATAATGTGTATAGATTATGTGTAGTGCCTGTGACGTCACCAGCCAATCAACCGGATAAAGGTTGTAATTGAAAATTTGAAAACCGTTTTTGGCTGTCTGACGTTTAAACGTTAATATCTCAATTAATTTTAATCAGATTGGAGTGAACTTGACATAAAATGAATGTAGTAACCCTTGTTTATCAATATATGCAATTAAAAATTATTATTTTATGTGGTCTTTAAGGAAAATCGTAGGCGTCGTTTTCGAGAAAAAGGCGTCTCAGAATGCTCCAAAACGGAAAATACTTAGTTTTCGGCGTACCATAATTTATTTCCTAAGAATCAAATTCGTGTTATTTAGATGTTATACGATCGTCTATTAATGGAACTATCCAACAACACTTTAATTGTTTTGATTCCGCTAATATGTAACGGAGAATTCGAACTTTTGGCAAGAGCTCCAATTTTTTTTTATCTTTTTTACATTTTTCTTTGTTTTTTGAACTACTTCCGGTATACGAATCATTGTCGAGTAGTTTTCACATCCCGTTCTGGAGTTTGCATGGGAACAGGGCTCTCTAATGATATACTACACTATACGATCAAATAAAATACTTCTGAGAAATCCTATGTTCAAAAGTGTTAAAAATGTCAAAATGTCAAAATATTGAAAATTAAATTTCAATAACTACATACATATTATACATCGTTATAACCGTAATTAGGTCAGCTATCTGAAAATCTCTTCAAATAAAAAAATAGTAGAGCATTTTCCAAAATTTCACGATTTTTCGACTTTTTTCGATTTTCAGTCCCTTTTTTGTCCTATTCCAAATATTTAAAGGTCTTAACGGATGGATCCATGCTAAAGACTACCGGAAGGACCATCGATAGATAAAGTTTAAGAAAAATCGCTGGATCAGTTTTCGAGATAAAGGCGTCCCAAAACGCTCCAAATTAAAAAATACTTGATTTTCAGCGTGCCATATTTTACTTCCGGGTCATCGTATCTTTATGAAATGGGTACCATACGATACTTCAAATCCCTCGCAACCCAACGAAACCCAAATTCTCTTTAATCCGTTGATATCGGACGAAATAATCACGTTTTTCCCCAAAGCACCCATTTTTTGCATTTTTTTCCAAACATCAGAAATTATTTCGACTACTTCCGGTTTACGGATCCTTCCAAAAATGTAATTTGTTTGAAAATGGATAAAGAATTGACGAAAGATCGTATGGATAGATTCTGAGAAATCCGATTTGCAGAAAACACACAAAAAAAAAATAAATAATAATAATAACTTTAACAGAAACAATAAGCTTTCGTATGTAATATGAAAGCCTAACTAGATCTGCTACTGCCCCAAGCAGATATGAAAGTTTCATAATCATCGTCACGTGTCATTGATTGTATCAAGTATTCTAAATAAAAGGATAAGAAGAAAAAATTACCAAAATTGGTCAAAAACTCGCGGAGTTACAAGTCTAAATATGGTATAAAACATTGCACCCAGGCATAACAATAATCTGAAAACTAAAGGGAAAAAACTGAAACTTGTATTACTGTAATGAAACGGATGAAAGAAAAAAATGATATGAAAATGGCGGGAAAAAAAATTAAAAATGGCAGGTTGGACAGGCGACCTTACTCCTTGTCACGTACAACCGGGCATTCTATAACACGCTAGTTAACTCAATGACAGGCGCGCGTGCTAACCATTCAGCCACCCAACCCGCCTTTGAAATCAGACACGTGCAATATGTCATATAGGAAGAATAACAAGTCGCTCACAACGAAATCGTAAATTAATGAGTTTAGGTCAAAAGGTTGAGCTACTGTTTTAGAGTATTTAATTGTTTTAAAGAGACACGTTAAGGGTTGTTCATAGTTCAATGAAATTTTGATTTTAAATAAGACCAATAAAATTAGGATTTAATAATGCCAGACTAATATTAAAATCAAGTTTTAAATTAAGAATAATTAATTATTTGTCTAATGCAATGAAATGCTTTTATTCGACGGATGAAATGTACGATGGGTGTCCACACTATGTGGCTAAGGCGTTCGCCTGCTAGCCAGGAGGTCGGGTGTTCGATCCCTGCATTGGCCGAGAAAGTTCATCTCGATTTTCTGGCGTGTCCCCCCACCCGCCGTGTACACATTGGAGTGTACGTAAAAGATCCCTTAGCATTTGGAATTCGATACTGTTGAATAAGCTCTACACGGTGACTAAATGTGCAGATTGTAGCCACCCAAACTGCATGTTTTCCTTAACAATGAAAGGTTGCTGTTTTCAATTTTCAATCTTTTTATTCTTCTACTCCTGATATTTTGGACTGTTGATCGACGGTTTCATATAAAAGACTATCGATAAGACTCTTTGTAGAAGAAGTTTCCCAAAAATATTATGTTCACTTTAAGAGAATAGGACCTTTAAAAATGCCCCAAATCGTAAAGATACGACTTTTTGGATTTTCGATCTCTTTTTTCTGCTACCCCTGATATTTTAAAAAAAATGATACAATGATTTCACACAACAGGCTAGCTATTAGACTCTCGATTGACAAGAGTTTCACTACTCTCCCTTCATTATAACCGAAGTTATTGTGCCCTAAAGAATGAACAAATCAGCATGCTTATCTCTGCTTACGCTAGGCAGAAAATGCCCATCTTTGCACTCAATCATGACCTTGACATAGTGAACGTCTACACCAAGATTGAACATTCTAGCTCAATTAGAAGGAGAGTTATTGTGTTTCTAAGTCTCGGCCCTTCAAATTGCTACTACTTTTCATATTCACTTCAAAATGGCAACCATCAGTTGACCTAAATCAAAATTCTGCTCCCTGCGATTTTTGGGCCATCCTACAGGGATTCAGAAAATATAACTCCCGTGTCTGTAAGTAAAATAGCAAAAAAGCCTTAGGGATTTTTCATGTTTCAAGATGGTGGCACTTCCGGTTCGATCGACAAACTCCATATTTTGTGTAATTACTTGTCGAGTATCGAAATTTTTTTTAGGTCATTCTGACCTATATTTCGACGATTTTTTTTTAAAACTTTGATCCTTAATTTCACCAAGGGGAGATAATTTAGAAAATTTCTCATTATATTTTTGAAGGGAAAGGAAATACAACATTTTACGAAATGTATTGGAAGGTTTTTATTTTCGTTTAATTTCAACGCTTTTAGATTAGGAAAACAGAACGTTTTAACCCAAAATCAAATATAATCAATATAACGTCACAAACAAATATATTACTAACGTTCAAAGAATCATAAGTTAAAACCCTGTAATAGTTACGTTAGAAGAACATAATTTACTGACGTTTACAAATTGTCTGACCAGGATTGGGGAATAAAGTTGATTCCGGTGGTTCAGCTGACGTTCTTGGAACAACTTATCTGAACGTTTCTAAAGTAAACGTCAGTAGAACAATATTAATTAATGTTTGGTAACGTTTCACAGTATCAATTATATAACGTCATGAAAAACGGGGTTGAAACATTAATCTAATGTGTTAATGCAACGTTTGCTAATGACGTAAGATGTAAAAAATGTAAAATAGAAATACAACGTTTTACGAACTTTATTGGAAGGGTTTATTTTTCGTTTAATTTTAACGTTTTTACATGAGGAAAACAGAACGTTTTAAAAACTGAATTTCAATATAATTAATATAACGTCGCAAACAAATATATTACCAACGTTTCAGTGTCTCGACGAAATAACGTCATAATAAAACGAGGTTAAAACATTAATCTGGTGTTTTAATGCAACGTTTCCTAATGATGTAAGATGTAAAAAAAAGAAGTAAAATAGAAATATATTTTGGGAATTTTATTGTATGGTTGCGTTTATATTTTCTTTTAATTTCAACGTTTTAAGATAAGGTAAACAACATGTTTTAAAAACTAAAATCCAATAATCAATATAACGTCACAAACAAATATGTTAATGAGATCCAAAGAATCATAAGCTAAAACTCTACAAAAGTTACGTTAGACGTACATAGTTTACTGACGTTTACAGGTTGTCAGACCAAGCTTAGGAAATAACGTTGAATCAGATGGTTCATTTGACGTTCTCACAACAACTAATCCCAACGTTTCTGAAGTAAAACTCGCTAGAACGATTATAATTAGTGTTGTCTGATTAGGCTTGGGAAATAACGTTGAATCAGGTGGTTCAGTTGACGTTACTGGAACAACTAATCTGAACGTTCGTAATGTAAACATTAGTCTAATGTATTACGAACGTTCAAAGAATCATAAGTTGAAACGCTACAATAGTTACTTTAGAAGAACATAATTTACTGACGTTTCCAGGTTGTCTGACCAGGCTTGGGAAATAACGTTAATTCAGGTGGTTCAGCTGACTTTCTTGGAACAACTAATCTGAACGTTTCTAAAATAAACGTCTGTAGAATGATATTAATTAATGTTTGGTAACGTTTCACTTTATCGATTATATAACGTCATAAAAAACGGGGTTGAAACATTAATCTAATGTTTTAATGCAAGGTTTGCTAATGACGTAAGATGTAAAGAATGTAAAACAGAAATACAACGTTTTACGAAATTTATTGGAAGGGTTTATTTTTCGTTTAATTTTAACGTTTTTACATGAGGAAAACAGAACGTTTTAAAAACTGAATTTCAATATGATTAATATAACGTCACAAAAAAATATATTACCAACGTTCAAAGAAACATAATTTAAAACGTTGCAAAAGTTACGTTCGAAGAATATACTTTACTGACGTCTGTAGTTTGTCTGACTAGGATTGACAAATAACGTTCAATCAGGTGGTTCGATCAGTTGATGTTCTTGGAACAACTAATCTGAACGTTTCTAAAGTAAACGTCAGTAGAACGATATTAACTTATGTTTAGTAACGTCTCACAGTATCAACGATATAATGTCATAAAACAACAGAGTTGAAACATTAGTCTAATTTATTACGAAATTTCAAAGAATCGTAATTTAAAACGCTACAATAGTTACGCTAGAAGAACATAATTTACAGACGTTTCCAGGTTGTCTGGGCATCCTAGGGAAAAAACCTTGATTCAGGTGGTTCAGCTGACGTTCTTGAAACAACTAATCTGAACGTTTCTAAAGTAAACGTCAGTAGAATAAATAGAGAATCTCCTACGAGTGTTTTTTGATATCAAAAAATATCAACACAAGTTGATAATGTAAAAAAAACGAGGCTCTGCCGAGTTTTTGTTACTTTATCAACGAGTGTTGATATTTTTTGATATCAAAAAACACGAGTTGGAGATTTTATTTATCACCCAATCCTTTCTTACATGCAGAAATAAATAAATATAATTCTTTGGTATAGATTTCACCTGTACTGGATCTAATTTCATTACTGCGTAGTAATACATCAGTTTTTTGACTGCAGTTTAGCTATTGCAAAGTCCTATATATTGACCCAGTATTTCCTTCAAAGTCAATAGAATAAAAACAGTTTCTTTTTAACAAAAAAAAAGTCACTTTTATTTAAAATAAGTGGTTTCTTTAAAATAAAAGAAAGTAGTTCCTTTTTGATTGACCAATCAAATTCATGTAAAGCGATATCTCCTAAGGAGATATCGCAGTAGATTATGTAATTTATCATACAAGCGATATCTACTGTCAAATAAGATATTTGGTGATAATATTAATTAATCTTTAGTAACGTTTCACAGCATCGACGATATAACGTCATAAAAAAAACAGGGTTGAAACATTAATCTAATGTTTTAATGCAACGTTTGCTGATGATGTAAGATGTAAAAAATGTAAAATAGAAATGCAACTTTTTACGAACTTTATTGGAAGGTTTTATTTTTTCGTTTAATTTCAACGTTTTAAGATTAGGAACACAGACCGTTTTAAAATTTGAAATTCAATATAATAAATATAACGTCCCAAACAAAAGTATTACCAACGTTCAAAGAATCATAATTTAAAACGTTACAAATGTTACGTTAGAAGAACATAATTTACTGACGTCTACAGTTTGTCTTACCAGGCTTGACAAATAACGTTGAATCAGGTGGTTCAGTTGACGTTCTTGGAACAACTAATCTGAACGTTTCTAAAGTAAACGTCAGTAGAACAATATTAACTAATGTTTAGTAACGTCTCACAGTATCAACGATATAATGTCATAAAAAAACCAGAGTTGAAACATTAGTCTAATGTATTACGATCGTTCAAAGAATCATAAGTTGAAACGGTACAATAGTTACGTTAGAAGAACATAATTTACTGATGTTTCCAGGTTGTCTGACCAGGCTTAGGAAATAACGTTGATTCAGGTGGTTCAGCTGACTTTCTTGGAACAACTAATCTGAACGTTTCTAAAGTAAACGCCAGTAGTACAATATTGATTAATGTTTAGTAACGTTTCACAGTATCGACGATATAACGTCATAAAAAACGGGGTTAAAACATGAATCTAATGTTTTAATGCAAAGTTTGCTAATGATGTAAGATATAAAGAATGTAAAATAGAAATACAACGTTTTACGAACTTTATTGGAAGGTTTTATTTTTTTTGTTTAATTTCAACGTTTTTTAATTAGGAAAACAGAACGTTTTAAAAACTGAAATTCAATATAATCAATTTAACGTCACAAACAAATATATTACCAACGTTCAAAGAATCACAATTTAAAACGTTACAAAAGTTACTCTAGAAGAACATAACTTACTGACGTCTATAGTTTGTCTGACCTGGTGTGACAAATAACTTTGAATCAGGCGATTCAGTTGACGTTCTTGGAACAACTTATCTGAACGTTTCTAAAGTAAACATCAGTAGAACGATATTAACTAATGTTTAGTAACGTCTCGCGGTATCAACGATATAACGTCATAAAAAACAGAGTTGAAACATTAGTCTAATGTATTACTAACGTTCAAAGAATCATAAGTTAAAACGCTACATTAGTTACGTTAGAAGAACATAATTTCCTGACGTTTCGAGGTTGTCTGCCCAGCCTTGGGAAATAACGTTGATTCTGGTGGTTCAGCTGACGTTCTTGGAACAACTGATCTGAACGTTTCTAAAGTAAACGTAAGTAGTATAATATTAATTAATGTTTAGTAACGTTTCACAGTATCGACGATATAATGTCATAAAAGACGGGGTTGAAACATTAATCTAATGTTGTAATGCAACGTTTGCTAATGATGTAAGATGTAAAGAATGTAATTAGTTATTCCAAGAACGTCAACTGAACCACCTGATTCAAAGTTATTTGTCAAGCCTGTTCAGACAAACTATAGACGTCAGTAAATTATGTTCTTCTAACGTAACTTTTGTAACGTTTTAAATTATGATTCTTTGAACGTTGGTAAAACTTTTGTTTGGGACGTTATATTTATTATATTGAATTTCAGTTTTTAAAACGTTCTGTTCTCTTAATCTAAAAACGTTGGAATTAAACGAAAAAATAAAACCTTCCAATAAAGTTCGTAAAACGTTGCATTTCCATTTTACATTCTTTACATCTTACATCATTAGCAAACGTTGCATTACAACATTAGATTAATGTTTCATCCCCGTCTTTTATGACATTATATCGTCGATACTGTGAAACGTTACTAAACATTAATTAATATTATACTACTTACGTTTACTTTAGAAACGTTCAGATCAGTTGTTCCAAGAACGTCAGCTGAACCACCAGAATCAACGTTATTTCCCAAGACTGGGCAGACAACCTCGAAAAGTCAGGAAATTATGTTCTTCTAACGTAACTAATGTAGCGTTTTAACTTTTATGACGTTATATCGTTGATACCGCGAGACGTTACTAAACATTAGTTAATATCGTTCTACTGATATTTACTTTAGAAACGTTCAGATAAGTTGTTCCAAGAACGTCAACTGAATCGCCTGATTCAAAGTTATTTGTCACACCAGGTCAGACAAACTGTAGACGTCAGTAAGTTATGTTCTTCTAGAGTAACTTTTGTAACGTTTTAAATTATGATTCTTTGAACGTTGGTAATATATTTGTTTGTGACGTTAAATTGATTATATTGAATTTCAGTTTTTAAAACGTTCTGTTTTCTTAATCTAAAAACGTTGAAATTAAACGAAAAAAATAAAACCTTCCAATAAAGTTCGTAAAACGTTGTATTTCTATTTTACATTCTTTATATCTTACATCATTAGCAAACTTTGCATTAAAACATTAGATTAATGTTTTAACCCCGTTTTTTTATGACGTTATATCGTCGATACTGTGAAACGTTACTAAACATTAATTAATATTGTTCTACTGACTTTTACTTTAGAAACGTTCAGATCAGTTGTTCCAAGAACGTCAGCTGAACCACCTGAATCAACGTTTAACCCCGATCGAGCGCCTCTAATGAAAAATTTAAGCGGTATCAAATGGACAATAACAGTCCGATAAATTCTAAACAGGAGGTGTTTATCGATATTGTAGCCCAAAATATTTAACATTTTTAATGGGATTCTTTCTTTCGCGATTGCTGACGGTCGTTTTCTGGTTTATGTGACGTAAAAACCAAATCAAACAATTTTGACGTAAGGAAAATATCCGTGACGTAATAAGATAACACGCTCTTCCTTTCTATTTGGTTCACTGATCGACTGGTTATTTGTGTCTGTTTGGAAAGGGAGGTCACTCTGCGATTATTTTGAAGATCGGAAACAGAAATCGTAAGTGTAAAGTTATGTACTTTTTAAATGATTTTGAACTTCAGCGGTAACTAGGTTCGAAGTAAATTGCATATCACGTTTGATAAATGTCCATACATTCGAGCGACCGTGTAGATACATGCTGTGTAGCGTACACATGCGGTTGCTATGCTTATTTGAAAACTGTACCACGTTGTCATTTCGACGGTGTGAAGTTTTTCTTCATATCAGTATCAATCAGTCCGACTTTTAAATTATATCACCATCAGTTATTTATGGTCCCAACGGAGTTCAGTAAATAGTAGTATTTTTATTCACTTTTCGATTTTGACCAGTCTGATTATGACAAAAGGACCATAGCAACCATTATAGTCAGACCAGCCTTGAAATGAAATTTTCCTATTATCTTTCTGATACACTCACTTACTTTATTTTTGTGTGTGTTTCAGGTGTTTCTTTCAATAAGCCAATGGTTGAATTTCATTGTTGATGACATACAAAAAAAAAATCATGAAGATTTCCTGGAATAAAGTTTTGAGGTGTAGAAGTTTTGGCCACTGCAAACAAGAGTCTAGCACTCACAAATATTCATTCGCAGTGAGTCGCCTAGGAAATTTAGAGGACTGTTATACTCATTCGACGCCACTTTTCGACCAATCAGAATCCAAGAAATTTCCATTTTGGGCTACAATATTAATTCATGTTTAGTAACTTTTCACAGTATCGACGATATAACGTTATAAAAAACGGGGTTGGAACATTAATCTAATGTTTTAATGCAACGTTTGCTAATGATGTAAAATGTAAAGAATGTAAAATAGAAATACAACGTTTTACGAACTTTATTGGAAGGTTTTATTTTTTCGTTTAATTTCAACGTTTTTAAATTAGGAAAACAGAACGTTTTAAAAACTGAAATTCAATATAATCAATTTAACGTCACAAACAAATATATTACCAACGTTCAAAGAATCATAATTTAAAACGTTACAAAAGTTACTCTAGAAGAACATAACTTACTGACGTCTACAGTTTGTCTGACCTGGCGTGACAAATAACTTTGAATCAGGCGATTCAGTTGACGTTCTTGGAACAACTTATCTGAACGTTTCTAAAGTAAACATCAGTAGAACGATATTAACTAATGTTTAGTAACGTCTCACGGTATCAACGATATAACGTCATAAAAAACAGAGTTGAAACATTAGTCTAATGTATTACTAACGTTCAAAGAATCATAAGTTAAAACGCTACAATAGTTACGTTAGAAGAACATAATTTCCTGACGTTTCGAGGTTGTCTGCCCAGCCTTGGGAAATAACGTTGATTCAGGTGGTTCAGCTGACGTTCTTGGAACAACTGATCTGAACGTTTCTAAAGTAAAAGTCAGTAGAACAATATTAATTAATGTTTAGTAACTTTTCACAGTATCGACGATATAACGTCATAAAAAAACGGGGTTAAAACATTAATCTAATGTTTTAATGCAAAGTTTGCTAATAAGAATGTAAAATAGAAATACAACGTTTTACGAACTTTATTGGAAGGTTTTATTTTTTCGTTTAATTTCAACGTTTTTAGATTAAGAAAACAGAACGTTTTAAAAACTGAAATTCAATATAATCAATTTAACGTCACAAACAAATATATTACCAACGTTCAAAGAATCATAATTTAAAACGTTACAAAAGTTACTCTAGAAGAACATAACTTACTGACGTCTACAGTTTGTCTGACCTGGTGTGACAAATAACTTTGAATCAGGCGATTCAGTTGACGTTCTTGGAACAACTTATCTGAACGTTTCTAAAGTAAATATCAGTAGAACGATATTAACTAATGTTTAGTAACGTCTCGCGGTATCAACGATATAACGTCATAAAAAACAGAGTTGAAACATTAGTCTAATGTATTACTAACGTTCAAAGAATCATAAGTTAAAACGCTACAATAGTTACGTTAGAAGAACATAATTTAATGACGTTTCGAGGTTGTCTGCCCAGCCTTGGGAAATAACGTTGATTCAGGTGGTTCAGCTGACGTTCTTGGAACAACTGATCTGAACGTTTCTAAAGTAAACGTCAGTACAACAATATTAATTAATGTTTAGTAACGTTTCACAGTATCGACGATATAACGTTATAAAAAACGGGGTTGGAACATTAATCTAATGTTTTAATGCAACGTTTGCTAATGATGTAAGATGTAAAGAATGTAAAATAGAAATACAACGTTTTACGAACTTTATTGGAAGGTTTTATTTTTTCGTTTGATTTCAACGTTTGTAGATTAGGAAAACAGAACGTTTTAAAAACTGAAATTCAATATAATAAATATAACGTCCCAAACAGAAGTGTTACCAACGTTCAAAGAATCATAATTTAAAACGTTACAAAAGTTACGTTAGAAGAACATAATTTACTGACGTCTATAGTTTGTCTGACCAGGCTTGACAAATAACGTTGAATCAGGTGGTTCAGTTGACGTTCTTGGAACAACTAATTCGAACGTTTCTAAAGTAAACAGAACGATATCAACTAATGTTTAGTAACGTCTCACAGTATCAACGATATAACGTAATAAAAACAGAGTTGAAACATTAATCTAATGTTTTAATGCAACGCTTGCCGATGAAACATTATGAAAACATTGAAAATAACGTTCGGTCATTGTTGAATGAAAGTAAAATTAAAACGTCAAAAGACAACATTCTGATCATGTTTCTGGAACGTTTATAAAGAGTACAGTCTATCTCTGAACCCTTTCTGAACGTTTGGAGAAGGTGCTTAAACAAACATTCTGAACGCAACCATATTAGAACCAATTACGAATGTTACCAAAACGTTTTGTGTTTGCTGGGTATCTACTTATATACTTTATTTCATGAAAATCGTACAACTATTAAAGAAGTTGTCAAATTGGTCTAAACTTCCGGTTTGAAATTACAGCGACGAATTTTCGAAATTCGAAAAAGTGAAACTGCAGATGAAAATGATTTTTTTTCAAGGTATTCAAAGAAAAAAGAATTAGTAAAATCGGTCAAAAAATAGCAAAGTTACGACTATGCATGATCAGTTTTTTCGTTCGTAAAATTCGGTGATTTCGAATTCCCAAAACGTTTTGAAAATATATTTAATCAACAGCCACCACCCATTTTTGAGGGGGTAGGTCAAAGTTTCAGAAACATCCTATGGTTAGATTCTGTGAAATCCGATTTGCAGGAAAAACACAAAAAAATAATAATAATAATCTTAACAGAAACAATAAGCTTTCATATGAAATATGAAAGCTTAATAATAATTTTAGTAAAAACAATAGTCTTTCAGACGAAAGTTTGAAAGCCTAATAAACTAGATCTGCTACTGTCCCATGCAGATATGAAAGCTTTCATATTCACAGTTACTTCCTGTCACATGTCATGGGTCATTTAAATAATCCGAACAAGAAAAAATAAATCATTAAAATCGGTAACAATCTAGCGAAATTAATGTGATTTTTCACTCGTAAACAATTTTGTCGGCAAGAAAAACATCAAAGGCGAAATTCGAATTTTTGAAATATTCAAATCCCAAAAATTCAATCCGTATCCCGGCTATCCTGAAATGTATTAAATTTTGGACATAGGAGACGCATTGAACATACTATGCCCTATTGTGTTTGTTTGTCCGTAAATGTCGATTTTTCACTATGTTTCATATTCACTTCAAAATGGCGACCATCAGCTGACCTAAATCAAAATTCTGCTCTGAACGTTTTTTTAGGTTTTCCTTTAAGGATTCAGAAAATGTAACTCCCATGTCTGTAAGTGCAATATCGCAAAAGTTCTATTGTTTTTTCACGTTTCAAGATGGTGACACTTCCGGTTCGATCGACAAACTCCATGTTTTGTGTACGAATCAGTAATTACTTCTCTAGTATCGAAAAAAATAGGTCATTCTGACCTTTATTTCGACGATTTATTTTTAACGATTTGATTCATAATTTCTCCAAGGTAATTTAGAGTCCTTAATTCATGCAAATGTCTATTTTGTTGTCGTATTTCGACATTTGTATTCTGAAATTAAGATTTGTGTAGCCCTCCCGTTGCTATTCAGCTGCCGACCTGGGAAAAGATAAATTGAAATTTAAATGTTTTTCAACTTTAATGAAATTTTGTCATGGCAGCCAAGAAGCACATGTACTCAAAACAATAACAATGATAATAATAATAGTAACGATCCCTAACACAGCACGTGCAACATAACAACGGGTTATTACATGTATAATGAACAGTTGACATGGCTTAGGCTAAAATACAAAGTCCTTAGAATGCTTTTGCGCAATGGATATTTGTCTCAGAAGATGTGAATTCTCCTTAGTGTTCTACCTAGGTCTACATAGGCTACACGAGGCAAGAACATACTGCACAAATGGAATATGGCTCTAGGTTATATAGGCATTGTTATACAAAGCAATTAACAAAGTCTGGCAGTGGTGAATTCAACATACAATACCACTGACTGATTATAAAGGTTTTCCAAATTAATTGAATGAGTGAATGAATAAAACAATACAATATTATTACAGTCTTAACTCATGTGTATAAGGAATGAAGGAGTTTCACAAATGTAATTTATAAATTAAACGAGGCTTACCTGTAAGGTGAAGTTTGATTGTAATTCTGTCCTACTGTTGACGGCTGAGAGATCATGTGAGATTGCGTGCGCATCACCTAATCGCCATATTTCAAAGAGAGAATGGTGACAAGAACCACAGTTAAAGTCAAGTAAAGGGTTGGGATACACCAAAAAACCAAAGGGTGGGCACATGATCTCTCAGCCGTCAACAGTAGGACAGAATTACAATCAAACTTCACCTTACAGGTAAGCCTCGTTTAATTTATAAATTCTGTCCTACTGTATGACGTAAGCTTCGAGTCATGCGAGATTTTTAAAGTTGTCACCAAGAACCAACAATAAATCGAAAAACAATTTTACAAAGTCAAACTTTAATTTAAACATATACTATGTTAAAATCAATACAAGATCTCAACACAAACTCAATGAAATAATAAAAGTCTGCCAATTAGGAATCTCCTAATAAATTATCAAGAATTGTTCTACCAAAAACACCACTATCATTAACAGGCTTATTGTAATATTTCCTGAAAGTAGATTCCTGGGTCCATCCAGCAGTTTGCAAAATACTGCTAATCGAAACGCTATGTCTGCTAGCTGATGAGGTAGAAGCTGCTCTGAATGAGTAAGGAGTAAATATTGATGTATCCACTCCTGAAGAAATTGACACAGATTTAAGCCACCTAGAAATCGTATCTTTGGTTACCGGCTTAAATGGTCTCACAAAACTTAAGAAAAGTTTGTTCTCACTACCACGCAAATTCACAGTTCTCTTGATATATTCTGTATAAACTGTAGTGATACACAATCGCCGATCAGGGGCGTAACTTTGAATTGTAATTTCACTCTGGTGAAAAGTTGGTCGACTTTGTTTAAGAAGATCTCCGAATCTAAACTTAAGTGAATTCTGACTTACAGTAATGTTCCGCACATCCAGCTGGTGAAACGATTGAATACGTTGACCCGAAAGCAGAGCGAATAAAGCTAGAAGCTTAAAAGTTAACAACTTTAAAGAAAGTTTTCTCACAGGTGAAAGCTTGCGTAGATAACGTAACACTAAATTAGGATCCCACGTGACATTATTTCTAGGTAAAGCTGGTCGCAGCTTATATACACCTCTAAGGAACCTACACACAATGGGCAAAGATCCGACAGGTTTTTTGTCCACAAAAATAAAAGTTGACAACGCACTTCGTGCCGAGTTAATGGCGCTGTACTTCAGTCCATCTTGAAATAACGAAGTTAAAAAATTAATAACAGCCTCTACAGGAGGACAAAAGGGATCCAAATGTTCTTCATCTGAATACCTAAACCATCGTTTAATATACGTCGTGTATTGGGACTTGGTTGACTCTGTCCAGGAAGACAACAAGATTTCTTTAGCTCGTTCAGAAAAACCTCCTGTCGAACAACTTGGCCGGATACCAGCACTGCTAACAATCTCATCTTTTTCGGCAACTCTTTAACTCTTCTCGTTGGATGAGTTAAAATCGTATCTATACTAGGCAAAACAAGAGGAAAATCAATTAGCATTCTTATCAATTTGGTAAACCAATATTGAGTTGTCCACCAAGGGACTGTCAAAATACCTGTGGCCTTATCTTGAAGAATTTTAGATAAGATCTTTCCAATTAAACAAAAAGGAGGGAAAGCATAAAAAGGTTGATCCCAATATCTACTAAAAGCATTTATGGCTAAAGCATTAGGGTCAGGCTTATAGGCAAAATAAACCTCTACTTTAGCATTTAATCTTGAAGCAAATAAATCGACATTCGGAACACTCCATTTATTGCATAAATCACTAAATATTTCATTACTTAATTCCCATTCACCATTATCATGTGAAGAACGACTTTCCTTATCTGCTTCTATGTTTAAAACACCTGCGATATGGCTTGAAGACAAAGAAATATTTCTCTCAATGCACCATAAAAAAATTTCTCTAGTTACATCATTATAATCAGATATTTTACCCCTTGTGAGTTTATATATGATACAGCAGTCGTATTGTCTATAAGTAAATGAACATGCAAGTTTCTTACATGTTTACAAAAAGCAAACAGGGTAAATTTTGCAGCAACTAGTTCTAATAAATTAATGTGTTTAATAGACTCCTCTGCGGACCAGTTACCCCCTGTCAACTGGCCATCACCAGATACCCCTCCCCATCCTTTTTTAGAAGCATCAGATTTTAAAGTAATGGAGGGACTATCTAAAACTATAGATTTCTTAGAATTTGATAAATTACTGATCCACCAAAGTAAATCGGATTTACATTCGTCATTTAAGAAGATTTTCTTCTCAAAATTACCATAAGCCTTACTCAAAGACAATGATTTAAAATTATCACAGCGTCTATAAAATAGCTCCCCATAGTGTACTCCAGGGAATGCTGCTACCATTTGCCCAATAACTTTAGCAAACTGTCTTATAGTTATAGACTTGTTAGAATGGTATAATTGAGTGCAAGCTACTTTAAGTTTATTAAGCCTTTCAGGAGTTAGTCGAACAGTCATAGCAACTGAATTCACAATAAAACCTAAATAACTATTTCTTGAGTAGGCTCAATAACAGATTTGTCTGGGTGCACAATGAACCCAGCTTTAAGAGAGAATGCTATAGTATCTTTTATGTTGTTTTGACAATCCTCAAAATCATCTCCTACTAATAAACAATCATCAATAAATGATGTATTCATGTGCCCAAGCTTTCTCAGCTCTGAGAAGAGGACATTTGTGATTTTCGTAAAAATTCTAGGACCTGAGCCTAACCCATTGGGCAAACAAGTGAATTGATAGAGAGAATCACACCACTGGAATCTTAAAAACTTTCTATGAGCATTCTTAATTGGTACCGCATGAAGCAATTAGGAGTAATTAAATTAAGAGCATGGTGGAAAGAATCCATTTTGAAATGTTTGTAGACAACTTGATCATTGAATTCTTTAAGGTCTAAAATGATTCTTAAGTTACCATCTTTTTTATCTCTAGTAAATATATTCGAAACAAATTGTCCATCAGCATATTCAACTTTTTCAATAATCCCTTTGTCTAAAAGGTTTTTAATTTCAAATGACACTTGAGAGCATTTGGACTCGTTAAATTTGTACGGTATTGGTAAATTAATCTGATTAGGTAAATTATGAAGTTCGATTTCAATACCACAAACAGTTTTTAAGACCTGACTATCTGGTGTCAAGGTTTTCCAAAAAGGTAAATGCTCTTTCAATTCTCCTGCTCTAAACGTTTTAACACGAGCATGTAAATATTTGAGTAATTTTCCTTGTAACTCTCCCAAGATAGAGAATTATTAAGAAAACTCACCAGATCATAATCTATTTCTTGTCTGACTGAGAAGTCTTCTTCCAACTGGTCTTTTGATTTTGATACATCTTTTTGTTGTATTGGTACTGGTGGGCCGGAGGCTTCTTGTAACGATAATTGCCTTGATACAAAAAAGATTTCCCTTTATAATTATTATTGGAATATCTTGAATTGCCTTTCACACCATAACCCTGCGAGTAATTCTTTGAAGATGTCACATTTGAGCCAACTTGTGCAGCCTCTTTTAACTCCTTAAGTTTTTTGCAGATATCATCCCCGAACAGAAATTTACTTGATCCGGTATCCAAGTTCTGTGACTGATTACAAATTGGTTTGTAAGTTGGATTAATATCAAATTTTATTGAGTCTCTACGGCTCTGGTTCAGAGTTTGTACAGTGTGTCCTAATAAGGACATACAATCCATTGCCAACTTAATTTCCACAGTTAACAAATCCTTATTGACTGGTAACTCCTTTTTAGTTTCCAATAACTTATCCACAAGTGACATCATAGTATAGGAACTTTTTAGAATTAGTGCTCCAAGTTTTTGATATTTAATATCTTTAGAACGGGTGTAACCTTTAATACTGCTACCCCAAATTTCAGCATTCACAGACTGTAGGTAAATGTCAACATTTCCCGGCCTTGTGGTTTTGTTAAGTAATTCCAGTAATTTTTCATCTGGTAATTTGCTTGAAAAAATTTGTTTCACAATGGAGGCAACCTTTGGGTTAATGTTATTCCCCACTTTATCGACTATAGAATACTCTTGTTCGAGTGAGTCCAGGACCTCTACGATGCCGAAATCAACAACATTCACGTCATTGTCACCAGTACTGGTAGAGGCAGTTTTAGGCGAATTGTCACCAATTAATGCTTTTTTATTTCGATCATCGGCTAGTAAGTCGTCAATTTGTTCGCTTACATCCTTATCAGGAGTATCAAGTTTACGTTTTTTGAACGTTCGTTGAGTTAAGGGAATGTCTTCATCAGAATCGGAAATTTCCGTTTCTCGCCTTGAATCCCGTTTCCTGTTAGAATTGATGGCGACTTCAGGTTGTCGCAAATTCTTCAAAGAATTTTCCAAGATTTTGAAAAATTCTGCACGAGAATCATTATGGATTTCAAGCATATCCTGCTTTAAACCATCCAAATTAGCCTGAGTAACTGCTGAGGAACTATCTCTCTCAGCTGTCGTAATGTCGCTTTCTGCTACTTTCGTTTTGTTTATACTGGCTACAGACTTCTCTTTCGCCGCTGACGATGGAGTCTGTGGAGTAGATTTTGACCTGGGTGAATTTTCACTCCTAGTAGGGGCAAAGTCCATTTCGGTAGTTTTACCGGTTAGTATTTCAGATTTAGTATTTCTTTTCCTCTTAGGTTCTTTATCTTTATCGAATAGAATACTAGCAAAATCGAAATCAGATTTGGAACTTGAAGATTTCTTCTGTTGTTCCGCCATTTTCTTTTCACGAAAAAACGTGTTCTGACCGAGTAGACCGAACAAAAATTATTTTTTCCGGGCTAAAGAAATGAGGTTAAGAGCTAATTGTAGCTAATTAATAAGAGTAGTATGCAAAGACAAGTTTTTCAACCAATTTTGGTTAATAGAAATAACTTATTGAAGTTAAATTTCTAAAAACTTGCAGACAGCTTTTTTCACCGTGCTTTCACGGTGAAGGTGAAGCGTACTAATGGCGATTAGGTGATGCGCACGCAATCTCGCATGACTCGAAGCTTACGTCATACAGTAGGACAGAATCATACTTAAAAGGAAGTCTTATGCATGTTAATAACAATATGAAACAGAATTTACTTTTAAGGTTTTTATACGCCCACCTTTTCATGTGGACGTATATTGTCGTCACCCCTGTTCGTCCGTCCGTCCGTCCGTCCGTCCGTCCACAATTGTTTGTGAACAGTCTACAGGTCACAATTTTTATCCGATTTCAATGAAACTTAAAACATAGGTTTATCACCCTAAGATCTCGGGTCCTTTCGATATTGGCATGTATCGGACTGTAACTTCATGGGTTATGACCCCTGATTGTACAAAAAATCACGTTTTTAGCTTGTGAATAGTGTAGAGGTCACAATTTTGAACCGATTTGGATGAAACTTGAAATGCATGGTTATAACTCAAAGATCTTGGTTCCTTCCGATATTTGCGCCCATCAGATCGTAACTTCCTGAATTATGTCCCCTGATTGTGCGAAACATCGCCTTTTTATGCGCCCACATTTTTATGTGGACGTATATTGTCGTCGCCCCTGTCCGTCCGGACGTCCGTCCGTCCACAATTTCTTTGTGGACTCTCTACAGGTCACAATTCTTATATTATATTATTATTGTCATGTACATTATGTATTTATAACGCCATGACGTCATATAATTGTATACTATCTCATTATTAAAAGCC
Source organism: Patella ulyssiponensis (assembly GCA_963678685.1). Lineage (NCBI taxonomy): Eukaryota > Metazoa > Mollusca > Gastropoda > Patellidae > Patella > Patella ulyssiponensis. Next base: position 3,504,273 of record OY783226.1, read on the forward strand.
TGACGATCCCCGTAGTGGGTGAAAGCGCTAGCTAAGATGAAATTATTAGTTTTTTCTTTCTAGAAACTTCATATTTCTATATACTTTTACCTGAGAGTAGAATCTTTTATTTATCCTATTCTATGTATATATATATATATATATATATATATATATATATCCAGAAAAATCAGCACAGCCGTAAAGCTGCACTACTTTGTTTCACGGTAAACGATGAAAAGATAAAAGGTATGCCGACACAAACTGATTTCAACACTGGTTTAATAACATTTAATAACATATATATATATATATATATATATTCCTGTCAACATTTTATTTACAATAAATTATCTTTAAAATATTTGAAATCATACTACACAAGTTTTGAATTTACTTCAATTTTCAGACAAAAGTACATCTGAAAATAATAATCTAAAACGTGTAGAAAAAAAACAAAAAGCCAATACAAGCACGGTAAGAGGATAATATATTATAACCTATTTTTGTCAAGTTATATAATGTTTTTTTTATTAAATTTAAAGGGACAATAACACTCTTGCTGTAACTGAATAATATGTCCAAATCTTCATTCTGGTCAACAAATTGTACCATTTTACATTATTCCAATCAATTGATGACACAAATTCCATATTAAAACGCCTAATTAAAACAATTGGAAAAATTCAACTAGGCCTTGAGCGTTTTCACAATTTCACTATCAGTGAGACTTGTAAAATCTGTCTGCAGGCAGGAAACAGGGACATCCCAATGCCGCGCATGCGTAAAATGTCACCTTACTACATTATATTGACAGCTCGCTTCTCAACTTCAACTTCGCTATGATATGATAGATCATGACTGCCAGTTTAACTTTTAGAAAGCATAACCTGCTACGATGGATCCCAAACGATGATTCCATTCTTTCCGGTAAGTTTATATTATTTACTTCTTCAAAACCGGGGACAAATTGCTCAGTGAATGTTTGGAATTTCGGTACTTGGTTTGTAATAATACTTCGTCTCGAGTAAACAGATTATCACCGGCTTTGCCTAGTTACTTAACTGACAGATCAAACTGTCTGATTATCTTTAAAATTAGGTGATTGTTTTCATTATTACCTTTGATTTGGCCTAATCTTGGCATGGCTTCACCAGGCTGCATTTTTAAATTATTATTGATTGGATCATTTTTCATAGAACCCTCAGACAGTAATATCAACTCAAGCTAAATATTAATATATCATTCGTGACACGAGATTTATTTCTGAAGTTGGGACGGATCAGAAAAATTTCTTGCATATAATTATTTTTTTTAATTAGACATATTGACTAGAATTTTATATAAATCCTCGAAAACCTTATTTATTTACATTTGCATTTTGGTTTTACACAACAGGTATTTCGAAAGCAGTCGACACGAGATCAGTTAAAAATGGATTGATATCTACCGTTTTTGTGTTGTACATGCCAGGTGGAATCATTAGATTCAATACTATACCTGGTATGATGGAAACAACCTTCACAAATAACAGCACCATCTACATCAAGGACAATTAGATCTAGACAAAAGTTGCAATTACATGCATCATGTCATGAAACCACCCCTCCATCCACCACACTTAGTCCATAAAAAGGCAAAACTGCCGCAACAAGGGGTGAGTTGAATGACTCAGAAAGAAATGAACAGAGGAACTCAAAAATAAGAACAAACCCTTCTTTTAATAGTCGAAATATATTTACACAGAAACGAAAACAGCATACTGGTATAGAGGAATATTTACAAAGAAATATTATGATAAAAAAATATGTAAACTCACAACAGATTATTTTTTACACACATTCTTATTATTATATGAAAACCCCAAAATATAAGCTCAAGAGGAACAGCTATTTTCTTATAATTAAGTGTATAAAAATATAAGCTGATATTATTATATGAAAACCCCAAAATATAAGCTCAAGAGGAACAGCTATTTTCTTATAATTAAGTGTATAAAAATATAAGCTGATATGTTTAAATAGAAATACAAAAATATGTATGATCATTTCTGACAATAATCATATGAAATATTCAAACAGTATATGAGTTGGGGGATAATTATTTACAAATTGCTTACACAATTTTCAAATTTCAGAAAATGGTAAATGAGCTTCATGCAGAAGTACAAATGTAGATGGATGACAGAGACTTGTTGTCTTTTGCTGAAATAATGCCTTTAATTTTGTTTGACATTTTGGAAGAAGTTGCGAATCAACATTCAAGCCAATCACCAAATCCTATATTCCTGTGTCAGATGTGGAGTTATGCCTACAGACCAGAGAATTTTATTTCATTACAACCAGTAAGTGATTCTTTTCTGTCATAATACCCTTCAAAAGATTTCATCAAGGAAGACTAATGTCATAGGTGAAGGTAGTCGAACAGCAGTAGTTAAAACCACTTCATTCGCACCTTTTCAAATTACTTGGTTTACTGCAAATAGAATTTAAAAATAGTTAAGGATACATTATGCATTATTGGAAATTAGATAAAGAGCTGACTGTTTTCACTATAATAGGCAATAGGTCTAGCCTCGATCATCATAAACAAAGTCGGTATGATAAAAACATAGTCTCGATTATTCATTTTTTTTATTTATTCAATCATCAACGGGCGTTGAGCCGCAGATCAGACTCCAATCCAGTAAATATTGCAGGCTAGCGATCGAGGCTATGGTGTGAATAAATAAATTAATGCCTAATTAATAATTTAGATAACATTTCAGGCCCAAGGACACACCTGTATTAGGCAGATTTAGCACTTGCATTATGTATGTTTAATTGAATATTTTTCAGGAGTTTGAAGAGTATGGTCAGGTTTAGAGAGCCAAGAGTTCTGGATCTTGTCAATGCAATCTGATTAAAACACAGATACTATTTCGTTTCATTTTTTTATAGTTCAAAATTTTGTTTTATTTGTCTTACACTAGGATCTTCATGTAGTGTAGGTCATCAAAAGTATATAAAAAATATAGATTTGTATTTTGATCAGTTTGTTGGCAATGGCAATTGGTAAGGACGAAGATGTTAATCGCGGAGACGACACATGGCTTACAGGCACTATGTGATGTGACGTCTTGCTACTATGGGGAATATAGTCCTAAAATCCTCATTTTGTTTCCTGAAGATATGGAGATTGTCTGTAGACAGAAATGGACAGTATAATTGTTTTAATTCAAGAAGACTATTATTAAAAATAAATAAATTCTTACATCAAATTCTGGTTCTCTTTATTGGCTATTTCTGAAGTTGGGCCCCACCAAGAGGTGTTTACCTTCATTATTTGCCTTTATGCTCCATCCTAAATGGGGAAGATGGGGGGGGCTTTAGGTTTAATGCCTTTTTCCATTAGGGCGATTAGGGCGATATCGCAGACAAATGTTTCCGTAGAATTTGGCAGAGAAGCCACATAGTAGGCTTAGACCAGTATGGGTAGGAGATGTGAGGTCAATAATTGGTAGGCCTTTTCGATTTTGTTTCCTTAAATAAAGACACACTGCCTTTTGCGGAGTGGCATCCATGGTAAAATTGCACATGGGGTTTGTGTGGGAAACCGTATTATGGCAAGCCTGCTCAGTCTCGTCCGCGTTGCAATCAGTGTTGTGATCTGCTGAGGTTAAGGTTTGTTGATTTGACTGGCATCTGGACCCAAAGGCCTTCACCATATTATATATCAAGGAAAACATGACGCTTTAATGCTTGGCTCTTTTCATTTGTGCAAAAGCCCAGTCTGATGGCCTCTTGCAGGTATTTTCTGTGGTACCTGAAAGATTGAAATTGTGAAAGTATTATTGTTTTGGGGCTTAATTATTGTACGACATGCTTAACATTCTTTAGAATAACACGTAAAAGCCATGTTTTCAGCTATTGCTGGGATATTTGCAAACTGAAGTGAAAACATTGAAATGATCGTCAAACACCCCTCCTGTCTTAAATTTAAATGCAGGTTACGTATATAAACATTAGCTCAAATGATCTATTTAACCAACTAAATCAAAAGAAAGTCAACAATGAGGAATACAAATGGAAAATAAACAATTACAAAAGCAGATTCAAAGATCATGGATACAGGGCGCACACAGGCGACAAAGTCAGGCTTTACCAGTACGAAGGCCAGATGGCCTCCGCCAGAAAATTTCGAAAAACTAGAGCCATTTCCAGTGGAATTTTGTGCATGTCCCACTAGATCAGCCCTTAATTGCAAAAGAATAGAAACAATATTTTGTGTCTTTTACAAACATAAAGAATTAATTATGTTTTTAAAAAAATATATATTTTTCCACGGCAAAGAATACTTATAAGAATAGGTTGAATTTGGTTTTCACTGATAACAATTTTTTTTCAAATTACCTGTATTATTAGATATAGTAACCACTTTGCCTGGTTGCCAATTCTTCGGCTTTAGGTATTAGTCTTTCAATTCTTCCCACCTAATCTGCTCTTTTCCAAAATTCACATTTGTAAACGACCATCTCAGTCTGCTTGCCTGTGCTTCTTAGCCGAATAAATAGGCATAATGACATTGTACTAATAATTACCGCGTGACTACTTGTTAATCGACGGAAAAAAATCAAAAATCAATGTCGAACTCAGTCGGTGTAGTAGGCCTACCTACGGTAGTAGATAATATCGACACGAGCGAAATATGGCCTATATATCTGTTAACAATGCAAGCAAATTATCCGCGGACGGACTGTCTATAGAATGATATTTATCAACTTAAATTAATTGTTCTGTAAGTCATTTTATTCTCCATTTACACCGATCTTATGTATATTTATTTGGGGCACTACTGACTGACAAAATAGCGCGTCACGTGGGGATATCCCAGTGATGACATCATGGAAATGCTATTCTTAGAACAGGAAGTCAAACAAATCTGGAGCTAATTATCTCTCTTGAGACAATTGGCTCTAAAAAAAATTTGAAACGAGCTTCGTGGACCTATTCAAATGCGATTTGGAATTAAAAATATTTTCGAACCCTCTGGACAAGTAAAGTAGGATTTAATGTATAAATACCACGCCAGGTAAGACATTCACACACCTAGCACTTAGAATAATGCTATTTTCTATTTTCTGGAGCTATCAAGCCGGCCAGAGTGTTATTGTCCCTTTATAGAGTGTGGGTGTAATACATGTATTTCGTCAGCCTGTCGGTACACCAGTCCGTCAGCTATTGATTTTTAACGTGACCTATGCTACATTGTTTAACAGATTAATTATTGGAGTCATGCTAGTACGAATCTTGACGATAATCATCGTTCTTAGACACTTAATTCAAGAGTTACGCCTCTTTTTCTCTCGATACAAACTGTTGAAAAGACTTTATCCACGGAGGAAAAGTTCAGGCGATAAATTTCAGTATTACATGTTACATCTGTCATACTTTTGAAAACAACTCAAATTAATAGTTCTAACTCTTTATGTTGATATCAAATATGAACTGTATTATACTAAAATCTATCTTACATATGTATTCACATATGGTTCGGAGGAACTAATTACAAACTGGATATAAGTTCCATTCCGAAAGAATAAAATTAACAATCATAAGCCAAATGAAACTCATTCAGAAAAACGTAAACACTGATAATAATCTCAATAATTGAAGGGAAATAACTCTTGTTCAACTAATGAGTCATTATAAATATTCAGGTTCTTTAACATGCGTCTACATATTAATAAATATCTTGCTTATAAGACTATCAAATCGAGAAGAATACATACTATATGATCTAACCCTAATATTACATGGCTGGTACATAGCATATCGTTGAATTAAAGGTGACTCTTAAACAATGAATAATAATACATCGTCATCTCACTCACTTTTCATAACAGATACTGAACAACAGGTCAACCCAGTAACTCCGCCTATCAGTAACCATGGAAACCCCAACGGGCTTTCGGAATAGTATAAATATAAACGCCCTTGGTGGATGTGGATGTTAAATTCAAACGAACGAACAAGCGTTCTGAAGAGGTTTAAACGACCGAAACTAGTCACTGACAATCGGGATAACAAGGTTTCCACATAATCCCGAAGCAATGACCCAGTAGTATGGGGGCGCATATGGCAATGCACGTGCACCCAATGGCCTTTTGCCCGTGCTCGACCTTGCATTGTGTTTGCACGTGTGTGACGTACGGAGAAAGAGGGGTTCAGGAAAGGAGAGGGAGGGAGAGAGAGAAGAAGAAGAAGGAGGGGAGGGGGAACAACTCTTTTTGCATTGATTAAGTTGGCCCTGAAAAGGGCCGTTGTCCTCACTAGAATGTGAGGGTACGACGCACTTTATGTCGGTTGCATCTTATGGCCTCCACTAATTCGAGAGGAGGTCTTTTCCTGGGAGGTGTTTTTAATACCTCGTCAGGTAAGACGAAGATATCGTCAGGGGTAATCACGGCAAGAGTGTGACCCCTGAGATACATGAGAGTATCCGTGCTGAGGTTGTCTTCGATGCGTACGACCGGAGCTATATGCTATCGACATATACGCACAAACAGTCACTGATTAGTGGGTTATTCACCCATAACACAAAAGTTGTATGAACTACAAACATCCCGTGAAGGATTGTTTAACACAACACTTCTTATGAAGTCACATGGAAAATTTCCTGTATATCGGGCAGAATAAAGTCGGAAGGTAATTTCTCCACTAATTTCCTTTCCTTTGGAATCCTATTACCAGACGAAGTAGGTGTACCAAGTACTGACGTTGATTGAGCAATGGTGGTCGTTTGCGAGATTGATGCTGATTCCTTTCCGCCATTTCTCCTCTTGTACTGATCTCAATACGATTTCCACAATTTTTCATTCTAAAATAATGACTTAAGTATTTTTTAAATTTTGGGTTGCATTTATAGCAACATATACAGCCAATGAGAATTACAAGTGTTGAACCAATAAGTATTATTATATAATAACATAAAGGTCAGGGTTTGTCTTTCTCTAAATACCTCAAATTTTGTTACTCATAAATTAACCCTCCATAGAAATTGCCCTTGCAATTCTATAATTTTAGAGGTAATTTAATAAGTGTATAATTATAGATGGTCATGAGTAAAGCTTTCCCAAAGAGTGTCTAAAGTTTTTATCCGAATGATTTGCTAGTTTTATGAAACAGAAATACAGTCTACACAACGGAGTAACATTTCAATCAAGGGAAATCGTGAGTCTGGTAAGTCTACGAATTTTAGTAACACAACTGTTTTTGGCATTCCTAACTAAAATTGCCTCAGTTAATTAGTCATTAACGTAAGAAAATCAAATATCATAGCATACTGGCAACCAGTTTTAACAACTGTTTCGTCTGTTTCGGCGATTTTTCAGGTTTTAATTTACCATCGCTCTTTATATCGCATTCAAGAACATCCGCATCTAGGTTGCGTTCATCATCAGAGGTGTCACTACCAGTTGATGACAAGCTATTCGAGTCCTTTATATTTTCAGTATCTTGATCATCATGAGCCTTCAGACGCTTGGACAATTCCATTAATGGAACATCTTCCCCGTCCGACGCGCTTTCCGATCTTTCCCGCCTAAATCGTGTAGTCAGTTGTGCCAATGGTACATCATCATCGGGCTCACTGGTTTCGTTTTCTGAGCTAGAATCGGAACTCGATGGATCTTCAACGTATTGTGCCTTTCGAAGCAACTTTTCCTTATCGGATTATTTTTCCGAAATTTGCCAATTATCAAGTTTTGCTAAACGCAGATCTTGTGCATTCGACTTTGTAGTTCGGCCTGTTAACTGATTATGTATTATAAAGGAGACCGGCGACGTTTGTTCGACTATCCGATAATATGGTGCCCATCTTTCCTGTAATTTGTGTTTTCGAAGATGGTTTTTATAATACACTGGGTCACCCACCTTAATAAGGGTGTCAGTTGCATTTCTATTCACATATTCAGCGTTTTTACGCTGTGTTTTCCTTAACCTCTTGTGAACCAAAAGAAAAGCCTTCTACTGATTTTGCAACGCTATTTCGTGAGGATCGGTTCCCAAATATTTCCTTCGAGGTTTCAAAATGTTGTCCAATGGCAATACCGGATCGCGATTATACAACAAGGAGAAAGGAGAAAATTTTGTAGATTCATTGACATTAAATCGAACAGCGGCCAAAGTATGATTTAAGTATAAATCCCAAGTGTTATAACTTTCTGCGATCTTTTTAGATAACATGCCGTGCATCGTGCGGTGCATGCGCTCAACGCGCGAGTTAGATTGTTTGGTAGAACGACGTAAGGAAATGTTTAATATTTAATTCTTTAAGTGTTTTCTCCATTATCCTATTTAAGTTCTCGCTACCGTTGTCTGTAACCAATTCTAACGGAGCACCATTTCGATTTATGGCCCCTGATTGTCCAAAAAATCGCCCTTTTTTAGCTTGTGGTCCCTCTGGGGGTCCAAATTATCATCCGATTTACAAAACCGTTTGATTATGTCACCGTTATATAGGTATGGAGGTTGAGTTCGATTTTCCTGAAAATCGGACCAAAATTGACGGACAAAATAGCCGCCGTTTGTACGCGAATAGTGTGAAAATATGTTATATCAAGGTTGTGGACCCTATAGAGGTCACAATTTTGAACCGATTTTGATGACATTTGACATGCACTATAAACCTCAGAATGCCTCGTTCGGCATTTCTGTCCAAACCAGGTAAAGAAAATGCCTCGTTGTCTGCAGTTCCGACACGAGGTTTTTTAAATTGCTCTTTTTTTTGGAACGAGTATTTTGTTCAGAACGAGGCTTGGTAAAATGCCTCGTTTTTGCAATATAGTTATTAGCGGTATATCGGCCAATTTGTAAAAATTAAAATTTATGTTATTTAATACGAAAATAAAACCAGTTCAAACTATATTATTATTGGAGAAATTGACAAGACAAGAATACACGCCATTGTGGATTGTGGTCCCTCTGGAAGTCAAAATTATTACCCGATTAAAAAAAAACACTTCTGATTATTTCCTCCGGGCACTCCGGTTTCCTCCCACTGCTAAAGACCCCTACGCGCAAGCGAATTATTGAAATAAAATCAAACCATATGTTAGTCCCGAAATGACCTAGTTTGTGTCGAGTGGACGTTAAACCCCATTTCTCTCTCTGACTGCCCGGACGATTTAGCTGCTGTTTGGGCGTATGTTTCGATGCCTGGCAACCTATTTTTTGTCTTATTACCACCCGTATTTGCCTTTAGTTGTTTAATAGTAGATACAATTTCCGGATCGTTATTTTGTTCCTTTTCTATGTCAAAATTATCCACATTTAAATTTATTTTATCCGGCAGATCTTTATCCGGAACAATACATTTCGCATAATTATGTGGAACGAATTCATTAGCATTTAAAGCACATATCTCAAAAATATTATCACTAGTGCGCGGTTCGATTGTTCACCGGCAGCGATATTATCATTTGCTACTTGAGTTGTTGGATCTCGAGAGAGAAGATCAGCTATAGAATTTTGTTTTCCGGGTACATGTTCAATCGTACAATTAAATCCAGCGATCCCCAATGCCCATAGCTGTATTTTCTTATTTTGCATAGGTGATTCCAAAAGATATTGCAATGACTTATGACCAGTTCGGATCGTAAATTTGGCATTATGTAAATAATAATCCAACTTTTGTAACGCGTAATGGATGGCATAAGCGTCACGTTCTACAACACTCCACTCATTCAATGATAACCTCACGTCTAGATTATTGCAACAGTCTATATCACAACCTACGCCTCACCCAAATACAAAAACTTCAAACCTTACAGCACCTATGTACCTTAACGAACTTGTCACTGTTAAAAATACAACTCAAAACACCCGGTTCGCTCAAGGTAATTGTCTACAATACCCCTCAAAACCTCCAAAGACCAAATTTTATGGGTCGCGAGCTTTTAAACACTCTGCTCCTGAACTCTGGAGCTCTCTCCCAATACACCTCCGTGAAATCGCAGAAATTGCTCCATTTAAACGCTGTTTAAAAACACATTTGTTCAGACAATGCTACTCGTGAACATGTTTGTATTTATGTGCATGTATATGAATATGTAAATATGTCTGTATGTGAATATATGTGTATGTACTCCTGTTTGAATTGATTGTATTAATTGCTCTTATACATTTTTATTCTTTTTTAAATGTACCTATTTTATATGTAATGCGTTGTACAACGCATTGAAACTATGTGTAATGCGCTATATAAAAATAAATTATTATTATTATTATTATTACTGTAAAAATGACTATTGACACAGTAAATAAAACAGCGGGCACATCGTACTCCATTGGCGTCTAGACCCGTTGTTAATGAGGCTATCGATGACATGTTACGTAATAATATCATAAAAGAGAGCAACAGTCCTTGGTCATTTCCTATTGTCTTAGTAGACAAGAAAGATGGAACAAAACGATTTGCGTTGACTTTCGGAAGCTTAATAAAATTACTAAGACTGTCAGTTGGCCTCTACCCCTTATTGAGGACATGTTCAGGTCGATTAGATAAATCAGAATATTTCACAACTCTCGATATGAAATCAGGGTATTGGCAAGTTTTGGTAGATTGAAAAAGATAAGGAAAAAACAGCGTTTGTATGCCATTTAGGGTTGTTTGAATTCAATGTTATGCCATTTGGAATTAACAATTGTCCAAGTATTTTCTCGCATTTAATAGCACGCGTTCTTAAAGGACTTGAAGATTTTGCAATAGCATATATCGATGATATTCTAATCTATTCTCGTTCAAAGCGAGAACATTACGAACATATTAAGCTTGTATTTGATCGTTTGCGACAACATGGGTTGAAATTAAAACCCTCTAAATTGAATATTTGTCAACAAGAAACTAAATATTTGGGTTTTGTCATCACTCCCGAAGGAATTAAAACAGATCAGGATAAGGTTTGAGCTATTAAGCGTATGGATCATCCTCGTAGGGTAAAAGAAGTTAGGAGTTTTATGGGAATGTGTAGTTATTATAAACGCTTTATTCCAAATTGTTCTACCATTGCTGAACCTTTAATCAAATTAGCGAAAAAATATGCAAAATTTAAAAGGACATCTGAATGTCAAACTGCGTTTGAATTTTTAAAAGAGTTTAACGACGGTGCCGTTATTAGCTTACCCAGATCCTAATTTATCGTATATACTTTATACTGATGCAAGAGATACATCTATAGGCGCAGCGTTAGTGCAGGTGCACGAGGATGGAAACCGAGGAAAAGTCGAACGACCAATTTACTTTTTGTCACACAAGTTGTCAAAGTCTCAGGTGAAGTGGAGTGTTGTAGAACGTGAGGCTTATGCCATCCATTACGCGTTACAAAAGTTGGATTATTATTTACATAATGCCAAATTTACGATCCGAACTGGTCATAAGTCATTGCAATATCTTTTGGAATCACCTATGCAAAATAAGAAAATACAGCTATGGGCATTGGGGATCGCTGGATTTAATTGTACGATTGAATATGTACCCGGAAAGCAAAATTCTATAGCTGATCTTCTCTCTCGAGATCCAACAACTCAAGTAGCTAATGATAATATCGCTGCCGGTGAACAATCGAACCGCGCACTAGTGATAATATTTTTGAGATATGTGCTTTAAATGCTAATGAATTCGTTCCACATAATTATGCGAAATGTATTGCTCCGGATAAAGATCTGCCGGGTAAAATAAATTTAAATGTGGATAATTTTGACATAGAAAAGGAACAAAATAACGATCCGGAAATTGTATCTACTATTAAACAACTAAAGGCAAATACGGGTGGTAATAAGACAAAAAATAGGTTGCCAGGCATCGAAACATACGCCCACACAGCAGCTAAATCGTCCGGGCAGTCAGAGAGAGAAATGGGGTTTAACGTCCACTCGACACAAACTAGGTCATTTCGGGACTAACATGGTTTGATTTTATTTCAATAATTCGCTTGCGCGTAGGGGTCTTTAGCAGTGGGAGGAAACCGGAGTGCCCGGAGGAAATAATCAGAAGTGTTTTTTTTTAATCGGGTAATAATTTTGACTTCCAGAGGGACCACAATCTAATAAAGGCGATTTTTTGTACAATCATGGGCCATAATTCAGCGGTATATCGGCCAATTTGTAAAAATTAAAATTTATGTTATTTAATACGAAAATAAAACCAGTTCAAACTATATTATTATCAGAGAAATTGACAGGACAAGAATACACGCCATCGGTGGAGGTGTAAAACAATTGCAGACACACAGCTATACCTTCATTAATTGATTGCCCCCAATAAAATGTCACAACACCACAGTTGTTTCTTAACACCTATACCTGATTGGGGCAATAAATCAATCAAGGTAGCTATGTGTCTGCAATAGTTTTACACCTCCACCGATGGCGTGTATTCTTGTCTTGTCAATTTCTCCAATAATAATATAGTTTGAACTGGTTTTATTTTCGTATTAAATAACATAAATTTTAATTTTTACAAATTGGCCGATATACCGCTAATAACCATATTGAAAAAACCACGTTTAGTAAACGAGGCATTTTACCAAGCCTCGTTCTGAACAAAATACTCGTTCCAAAAAAAAGGGCAATTTAAAAAACCTCGTTTCGGAACTGCAGACAACGAGGCATTTTCTTTACCTGGTTTGGACAGAAATGCCGAACGAGGCATTCTGAGGTTTATAGTGCATGTCAAATGTCATCAAAATCGGTTCAAAATTGTGACCTCTATAGGGTCCACAACCTTGATATAACATATTTTCACACTATTCGCGTACAAACGGCGGCTATTTTGTCCGTCAATTTTGGTCCGATTTTCAGGAAAATCGAACTCAACCTCCATACCTATATAACGGTGACATAATCAAACGGTTTTGTAAATCGGATGACAATTTTGACCCCCAGAGGGACCACAAGCTAAAAAAGGGCGATTTTTTGGACAATCAGGGGCCATAAATCGAAATGGTGCTCCGTTAGAATTGGTTACAGACAACGGTAGCGAGAACTTAAATAGGATAATGGAGAAAACACTTAAAGAATTAAATATTAAACATTTCCTTACGTCGTTCTACCAAACAATCTAACTCGCGCGTTGAGCGCATGCACCGCACGATGCACGACATGTTATCTAAAAAGATCGCAGAAAGTTATAACACTTGGGATTTATACTTAAATCAAACTTTGGCCGCTATTCGATTTAATGTCAATGAATCTACAAAATTTTCTCCTTTTTACTTGTTGTATAATCGCGATCCGGTATTGCCATTGGACAACATTTTGAAACCTCGAAGGAAATATTTGGGAACCGATCCTCACGAAATAGCGTTGCAAAATCAGTAGAAGGCTTTTCTTTTGGTTCACAAGAGGTTAAGGAAAACACAGCGTAAAAACGCTGAATATGTGAATAGAAATGCAACTGACACCCTTATTAAGGTGGGTGACCCAGTGTATTATACAAACCATCTTCGAAAACACAAATTACAGGAAAGATGGGCACCATATTATCGGATAGTCGAACAAACGTCGCCGGTCTCCTTTATAATACATAATCAGTTAACAGGCCGAACTACAAAGTCGAATGCACAAGATCTGCGTTTAGCAAAACTTGATAATTGGCAAATTTCGGAAAAATAATCCGATAAGGAAAAGTTGCTTCGAAAGGCACAATACGTTGAAGATCCATCGAGTTCCGATTCTAGCTCAGAAAACGAAACCAGTGAGCCCGATGATGATGTACCATTGGCACAACTGACTACACGATTTAGGCGGGAAAGATCGGAAAGCGCGTCGGACGGGGAAGATGTTCCATTAATGGAATTGTCCAAGCGTCTGAAGGCTCATGATGATCAAGATACTGAAAATATAAAGGACTCGAATAGCTTGTCATCAACTGGTAGTGACACCTCTGATGATGAACGCAACCTAGATGCGGATGTTCTTGAATGCGATATAAAGGGCGATGGTAAATTAAAACCTGAAAAATCGCCGAACAAAAAGACGAAACAGTTGTTAAAACTGATTGCCAGTATGCTATGATATTTGATTTTCTTACGTTAATGACTAATTAACTGAGGCAATTTTAGTTAGGAATGCCAAAAACAGTTGTGTTACTAAAATTCGTAGACTTACCAGACTCACGATTTCCCTTGATTGAAATGTTACTCCGTTGTGTAGACTGTATTTCTGTTTCATAAAACTAGCAAATCATTCGGATAAAAACTTTAGACACTCTTTGGGAAAGCTTTACTCATGACCATCTATAATTATACACTTATTAAATTACCTCTAAAATTATAGAATTGCAAGGGCAATTTCTATGGAGGGTTAATTTATGAGTAACAAAATTTGAGGTATTTAGAGAAAGACAAACCCTGACCTTTATGTTATTATATAATAATACTTATTGGTTCAACACTTGTAATTCTCATTGGCTGTATATGTTGCTATAAATGCAACCCAAAATTTAAAAAATACTTAAGTCATTATTTTAGAATGAAAAATTGTGGAAATCGTATTGAGATCAGTACAAGAGAAGAAATGGCTCTGTCGAGAAAAGGCGGAAAGGAATCAGCATCAATCTCGCAAACGACCACCATTGCTCAATCAACGTCAGTACTTGGTACACCTACTTCGTCTGGTAATAGGATTCCAAAGGAAAGGAAATTAGTGGAGAAATTACCTTCCGACTTTATTCTGCCCGATATACAGGAAATTTTCCATGTGACTTCATAAGAAGTGTTGTGTTAAACAATCCTTCACGGGATGTTTGTAGTTCATACAACTTTTGTGTTATGGGTGAATAACCCACTAATCAGTGACTGTTTGTGCGTATATGTCGATAGCATATATATATAATATTCCTATTGCGCTTATATAATATATCCATATCATACCTGTATCTATATAGACATATATATCCAGAGTGTTTCAGTTCCAGTACACATTGTTCGGTAGCTGTGTGGTCTATCAAACTGTCATTAATAATTAAACACGGTGTAACCTTTCTATCAAACTGTCATTAATAATTAAACACGGTGTAACCTTTCACCTTCTGTGGTAACCAGAAGTCAAATATGTGACCCTACTCGTGTAGACTGAGTGTATATTATCAAACAAACTATGGAGGTCAACTTCATTGATCACGTATTATAGAATGATATGTGTTGTAGCAGGACTTTATTTCATATCATTATCTATTTGATAAGGGAATCATTGTTTGTTCTGGAATGTGAATTAGATTTAAAGGATGCCAACCGATGAACGGTTAACAACAGTTGTGCTGTGCTTTACTATACTTGTGTAGTAGTGTGAATTGTTAGCGTGTTTAGGACACTTCCAGAATCAAAAAGTTTTTGAATTTGACTTAATTTTTTTAAAGTGAACTGTTATCATATGGAAATATTTATGCATGAAATTCTATTATATTGATGTAATCCTGAGTTTCTTTGCAAAGTCTTCCTTGTTCTCCAGTTTCCCCTATATTTCCCCTATAAGACCTATATTTTTTTATTACATGTTTTTACTATGGTAACAACATGTCTTTAGTGGGGGAAGGTATGTAAGACACGTGAATTAAAAGCTATACATAAAAAAACAAGTGATGTTTTGGTAAAATGCTAACCACTGTCAAAATATTCGTCAAGTTCTTCCTGTTATTTGACCTATGGTTGGAAGACCATATAAGGATTATCACATCATTTTAGTGGTGGGAAATATAAGGCTTTATTCCATATTTGGGATGGAATTTAGGATCAAAGTAAATCTCGAGCCTGCAGAAACTGGGGGATATAAATTGAGTGTAGACCAAGCCCCATTATAAACTCACCCAGATATTCAAGCAGCCATTATCTGTTGAGAACAAGGGACCTGCGAAGTCATTCAGCTTGGCAATAAAGTTCTTATACCTTAAATACTGTGGTATTATTTATGATTACAAGAACACAACAAAGAAGAAGTCCTAAAAAGTAGCAGTAGTACTTGGCCCCCAGAAGTCCCGACTGTATTATTCGCGACGAGGCGGTTGTACTTGAGAAGTGGAAAGATGATTTTAAAACATTATGCAACGCCGAAGACATTGTTCTGTTCGATAAGCCTCATTTTGATATAATTTTATTCCAAAGGAACGCTATCGAAGGTTATATGGACAGTGAAAGTTACAATTCAAATTCTCAAATCAACCAAGGTATCTCTTTTAGTGAAATCACATCTGTCATATCTAGATCAAGGAATAAATCAGCTGTAGGTATTGACTGCATTCCATACGAGATCCTTAAAGAGCCTCCCGTTGCCATAGTGATCCACAGTTTGTTTCAGCGCATGTTTAACTCCGGTCTAATACCATCCATTTGGCGCAAGTCTGTTTTAGTCCCAATACCAAAAAATCCTTCGGCAGATCCGAGAATTCCACTTAATTATAGAGCTATAAGTCTTCTGTCATGTCTATCTAAGCTTTATAGCAGTTTTATAAATACCGGACTCTCTAAATATCTCGATAATGATAATCTGCTAGCCGATGAACAGAATGGTTTCAGAAAATCTAGATCATGTGACGATCACAGTGTCGTGCGTTCTAACAACAATGTTTTCGCTGCCTTCATTGATCTTAAAAAGGCCTTTGATTACGTAAGTCGGGATATATTATTATATAAACTTCTTCTTCAAAATATTGATGGTAGAATGTATAACTCAATTAAAAGTACGTACTTGAATACATCGGCATGTATAAAACTTAACGATAACTTATCTGAGTGGTTTAATTGCAAATCAGGAGTTCGTCAGGGTGATAATCGCTCGCCAACTTTATTTTCGGTGTTTATATAAACGACCTAGTAAAGAAAATCAGCGCGTGTAATCTTGGCATTGAAGTATCCCATTATAAGTTAGCGATATTACTTTACGCAGATGACATAGTGCTTCTCGCGGATAACGAAACGAGCCTACAACTATTACTTGACAAGGTCAACGATTGGTGCATGAAATGGAAAGTTCTTATCAATACATCAAAATCCAAATGCATTCACTTCAGGCCATCACGACAAACAAGAAGTAACTATAAATTTAATCTTGGTCTGGACGAAATCGACACTGTTAAAAGTGACGAATACTTAAGTGTTATTTTTCAAGAACACTGTAAGTTTGATAGCACAGCCAATACTCTTAGCACTGCTGCTGGGCGAGCCCTTGGTTCAGTTATATCAAAACGTTACACATTGAAAGAGTTTGGTTTTAAAACATTTACCGGTACGAAATTATACGAGGCCTATTTCGTACCTATGGAGCAGCAATATGGGGATATAAATCATACAACTCACTTGAAATGATACAAAACAGGGCTATGGGATTTCTACTAGGAGTTCACTGATTCACTTCTTTGTTAGGAATGAGTGGCGATATTGGATGGATGCCATGCACACGAAGAAGATGGATTAAAATGTTTCAACTCTGGAATAGACTATTAAGTCTAGACGACGATAGAATGACAAAGGAAGTGTTTGAAAACGATTTCTGATGTGCTACCTCTTAATAAAAACTGGTGTGCTGATATGAAAGTGTTATTCGAAAAACTCAATGTCTGATTACTATATCAATAAACTGTCAATAAATATCAGTGTTGTAAAATCAAAGATGTGGATATATATGTAGCGGAATCATGGCATGTTAAATTGAGCAACTCCACCAAACTCAGGACCTATGCTGTCTTTAACAATGAATTTAAAACCGAAAATTACTTAGTCCTTAATCTACCCAGAAATGAACGGTCCATTCTGGCGCAATTTAGATGCAGTGTTTTACCCCTTCGTGTTGAGACCGGGGTGTTATAGGTGAAAAGCTCGAAGATCGACCTGCCAAATGTGTGCTCATAATTGTATAGAAGATGAAAAAACATTTTATTTTAAGCTGTCCGCTATATAGCGATCTGCGACAATACTGGTTTAATGAAGCAATATCAGATTTACAATTCTCACAAATGCAAGATAATGATAAATTAATATATCTAATGAATAATCTACCGCATCGATGTGCTAAATTTTTGACTCAAGCCTTCCTTAGGCTTAGAAACAAACTTTTCAATTAATATTACAAGGAATGCCCAGAGCTTGAATAAACATTGTAATTATTGTAAATACTCAACTTACTTATCATGATATCACAGACAACAAATTAGTGTTTATCTGATCTACTGTAAAACACTAAATTATTGCGACATGATCCATTCTTATTAATCAAATAAGTATAAAATTTCATCTCATATTTCCAATACCTCAGTTTAATTTTTATACGCTCACATTTTCATGTGGACGTATATTGTCGTCGCCCCTGTCCGCCCGTCCACAATTTGTTTGTGGACTCTCTCTACAGGTCACAATTCTTATCCGAATTTGACGAAACTTGAAATATAGGTTTATCCCCATAAGATCTCGGATGCTTTCAATATTGTCATGTATCGGATCGAAACTTCGTGGATTATGGCCCCTGATTGTACGAAAAATCACGCTTTCAGCTTGTGGGCCCTATAGCGGTCATAATTTTGAACCGATTTTGATGAAACTGGACATGTATGTTAATAACCCAAAGATCTTGGTTCCTTTCGATATTTGCACTCATCGGATCGTAACTTCCTGAATTATGGCCCTTGATTGTCCGAAAAATCGCCCTTTTTAGCTTGTGGTCCCTCTGGAGGTCAAAATTATTATCGGATTTAAAAAACCGTTTGATTATATCACCGTTATATGGTAATGAAGGTTGAGTTCGAATTTCGTAAAAATCCGAGCAAAATTGACGGACAAAATGGCCGCCGTTTGTACGCGAATAGTGTGAAAATATGTTATATCAAGTTTGTGGACTCTCTACAGGTCACAATTCTTATCCGATTTTGACAAAACTAGAAATATAGGTTTATCCCCATAAGATCTCGGCTGCTTTCGATGTTGGAATGTATCGGATCGAAACTTCATGGATTATGGCCCCTGATTGTACGAAAAATCATGTTTTTAGCTTGTGGACCCTATAGAGGTCACAATTTTGTACCGATTTTGATGAAAGTTGACATGTATGTTAATAACCCAAAGATCGTGGTTCCTCTGGATATTTGCGTCCATCGGATCGTAACTTCTAAAATTATGGCCCTTGATTGTCCGAAAAATCGCTCTTTTTAGCCCGTGGTCCCTCTGGAGGTCAAAATTATTATCCGATTTAAAAAAAAACGTTTGATTATATCACCGTTACATGGTAATGAAGGTTGAGTTCGAATTTCGTGAAAATCGGACGAAAATTGACAGACAAAATGGCCGCCGTTTGTATGCGAATAGTGTGAAAATATGTTATATCAAGGTTGTGGACTCTCTACAGGTCACAATTCTTATCCGATTTTGACAAAACTTGAAATATAGGTTAATTCCCATAAGATCTCGGATGCTTGCGATATTGGAATGTATCGGATCGAAACTTCCGGATTATGGCCCTTGATTGTACGAAAAATCATGTTTTTAGCTTGTGGACCCATTAGAGGTCACAATTTTGAACCGATTTTGATGAAACTTGACATGTATGTTGATAACCCAAAGATCGTGGTTCCTCTGGATATTTGCGTCCATCGGATCGTAACTTCTAGAATTATGGCCCTTGATTGTCCGAAAAATCGCTCTTTTTAGCTCGTGGTCCCTCTGGAGGTCAAAATTATTATCCGATTTATAAAAAAAAAACGTTTGATTATATCACCGTTACATGGTAATGAAGGTTGAGTTCGAATTTCGTGAAAATCGGACGAAAATTGACGGACAAAATGGCCGCCGTTTGTATGCGAATAGTGTGAAAATATGTTATATCAAGGTTGTGGACTCTCTACAGGTCACAATTCTTATCCGATTTTGACAAAACTTGAAATATAGGTTAATCCCCATAAGATCTCGGCTGCTTGCGATATTGGAATGTATCGGATCGAAACTTCCGGATTATGGCCCTTGATTGTACGAAAAATCATGTTTTTAGCTTGTGGACCCAATAGAGGTCACAATTTTGAACCGATTTTGATGAAACTTGACATGTATGTTGATAATCCAAAGACCTTGGTTCCTCTGGATATTTGCGTCCATCGGATCGTAACTTCCTGAATTATGGCCCCGGATTGTCCGACAAATCACCCCTTTCAGCTTGTGGTCCCTCTAGACGTCAAAATTATTATCCGATTTAAAAAAAAACGTTTGATTATATCACCGTTACATGGTAATTTAGCATGGGGCAGAACTTAAAAAAAACCCCAACAAATTCTAATGATTTTCTGATAATACCTTAATATGCGACAACTCTTGTTGACTGCCCGGACGATTTAGCTGCTGTGTGGACGTATGTTTCGTTGCCTGGCAACCTATTTTTTATATTTATTGAAGAAAAATAACTTGACTATAGCATTGACTGTTTCTGTTGACACCCCATAACATTGCACAACATATTATTGGAGCAAATTATTTAAACCCGCAGTGATGAATTTGTCGGCTTATACCAGTTGTCAATTAAATGAGAAATAAAGGACACATCATACATTAAAATTTAATTAAAACGTTTAATTATGAAGACATATGGATATTAATAATGCGAAAATAATTTATGGTATGGTGTGTATTCTTGTCTTGTCTATTTCTCTGATTATAATATTATAGTTTCGACTGGTTTTATTTTCGTATTAAATATCATTTTAAATATCTTAATTTTTACAAATTCGCTGATAGCAAATACAGCTAATAACTATCTTGAAAAAACACGTTTAGTAAATGAGGCATTTTTACCAAGTCTGAACAAAATACCTCGTTCCAAAAACCTCGTTTTGGAACTCCAGACAAACGATGCATTTTTTTTGTATCACCTCGTTTGGACAAAATGCCGAACGAAGCATTCTGAGGTTTATAGTGTTATGCGCGAGGTATTCGGGTTTTAGAAAAGACGAAACTATTATAGATGACACGATGGCCAAATAAATGTTACACTAAATTTATTATAGGCAGATTTAGCTCTTACATAATTCCTCTTTAAGTATACGAGGAAGCGCAAACTTTTATAATTGTGTTCAAGATCGTGTTTGTATATTAGTTTTTACACAATAATATTGTCAGTGTATTTAAGAATATTTCAATTTCAGCACGATACGAATAAACAACTAGAGTGGTTTAAGTCTGTCAGACAGTCCCATGGTTCTGTTGAAGTAACAACTTTAAAACAGGCAGAACACATAGTAGCTAATGGAGAATATCAAATTGGTTTCCCCACAGATAATACAAGCAAAACCGAACTGGTGAGGCCCTTTGTATGTTCAGAAGTTAAATTTTCCTGTCTACCTACACTTCCTTGTACTCATCTGTTATGAGAACATAAAGATCATTTAAGGACATGTGACTAATATACACCTCTTATTCACTCTACGCGGTTTATTTCTTGACAAATAAATCAGGCAAGATTGACGCCTATTGATTTTGAAATGTTTCACCAATTTGATCCCAAATTAAGGTCCCTATGGCTGATACATTCGTTAATAAACTTGCATTACAGTGTTTGTTTTTCTCCACAATACAATTCTTGACTAATTATTTATCAACATTTGAAGGAAAATCTAGTACTGTATATGTATTGCAGTAACGATATTCACATTGTTTATCCGATGTTTATGGTACTTAGTATAAATATTTTTGAATTACAATATATGTTTTACAGTGTCAGGTTAAAGGTAACCCTTATTCTTTGCAATTTGAGCATTTCTCGAAATCAATTTCAATCTCTGGAACACAACATAAATCATCATTATGAAATCTGATCAACATCTAGATTGAACTCAATAGAGGCTACGGTATTTAACCAATTATTATCAAATTTTGTATAAAGCATTGGTGTCAGGAACCATATCCTCATTCAGCTGGTAGTAACATTCCAATATCACCAGCTTATGGAGTATTAGGTCTCAGCCAAATCGTTACGCGGGAGCTTGTTCCTTTTATTCTGATGAACAGTCCATTTGCTGATTACATTATTTTGCCTCGACCATTTTTTAGGACGTCGAATTTTGACTAATAGTTTGGAAATTTGGTACTTGGTTTTATTTTGTTTTGTTAATATATGCAACTGTTTGGGATTATTTTACTAGTTATGAGAATGAACCCTTCTTTTACAGGAAATAAGTAAAGTGTTATCGCTAAATGTACCACAGTTAACAGACGAGATAGAACATGGTTCGTGTGAATATACATACAGTAAATTAATGGATTTACAAAGTCGATTGATGCTGGTAAGCGGACAGGCTGAAAAGGGAAATACAAATATTGAAAGATTTACAGCAGTAAGTTTATAAGTTAGCTATTAAAGCCGCAATGCCAAATTCAAAGTTTACTTACTGCATCAACTTTTAACAAATGTACATAACAATTTACAAAATCGAGATAACAGCATCTCTGAATAATGTCATGAAATAATTCACTACAAATGCACAAAACGGAACCATCAGAGAACCACGAAAAAACCCAGCTGAAGTCAATCCTGAGTTCTTACAAATGGCTGAAGTCGCTTTGGCATGGATTGACACAGATGCTTCACTACACGCTGTGTGATTATTTGCCAATGATTTTGGAGTGCCTGTGCCAACTCTGCAACAGATGGTGGTGGCGCGAGTTCATTCCAAAGGTGTTCGATCGGGTTCATGTCGGGAGACATAGTGGACCAATCCGTAACCCTAGAGCAACCAGGCCCCTTCGGGCTATTTGGGGGCTGATCTGACGTTGCCGTGGTCCAACAGTTCCCCTGACAGTAGCAGTACCTGACAGGAACCTGTTGCGCAGATGTGGCTGTCTTGAGCAGCGGTTGTTACAGGTGGCGCTCCATGCCGGCTCATCGGCAACTCTTCCAGTGGCGTGGAAGCGTTGTCTGAGGGGAGCAGTGGTCGATGGTGGCCATTTAAATGTTTGACGACGGCTACCTGTGAAGCTCCTTGATCCAGCATGCCAATAGCTCTGTCAAGTCATCTTCAGCTAAATGTTTATCTAAAAGTTTGATCAATATGTCTAGTCCATCATCTTTCTTCAAATCTTCTAATTTCTCCCCGATATTGTTAGCATCTTCTTCAGGTAGAGTAAGTGCTATAGCATCACCCATTTTCTTCTTGTCTAAATCAGTGACCTCTTTGTTTATACAAATTATACTCTTTTCCCTTCAACACTGGTGGGTTTATTTTTGTTGTCATTTCTCACACTTTTAAAAATACACTATAAATCTTTCACTAAAAGTTTCTTCAATGTCTACACAAAATTTTCCCCTTGACAACCACGCTTGGCTACCTTTTGATAAACCCAGAGGAAATAAAACTTACTCAAAGCTTTTGTTAATACTACTTTATGTCAGCCATTAATATCTTACACTGAAGAACATATAAGGGGAGACAACAACTAAATAATTCAGACCACAAATAGTAATAATTCAACACAATTATACCACATGACAATTGAAGTCTGTAGGATGCTTGTGCCTTCTTTGGTATTCTCGATGCACGATTACTGCAACAGTGCTTTGATTTGAATTACCCAAAACCTGTCCGCAAAACTCAAAAAAGTATTCTCATATAACTTTCATCCTAAAATCACTACATTGGTTACCAATAGAAGCACGGATAACTTACAAGATTTTAACATTAGTTTATATGGGAATTTTTCACAAAAAGATGAAATTACGGTAAAGACAAAATGCGAAAAAAGAATTTAAATGATTTTTGTTTCCTTGGTTTTAAATGAAGCTCTGTTCAATGCAGATGTTGTATCTCAATTTTGAAGGCAAGAAGCCAACATGTTAATGAATAAATCCACTTTACATAAATCCTAATTAGTCTTTACCGTAATCCACATTACGGTAAAGACATTTGAGAACACAGTGACTACATGAGATATATTACAACTGGCAGATTCACATAGGCTAGATTTCTGATGATGATGAAATAAAAAAGAGTTAACATTCAACTTTTCATAACCGATCAGGCTAATAAAGACGGGCATGCATCACACATTTACTCTTCATCAAATTTCAACTGTCAGAGGTTCTTGTTTTACGTGCACCCATGGACTTGATTATCTGAATTACTAGACGCTGTCCCGTTCAGGTCCTCTGTTCTGTGTTACTGACAATGGGTAGGGTAGGGTAGGGTAGTGGGGCGGGGGGGGGGGCATTAGGCAATCCTGATGAACTTTATAGGTCAACACCAAGATCAAACATCAGACCTCATGGTCGGCGGGAAGCAGCTGTGACTCAGTGATTAAGGCGCATTCACACTAACAAGGGGGTCTCGGATTTATTACCAGCGCTGGCTGAGAAAGTTCCTTCTGATCTTTTAGCATGATTGTCCCCTGTTATTGATGCAGGACAGGGTTCCTGGTAAGGAATAGAGTTAAGTCTTTCAGATAGGACGAAATACAGAGGTTCTGTGTACATTTTGGCGTGCATGTAAAAGAACACTTGACAGAATTCGTAATAAGAGTATGTTGTTGCGCGGCTGTCCGGGCAAAATAGTCCTCATAGCACACTGCAAAGTGTGTGTCCATCTTAATTAGTCCGGTTGGTGCAGAAAACTAGGATCTAGGATGTTAATCCTCGTTTCATTTCATTTCCTGGTAAGTGCCCCCTAATTTAAAATAAATTTGGTTTCATTAACATAAATAAGTGATATATGTTACAGCAGAGTTTAACAAGTGGTACATAAACGTTTCACAGCTATGGTAACGGCAACCAGGAGGACATACTGGCATACATATTGCATTTTGTATAAGTGTGACAGAGAGTTCTTAATGTGAGGGCCAAGGGCCCTAGTGACATCTTAAGCCATGGACCCTATGCAAGCCTATTCCATCTCTGAGTGAGCCAGCACCTTATTTACTGCACATGTTTCATAATATATGTGTATATACATGCATTATATGTACATGTAAGCTTGTATGCTTTCCACTCGCAAAGTTACCCCGAAGAACTGTTTAGTGTTTGTACATTCTCAGTCAAGACTACGTGCGGTGCTACGTTTTTTTTACAATCGGAGAACAAGCAATCTGAAATCATCTGTAAGTAATCCCCATACCATGAAATAAAAATATTGCCAATGTCAAGTAAAACAATAAAACTACTAATTCATCAATAATTGAAATGTTTATATAATGTCAGTCTCAATATTAAGATTCATTTGACAAAAAATATTAAACAAATAAAATTTAAAGAAGTTGATTAAACATTCAAATAACGGACTGATTATTCATCTAAAAAGCAAAGATACTACATTTCTCTTTTAATGTTTTCAATGTTCTATAAACTTGCATCAAAGGAAATACATGTATAAGGCGAAATGCATGACTCCAGTAATGCCTATGCTAATATTCTTACTTAGATATCGAAAACTGGCTATATTTTTTACACATGTAAAAGTGCTGTCTTATAAAATTTATTCCTTAAAGATAACATTATGTAAGCTTTAGATAAAGAGCTAACCATTCTTGCTATAATAGATCAAAAGTAGACAATGTAAAATGAATAATTTGAAAATTTCATTCAAATTACTGTATTGCGAGCAAAGATATTAGCCTTTGAAAGTTAGACAAGGACGTTTGTGATTAATTTCAACCACGGTACTGGTTGTTTGAAGCTAAGTCTCGCTCCTCCATTTTTTAGATTAAATCAAAATAAGGCTGAACCGTTCTCATCTATTTAATATCGGAGATATATGAAACTATCAAGAGTTGATTTTGGTCAGGATCAGTTAATTGATGTCTAATTAATAATTTAGATAAGATTTCAGGCCTGAAGAAAGACCTGCAACAGGCAGATTTAGCTCTTGCATAATGTATGTTTAAGTACTGTAGTTAGAGTTTGTTCTATTGCCATTATTACTTTTCATTTATTGATATATTTTTTTATGTTAAAGCCGATTGTATTCAGATTTGTTTCGTAAACATTTTGACATACTGGACCTTAATGAGCCCATACAGCAAAAGGAGCATGACTGGTCTCATTACTGACAGTCCCTATACACTTTGCCACCAACTTCTTTAATTCAAGACAATATAGCATGGGGCTCTACGAATGCATACGTGTTGCAATTAATGATTAATATCGGTAACTAATTCAAGCAGTAAAGTCTTTTAGTTATTATATGTGTCATTAGCCACAAATCACATCAACAATAAGTCTAAATTTCACTTAAATCTGTCATTCTTCAAACACAAGTCTTTACCGTAATGCCAATCTGTATACGGTAAAGACAGAATGTTATGGCGGTAAAGACATAGTTTAATGCTTGGATGCCATAGTTATAAGTACACTTATGTATTCTCGTATACCCCGTTCAGACGCGCAAGTTAAACTAGTTTAATTTATCCGGCGATAGTTAATTCAGCAATTTTCGTAGTCTGAACGCATATGTGGAGATTTTAAACTAGTTTAAAATATCCACCTCCGTAGGTGAATTGAATTCAGCTTTTTTTTTATCTGGTTTAACTGTCGGCGTCTGAACGGGTAGGATTAAAATATCCGGATATTTTCACTCTGGACATGCGCAGTGCGTAGTAAATAACAATCTTAGAAAAATGGCGGCTTCTTGTTCTTCGACTTCTAGTTCTTGTAGTCAAACGCAAAATGAGGAATCAAACAACAATACAGTCATTAGCATTAAAAAGAAGTATCTCTGGCTGTTCTGTCGTTGCCTAAATTGTTTAATCCTATGTCTTCTAGCATTAGAATTAGACCTACCGGTATCCATTTCTTAACGGCAAAGTCGGTCCAATACACAAAGATTTTTTTTCTGTAAATTTCGCGGACTTTTTAAACCGGATGTCGATTGTTGTCACCGGGAAATATCAGTGCTCATGCGCGTTTACCTCTGACCCTTGACCGACGAGGTCAGGAACATGGTCAGGAATGTTAATCCAGTATAGTGCCAGTATCTTAAAACACGTATGAACGCAAAAATTGCCGGATAAAAATCGCCGGATAAGTTAAACCAGTTTAGTTTTAAGCGTCTGCATGGGGTATAAGCTCTGGGTTTAGTGATGTATTTGCTGTATATTCTCAATAATTTATGCTTATTAATGACAAGCTTTGACAATTATTGTAATGTCGGTAACGACACTCCAAAAGTGCGACATCCAGCTTTCAGAACTTCAAAATTCACGTTCTGTCATTTCATTACATCTTCTGGCTAAGGCTGTATGCTAGAAGGACACTCAAAACATACTGGCACTTTGAAGTTCAAAAAGTGCCCTTGTGAATTATCTCCCTTAAAAAATGGTTATACGGTAAAGACACTGAATTTCAAATTTTATGTTGAATGTCATATTTGATGTTGAAAAGATGATTTTTCTCTCTATAAAAATTTTGCCATGTCGGTAGGGACATTTAAGGCTGTTTTTTCCACCAAAGTAAATTATATATTGGTTGTAGAAAGAAAATAGTGTGTGCCCTCCACACCTAACTATATTTCACATATTCTGTGTAAAATGTATTACTATCAGATCATTAAATGTGTGACAGTATTGTTCTTTAAATCAACTTGTGGATGACAACACTGGTATATACTTCTAATAATACTTTTATTCTGCTTCTTACAATAGGTACAAACATCGTAATGGGGGTAGTCGAATGTCTTAGCTTGGCTTAGCACGAGTTTGCCAACCCCAGAAGCTCTCTTCTCGTGCCAAGGCACCCATGGCCTTCCCTCAGTCCTGGCCGGACCTAACTCCTAGCCCTGACTGGACCTCAATGACGATTGGTTTCTGTTCTGAGTTTATAAAAGTATTCTATACAAAGGGGCTCATTAGTCATCTGTCTAATGTATCATGCATCATATCAGGTTTAACCTTCAGTATAGTTTATCAGACAAAGAAAGTTAGATAAGACATGCCAATAACAAGTTAACCCTTGTGCGTATACAAGGGGTATTTTGGACCCCAACGACCATATCCTTAACGTTTGTGAGAAATTGGTTCATAATTGTCTAGTGAGAATTTTATACATTGTCAGCTACTTAATGTCGAGTATAGTGCTGCAAATAGAATGGACGCGAGGCAGTGGCAGCATTCATCATTTGATAAGAAACTTCGAGTATTACATTGTCGGATACCAGGGGTCGTGTGGACCCCCTCCCCTTTCATTTCAACATATTGGTGGTTACAGGTGTCTAATCTGTACTGCAATCGGTGCTAGCTTTGTATTAGGATTCTTTCATACTGGTGATATTGTTTTGGTTATTCTAGTAATCTAGATCGGAAAGCACATCAAGGTACCCTATCAACCCCACCAAAAGACGATTCTACATGGAATATGACAATTACGATATTTTAGGATTTGTATGGTTTGGAAAAACTCTTATAATTCCTATCGTCACTGATAATACCTGAAATATTTGGTTTTAGCCTGATTGATTATTGTTCAGTCTTGATATGAAGTTGTAGTTTGATTGTATTTGAATACAATTATTCACCCAAAAACCTATTTATGTCTGGGGTCTAAGATTACCCCTTGTTGCCGACAACGTTTTTCGTGCGACGTATACGCACAAGGGTTAAATTATACAATGACATAAGGAATGCTACCAAGATCCACAGTCGGGTATTGATAGCAACAGGTTTATGTTACAATCACTTACACGTATTTTAATATGGCAAGACGCTTCTATGACATATGTCATTGTGTAATATACCTTCCTTTTTTTGAATAAAGTTATGAATTATATGAAATAACTTTTAAAGACTATTACAAAAGTAAATACAAATAGAGTCGATAATAATTACTCTAATTAAGATATAAACAACAATAATGATAATGAAAAAACACAAAAAACAACACTGATTAAATGTCGTACTATTCACAAATCAAGAGAACAAAACACTAATTTAAGAGTTATATATATACACAAAGTTCTTTTTTTTACACCACTATGTCTCACACAACATAATACAAATTCTTTTCTTCTTTTGCTTTTTTTTTCATCTCGCGAGTCATGGAATTCACATATCTAATACACCTTATTCTAAGGTTCACACACGCGAGCGAGTTACTGGAATCACACATATAATACAATTATTTTTTTTTCACGCGAATTATTGAAATCACATATATATTATTATAATATGAACTATTTTCATGGTCATATACGCGAATCAGAAATTATTTTAATGGTCACACGCACAATGGATAAATGATATCCATTTTCTTCTTCCGTCGTTGTAGTCAACTGTACGTGGATACAAATTAATATTTTTTTTTCTTTTGTTCTGTTGTCTTCTTCTTCTTTTATTTCTGCGGGTTTTTTTGCGTTTGAGTTTCCCGTAATGGTCCTCTTCTTCTTCTGCTTCTTCTTTTCTTTTTTTTTAATCAAAGGGGAGGGTCATTTAGCATCATTGTCGCAGTTATTATTGTCAGGCAGTCTTTTCTTTTACCATACCGTCTGGCCGGTTTATGACATATCGTGCTATAAAGAGTATTATATTAACGGCCACCCGTGCCCATATTTTATCATCTGCTTATCATATATATCATGGAGTGAACTTAATTAATAGTTAATCAAATTAGCAAGTGGAACAGACTTTAACGACATTTACATTATTATTTACACGGATACAATTCAAATTAGGATGTCATATTGTTTTACCTCAAGATACAGAATGATCTGAACACATTTCAACAATCTTAAATACGATATTTTTGAAAGAACTAACGGTTTATCTCTATATTTTTTTTTCACAACACAACACAAGACAATACGTTCGCTCTAATTCCGAGCACAGCCCTCCTGGGGTTAAACCAATTCCACCTTATAGGAACTTTACATATCGGGGCATCCCAATTTCATATTCTTGGAGGTACACAAATAAAACTCCTCCCGTAACTATCGGGCATTTCCCATTAAAAATATCGGGTCTCCCGTAAACCTCAGGGCATAAATATATATAGACAAAATAACACAACAACAAAATTGTAAGAGATAAAACCGTTAATACCGTGTGAATGTTTAAAGAGTTATATCTCTCAATTAGGATACGCTTAACTCTATTCCAGATAATAAATCAATCATAAAACATTTCACTTCGAAGTTATTAGCCTGATAATACTTAGCTACTACTAACTTTAAAAGCCAAAATATGTGTTCAAAACAAACAATTATAATTCATAATCTTTTAAAAACAACATAACGCATTTTAAAACAAATAATATATATACAATTTTGTTTTAGCCATTTTCCTGTTCCACTACTAGCCAATATTAAATTTAGTAACTACACCATGATATTTAATGACGCGTGATGATAAACTGCAGATTTCCCAGTTAAATTATAATAGCACTAATGCCATTTAATCACCCTCGCCATGGTAGGATTAGAAAAGACTTACCCCGTTGGTAGCTATGACCTGTGTACTTCAGTGGTTAGGACTTCAATCGTTGCTCTGGTCAGACGGCATCAATTATTATTTAAACGTTAATCGTAAGTTTAAATGCACTTTTTGTCAGTAAAACCCATCTAAATATAAAACGTTTTACGAACATTGTTGGACGGTTATTTTTGTTTGTTTAATTTAAACGTTTATTATATTAAGAACATGGGATGTCTTTAAAAACCAAAGTCCAATATAATCAATATAAGGTTACAAACATAAATATTAATAACGTTCAAAGAATCAGAAGTTAAAACGCTACAAAAGTTATGTTAGACGAACATAGTTTACTGACGTTTACAGGTTGTCTGACCAGCCTTGGGAAATAACGTTGACTCAGATGGTTCATTTGACGTTCTCGGAACAACTAATCCCAACGTTTCTAAAGTAAAAGTCGCTAGAACGATTATAATTAATGCTTAGTAACGCCTCACAGTACCAACAATATAACGTAAAAAACGGGTTATAAACATTGATTTGATGTTTTAATGCAACCTTTACTGACGATGTAACAGGTTCTTTGACCAGTCTTGGGAAATACCCTGAATCAGATGGTTTATTTGACTTTCTTTGTACAAATAACCTGAATGTTTCTAAAATAAACGTCAATAGAACGATACTAATTAATGTTTAATAACGTCCCACAGTATCAACGATAAAACGGCAAAAACAAAAAACAAAAAACAAAACAAAAACAATGTAACATGGAAATATAACGTCACAAGAACGATATCACGTAATGTTTAATAACGTCCAATAATTCATTGCAACGTTTGCCAATGAACATTAAAATAACATCAGGCCATTGATGAATTACAGGAAAAAGATGTGAAATGGAAAATGCTTTACGAACTTTATTGGAAGTTTGTTTGGTTTTTTTTGGGGTGGGGGGGCTTTATTTCAACGTTTTAAGATTAGAACATTTTTAAAAAAAAAATCAATATAATCAATATAACGTCACAATCAAATATTTATAATGTTCAAAGAATCATAAGCTAAACTCTACAAACGTTACATTCGAAGAACATAATTTACTGACGTTTACAGGTTGTCTGTCCACGCCTGGGAAATAACGTCGAATCAGGTGACGTTCTTAGTACTTCTAAACTGAACATTTCTAAAATAATATCAATTATTATTTAGTAGCGTCTCACAGTATCAACGATATTACGTCAAATAGCACCCACACACACACACACACACACACCCACACACACACACACACACCCACACACACACACACACACACACACAGTATCGGCGATATAAGGTAAAAAGAAAACTTGTTTGAAACATTGATCTAATATTTTAATGCAACGTTTGCTTATGTTGTAAAATGTAAAAAAAAGAAGTAAAATCGTAATACGTTTTTGCGAACTTTTTTGGAACTTTGGTTTGTTTTCTTCGTTTAATTTCAACGTTTTTAGATTAGGAAAACATATCGTTTAAAAATCAATATAACGCCACAAACAAATATATTACCAACGTTGTAAGAATCATAAGCTAAAACGCTACGAAAGTTACGTTAGAAGAACATAATTTACTAATGTTTACAGGTTGTCTGATTAGGCTTGGGAAATAACGTTTAATCACATGGATCAGTTGACGTTCTTGGAACAACTTATCTGAACGTTCATAATGTAAACGTCACTAAAACGATATCAATTAATGTTTTGTAACGTTTCACAGTATCAACGATATAAAGTCATAATAGTACAGGGTGAAAACATTAATCGTATGTTTGAATGCAACGCTTGCTAATGATGTAAGATGTAAAAAATAGACGTAAAATGGAAATATGTTTTGCGAAATTTATTGTAAGTCTGTTTATATTTTCGTTTAATTTCAACGTTTTTAGAAACCAAAAACAGAACGTTTTAAAAACTGAAATTCAATGTAATCAATAATAATAATTATAACTTCACCAAAAATTTATTACTAACGTTCAAAGAATCATAAGTTAAAACGCTACAAACGTTACGTTAGAAAAACATAATTTACTGACGTTTAAAGTTTGTCTGTCCAGGCTTGACAAATAATATTGAATCAGGTGGTTCAGTTGACGTTCTTGGAACAACTAATCTGAACGTTTCTAACGTAAACGTCAATAAAACGATATTAACTAATGTTTAGTAACGTCTCACAGTATCAACGATATAACTTCATAAAACAACGGAGTTGAAACATTAGTCTAATGTATTACTAACGTTCAAAGAATCATAAGTTAAAACGCTTCAGAAGTTATGTTAGAAGAACATAATTTACTGACGTTTCTAGGTTGTCTGACCAGGCTTGGGAAATAACGTTGATCAGGTGGTTCAGCTGACGTTCTTGGAACAACTAATCTGAACGTTTCTTAAGTAAACGTCAGTAGAATAATATTAATTGATGTTTAGTAACGGTTCACGGTACCGAGATATAACGTCAAACAAAAACATGGTTGGAACATTCATCTAATGTTTAAATGCAACGTTTGCTAATAATGTAAGATGTAAAGAATGTAAAATACAAATACAACGTTTTACGAACTTTATTGGAAGGGTTTATTTTTCGTTTTATTTTAACGTTTTAAGATTAGGAAAACAGAACGTTTTATAAACGGAAATTCAATATAATCAATTTAACGTCACAAACAAATATATTACCAACGTTCAAAGAATCATAATTTAAAATGTTACAAAAGTTACGTTAGAAGTATATAATTTACTAACGTCTACAGTTTTTCTGACCAGACTTGACAAATAACGTTGAATCAGGTGGTTCACTTGACGTTCTTGGAACAACCAATCTGAACGTTTCTAAAGTAAACGTCAGTAGAACGATATTAACTAATGTTTAGTAACGCCTCACAGTATCAACGATATAACGTCATAAAAACGGAGTTGAAACATTAGTCTGATGTATTACTAACGTTCAAAGAATCATAAGTTAAAACGCTACTAAAGTTACGTTAGAAGAACATAATTAATTGACGTTTTAAGGTTGTTTGACCAGCCTTGGGAAATAACGTTGATTCATGTGGTTCAGCTGACGTTCTTGGAACAACTGGTTTGAACGTTTCTAAAGTAAACGTCAGTAGAACAATATTAATTAATGTTTAGTAACGTTTCACAGTATCGGCGATATAACGTCATAAAAAACGGGATTGAAACATTACTCTAATGTTTTAATGCAACGTCTGCTAATGATGTAAGATGTAATGAATGTAAAAAAGAAATACAACGTTTTACGAACTTTATTGGAAGGATTTATTTTTCGTTTAATTTTAACGTTTTTATATTAGGAAAAAAGAACGTTTTAATAACTGAAATTCAATATAATCAATATAACGTCACAAACAAATGTATTACCAACGTTTAAAGAATCACAATTTAAAATGTTACAAAAGTTACGTTAGAAGAACATAATTTACTGACGTCTACAGTTTGTCTGACTAGGCTTGACAAATAACGTTAAATCAGGTGGTTCGGTTGATGACGTTCTTGGAACAACTAATCTGAACGTTTCTAAAGTAAACGTCAGTAGAACGATATTAACT
This sequence comes from Patella ulyssiponensis, assembly GCA_963678685.1. Classification (NCBI taxonomy): domain Eukaryota; kingdom Metazoa; phylum Mollusca; class Gastropoda; family Patellidae; genus Patella; species Patella ulyssiponensis. The sequence goes on from OY783226.1 coordinate 3,538,238, forward strand.
AATGTTTAGTAACGTCTCTCAGTATCAACGATATTTGAACGGGTTTGAACGTTTCTAAAGTAAACGTCAATAGAACAATATTAATTAATGTTTAGTAACGTTTCACAGTATCGGCGATATAACGTCATTAAAAACATGGTTGAAACATTAATCTAATGTTATAATGCAACGTTTGCTAATGATGCAAGAAGTAAATAATGTAAAATAGAAATACAACGTTTAACGAACTTTATTGGAAGGGTTTATTTTTCGTTTTATTTTAACGTTTTTAGATTAGGAAAACCGCACGTTTTAAAAACTGAAATTCAATATAATCAATATAACGTCACAAACAAATGTATTACCAACGTTCAAAGAATCATAATTTAAAACGTTACAAAAGTTACGTTATAAGAACATAATTTACTGACGTCTACAGTTTGTCTGACCAGACTTGACAAATAACGTTGAATCAAGTTGTTGCGTTGACGTTCTTGGAACAACTGGTTTGAACGTTTCTAAAGTAAACTTCAATAGAACAATATTAACTAATGTTTAGTAACGTATCACAGTATCAACGATATAACGTCATAAAAAAACATTAATCAAATGTTTTAATGCAACGTTTGCCGATGGAACATTATAAAAACATTCAAAATAGCGTTCCGTTATTGTTGAATGAAAGTAAAAAAAGTCAAAGTCGCGTACCACGTTTCGTTTGTATAGAAACCGTAAATGAACTTGGTACTGTTATCTCAGCCTCGGATTCTATTGTACCACGTTCTTTTTACTTATCAACTCACTGTTCTTTCGTATCATTCTCATTTTTTTTATACCACGTTTTTATCTGCCACGTTTTATTTCATATCTACACAGTAGTACAATATACCACGTAGGGCCTTTTTAAATAGGTAACAATGACTTGTACACCGTATATAAATGGCGATTATTTTAACCGACTGATCGAATTGTATTATATTAAACATTAAGTGTAAATATGATCTATAAATAGTATAAAACATCGAAATTGATTAAATAATAAATGTAATTTGCAAAATTAGCTTTTAAAAAGGTAAATTCACCATATTTAAAACGAACGTGGTACCAAAATCTCGTACCACGTTACATTTGCATAGAAACAATAGGGACGAGCGTGTTATTTTGGAGCGTGCTATTTAGCCACTGCCGATGACAACATTGGTTTATCTTTAAACAATGGTTTTTATTCTTCTTTTAGACAAATACAATACTTCTTCTACATTACTTATGTTAACCGGGTTTTTAGTCTGGTTGCCGTATTGTTCCCCGTTCGGCTCTCTGGCCTCGACTGATTCCAAAACGGTTTGTCTGATCTTTTAATTACTGGGCCGAATCTATGTCCAGCCTTGCTGTCTTGATACCACACCCATGCACCGTAACCTGATTGGTCAGTATCCGGTCGGGTGGGTTAATAACCTGTACTGACATATAGTTGTTAGCCAATAAACTAATTCCAGGTATTATATTTTCAATTAAATAAGGGTCGAAGTTTTGCAGCTGGTCATTATGTAATAACAGATTAAGCTTCCCGTGCAGATTGCTTTACCATTCAAAGATCTTGCGTAACTCGGAACAGCTGTGATGATTAATGACTTCCTAACGGCCTTTGTCTGTCTGTTAGTCTTATCATGTTTACTGCCATCTGTTGACCCCCCGCGACCGTCTGCTAGCCCTGTGACAAGATTGCTAATTGATTTCGTGAGGGTATGCAATGATATCCCCAATTGTGTAACAAATGTGACAAAATATTGTGTTGACTGTTTTGACTCGATTTTGTGAAAAACACCCATAAATTTCAACGTGATCTTACCCACGGATCGCATTCAATCATATCAACCAAATCGACCACTTCTCTCAAAAGCCCCCATTAGTTGTGCCGCAAGCTAAACCGAAATCCTATGGGGATAAAGCCTTCAGTGTCTGTGGACCGCGTTTGTGGAATAACTTACTATTGGAGTTACAGAGTTCTCAAACAATAGCCGTGATCAAATCCAAACTCAAAACTCATTTGTTTGTTACATATTATCAGGATTAGCTATTATCTTCCATGCGCCTAGAGCAGCATGCAATTACAATTGTACATTATTATTATTATTATTATTACAATTTTAGGAAGTGGACATGTAAAATGTTCGGTTAACAATTTCTGTCATTGTCAATGCTTTTCATCCATCCATTTAACTTCATGGCATAGATTATACTTAGAATAATGGACACTAACAGTCAATACTGGTATATTTCTAGGTTTTAGATGGCGTTATAAGATTAGCTAAATCTTTTGTGAAGCTCTGTAAGGATGGCTGTGTGTTTTTCAATTCATGGAAGGTTAGGTTTTTATGCAGTGATTCCACAGACGTTTGTGCTTTTGTGACCTTTGGAAATGACCAAATCATTGAAGGACATAGAAACCCAGATGATGTTGGAGAGTTTATTAGGCGATTGGCTAATTTCCTTGAAGAATGTCATAATGATTGGCTAAAATATTTAAATAACAAAAGGGAGGATCATTTAGAGCTGAATTATTATACAGTAGAACAATTAGTATTTCTCCAACAAGAAATTATCAAAACTGGTCGTGAGCAAACAGATCCACGAATATATCAAATCCTATCATTGGTCAAACCAAATTGTTCCAGGGATGATTTGATCAAAGCCATGGAAGTATCTATGGCTTGCGTTATAGATAACGTCAGTGATATTAGAACGCCAGAAGAGTTGCAACAAGACGAATTTATTCAACATATACTAGACAGCGGATTTACACGAGATATAGCAATGAAAGCATACCACAATGTCACAGACAAATGCGACAAAGATGAAGGTAAAATTATATTTCTGAGTGTTGTATTGTTAGCACACCTGTCAGTTCGTCTATCATTTAGAATTTATTGTGGACTACCTAGAGGATAAATTTATAATCAGAAATTTATATCCCGGGTTGAACGAAACCTTTTGAATTTCAGAGTTATAGCCACATATCACCGAGACCGTCTAGAATTAAACTTATTATCCGTTTAAAACTTTTACAGGATTTCTGTATACAGACTTGAACTAGAACCTAATGCGGGCCAAGCAAAACGTTTACAGTAGGCAAACATATAAATTCAGCTGTAAATGGTGTGCATTGCAAATTAAATAAATATATATAACAATTGCAATAAAGTACAAATAACCCCCGTTTAAGGGAAAAAATTTTAAAAAAAATAACTAAAAAAAAAACCCTTAAAAAATTGTGACGACTCAAGTCTATTGATTTTCAATAATTTCCGATATAATTTCCCATAACGCGAACAGATAAAGTATTTACCTGATTTCTGATGGGAGTATTGCAACCTAAGTGAATTAATACTCTTTTAATGGCTGGCCAATGTATCGATGGCTAGTCTGCGTTGGTCTTTTGCAAAGCTACAACATTACCAATAATGTATTTTACAGGACTGCTGTATTGTGTGAATCATGAGGATGATAAATTTACAGGATGGACTACGGAAGAAGAAACAATTGAAAGTAACATTGCCGACACATTAACTAAGATGCCAAACTTCGACCGGTATACTATACTTTATCATTCCTTGTCAGCACACTGTTATTTGTGTTGCGGACAATTATCAATTCTGAACTCCGTACTTTGCTATGGTGCCCCGGTGGCCTACTGAAAAGTTGTTCATGACACGTTGATTGTGCACGCTTCAGTTGACTCACTAACTACTGATTTCTGACAGTCTCGCACTCTCGTTGTGGGTATAAATAGCCATAGCACGCGGAAATGTTCAACACACTATCAACTACTACAGTCGTAAAAGATCTATTGTTGACGAAATGCGCAGGACCAAACCAACTCCTGAATCGACTGAATACTAATCCTGGCGATATGCGATCCGATTGATTCTGTTAGCCACTTTGCTTTATTATTGCAAGGCCTACATAATTCTTTTGTTGTTTTTATGATTTTGTGTCCGACCGCAAAAGTATATCTATAATGTGTATCATGTTGTTATTGAAATGTTTTAGAGTGACATGCACAGACCTAATTAGAAAATTTGATGAATTATGGCAAGAATTTCTTAAAAAGGTGTCCTGCAGTTTATTGAATTATTTGAGTTTAGAACATCTTGGAATAATATTACATAATCTTGCCCAAACAAGTAAGTATTGAAGTTGATATGTATTTTAATTGCAAAAATTAACAGTTGTAATGTTTCATTTATGCTGTATAAAGAGTAATTATTTTAAGCATAATAATCAGTACACATTATTCACAACTGAAATTGGTTGTTTTTGTTATTTACAGATGATTTAAATATTAAAAGGAATTTAGCACCGGGACTAAAAGAAGGAGTTCCAAATCTAATTGTTTGTCCCGAAGGTCTGTACATTGAAACCCACACAATCTATTTTACTTTAATACTTTGTCGTTTTAATAGGTTAAAAATACATTGTATGTGCCAATTGATTACTGAGTAGAGATAAAACTGGCATTTGTTTGGTCTAAATCCGACTTCGTGATATTATCTACAATTTGTTAAAATAAAGAAACAAGTGTACCATTATTATGTTCCATTTCAATATTTACAGATGATATGCTGAATTGTCTAACATATATGTATATGTATTCTGCTGATCAGGTGTTACCACGACCAGATGAAGTTTTGATTTGCACTAAAGATACAAAATATGATGAGGTTTGTTTAGTTTTAGATTTTCTTTCATAAAAAACTGTGTTTATTTCTTTCATTAATATGTTCTTGAAATTTGGAAGTCATAAAAGTTGCACATAGTGAACTCATGTAATGCCAACTGGATGTCAATGAGCTTTTTAAGATATGGTGCTATTCCTAAGATAAATGTCTTTGAAAATTGGTGTAAATATTTTGCTTTTATTATTCTCCAACATATCGTATCATATATACCCACGTCCGTCCGTCTTTATGCTACAGTTTCAACGGTTTTATTGTAAATGTTGATTTATGAACCCCTTGATACCCCTTGATTACCAGCATCCTGCCGTCCAGCGTTATCCTATTGAGGCCACAATGCGACGTATCCCACACCACCAATGTTATGGAACATTGAACATAGAGGCATTCATTTGAAAAGGGTATTTATATGCTGATGCGGTTTCATTTCAGCATTTGATGTGGAGCATTGTGTGCATGCATGAACATCTCCTATTGATATTCATCGTTCCGCGTCTTTTCGTTACAGCCCCACCTTACACCCACCCACCCCCACAATCACCTGCTGGAAACGTTTTATATCAGTCTGTATATATATATAATTATTGACCAAAGATTTAAATGTATTTGCGGCTTTCGATAAGGTGAAATCTTTTATTCTTTAACGCCAATTTAATTTAAAAATCGGTATTTGTGGCTCTGCGCGGAGTCTTTTAGAAAAAAAATCTTGTGGGTAGAAAACCCTGTATATTAGTTAAACATGCATTATGCAAGAGCAAAATCTGCCTATTGTAGGTCTTTCTTTAGGCCTGAAATGTTATAAAAACTTTTAATTAGACATTAATTAACTTATTCAGACCATAATCAACTCTCGATGTCGAGGCTAGCATGAGATTTTTGTTGGATTGTAGTTCAATTCGCTGAAATATTTTCCTTCGTGATTTACCAATAAAAATGGATAACCGAAACTACTGGGTTTGTCTTACCGACTTTAGTAATGATGACCGAGGCCAAGCGGAAATTTCATTCGCTTAGTTCTAAGTCAATAGTGAATCAATTTGACTGAAAGTTTCAGCAAATTGCCTTTACATTAGCTAGTTTTTAACTATTGTAGTGCCAACTCGTTATCCAATCTCCCATAATGTATCTTTAAGCGTAAATCTTTGAATCGGTCGGGGGCTACATCTTTTACGGATTTACTTAATAATTGGTGTAAAGCATTAGTTTTATGCGAGACAAGCCCTGTCGACATTATAGTTTCAGATTTGAAAACGGTATTTCGAAAATCAAATAATAATAATAACTAGAATTAGTATTTCCCGATAAAGGCTTTCGTACCAAACGTCAGTATTCACAGATTCACATGTTCTTCGTATTGGTATTACAATGCAACGGAAGAAAAAATAAATATAGGTGGAATCTCCCTTATGACGTTCATGACATTTCTCATTGAAACCTATCAATATTCAACGACCGCCCATTCCGGGTTGACTACCCCTTTCCACAAGTGGGCGTAGTATACCAACACCCCTGCCCGTCGTGTTGTTGGCCTCTAAATAATAACTTTGTTCCTGTGAAAGATAGTCTAGAAAATTGCATATTAGAAATTAAATCGTGGATGGCATCAAACTTTTTAAAACTTAAATCTGACAAAACTGAATATTTTTGTATTGGATATAAACAACAGTTACGCAAGATTTCAGATACTAAAGATATTTATGTTGGAGATTGTCAAATTTTGTGCTCTAAAGTGGCTAGAAACATTGGCGCTATATTTGACCAAAATATGAACATGGAAGCACAAATAAATAGTATTTGTAAAGTATGTTACTATTATTTGAGAAAAAATGGTCAAATAAGAAAATACATTAATAATGATGCAACAACAACTCTAATTAATTCATATGTTACCTCTAGAATAGATAATTTCAATTCCTTGGTAGCGGGACTTCCTCTTACAATAACTTATCAACTCACAAAAGATCAAAATAGCGCACCTAGTCTAATAGCACAAACAAAACAGTCATCCCATATTACTCCAATATTGTACAGTCTTCTCTGATTACCTATTCAATATCGAATTAAGTTCAAAATTCTGCTTCTTACATTCAAATGTCTCAACAACCTCTGTCCTGCATATTTATCAGAAATTCTTGAATTATATACCCAGTAGCAGTGGCAGAATAACCTTGTGGGGGCCCGGGACATACCAACTGTGCGGGGGCCCCATTGTTGTTTGTTCAAACGGTTCGTACTGACCGCGGATCATACTAGTATGTTCGCCGCCCACTTGAGTGCCTGTGGTGTTTTCCGCCAGTCCTGGGGCCCCCAATATCCCTTATGGTGAGGGCGCCTATCCTCGCTCCCTCAGCCCAGGAACTGGTTGGCTCCGTCCGGGAAAAAATAGTAGTATGACATATAATTGTCGGGGCCCCTAAATATGGGGGGCCCGAGACATTTGTCCCACTTTGCCCCCCCCCCCTTAGATTCGGCACTGTGTGTACCCCTAAACGCAACCTCCGCTTTTCCTCTGACCCATGTCTTCTTGTTGCACGTTATGCAAATTTAAGTTCATTTGGTGACCGCTCATTTAATGTACAAGCCCCCTACTTTGGAACAAATTGCCATTGGATATTAGAACATGTTTATGATTGGGTACTTTCAATCTAGAAACACATCTTTTTAAAGAAGCTTTTATCTAAATGTTTTAAATGTTACTTTTATATAATATGTTCTCTTTTTAACTTGTGTTTTACGTAAATGTATTCTTATGTTTTATCTTTTATACTTTTAGTTGTTTTACATTGCTGTCTTTTCTGTAACTGTTTTATTTATTTATATGTCGTTTTCTATTTATGTATCTATTTAAGTACAGCGCATATGGGCACTTTACAGTGGAAGCTATGCGCTTTATAAATTTGTCAATAATAATAATAATAATTGGCCAACAATTGACTACGAACTAGAGAAATGTCATAGGCTTGTTTAAATTCGGTGTGATAGATGTTCGTAAAAAAATTACAATTTTGTGGGAAGCTTTAGAACTGTGCGAGGATTAACCTTACTCATTTTCAAATCAGGTGTAAATCATTGTGATTCGGGAGGCTGAACCTTGTTGCTTTTAGCAAATTGTGACTTGCGGTTCTACAGACATAATTATTATGTGTCCAGTGATGCAGACAAGGCAGATGTGTGAGCGTATTGCCTTGCTATCTTGTTTGTTTTGCATGGCAAACTATTTTTCAGGTTAATACTTTTCTGAGGAGAGCCTTTTATGATTCTGTTGATAAGCTGTATTGCTTAGCATTTGCAGATTTTCTGATATATAGTATTGCTGACAAAGTCGAGAAGAAGTTACTGGAATATTCAGAACTAAAAAAAGGTACAAGAACTCTTCTCTATGCCAAACTTTTACAGTAAAGTAGTAGTACCTTGCCCCAGCACACTGCACGTTATGTCCCAATCTTCATTAGCTCAGTTGGAGCAGAACTGTAGATTGTTAAACACCGTTTCTTTTCCTTATATTCCCATCGTTGCTATTTAAAAATGATTTTTATTTTAATTTTTTTTGATCAGATAAACCATTTAAACTGGTGATTTTGTGTACACAAGAAAATGAGCTTAAAAAACGATTAGTTGGGGCTCTAGAGAAATACAGACAACCACTTCCTGTTCTGTGTACCTCCACGATAATAGCAAATTATCTAACTGAACGACTGGTCTGCGAAGATGAAACGTCAGCCTGTGCAGTAGATTTTTCAAGGTAAAAACATTTTAAGACCTGAGCTTTCTAAGGCACCACTGTATGTGTTTTACTAATAAACTGCTTGTGTATGAGTAAGCGAATCAGAAGTATTTTTCTTCACCATCACATCGACATGTGTATACTATTATATCATTGACAATTGTCATTTGTATTCATTTGATGTCAGGTGTCCTACTTACCCATGGAATTCTGTAAAAATGGTTATTTTAATGCCTTCAACTCATGGTTAATACGTCCCTCATTTTAATTTTGAGACGGGTTTATTTTCTCTCGTTTTAATCGTGTAAGGGTTCTGTTTCGTAATCATTCAAATACACTGATCAACAGTGAGTATTCGCTTGGCCGCTACAATTAGGATATAAACACTTCCTTTTCGTATTTAGAGGGGGTATTGTCTATTTAACCACGCTTGAACCAATAGAACACGAGATGCGACAGCTAATGTTTCCATCGCTTAAGGACGACAAGTATTGATTTTGGTGCATGTCCCGACCCTAGGGGCAGAGTCACGCCCTATTTTTGTGTTTAGTGCCCGAAAGCCACAATTCTGAATGGATTATCTTGGAACTTGGTATACTTATTTCATATAGCCTAACTACGGTAACTATTGACTTTGGTGTCTGATTCTCGATGCACTATAGGCTGCAATTATTAATATATTTGAACCAATTCGGAATGATCTATCAAAGATTTATATTGGTCAATACCAAACACCTAGGAACAAGGCCACGCTCATTTTTTTGTGTTTTTGTCTACAGCCTAGAATCCAGAATGGATCAACTTTGAACTTGGCATAGTTATTCATGTAGTGATAGCAACTACTGATTTTAGTACATGTCCAAACCCACAGAAGTGTGGTACCACAACCACTTTTTTTGTTAATTGTGTGTCTGTAAATACTGTCCATGTTGCTATAATCAACAGGATTTGTGTTAATCCAGCATATTAATCATTTCAATAAGAGGGTAGTACCTATTTATATTGTTCCATATCCAACCCCTAGGGGAAGAGCGACGCCCAATTTTTTGTATTTATCATCTATAGGCTGCAATTCTGAATGGATCATCTTCAAACTTTGCAAATTTACTCCTTATACCGTAAAGATAGCAACTATTTTATGTTGGTACATGCCCTGACACCCCCCCCCCCTCCCACCTGTGGTGGTGTCACGCCCACTTTTTTGTTAATAAGTGTCAGAATTTGGCAAAACAAACCCAACGCCAAGCTACGTCTTTGCCGCTTGTCATATTACAGTCATTGCATCTATTTCACATTTCATTTTAAAATGTACCATATCAATGTAATGTGGACGTATATTGCAGTCTTAGTGATGATCTTATAATGTTTTCAGATCATCAGTGAGGGTGATTCAATCTCGAAGAGCTGGTGTTGGTAAATCACTATATGTGAGGAGATTAGTAGAGAAACTTAGGAAACATCATCCAACGAAAGAAGATACCAGTCTTACTATACGCTTATATGAGAAAGACGTTGATATTTCACATATAGTGGACATGCTGATGAAACGTCAACATTCACCAGGAGAAACAAATCCGGTTATATTCCATTTAGATATATCATCCGAGGTAAACGTATATACCCTACGTACTTCCATTATTGTATTTGCTTGTTAAACATGTCTTAACTGCCACAATAAGCAAATCACGATTTATTTTCGTTACAATTCATTCACTTCTACATATTTGAAGTTAGCTGTAAATTCAAAATGATTGCAACATGTTAATGTTTTCGTTCATAAATACATTTACAAATATGATGATGATTGGGGACCCAAGCGTGCCACCAATGATTTACCTATTTAATTTTAATCGGTAATATTTGTTCGGGTAGAAATACGGACAATGTACCGTCAACGCAAGGCCCGTCGGATTCTAAAGTGTAGCCACTGACACAATTTCTATGAATTTCCGACATTTAATGATAGATTGATCAACACTGAAATGATTTGTACAATTCTGCTAAAAAGCAAACGGTCCTTGCATATTGCTAATATGTTGCTTTCTATCGTTATACATTGTTAAAATAATACAGTTTGCAATAGCCGGCATTATACATTACCAGTTTTCAAAAATTGCAATTGAAATCTATTGAAATTGAATTTTTTTTTTAAAATTGCGATTGAAATCTATTGAAATTGATTTTTTTAAAAACATCTACGAAAGCAATTGTTCCGACAGCGAATGCGTACTATCATAATTTATCATACATTATTGTTATATTATTCTCATGAGTTACAATATGATATTTCGCCATTTTCCTAGAAATGACAACTAAGATTTTAATAGAGTTTTGTATTGTTCTTGAGGTGACATATCTTGCATGCCACGTGAGTAATTCGTGATTTTTGGCAGTAGAGGGTATACCATAGTCCCAAATTTATGCTCTTTGGCTAATGTGGGTATTCCATATTTTAAGTGTGCCAAGTATATGTAAATTAGAGCCTTTGAATACCGATTTTAGGTAAGACACTTGGTTAAGTGGAAAATATACTCTTCAAAAAAAGAAACGCACAACCCATTTTTATCATTTTTTTTATTTGAACAAGGTCGCTTTTTCGATAAATCTTACTTGTTTATAATGCCATTATGTAAGGGTAAAAGAAATTTATTATTGGTTTTAAACGTAGGGTCACTAATTGTGACTGGTCATACTTTTTTCCGAAATTTGTTCTCTTGATTACACCAGGACACGAGCGTTTAGCAACTTCGCGAGCTTTTCGCATGGAACCTTAATCCAGGGTCTTTAAAATTGCGGGGTTCTCGGTTTCCAAATCAGTTGCACAGGTAAACACTCAACGAACCCAGTGATGCCGCGTCCGAACGAAGACCAACGCCACAACGCTATTGGGCGGTTACAAGCAAGTGAATCCCAGACAAATGTAGCTAGGCTGCTGATTGTACCATTTCTCGCCTTTGGGATAGGTACCAACACCGAAGTTCAACACGTGACCGCCCAATCTCAGGCCAAAGAAGAGTGACCCCACCTGCCTTTGATCGTCACTTCCGGTTACGTCATTTGTGGAAACGGTTCTCAACAGCGACCTTTATTCCAGTAGCAATTTCTCGACGGCGTAGAATCTAAGACCAGAGAGTACGGAAACGCCTACGTGAAACCAGATTACAAGCCAGACATTCCGTTAGAAGTGCTATTTTGAAATGCGTCGATACCCTCAAATCCGACTTCATTGGGTTCAGACCCGAGGGTATGGCCACAGCAACACTGGAGAACGTTTGGGTTCAGCTGTGTGTCGCGGTTCCTGTTGCAACGAGGGGATGGTATAACGAGGGTATACCGTCAACGAAATGTCACATTGCGTTTCTTTTTTGGGAGAGTATAATTAAGTATTTTTACTAAACTCTGAGAAAACGTTTGAATTCGGACCCAGATGTTTTTCAAATCAAGTTGGAAGCAATGGGGTCGTAAGAGAAAGGTGCTCAAGAGAAAATTTCGTCAATCATCCTAGAACTTTATCACGTTTGCTGTACATCCAAATTATTGTCATATTCGACGCTTGTTTCGCTATCGTTTTAAAGCTTTTCCATTTTTCTAGGTTTTAAATGGTGTTGATTTTCTGCTGTATAATCTGTTGATACTTGGTTGCATCAAGGATAAAGATGGACATGTGTGGACCAAATCACCTTCAGATTTATATGTCATTGAAAATATACCTTCGAGATACCATCTAGCTCATTCAAAGGTATTGTGAAAACCCGACGCATTGATTGTATATATTGCTGAATTGAAATACTTGTAAATTAATTAAATGAACGAAATTACGTGGAAAATGCTTTTACATAATCGGTGGCAATCAACAATTATGTAATTGACGTAAACGCTTTGATTTCGATAACAAAAATTATAATTACTATTTAATAAATTTGATGTGTTTGGTATCTATATACGTATGAAATGTTAGGTTCCCCTACAGGAGACATGGTTGGGACGCAGGCGATGTTATGTTTTCTTTGACCTATATCAAAGAAGTTTGCCTTCTTGAAAGTCGGTAGCCAGAAGATTATAAATATCTGCTATTCAAATGTGTCATTTATTTTGTAAATGTTTTCAGAAAAGGAAGTTTGTTCACCAGATATTTGGCATATTGCCTAAGGTTAATTGTTGGTCACCCCGTGATACGCTGACCATTTTACAAGGACATGAGTTCAAAGGTATTAACCTATAAATATGTTTTATATACAGTGTCACATCCGATGTCTGATCACTCCGGATTTCTGTGACATCCAACATGATTTTCATGTCCCGATTTATTTCCTTATTACTTCAGCCAAAAAACATCTGATAAGTCCGGATTCTGTCAGTTCCGGATTCCGACAACAATCAGCCGTCCCGTCATTATAATTTCCATTGAATCGTCACCGTATAATCCGGCCTTAAATCGGTAGGTTTCAAGCAATGGCTTGTTAGATTAAAACTTGATGGGTGTGAAGCCACAAAAAGTTAACAAGCAATCGCCAATCAATTATCGGTAAGATTAAAACTCGCTATCGTGCATGTCTTTGTTGATTACCTTGATAATTTTATAATCTCTTGTAAGATAGTAATTGTGACAAATACTTACGGATATCTACGAATTTTCCCCACAATTTGGTCGTACAAATATTCCTAGCACCTGCTAGTAACAATCGTTGCGAATGCCGATTGAATCCGAATAAAGTTAGTTTGTCCACGTTGAGCTGAAATGAGCTTTCGCCGATGAGTGTCAAGGTCATAAAACGGCCGCTGAAAACGTACGACGACCTTGACATAGAACAAAAGATTATCAATGAACACGTGATAGCAAACACAAGCGTGCGACCAAGTGAAGACGACGAAGAAAATCGACCTATTCAAAATGCCTACGCATGTTGAATGAAATAAATATTAATGTTAGAAAAGTTTGAATGTACTGAAAAGTTTATCATTTTTAATTGGAATAACGTTCTGGTCATTCGAAGCAAAAATATTATAATACTTCCGGTTTTCGAACGAAGTTACAATATTTCCGGTTTTGACAAAACTGGGTATTCCGGATCTCTGTGACATCCGACATATTGAAACACTGTAATGGGTTTTAAACCAGATGAGATGTAAAGGCCGATACAGTAGTCAGTATATCAGGCGGTTAATGTGTATGTGTCACATTTTTACTTTTGTCTAAATGTACTTTTAATTATATTACAGATTATCATAATGCGGACAGCTTGTTTGATGAAATAGAATTTAAGAGTGAAATATTTCAAAGACCTTTTCAGTGTTTATTAAAACTAGCAAATAAAGAAAGTGTAAACACCATAGATGTAAACGAACCTAAAGGAACCCCAATGGAATGTTTGAATATACTTCTAAGGTAGCGGCTTATTACGAATTAAGCTCCAATGCAGTTAGTTTTAATAATGTGTATAATTGATGTAATTTGTAGTTTTTAGACTATTCTTAATCTTACTATATTTGTTTTTCAGACACTGTGGTATTCAAAATCCGTCTTGGGCTGAAATTCATCATTTTGTGAGGTTTCTGAACATGCAGTTAAAAGACTTTGAAACATCAAGTTTTTGTTGTTCAGATGCTGATGATTATCTTCCAGGATTTTCCGAATTTGTTCTACAGTTCTCCATAGAAATGTCGAGAGTAATATGTTCTTTTAAAGCTACCATTTCGTATTTTTAAGTTATATTTTTAAAATGTATTAAAATAAATCCTAAAATAGATGGTATCAATAAACAGTTCTACCTTGTTAATGAATAATCATATAATTCAATTGATAATTTGGCAAAAATATCAATTTCAAAATCAAATTCCAACGTTTGAAGATAGCTATACCATGGGGAGAATAGAAAAACAAGGGAGGTTATTGTGTTATTATTTCCGATGTGAATGATTTTCAAGTTTGAGAATTAATGCCTATGATCGTATAATAGTGGGTTGACAACCTTTGAACAAAAGACATAGACATAATTATGTTTTGACTTTCTTTGAAAATCTGAAATTTTCGCTTTAAATGTCATTCCACGAGAAAACCATGCAAAATCATGCAGAATCGGGAAGATGGGGGGTCGGCAGATTAAGATACAGCCTCGGACTGATTTTTGGCCAATTTTGCCCCTTTTCAGGTAATTTTTGGCCAATTTTCAGCCACTTATTCTGGTGAGGTTAGGGTTTGGATGAAAATAGTGGTGGTTGGTGTTGTTAGTGGGGGTCTTCCTGTGCCCCAATGTAAAGACCTTCACATCTATTCTCTGGTAGTAATGGTCAGCAAAATTGTAACATATGGCGAATAAAGTAGAAAATATACACCTTCGAAGATTAGCCCTATTTTCTATGATGCGGGGGTAGGTCAAAATATCGAAATGGTTTTATGCACAGCCCAAAACCATCTATCGATATAAGAAATAAAATCTCTGTCACCTTTTCATTCAATGCAAAATCATAAGTCAAAGTTGATGAATTTTCCATATTATAAATCTCTGATTCTCTATGAAATGGCCAACTACTTTCATACTGGGTAAGTCAGCTTTCTCCAATTCTTCGCCAAATCATATGACCATGCTCGCTGGTATCAGCAGTAAACCGAGCCGCGTATCCATTATCCAAGCTTAGTATCCAACCCAGGACCGCAGAAAATAGAGGTTTTTCTTCATTTTTGGCCATTGAATGTAGCACATATCCCACAGTAAAAAAATTCGTTTTGATTTTAGAATTTTTTTCTTCTGTTTTAGGTATATGCCGGAAATGTTACAATGTCCATAATGAGGAAATTGGCCGTTAAAAAGCCAGTTTAGTTCTTCAAATATATAATATGGTATAGGGTCAACAATTCAACTTCATCATGTGATCATTTCCAGAGCCCAGAATGGATCTTGACAGGGCTTTTAAAACTAAATTATTTCACGTGGTTTGATATTACTGTGGTAACTGATGGCATCCATCTCACTGCTTAATCATCTGCAGCTACTGGGAGTCCCCCTAACACCAATTATCAATCTACTGCTACCAGATCATCTGCAGCTATGGGTAGTAGAATTGACATACCACCTCAACTTCCTGTAACAGCTACTAGTACTTAGAACTGCCAAAAGTGGGAGGGATGTCATCAGTTCCCACAATAACTTCAAACCACATAAAATCATTTTCTAAACTTATTCCATATAAAATTATTTACCTAACTTATTTTCTAATGCATGGATCAAAGTTTGAAAAACATTCTTTAGAAATCAAGTGTTCAACTGATCAAGTAGTCTGGTCCCTGTTACCAGCCAGTCCATCATTCGGAGACTAGATACTAGAAATTTTTTAATGGCAAATATACCTTGCGGTTGATATTAAGAATATTTTGAGAGGTGACCCCTAATAGAAATACAGCCGGTGGGGAGACAAAAGGTCGCGTCTTTTTTTTTGCGCAATTGCTCAGAAGAGCCAAGACAAGCACAGAACAAGCATTAGAATCAAAATGTCTTATAAAACCGTCACGTCAAAATGTCGTATGTAAATGTCGTATTTCTGAAGCTTTGCTCACATATTTATTTACAAAATGTATGTGTAGCCATTTAAACAATGTGTTACTATCTGCACACATCAAGCTCAACATCTAGTACAGAAATAATGAGTGAAAGCTCGTTATGTGCAATTTTATACAGCAAAGATGTATCTCCGGAAAATATTCGCCTTTACCTGCTTCAATTTCATAGATTTCACACAGTAAAGCCTCAACAAAAATTTCAATAATACGTGTTTAATCATAAGACAATACTGGCTATATTTCGTTTGATTGTAATGCTTAGGTTAAACACAAAATTAAAATTGATTCTTTCAAGAAAATACGACATTTTCGCTCTTACTTTTTTTATACGTCCACATTCATAATGTGAACGTATTATGCCGTCGCCCCTGTCCGTGTGTGTGTGTGTATGTATGTGTGTGTGTGTCTGTGGGTCGCCTACAGGGCGAAATTCTTCATGGATCTTCAAACTTTGCATACTTATTCCTTATACCCTAAGGAAGATCCCTTTTGTTTTTGGTGCATGCCCGACACCCAGGGGCAGAGCCACGCCCATTTCTAGTATTTATTTGTTTGTCGGCTACAGACCACATTTCTTAACTTATAATCTTGAAACTTTGCATACATTTTCTTTGTACCCAAAGGAACACCCCTATCGTTTGGGGTGCATGCCCAACTCCCAGTGGCAGAGCCACGGCATTTTCTTTTTGTATGTTGCCTACCGGCCACAATTCTTAATCGATTATATTGAAACTTAAAACACTTATTCCTTATACCCTAAGTATGCATGCCCGACCCCCTGGGACAACAACGCCCATTCCTTGTATTTGTGTGTCTGTCGTCTACAGGCTGCATTTCTTAACGTATCATCTTGAAACTTTGCATACTTATTCTGGGTACTTTAAGGAAGATCCCTATTGTTGATCCCTATTGTGACAGTGCCACGCCCATTTTCTTTTTGTGTGTCTGTGTGTCACCTACAGGCCACAGTTCTTAATCGATCGTCTTGAAAACTTTTTTGGCACTTATTCCTTATACCCTAAGGCTGACCACTATTATTTTTGGTGCATGCCGGATCCCCTGGGACAGAGCCACGCCCAATGCTTTTGTGTATTGAGTTCGCCTACAGGATGCAATTCTTAACAGATCCTTTTAAAACTTTGCATACCTATTTCTCATACCCCAAAGATGGCCCCTATTGTTTTGGGTGATTTCCTAACCCTACTTCGTGTCTGTGTGTGTTGTCTACAGGCCACGGTTTTTAATGGATCGTCTTTAAACTTGGGATATGTATTCCTTATAGCCTAAGGGCGACAACTGCATGTCCCGACCACCGGAGGCAAGTCACGCCCAATTTTTGTGTTTGTCGTTTACAGGCCGCAATTCTGAATGAATCAGCTTGGTACTTGGCATAATATGTATTCCTTGTAGTCTGAGAGCGTCCACTATTGATTTTGGCGAATGTCCCGATCCCCAGGGGTAGAGCCACGCCGAGCCTTCTTGACAAAGTACCATATCAATCAAAGCAGGAATGTGGACGTATATTGTAGCGTTAGAGTTATGTTTTGGGTTTTTTTGGGTTTTTTTTTAGCACCCCATATACGACATTTTGAAACCCTCTTTTTCTTGGCTTAGAAATACGACAACCAAATGAAAAGATGCGCAAAAAAATTCTCATTCTGACGAAGCAAAAAAGTGAATTTTGCAAAATATGCCAGATACAACCTTTTGACTCCCTTTCATGTACACATCGTCGGTGGGGAGTCAAAAGGTCGTATCTGGATTTTGCGAAATTGTCCAGGAGAGCCAAAAATAGCACAGAGGTTAAGAATCAAAATGTCTTATAAAACAGTCACGTCAAAATGTCGTATGTAAAATGTCGTATTTCTGAAGCTTTTCTCAAATAATTATTTACAAAATGTATGTGTAGCCATTTAAACAGTATGTAACCATCTGCACATATCACTCTCAACGTCTAGTGCAGAAATAAAGAGTAAAAGCTTGTTATATGCAATTTTATACAGCAAAGACGTATCTCCTGAAAATATTCACCTTTACCTGCTTCAATTTCATAGATTTCACACAGTAGAGTCTCAACAATAATTTTTAATAATACGTATTTAATCATAGAACAATACTGGCTATATTTCGTTTGGTTGTAATGCTTAGGTTAGACACAAAGCTGATTTTTTCAAGGAAATACGACATTTTTGCACTCAATATTTTTTTTTTATGGAACACCCCATATACGACATTTTGAAAAGTATCCATAAAACCTCTTTTTATTGGCTTAGAAATACGACTACCAGATGAAAAGATGCGCAAGAAAATTCTCTTTCTGAAGAAGCAAAAAAGTGAATTTCGCAAAATATGCCAGATACGACCTTTTGACTCCCCACCGACGACATTTAGTTTTACAACGTCTGGAAAGATCCATTTTGGGCTCTGAAAATAATCATATGATGAAGTTGAATTTTGGACCCCATGCCATACTTTTTCTTTCAAAAACTAGCCTGTTTTTTTCACGGTCCATTTCCTCATTATGGGCAGCATAACATTTCCGACATGCACCTAGAATAGAAGAAAAAAAATCTAAAATTAACAATAATTTTGTAATGCTGCCAGGTTTAAAAAACACCACCAGTAAATATATTACAGCTGTATCTGACTCAGGGCAGAACTTTTGGGAACTTCTGAAGCCCATAGCTTTACCCAGTCAACTCGAACTTCACCGCACAACTCTTTTCGGCTAATTGTGTGTATACCGCACAACTCTTTTCTGCTAAATTAGTTGTGGTCAAGCACAAATAGACGGTTTTTATTGATATTTCAAAGACACAATTTATTCTTTCCTTTTTTCAACAATATTTTATTTCACTTAACCGATCCAGTAGGAATTAGCTGATTCAAAGTGACACAGCAGGGTCTTTCTATGTATTATTAGGTGTGGTACCATGCTGGCGATGTTTACGTCCTTTTGGAATATTGCGTTTGAATTTTAGGCGCTAGCAGTAGGGAGCACATTAAGATCAAAATTTCCACTTCGTCAAGAAATGTGCTTAAGAGTGGACCTTAATGTTGTTAGTATGTATGAAGTCATTTCGGTTGTCATGTGTGGGATATGTACCACATTCAATGGCCAAAAATGAAGAAAAAACTTAATTTTCTGCGGTCCCGGGCGCGGCCAAAAACTTCATCAAAGAGACCAGTTTTGCTCGAGCCGGTTTACTTCTGCTACCAGTGAGCATGGGCATATGATTTGGCGAAGAATTGAAGGAAGCTGACTTACCCAGTATGCAAATAGTTGGCCATTTCATAGAGAATCAGAGATTCACGAACTTTTACTTATGATTTCGCATTGAATGAAAATGGCCACGCCCATTTCTAGTATTTATTTGTTTGTCGGCTACAGACCACATTTCTTAACTTATAATCTTGAAACTTTGCATACATTTTCTTTGTACCCAAAGGAACACCCCTATCGTTTGGGGTGCATGCCCAACTCCCAGTGGCAGAGCCACGGCATTTTCTTTTTGTATGTTGCCTACCGGCCACAATTCTTAATCGATTATATTGAAACTTAAAACACTTATTCCTTATACCCTAAGTATGCATGCCCGACCCCCTGGGACAACAACGCCCATTCCTTGTATTTGTGTGTCTGTCGTCTACAGGCTGCATTTCTTAACGTATCATCTTGAAACTTTGCATACTTATTCTGGGTACTTTAAGGAAGATCCCTATTGTTGATCCCTATTGTGACAGTGCCACGCCCATTTTCTTTTTGTGTGTCTGTGTGTCACCTACAGGCCACAGTTCTTAATCGATCGTCTTGAAAACTTTTTTGGCACTTATTCCTTATACCCTAAGGCTGACCACTATTATTTTTGGTGCATGCCGGATCCCCTGGGACAGAGCCACGCCCAATGCTTTTGTGTATTGAGTTCGCCTACAGGATGCAATTCTTAACAGATCCTTTTAAAACTTTGCATACCTATTTCTCATACCCCAAAGATGGCCCCTATTGTTTTGGGTGATTTCCTAACCCTACTTCGTGTCTGTGTGTGTTGTCTACAGGCCACGGTTTTTAATGGATCGTCTTTAAACTTGGGATATGTATTCCTTATAGCCTAAGGGCGACAACTGCATGTCCCGACCACCGGAGGCAAGTCACGCCCAATTTTTGTGTTTGTCGTTTACAGGCCGCAATTCTGAATGAATCAGCTTGGTACTTGGCATAATATGTATTCCTTGTAGTCTGAGAGCGTCCACTATTGATTTTGGCGAATGTCCCGATCCCCAGGGGTAGAGCCACGCCGAGCCTTCTTGACAAAGTACCATATCAATCAAAGCAGGAATGTGGACGTATATTGTAGCGTTAGAGTTATGTTTTGGGTTTTTTTGGGTTTTTTTTTAGCACCCCATATACGACATTTTGAAACCCTCTTTTTCTTGGCTTAGAAATACGACAACCAAATGAAAAGATGCGCAAAAAAATTCTCATTCTGACGAAGCAAAAAAGTGAATTTTGCAAAATATGCCAGATACAACCTTTTGACTCCCTTTCATGTACACATCGTCGGTGGGGAGTCAAAAGGTCGTATCTGGATTTTGCGAAATTGTCCAGGAGAGCCAAAAATAGCACAGAGGTTAAGAATCAAAATGTCTTATAAAACAGTCACGTCAAAATGTCGTATGTAAAATGTCGTATTTCTGAAGCTTTTCTCAAATAATTATTTACAAAATGTATGTGTAGCCATTTAAACAGTATGTAACCATCTGCACATATCACTCTCAACGTCTAGTGCAGAAATAAAGAGTAAAAGCTTGTTATATGCAATTTTATACAGCAAAGACGTATCTCCTGAAAATATTCACCTTTACCTGCTTCAATTTCATAGATTTCACACAGTAGAGTCTCAACAATAATTTTTAATAATACGTATTTAATCATAGAACAATACTGGCTATATTTCGTTTGGTTGTAATGCTTAGGTTAGACACAAAGCTGATTTTTTCAAGGAAATACGACATTTTTGCACTCAATATTTTTTTTTTATGGAACACCCCATATACGACATTTTGAAAAGTATCCATAAAACCTCTTTTTATTGGCTTAGAAATACGACTACCAGATGAAAAGATGCGCAAGAAAATTCTCTTTCTGAAGAAGCAAAAAAGTGAATTTCGCAAAATATGCCAGATACGACCTTTTGACTCCCCACCGACGACATTTAGTTTTACAACGTCTGGAAAGATCCATTTTGGGCTCTGAAAATAATCATATGATGAAGTTGAATTTTGGACCCCATGCCATACTTTTTCTTTCAAAAACTAGCCTGTTTTTTTCACGGTCCATTTCCTCATTATGGGCAGCATAACATTTCCGACATGCACCTAGAATAGAAGAAAAAAAATCTAAAATTAACAATAATTTTGTAATGCTGCCAGGTTTAAAAAACACCACCAGTAAATATATTACAGCTGTATCTGACTCAGGGCAGAACTTTTGGGAACTTCTGAAGCCCATAGCTTTACCCAGTCAACTCGAACTTCACCGCACAACTCTTTTCGGCTAATTGTGTGTATACCGCACAACTCTTTTCTGCTAAATTAGTTGTGGTCAAGCACAAATAGACGGTTTTTATTGATATTTCAAAGACACAATTTATTCTTTCCTTTTTTCAACAATATTTTATTTCACTTAACCGATCCAGTAGGAATTAGCTGATTCAAAGTGACACAGCAGGGTCTTTCTATGTATTATTAGGTGTGGTACCATGCTGGCGATGTTTACGTCCTTTTGGAATATTGCGTTTGAATTTTAGGCGCTAGCAGTAGGGAGCACATTAAGATCAAAATTTCCACTTCGTCAAGAAATGTGCTTAAGAGTGGACCTTAATGTTGTTAGTATGTATGAAGTCATTTCGGTTGTCATGTGTGGGATATGTACCACATTCAATGGCCAAAAATGAAGAAAAAACTTAATTTTCTGCGGTCCCGGGCGCGGCCAAAAACTTCATCAAAGAGACCAGTTTTGCTCGAGCCGGTTTACTTCTGCTACCAGTGAGCATGGGCATATGATTTGGCGAAGAATTGAAGGAAGCTGACTTACCCAGTATGCAAATAGTTGGCCATTTCATAGAGAATCAGAGATTCACGAACTTTTACTTATGATTTCGCATTGAATGAAAAGGTGACAGACATTTTATTTCTGATATCGATAGAGGGTGTTGAGCTGTGCATAAAACCATTTCGATGTTTATTTTGACGTACCTCCGCATCATAGATAATAGGGCTAATCTTCGAAGGTGTATATTTTCTACTTTATTCGCCATATGTCACAATTTTGCTGACCATTACTACCAGAGAATAGATGTGACCTTAAGGTCTTTACATTGGGGCACAAGAATACCCCCCCCCCCACTAACACCACCAACCACCACTATTTTCATCCAAACAACAGACTCGCCAGAATAGGTGGCTGAAAATTGGCCAAAAATGAGGTGAAATGGGGCAAAAATGTCCAAAAATTAATCTGAGGCTATATCTCACGAACGATTAAATTTTGAAATCGGCTGTTCTGGCTGTGAAGTAGTCCTGAGGAGTTGATAACATCCACCCGAGATGAACTAGATCTGCCGACCCCCACCTTCTGCGTGGTTTTCTCGTGGAATGACTCTTAATATGTTGAACATGCTCATGCAACATTTTTTTTATCATATTATATTGTAAATTTTAGTCTGTTTTAAAATGAAATTAAATGCGGTTTAACATCCCACTGTTCTGCTGTTATACTGGACTAATGAAGATGGGCATACGTCATACAGTGTGCTAGCGGCGCTAAATATATAAGTATTATTTTTACTGGTAGTTGTCAAATCCATCCTCAGATGTATTTGTGTATGAAT
The DNA here is from genome assembly GCA_963678685.1 of Patella ulyssiponensis. Taxonomy (NCBI): domain Eukaryota; kingdom Metazoa; phylum Mollusca; class Gastropoda; family Patellidae; genus Patella; species Patella ulyssiponensis. Next base: position 3,561,122 of record OY783226.1, read on the forward strand.
GAAGTGAATTGTATGTCTACATTAAAATATGGGTATATAATGCTGACCCCCACATTTCCTTTTAGTATTCAAATGTTAATTTTAGTATACAGAGTTAATTTTAGTATTCGGGGATCAAGTGGATAAGTGGGTAAGACGCTTGCTCGCTAGCCTGGAGGACGGGTGTTCGATCCCTAAATTGGCCGAGCAAGTTCATCCAGTGATGCAGGACGGGGAGCCTGAAAAGGACAGCTGTCTAGTCGTTCGGAGGGAACGAAAAACATAGGTCCCGTGCACACATTGGCGTGCACGTAAAAGATCCCTTGGTAATTGGAATTTGATATAAGAGTAGGCCGTAGCACCACTGTCCAGGCAAAATTTCCCTCATAGCACACTGTATGGCGTATGCCCGTCTTCATTAGCCCAGGTTGGGAGCAGAACAGTAGGATGTTAAACCCCACTTCAATTCATTTTATTTAATTTTATTATTAAAAGGCTAATTTAGTATAGCTACAAATGTCGAAATACAACAAAATATGCAGTAATGAACTATGAATTATCATGAGTCGGTTTTACGTACTATTTAACAGGACTTTGCCACAAGATCACTCAACATGGGCGAGGAAACACCATTAACAAATGAGACTAATATAGACGAAACATTAACGAATGTGACAGATACAGATGAAACGCATACAAATAGTACAGCTGACTTAACTCATTTCCAGTTGAAAAGATATTGGGAATCAAGGTATGGCATGTCAACACTTTTGTCTTTAAATGAGTCAATAAGCTGGTAAAATGTTAAACTGGCAATATTACATTGCATTTCTTTCTTGCTTTTGGATATCTGGTCCGAACACGTACGTATCCATCCGCGGTATACCAAGAGGTCTCATTCCGTTCTACTACACGCTGGCTTCATCCATAGGGTATAATTTGAATACCTGTCTCCCCAATTGATGAACCCAACAGTTGGTGGGGTGGAGCTTAATGAAACCACTGGGTATATCGAGGATGGTGTTTCATTTCATCCCTCTGACAAAGGCCGTAAGTCTATAAGTTCGTCTCAGCACTTTGAAAGCAGGAGTTTGCTCTTCGTCTCGGGGTTTGGATGGGCGAATGGTTAGCACATGCGCGCTATATCCTTAGGTCTGCCATTAAGTCATCTTGCATGATTTCAATTGCCCGGTTGTACGTAACAAGGACTGGAGGAGTAGGGTCGACTGTTCAACCTCGTGGGTTTTGTCCGGGTACTCCGGTTTCCTCCAACTGCTAAAGCCCCCTACACACAAGCGAATTATTGGGAAAAATTGAACCATATGTTAGTCTCAAAATGACCTATGTATATACTCTAACCTCGACACAAACTATGTCATTTCGAGACTAACATATATGGTTCACTTTTTCCCTTATCTTGTCATGTACGCTGCTCCACTGAACAGAGGAAATCACGCTACGAAAACCGGAGAAACTTTCTCTGCCAACACCGGGATCGCATCTACGAACTTTATGCGGATCGACAACTTCGGCGAATGAGAAATTCAGGAATATATTATTAAACCCTCTCGACACCCATATAGACTTGATCGGACCAGTGTTTTACATGTTAGTAGCTGTAATAATAATAATAACTCAGATTGAAGCCTAAGGTCTTGTGGGCCTTCGGTTGTAAACCAGTATTTAAGTACAACATAGTATTAAATTTAATTTATCACAAACAAAAGATAAACTCAGTAGACTAGTTTTCATTAACGACGAAATGTAGCCTAATAAGCGTAAACAAAACTGGTACCCTTATGGAATTCTAAAAGGACAATAAAGCATACGATATACGGTATACGGGCACGGCGGTTTACACGGCATATACTATAAGGAGGTATACTGGCTTGGTCAGTTATTTGCCCTACCGATTTTGGTACCGTCATTAAGGCTCATTCAAATCTGAACAGAATGGAATCAGAAGGGGGGGGGGGGCGCTGGTATACGGATTCTACGTCTAACACCTGATAAGACAGACCATATTATCAGCTGGCCGAATGAAGAAGGGATCTTCGCTTGTATTGGTACCCGCAGTTGTAAACAAGTCATGCTCCATCGATCTATTTCCGACAGAAACAATAACATAAATACACAACAATATAATAAACAAAACCTTTGTTATTGGTGTTTATGGTCAAACTAAACACGTATTAACAACGTTGCCTATACTCGACCGATCACCCGGTTATTAAGTCCGGGTCATTGGTTAATCTTTCTGCCTCGGCCAACTAGTTTAGACTTAGCATGCTTTTCTAGTAATACACCACACCCTGCAATTACATTGGAACGGTGTGTTAACACAATACAGTAACCTCCAGAATGTTTTGCTAATTAGCCCTATCCTATATCCTTTACTATTGAAAGCAACACAACTTTTACGATACGAAACACACCAACGGGTGCATGTTCCACATTCCAAACTATCAATATAAGTATCTTTCCACGTTTGAAACTATTAATTTACGTGTGACGTTTCTAATGATCGAATGGCTATTAATACATTATTATCGACTCTATTCGGCGAGCTGATTTGGTCAGTCTAGACGCATTGGGGTCATGAGCATGTGGGTTACGGAGTTAGCCCCCTTTTCAAACACAGCGTGAACGCAATAGTTTTAACGGATTTTTTTTCAAATTTAGTGGTCATGAGAGGAATATCGATATTCAGAGTTTTGTGACTTTCCGCTCCTTATTCGTCCCGCCTTGTGAACAAATTATAAGTTATGGTTTTTAAAAGATATCTATACACACACATTTTCATATGTCACCGCTGTGTTCGAACTTCTTGAAAATCAGACGAAAACTGTTGGACAAAATGGCCGCTCTTCATTCGCAAATAGTGTTAAAAAAATATGGTATATCAAGGTTGTGATCCTTTGGAGGTCGCAAATTCTATCCGATTCTGGTGAAACTTTAATTTTATTTCATAATATCCTACCTGATATATGTACATATGAATTATCGTTCCTTACGCTAAAACTCGCACTTTCCGGTACTAGACCAATCGAGTCTACCGGAAGTAGTAAACATGCGCACGCACCAGATCACATGATCCCATGCACATGTCAGTTCGTTTTCTCGGCGCTTGCAAATCGCACGTGTTTTTATTTTTAGTGTTTCTAATTTGGAAGCCATTATGGCTAGAGTTTCGGATGGAGAGGAATCTTCGTCAAGTTGTTTGTCTTCGACTTCGGTAAGTAATCATTTTAGGGCGCCTTTATCGGGTCCTTGTAGAATGATTGAAAATAAGACAAATGACGGGGAAAAACGAGGTCAGCAAACTCGTAGTGAACCGCCGATTGATACGGGCGAAACTATCCAGGAAACGAGAACAGCTAATAGTTCTATTCCTGTGACTTTATCAAAAGAAAAGAAGAAGAAATCGAGTAAAACAAAAAGTCGGTTGGATCAAATGGAGTCCAAACTAGATCGGTTGTTCGACCTAATGGTGAACAAAAATAACGCTACCGATGTAAACAATACGGTTATCCCCCCTGGACTGTCTGAAACGAGATCCGACAGGGTTACCGAATCTAAAGATTCTAAAAGTAAAAAACGGGATGTCATTTCAAGAAGGAGCAAAGGAAATGATTATTTTTACCATGATTCAGATTCAGACTCTGACTGTCTTTCTATTCAACCAGGTCAAGATGAAAGGATTGATTCATCGGAGCCTGACGAAGATATGCCGGTCTTGCCCTTGGAACAGGGAATTAATGTAAATGTCGACAAATCTACCAAAGGTCCAGGATTGTTTTCTATCTTTGGCACTGACGCCACAACAAGAAAGGACACTGTGAATGAACCGGGTATAAGGCTAGATCAGTCTCAAAGAGATGTAATTAATCAGAGTTGGAGGTGTTCGACTCCATCTAATTTGACAGCCTTTTCAGAGGAAAATATTGAATTGTTTCCCATATGCGAGGAGGACAAAATTTTTTTACAAGTACCAACCTTGGACACATTAGTTGAATCATGTATCATTCAAAAACATGGTACCTCGGCATCTTTTGCTAAGTCAGGCCGTTCACTATATCAACAGCCATATAAGATGGCCGAAAAATTAGCTTATAAAGGGTAACAAGCAGCTTTAATGGGTATAAATATTCAGCTATATACTCAACAAGCGTTAGGTACACTTATGCAGGGTCTTGTGTCTCAGGATAGTGAACTCACCAAAGAACAAATCATGCATCAAATTCAAAACATTTTTGCCATGTCGACAAAAAATCTTGATCAATTTGGCAGGGTGGGTGCCTTTCACCATGCAATCAGAAGAAGCATGGCCATGACTGACTCTTCTCTCTATGAGGTAGAGAACTCACGTACCTTGTTTAATCTCCCTCTTACAGGGGATGGAGTTTTCGGTTCTAGCCTGGAGAAGGCTCTGAAAGACAAAAAAGAGCAGAAGAAAGCCGTCCAGGAACTTTTGCCGGTTTTATATAACAGGAAAAGAAGAAGTAATTATATACCAGAGGCATCATCAGCTAAGCGCTCTAACACTTTTCAGTCTCGCCAAGGTAATACTTTGAATAGTGAACATATTTTTCGGGCCCCAGCAACACCAAGAGGGAGGACATACAATAGGGGCCAGTCCTACTCATTTCGAAGGGGACGAAGAGACTATCAGGAGGGAAGAAAACCGTCATTTACCTCTACCTCAGAAACTAGAGGTTCCAGATCTACTAACCAATGACACAGTAAGTGTTTTGATGAGACGTCCGGAGATACCTGTGGGCGGGCGTCTGTCTTTTTTTCTGACACAATGGCAAGAGATCACTTCGGACAGCTGGGTCTTACGAACCATACAGGAGGGCTACAGACTCGAATTTCTGAAAATTCCGCCTTTTCTTGGCATAAAGCACACTCGGGTGGCGGCCAAGGGTTTACGTCTTATAAGACAGGAAATCACATCTCTTTTAGGAAAAAATGCAATAGAGCCAGTGTCAGAAAAGAAGATCCATTCAGGTTTTTACAGTTCGTTGTTCCTAGTAACCAAAAAGAACGGGGAACTTCGACCTGTGATAAATTTGAAGTCTTTAAACAGATATCTCCGGAAGACACATTTCAAGATGGACACTCTCAAAAAGGTTTTACGCCTAGTCAAATCAGGAGATTGGGCCTTTTCGATCGACCTAAAAGATGCTTATCTCCATATACCGATTTTTCCGGAACACAGGAAATATCTAAGGTTTTGCGTAGAAAACAGAGTATACCAATTCAAAGTTCTGTGTTTCGGACCAACATCCGCCCCTCGAGTGTTTACAAAAATTCTCTCAGTGGTCATGGAGCACCTTCGTTTTCAAAATGTTCGAATGGCAGCGTTTCTGGACGATCTCTTGTCAGTCAACCAGAAGAAGGCAGATCTATTGGAAGATCGGAGGAAAATGGTGGATCTTCTGATTCGACTAGGTTTCATTATAAATATAAAAAAATCTCAACTAGTTCCCTCACAGGAGATCACATACATAGGTGCTCTGTTAAAGTTCAACCAGGGTATGGTTTACCCAAGTTTGGAGAGGGCAAACAGTTTACGCAAATCAGTACAGTCCCTTCTGGGGGGTCAGGATTCAGCAAGGGACTATCTCCGTCTCTTGGGCAAGATTGCATCATGTCTGGAATTGATACCCAATGCACGTTTGTTTATGAGGCCAATTCAGTTTCATCTATTGAGTGTTTGGAAGATGTCAACAATGAGTTTGTCAGTAAAAGTTCCTGTGTCTCCAGAACTAAGATTAAATGTAAATTGGTGGTTACAGGAAGCCAACATTTTAAAGGGTCAATCGTTACTGCCAATGCAGACCTCGGTAACCATAACTACAGATGCTTCACTGTGGGGTTGGGGAGGTCATCTAGACAACAGATTTGTGCAGGGTATGTGGTCGGAAATGATGAAAAAAGAACATATCAATCTGTTAGAACTGAGAGCAGTTCACCTGACAATCAAACATTTTCAGACAGAGTTAACAGACAAACATGTGTTAGTACGCTCGGACAACAGTACAGTTGTTCATTATCTGAACAAGCAGGGGGGCACAAAATCTTCTCAGTTATGTCAAGAAACATGGGAAGTTTGGAATTTGGCACTAAGTCACAACATGTCAATTCAGGCGGCGCACTTGCCATCAGCAGAGAATGTTTTAGCGGATCGCCTCAGCAGGGGGAAGGTTTTGTCAACCGAATGGTCTTTGAATCTGGAGGTAGTCGAAATGATTTTCCAGACGTGGGGTTATCCGTCAATAGATCTGTTTGCTACAGCCCAGAACCGCAAGTGCCTAATATTTTGTGCATGGGTTTATCACCCGCTAGCTTTCAAAATAGATGCCCTGTCAATTTGTTGGGACAATCTGTTCGCGTATGCTTACCCTCCAATAAGCTTGATTCCATTAGTTCTTCGTCATATTCAGAAATTCAAATGCGAAATAATACTGATTGCTCCGTTTTGGCCGAGGCAGGTATGGTTTCCTCAGTTATTACAACTGTTAGTGGCTCCCCCATTGAGGTTACCGAATCTCGAGGTATTACTAGAGCAGGGAAATCCCAAATTGTACCACCCAAATCCACAACTGTTTCAATTGACTGCATGGAGATTGTCGACAGACGTTTTCAAACAACAGGATTTTCTGCTAACACTAGGAAATTGTTGGCAGCCTCATGGAGGGCTGGGACACAAAAAGGTTATAAGTGCAAATTCAGGAAATATGTATGCTGGTGTCCTGAACGGGAAATTGATCCCTATGTATCAAATTTAGGTCACTGTGCAAATTTCTTGACACATTTGTTCGATGAGGATCTAAGTTATAGAACCATTGCTGGTTATCGATCCATGCTATCCACTGTGTTGCAACCAGTGGAGGGAATTCCAGTCGGTCAACACCCATATATTATCCGTTTACTAAGGGGAATTTTTAATTCAAGGCCACCAATTCGGAAACTTCTCCCAGAATGGGATTTACCCCGAGTTCTAAGTATGTTGACGAGGTCGCCTTTCGAGCCCATGCGTAAATCTAAGTTAAAATATGTTACTACATGGAAGACAGTTTTCTTATTTGCTATAACTTCATTCAGGAGATGTGGCGACCTACAATCCCTTAGATTGGGAAAAGGAAATGTCAATATTCAAGCCCATGGAGTTACGTTTATTCGTCAAGGTCTTTCAAAACAAGATCGAGCATCACACTTTAACCCAAAAATTTATATACCATCTTTTCCAGATAACAAGCTATTAGATCCGAAAAGAGCTATGGCAATATACTTAAAGATAACAGAAACTTTTCGAGAACAAAATGGAAGAGATCAAACTAAGATGTTTTTATGCGTAAATAAGCCACATTTACCAGTTTCGACACAGACAGTGTCTAGATGGATTGTAAATGTGATACGACAAGCCTATAAAGGAGATATAGTGCCAGCTGTGCGGGGACATTCTACTAGGGCATTGGGAGCTTCCTGGGCTCTATTCAAAGGTTCTCCCATGAAAAGTATCATGGAAAGTGCTGACTGGACCCAGGAAAATACATTTATAAAGTTTTATTTACAAGATGTAAATGTTGATTTCTTGCAAACCGAGTAATGGTTTGTGTTCATGAGGTGATGGTTTTTAGAAAGTCTGCTAAAGTCTAGTGGATATATATCAGAAATCCCGGCGAGTTTTTCAGGAGGTATGTAATTTTTATACAACATTGAACTTGTGTTCGTTGTTTTCACAAGATATATATATATATATAAATCAGAAAGTATTTGAGCTACACTGATCTGAATCCCACCTCCATTCATGTAATGCTTGGGGAATCTAGGAATAATTCATATGTACATATATCAGGTAGGATATTATGAAATAAAATTCAAAAATTTGACATAAGTTCAAATTTTATGAATAATATACCTACCTGATATATGTACGAACCCTCCCATCCTTCCCCTAATTGCAGAATCAGTTTCTCAAGGGCGATTTGTAAGCGCCTCGAATGAACTGACATGTGCATGGGATCATGTGATCTGGTGCGTGCGCATGTTTACTACTTCCGGTAGACTCGATTGGTCTAGTACCGGAAAGTGCGAGTTTTAGCGTAAGGAACGATAATTCATATGTACATATATCAGGTAGGTATATTATTCATAAAATTTGAACTTATGTCAAATTTTTGAAATTTATGTTTAAATCACAAAGATTTGTGATATTCGCGAATATTGGACTGCCAAATCCTGGATTATGGCCATAATTATTCAAAGGAAACTGCCGGACAAAATGTAATCAACTAGTGAAAAAGTATGTAATACTAAGGTTGTGAATTTTGACGAAACATAACATATATATTTATATCCAAAATATCTTGGTTCTTTTCGATATTCGCACATATCGGATCACAATTTTTATCAGATTTAAAAACCGTTTGAATATATCACCGTTACGCCACGTTCATGGTTTAGTTTTAATTAGTTCTAAAATCAGACCAAAATTGGCCCCCTTCGTACTCAAATAGTGAATATTGATCCGATTTTGATAAAACTGTAAATTTGTTTATATCACAGACATCTTGATTGCTTTCGACAATCGCGCATATTCAAACGTAACTTTTTTAAATTGTGGCCCCTTATTGTTCGAAAAATCGCATTTTTACCTTGCGCGCCCGCTAAAAGTCACCATTTGTTTTCAGTTTAAAAAATAAAACGTTTAAACATATTAACATTACACATCCAAGTTCGAATTTTGTATAGATTTAAACCGAAACAGTCGGACAAGTATGTTATACCAAGGTTCTGGATTCTGAACCCTCTAGAAGTAACATTTTTTTATCCGATTTGAAACTTTAAATATTATGATTCTAAGCCAAAGATCTTTGTTCCTTTCCATATTTGCGCATATCAGACCGTAAATTCCGAGGTTAAGCCCCCCCCCCCCATTATAGGAAAAAAACGTGCTAGTTTGCGTGTGTATCCTCTAGAGGTCAGAATTGTTATCCGATTTTCCAAACAATTTAAATTTGTCGCCATTCTGCTATATCTGCTATAGGTTTAAGTTCGAATTTCAAGAAAATCGTACCGAAGCTGGTGAACAAAGGGTCGTCCTTGCACGTAAATAGTGTAAAAATATGTATTACGGAGCTCATTGACCTTCTATATATTCTAGAGTTCCCGATTTTGATGAAACCTAAAATAAAAATTGATATCCCGAATATCTCAGTCCCTTTCGATAATTGCGCATACCCGAAAGTAACTGTCCGGATAATGGCCCCTGATTGTACGAAAAATCGCTGTTTTAGTTTGTTCTCTATTCATCTCTTGCAAAATGTGGGCGCATCTTGCCTGGCAACTGCTGGTAGTAGCGTTTGAACTTATTGGCAGATGTACATTATGAATAATTAGCTTTTTCGGATAAACCACAGTTGAGACAAAGCTGCTGTGTGGGCGTATTCCACACATATCTTTTAAAATTGTATCCAATACAGATGTGTTAGTCAATATAAATTGACATTTATAATTAAACGTTTTCATGTCTCTTTTGTTCCAGTCCTCATCCATATATATTCTTTAATCCTGACCACCACTCTATGACCTTCCTAGGATTTAATATTGATAGACGTTCAGGAAATCTGATTGATCAACAGACAGGTCATGTTCTCAGATATAATCTGGTGTCAAAGAATCTTTATGATGGTCTATGCGAAAACAGGGTCAACTTAAACGAGAATTTCAATAATTTTAAAAGGTAATTATTAGCTCATTAAATTATGAAAGATAACTTGTTACTAGCATTTAATACCATTGATCACGGTATGCTGTTGGTGCTATACTATATACTGGACCCTCCCCCATCCCGAAAAAAACACGGAAAACTACCGTAAAACACCATGTTATACTGAATACCGGAAAACACCGGGAAAACACTAAATGCCTGAAAACACATTAAATACCGGAAACAGTATAAATAGACAAACCTGAGCCTGGTCCTCTGGAAAACACCGGAAAAACCCTAACCCTAACTCTACCTCCCCCCCCCCCCCCCGCACACAGAGGACCAGGCTCCGGATTGCCTATTTAGGGTGTTTTCCGGTATTTAGTCTGTTTTCCGGTATATCGTGTGTTTTCCGGTATTTAGCGTTTTCCGGTACAAAGTATTGCAGTGCTGTTGTCAATTCTTGAAAAAAAAGAGCTGCCCCAGGGGGGATTTTCCCAGGAGTGGATTAAGTAATATCTCACAGGCAGGAGTCAGCGTGTCATCATCGGTGATGATTCCTCCAATTCCAGAGATCTGTGCTGTCCTTTTAATGATCTACACTTCTCCGCTTTGAGACATTGTTAGATCACATAACCTGTCCTTTCACCCCTATGCATATATATATAGTGAGTAACACAGCACCCGGTAAATTGGGTAAATAACCGAGACTTGTATTGCAGTAATCGAATGGACTTCAGGTTCCGAAAGTTTAAAATACGGATCTAGATGTTGAAAAACGAGACAGATGAGCAAATGAAATGAAAATTGCGGGAGATAATTAATAAATTGTGTCGTCGGATATTCATTTCGAAAATTATACAACCCTTAATTGCACGGTTCGACCTCTAGCTGGCCGGTCACCTCTGGCTTGCGGCTGTGGTTTCGAGCCCTGGTGTGAGCGTATGTGGCATGGAGATATGGGCGCCTTCTCAACCTCGTGGGTTTCCTCCGGGCACTCCGGTTTCCCCTACTGCTAAAGATCCCTACGCGCAAGCGAATTATTGAAATAAAATTAACCATATGTTAGTCCCGAAATGACCTAGTTTGTGTCGAGTGGACGTTAAACCCCATTTCTCTCTTTCTCTCTTTCTCTCTTTCGCTCTCTCTGTTCTGCGTCTGCCGAGCTATTTAAGAAAGACATATGCTATAAATTGTGTTTCATATAGGCGAATAACGAACAACGAGCCAGTTTGTAGTTAGGTATTCGCGATAACGAACAACGAGCTGGTTTGCTGTTCGTTATTCACCAGATATGGAATTAGTAATATAATAAACGAACGTTTGTAGGAATACAACGTAGGTGGTTTATTATGATCCTCACTCGATTATAATACCAAAGTCTTGGGAAATAGATTCAAACAACTTCTCTTTCTTTATGAAGAAAGAGCTGCTTCATATTGACGAATAACGAACAATGAGCCGGTTTGTTGTTCGGTGTTCACGAATAACGAATAACGAGCTGGTTTGTTGTTCGGTATTCATCAGATATGGAATTAGTAATATAATAAAGGATTTTTGTAGAGTATACGCCGGTAGAGGGTTTTTATGAACCTAAGTCTTTGAAAAAAAGATTCTAACAACCTCTTTATCTACCCGAACAACGATCTGTTTTATATTTGCGTTGTTCGTTATTCGCCATTATGATACAGTTCTTTCTTCGGATAGAAAGAGAAGTTGTTAGAATCTATTTCCGAAGACTTTGAAGTTTTATAACCCAGTTAGAGTAAAAAACTACCCCCGTCGAATTCCTTACATAGTGCCTTTTATGATATTACTAATTCCATATCTGGTGAATAACGAATGATAACAAAGCAGCTTGTTCTTCGCCGATACCGAACAACAAACTGGCTCGTTGTTCGTTATTCGCGATTACAGAACAACGAACAACAAGCTAACTTCACGTCGCTCGATATTGGAATGTCATTACTAATGAATGGAAAGGTAACAATCGGAAAGTCAAAGTCATCACGTTTATCGTACAATTTCATATTCAGTTTATGGCAGTTGTCAAAATCGAGTCGCAGATCTATATAGGAAGCGTAATTGACACTGGCAATAGGATTTTTAATTTTGAGCTCATCAGAATATATGAATTCTACATAATCACTAAATTTGGGATTACTAAGTGATAGAACACCATCGAACGCATGACGACAGGACATCTGACTTCCAGAATAACACCCGAAGGCGCCATATATCCAGACTACAAATTGGCAAATATGTATTTTGCGTAACGGTTGAAATAGAAATACTTGTAGAAAGGTTACTACAATTAAGATTTTTCTTTTCTGTTTTTTTTTTCAGATTGGATCGAATATCAAAATTATGTTCAGTAATGGGGATACAGGTCCTTTTTGATCCCGACCCGTCCTATGAGCTGACGCCAGACAATGCAAAGAAAATACTAGCTATATATATGAGATTCAGGTACGGTACCTTCACGTATACATGACTACAACACACTACAGGTCAGATTGTATTGTATTTATATCCATCTGTGACTGTTTTACTATCATATTCATGCATCCAGTTTATAGGAAGTCATACGTTATTCCCGAACCTGTCACACCATAATCAATAAGTCTTATTCTATAAAATGTTTTGAGAATAGCTAGTATCATAGTAAAAATGTCCAGCATGGATTCTGAACATTTCATAACATAATTCGAAATTCATTGACCCTGACTGATACGATTGTTGATGACTTTACACATACTCAATCTAACAAATACATAGGAACAATTAACTGATTTTCTAAAACTGTCCTGCAGTAACGCCGTTGTATCAACTTAACGGTGTGAGATTCTAAAACGATTTTCAAAATAGCCATTGTTAAGCTCGCTGTTGGTGAAAAGCCCTTAGTAATCCCCGTCCTGGTATATTTCAAGAAGCAAAATGTATAAACCCAATTTTCAGTATGTTGAAAATAACGAAAACAATATAAAAATGTATAATATGTGACGTAATATTGTTATTGTATAGGTGTAACATACCTGTTATTATAATGGGTGAAACTGGGTGTGGTAAAACCAGATTGATAAAGTTTATGTGTGATTTACAACGACCAGTAGGTGAACAGATAAATAATATGATACTCATGAAGGTTAGTGGCCTCGCATCGGGTTTTTCGCCAATGTTTTTATTTTATGTCAACTCCAAAATTCTGCCAGAAGTAAAGATTTTTTACTTCACAATCATCACAATTTTCATCTTGCCCTAAATCGATTTTGTAAACATTTTGCTTGGACCTCTCGGGATTTGTTATGCCTGTGATATAAGCTTTACACAAACACAGTATTTTTCCATTTTCAAATTTTTGATATTATACATGCCGTTTGGAAACAACCTCCAGAATTTAAACTCCATTCCTTATCTTCAACATTTGTAACAATAAAGACCTCTCCTAATGACCACTAAATTCAAATTCAATATATATCGTCGTTTTTGAGTTACAGCAAAAGAATGTTCCAAAAATAGTCGTTTTCGCCAAATGCTGCCTCACTTCAATAAATTTTACTTTGATACTCAAATTAAAATATTCCCGTGACTTTATTGAAAAAGATATCAATGTATTCCTATAGAACATTTCCAATAATAAATTATGGTAGTTGATTAATATAAATACACAGCGTATTAAAGGAGTTATAACATCTGTTTCTGTAATATTTTAACAATCCAAGTGGTCATGTGCATGAAAATTACTGAAAACAAATACAGATGTGATCATCAGTAATATTGTACTTTCCAATGTCCAATATTAGAATCTAAAATAGTTTGTATTGATATGAATTTCAAGTTGATTTATTTTCCCATTTTTTAAAGGTTACGAAAACTAGATTCTAGTGTCCGTAACCAGACGGTGACTATACCGTATACCATACTTAAAAAGCTTCACAAAAGTGTATTTGTAATAGCTGCTGACAGGAAAATGTCTCATGACCAACAGATTGGACTATTGAATCTTATAATTGCAAGGCAATTCATTTTGTCATCCCAATGAGACACTTTCAGCACAGATACTGTGTTTTAATGGTGTGTTTATCAGGGAGAAACTTGTAGCGGAAGTGTGTTTCTAAGCAAGCTAGAAATGTTGACTGTGGGTTTACACATGGTCTGGCATTCTCATTTCATGTTAGTATTATTGTAACATTTATTATGAATTATTTAGTTTGAGATTGGAATAAATTAGCGGTTGTTGTTCGAATGATTCGTCGCTTGGCAACATTATGCTGCACTTTTAATATGATAATCACATAATATAGGCACACCCGTGATATATTTTGTAATTGTTCAGCTAGTCATAAGTAAGTATTTTAGAGTTGTACTTTTGTACTCTGCTTGAGATTGATTTTGCCGACATTTTGCCGAGTCATAAGGAAGTATTTTATTGAGGTATTGAATGTACGCTGACCGAATTTATGAAAGGATATTTAAATAAAATCCGTTCACCTGCCCTTCCGTTTATTAGAGATCCGATTTCGTTTCTCATAAAACTTTCAAAATATCTTAATGACACTTTGAACACTTAACAATCCATGATAACAGTTGCGCCTTTTGCTAATTAGGAAGTTCTCGGATTTAAATATTTTCCTTTTTTTTATTAAATTGTGTACCAATACATATCTATGATAGCTGTTTAGTAATTTGGAAATTCTCGGATTCATTAATTTTCATTCTGGAGCATGTCTATTAGTAGACCATTTTGTTTCATCAAACTTGCATCTATCCTACATCTAGAACTGTTGCCAGTTATATGCTATTTGGATTTATGCCCACTATAACCAGGTAGGATACACGTAATTGAGATTTTTTAATACTGAATTTGCTATATTGACCAGTTAATCAATGTGACACAGGCCTAATATGAACACGTATAAATTTGCAGAAATCTAAACCCAGTCTTCCAAAATCGGGAGGCATGGTGTCTCAGTGACTAAGCCATGGGTTCACTTTCCTGGGGGTTCCCTGTTCGATTCCGGTGTTGACCGAGAATCTTCATCTGGCCGGAGGGCCTGGCAGGGGACACGTATAGTAGTCGGTATGTAACGAACAACTGAGGTTCCGTGTACAGTTGATATCGCCCAAAGTGTAAGCGATATTACACTTCTAGAACCTATTCTAATCAAAGTTGGATTTCGATATAAGAGTAGGCCGTAGCGCTGCTCTCTGGGAACAATTGCCAAATAGTATTTTATTAGCCCAGTCGAATAAGAGCAGTAGGCGGTTAAACCACATTCCACAAGATTTTCGACTTAGAATAATTTTGATAGTGTTATGGGTCTGTGGTGTTTTTTACCACAAGAGTTGCACAAGATATTGGACTTAGAAAAAAATAATCAATTTTTTTTCCAAAATTTCTTCTCAGACCCTTTATATGCCTGTGTGGTACCACATTCCGCAAGATTTTCGACTTCTAATAATTTTGATAGTGTTTTGGGTCTGTGTTTTTTTTTACCACAAGAGTTCCACAAGATATTGGACTTTGAAAAAAATATTTTTTTTTTTTTCAAAATTTGTCTCTAAGGCGCCCTATATGCCTGTGTGGTACCACATTCCACAGGCATATAGAGGGTCTGAGAAGAAATTTTGGAGAAAAAAAAAGGGAACGTGAGCTGGGATTAGACCGTCGTGAGACAGGTTAGTTTTACCCTAGTCTTGTGGAACTCTTGTGGTAAAAAACACCACAGACCCAAAACACTATCAAAATTATTCTAAGTCGAAAATCTTGTGGAATGTGGTACCACACAGGCATATAGAGGGTCTGAGAAGAAATTTTGTAGAAAATTTTTTTTTTAAGTCCAATATCTTGTGGAACTCTTGTGGTAAAAAACACCACAGACCCAAAACACTATCAAAATTATTTCTAAGTAGAAAATCTTGTGGAATGTGGTACCACACAGGCATAAAGAGGGTCTGAGAAGAAATTTTGGAAATTTTTTTTATTTTTTTCTAAGTCCAATATCTTGTGGAAGTGTTGTGGTGAAAAGCTCCACACTGGAATTTTTTTTCATTTTTTTCTAAGTCCAATATCTTGTGGAAGTGTTGTGGTGAAAAGCTCCACACAAATGCCTCCAAACCTTGCCATAGATGGATTATGCCATGGTATTTCTATGAAATAGTGGATTATCACGCAAGTTATGGCTTGCAATATGCCAATTAAATAGTTTTTGGTTACGCTGAATTCAGTTATGTCAATAATAAATGAATTTTATCTTTATGATATGGCGAGTGGTATATCATTTACAGACTTTCCTGTGCCACTGAACATTATCTTCATAAAGGATTTGCCTTAATATAAGATGGAGGAAATTCAAATTGCTATCTCAAAGTTACGCGAAATGGTTTATATTCAGAGTTTAGAAATGCAAACGCGTCGTACAATGGTCACTCTGCCTCTTGGTTTGGCTGGACTTCAAAATATATTTCACATCTGTTTATGACGAATTGACCTATAGTGAAATAGATTTAGATAGATCCAGTTTCTGTTGGTTCATAACAAAGATATTTGCTTCTGATCGGGGAACAGGTCTAGCGTATATAAAGTCGCTGTCAGTAGGTAGACTTGATATGGGTGAGTCTTCTTCTGAAATAGTGTTATTGTTTTTGGAATCCACAACATCTTGTGATGTCATTGCTGGTACCATTGAGAGAGAGGGAGAGAGAGAGAGAGAGAGAGAGAGAGAGAGAGAGAGTGAGAGAGAGACTTGTTGATTATTTTGATTGTCTTGAAACACAATTATTTTGATAGCCATTTCTTTATATTAGGTACATGGTGGAACTACATCTCAAAATATCACCGAGAAAATCACAGAAGCATCAGCACTTGCTAAAGAAAATTGTGAAAAATATGGCCCAGATTTCTACACTGTTTTATTTTTTGATGAGGCAAATACTACCGATGCCATTGGATTGATAAAAGAAATCATGTGTGATGGAACGATGAATGGAGACATGTTGAATGTAAATGGAAACCTAAAGATAGTAGCGGCTTGTAATCCTTACAGGAAGTAAATAACTTTTAATTACAAGTTAGCTTACATACATATTCGTTTTTAAGGCTAGGTTCCCAATTTGACGATTTTAGTCTTAATCGTGGCTGGTGATCCTATCAGGTCTTCTGATTTCTTGTTCATATCTTGAATTCAGTGGTGGTGGTCGTGTTGTCAATCGCAATGGCCACAACAGATCGTGCTTACAAAATGTCTGATCGCGATCAGCCTCGGGCAAGACAAGCCCCACTACTGCGATCTCCTACAATCTGTGCCACTCTGTAGGATACCGTTGCTCACTATCAGAAACAAATGACGCACTAGATAGCTTTTTAACGGATGCTCAAGACCTGTAAGGAGTTCGCGATCTACATTGATTTTTGTATCCTTTTCCGTCTAGTCGATCCACACGAATTTGTAATCTGCACCAACTAACGTGGTGTCACCGAAAAGAAACTCTTGTCATTGTAGTTAAGTCTTCCTGTGTGAGGTGGTTTCTTAATAGCAATGTGTTTGACATCAAGGGAAATGTTCAATTTCTGCTCAAACTAGTCAGCGAAGGATGTCCAAGCTGCTTGTCGGGTCACTGGTAGGCTAAACACTCTATCTTTGTACGCTTGCCCAATTCTCTTCACAACTTCGGGAACCATCTGTGAAACTCTGGGCACTCCATACATGACGGCATACGAAAGGAGGCGATAGTTGTCTCCAGTGAAAAGTATCCTGGTGTCACTACCATTTTCAGTTTAGGTGAGAAACGTTGTCGGGAATAGGCGTATGGAAGACCAAACAGCTCTTCTTTGTTCCGTATTATTCGTTCTTAATTCATAGTCTTTGATTAATATTGCTTTATTTATTGTCGTATTTCGACATGTATTCACTAAAATTGACATTTGTATCTTAAAATCAATATTTGTTTCATAAATCAGACATTAGTCATATCAGATTTGTAAAATGTATTTTTGTTTAACTTAACTGCTTTTTAATATAAAGATTAAAAAAATCTCGAACAACGAATTTCCAAATACAAATCTCCAACTAGACCTGCATGCAGGAATGACGGGTTTCACTGGTGCCACGTTACCTTTGAACTCGTGTCACTTTCGGTGCCCTTGAACATATGTCACTTGCGGTACCAATGAAACCATTAAACAGATTTCCACATGCATTACAAACATCAATTAAAATAGAAGCAGATTAAACCAAATGCAGCAATATCAATTCATTTTATACACATGTTACATGTAAGTGATCCTGACAAAATTACAATACTTCCGATGATAATGAAAATGCTTAATTAGTTGTATGAAATCAGAAATGAAATAAGGCATCGTATGGTGAATATTTATGTAAATCGAATAATGATTGCAACTTTTAAAGACCAGAAACCTTGAAAGTGACTTGTAGAAAATCCTCTATTTCACGGCAACCGTGCAAGTTAAAAACTATTTTTTGGTATCTATATGATCGTATGGGATCAATCGATTTGTCGATTGGAATCAAATATCATAATTATAAAGACATGACAAATCAGACTCATTTGAAAGAAATATCTATTTTGAAGGCTAAAAATACAGTTTTTGCCAAAATCATGTTACTTCGGGTGATAAGGAAAATCTTAAATTACTTGTATGAATTCGTAAATGACATTATGTATCACACGATGAAAAGTTTATGAAAATCGAATAATAATTGACACTTTTATGGACTACAAACCTTCAAAAGTGACTTGTAGAAAACCGTCTATTTCTCGGCAACCAACAAGTTAGAAACAATTTTATGATATATATATATGGCCGTATGAATTTTATTAATATTATGTGAATGTAAACCAAAAGTTGAAATAATCAATACACATTAAATAATTCTTGGTACACATTAAATAATTCTTGGTTGAAAATAATACTGATTTTAAAAGTTAAAAATGCATTTTTGACAAAACGGCGTCAATTTGATACTAGCATACTAGCTTTGTGAATCAAATGGTATCACTTTTGTGAAAATCCATTAATAATTGACTATTTTACTGGCAAAATTACGAAAACAGTGACTATGCAAAACTACCCATTTTTCGGCAACTGCTTATATTACAAACTAATTTTTAACATACATTTTCTTCGTATGGATTATAGCTACAAGTTTATAAAAGTTACGTAGAAATATTTTTAAATCTGAAAAGCCTGAGTGGGTTGTAAATAGGTCAATTTTACACCATTTTTAGTCTCTTAATCGAATTTGCTCGAAAATAAAATAGAAATTAACAAAACTGAGCTCACACTTGTTTGCGCCTTAAAAGGGCACACTCTTTGAGTCATATAATTGTTTAAAAAAATAATATTTGTTTTCGAAAAATGGTACCTAACTGTCAAAATTGTAGTTTTTGGTAAAATTATGCCACTTCCTGCGCCGGCAGATAACACTATCGGTAACAAAAAAATGACATTTGAGACAACGGAGCATATGAACTTTGAATTATACAAATCGAACAATCAATAATTAATCTAGGACTGAAAAACTGAATAAGCCAATGGCGGCCAAGAAAAATTACGGAGACAAAAACAAATCACATTTTTGCTCTAATTATGTGTAAAATATTCATAAATAAAAAAGTTTTTTGTAAAAATTTAAATTTTCTAAATTTGGCGCCTAATATCTTCGAAGATTTCCCGAAAATCAAAAATCGAAAGTAGCGTAGCTATATACTCTGTCTCCGACTATGCCAATATGTATCGAAAGTTAAAATTCAATGATTATTGTTAAAATTACTGCAATATTTTTAAAAACGGTGATTTCGGACATTTCGCATTGTCGCAGAACGTTCAAAATAGCTTTATCCTCTAAGTCACACCCACTTTCCCAGTAAAACCGAAGAAATCGTAACGATGCGACAAGTAGTTGCTGAGATCTACTGAAAGTGGAATTGGAATAATAATAAGAATAATGATTTTAACAAAAACAATAGTGTTTCACACAAGCCACGCACTGTGAAACCCTAAATAAAAATTTTGCAAAACATTTCTTCAAAAACTTTTCTTCAAAAACTTTTCTTCAAAAACTTTTCTTCAAAAACTTTTCTCGAAATTCATCGAACCGGAACATTATGACGATCGAGCAAGCATACATGTATATACAATAAGAAAAATCGCTCGATGACCTTGACTTTTGTGAAATTACGTTTGTGTTATGTTTCTATATATAAATAAATAATCATGTTATTAATTTATTTGATAGCGACATATTTCTTTGGCCAAACGAAAGACTTTATCTCTTCTAAATCATGTAACCATGAATGTTCCAGTAATATAGCTAATACTCGTATATTCAAAGAGCGATAGTCACATACTTTCCCATGAAGCATTGTACGACAACTGTATATCTGTATTAAGACGCGTATTTTAACTTTAAAACACCCTCCGGGCCCCCTTCATTAAAGTGCAGACGATCAAAAATGTGTCCGCTATAACAAGGTACGTGAATAGGAATATGTCAGAAACTATTTTACAATTTTGAAAATGTATTTGGACCATTTTAATGGTAAACATCCCAATATCTTCTATTTCGTGTTATGGCCCATGTTTTTAGAGAAATGTTTTGCAAGATTTGTATTTGGAGATTTATATTTTGAAATTTGTTGTTCGATATTTGTTTTTCGTTGTATTTTTCTGATGAAATGTAAATATAGACTATTTTTGATTTTCTAATAAAAAAATAAATAAATATCTTATATTAAAATTCATTTTACCAATCTGATATGACAATAAATGTCTGATTTGTGAAACAAATATTGATTTTAAGATACAAATGTTAATTTTAGTGTACAAATGTCGAAATACGACAACAAATGAAGAAATAAGAATTAAGGACTATGAATTAAGAACTAAGAACATTGAATAAAGAGCTGTTTGGTCTTACATATTGGCGAGTTCAATCTCATTTATCTGCCTGAACCTTGTTTATTTTTGGAACGTTACTGGACCCCACATCAACTTGATGTGTCGGAGGCTGGAAAACTTGTCAAGCTGTTGGGATGGTTGGGATTTTGGCTGGTGTGGTTAAACGTGAAACTTATGGGAACAAAACATGCCACGATTAGCTAATAATGGCCAATCGCTATGCCTATAAGTTAACCCATCTTTGTGCGTATTACAGTTGTAGATGTTGACAAAAATGGAATGGGTTAATACATCGTAGTATGAATATTGTTTTAGTTTTGAAATGATTGTAATTTTAGACACACTGATGAAATGATAAAAAGGTTAGAAAATGCTGGTCTTGGATATCATGTAGATGCTGATGCAGCACCTGACAAGTTAGGTAAGGAAATGACTAGTAAATTAGACAATTTTTACTAACCTTTGAACCTGGTAATTGATTTTCGACAAATGTCAGGCGCGGATCCAGAGGGGGGTGCACCCGGCGCACGCCCCCTCTATTTTTTGAGGTGGCGAACAATTTTTAGCTCCATATATTCTCGCGAGAAAGGAGAACAAAAATAGTTTACGTTGGAAATCCTAATTTACAGTATTAGTATGAAATTAGTCCTTGTGGGCATTTTTTCCACCCAAAAATCACTGTTCCGGGCTTCGCACTCCCAAGTTTGTGCAGCACGCCCCTTCTTTCGGAAAATCTTGGATCCGCCCCTGAATGTATTCTACTTACAGATACTTTGATTTTGATCAAAACGTAACAATATTTATTTACGAACTAAGATCACTAAGATCTCTTTACTTCAAAGACATTGGTAATACTAGTTCTCACAGTCGTGCGATGCATTATAATAAGGTTGTCCCTATTGAGGTCACGATCTAGTACGAGCCGATAAGATCGGATACGTTTCGATACGATCAACACGATTGCCACGATACAACCAATCCATACAACCGTCGGATGCAACATATCGGAAGGGCGTTTACACGATACAATGGTTCCATTCAAAGCCGTATATAGATAAAGTTGCGACAACTGTGAAGCCAGAAATTTCATATGACGTCATGAAAATATGACGTCAAATGTAAAAAGACGCCATTTTGGGTCCCATGTCATTGCTTACTCACTATTTTATGCCCAATTATATTGCTGTGTCGAAGTTGTCTGCCCCAAAAGTGATATGGAATGTTGATAGATATGATATAGAATTCCGCGAAAAAGGGTCTATTGGCGATGAAACATGCATTTTTAAAAACGAAAAGTATAGCTGAACATACTATCATTATTAATTATTATACAAACCAGAGTACATTGTTATTAATAGCCGAATTCATAAGAGCATGAAGTAAAAGATTTCCCAGATAAAAGCGCTATTAAATATATCTAACTTGCATACGCTTTTAAAATCAGATTTTTTTTGTTCAGACGGTTAAAGTGAAAAATCAAAATATATATATAATAATTTGGGAGATAACCCATTTTTCCCTCTAGCCGGCAAAATATGCGCTCGATTTTTTGGTTTGGAGCCATTCCGGATTGTGCGTCAGTTTTTGGTCATCGATCATTAATTGTATCACCAATTTTTCGAAAATCGAAATTTCTTTAAATTGACGGATGGATACAACATTTGAAATTAGTATAACTTAAAATCAGTGTAATTTAAGTAAAAGGTGTCTAGCGCCACTCTGCTATATGTGTATGCGCGACATGTGTTTCGGGCATATGTTTTATGAGTGTCATGCGATACCAGATATCGCTCTCCGAAACTTTATGGTTTCTTTTGCAAATTGTTGGGGTAAGACGTTATCACTCCCCGCCTATGTGTCAATAATAATATCAATTTGTCTTATATATAAACGACACAAATGCAACATACAAAGACGTCATTCCACAGGTAGACAATGAAGGGGACGCAGTTAGTTTTGAGTTTGTCCGACTCCTTTGGGTATTTGCCCCCCCCCCCGCCCCATTTCCAATGAAAAGAATGATGTTGTTCTGATGTTCAACCAGTATCAAAAGTATATCAGATTTGTTACAAATTGTCTCGAGTTTGTTCCACCCATCTAAACATTTACCTACTTTTTGTTCCATCTATAAAAGCATACATCCCTACTAAATGTTAAACAAGAAAATTCAAAGACTAAAAGGAACAATAGAACAAGTACACCATAATGTCGACAAATACGTAAGACTTTATGAAATAAGATATTTTTATGATATGATTCAACCGAATGGTGCATATATGTATATGCAACGTAGATTATTGATATCTACATTCAAGTTTAACCAACTGTGTATAAATTTTTAAATTTTCGTCGAGCTGAATAAAGTATATGAATTATTGACATAAGACATCTTTGTGTGGTGAACAGTGTGTAACTAGAATTTTCTACACCAAATCTATTGCATCCAACTATTTTAAGCGTGTTGACAATATAATATTCATTTATGAGAAACTATGTCATTTCAGGATTAACATATCGTAAAATAAATTCATGTTCATTTGACGATCGACCCCCCTTTTTTTTTTACAAAACTATGGTTTATCCCAGTGTAAACATGGTTTAGAGAGTCTATCTGGGTCCGTATTCAAAGGTTTTCTAAAAGTTAAGTTAAGATACTCAATTTTTCCACTTAACTGCTTACTGACCGTATTACCTTAAATCGGTATTCAAAGATTGTATTTTACATATACTTGGCTATGTGAAAACTTAACTGCACACTTATATTATGGAATACTCACATTCGCCAAAAAGCATGAATTTTCAATTTATGGAATACCCTTCACTGCCAAAAATCACGAATTTCTGACATTGCAAGCATGTTATGCCCCCTTAAGCGCATCCCTATACTCTATTAAATTCCTAGTGTACATCACCAGGAAAACGTTTGTCGAAATATTATATTGTAACCCATTAAAATAGTATGATTATAATTTACGATAAATTATGATAGTGTGCATCCTTTGTCGGAACAGCTGTTTTCATAGATTACAATAAATAGTGGTAGTATACTGATGGATATTGTAAACTTCAATTTTTTAACAATATAACGCGACTAGAAAACAACACATTATTAGCAATACACAATGACCCTTGCCTCCTGCATAAATTATAGAATGTTGTATATAGGCCTAAATCTGTCGTTTGAGGAATTCATAGATATTGTGTGACTACCTCCATTTGACAGGCCTGACATTGACGGTACATTGTGTGTGCGAAATATTCATGTTGCATTATATTTTACCGAAATAAATACCGATTATGTGTATATGGCAATGAGTTGTAAAAAATAGATCATTCCTTGCTTCTAGTGGTAGTATAAATAATTTCTGAAATCTATAAAGCCATGTCATCACAAATGAATTTAAATTTATTATATGACAGTCATGGAAACATACAAACGTAAACAGATAAATGATCGGGGAAAGATATCCTTAACATATCTCGGTGGTAATAACCTCATACTCCATTGTGGCACTACAACATCAAATTTGACGACGAAAAAAGGTCAGCTGCGCTCGGCGACATTGTTTTTGTTTTAATCTGAATCCCCTATCTTTTAAAATCACCATTACGGGACTGCTTCTACAACATTAAAAGAAGTCATTATAATGTCACTTAACTTTAAGGTACCTCCCATAGGTCACTTAAAGTTGAGTGGATATTTCTCACTTAATCTGGCCTTTGAATACCACTTAAAGACTAACACTTAAAAGTTAAGGCAGCTTAACTTTAAGGGAAAATTTGATACTTAACATTGCCTTTGAATACCGCTTGCCCTATCCGAACTATTCTTTCGCAATTTGTTTAGGATAAATTGTATCCCGAAAAACGATATACCAAGAAAAAAATAAAATGTTTTGTTAAGTAAGGCTATACGACGCCATGACGTCATAGGTTTTATGGCGTCATAGTTGGGACCCAAAATGGCGCCTGTAAATGAGTTGTCGTAACTTTCCCTATGCAGGGCTTTGGTTCCATTCATTGTATGACAAATTTACGCCAAATGCACACCCGCGTGCCGCGTCATTTTGTTCGTTCTTAGTGACTGAATATAATGGCGTCGCTTGAAGAAGAGTGTTTTAACAGTTGTATTAGCTACTTATATTCTGTGTTAGGCCGAAGAGGAGACATATCAAAGTATAAAGAAGGTGGGCTAGGCGTTCCCTTTTGATGAGAAAACGTAGACCTATAGGTGTGTGCACGACAGTAGCCTAGCCAGAGAGCTTATCTAGGCTACCGCGAATCGTAAGGGTACCGTAAATACACTTCCTATTCCCGTCTTCATGTAGTTAGGATGCCGTGAGTTCCACAATAGTTCATGTTCCAGATAAAGAGTTATTAGACACTCTAATTAAGTGGCAATTAGGCTAAGGTCCATTTTAGAGGAGGTCGAAGCACTCGAAGCGACAGAAGAAGACATTATGATAGCAGAAATTCTGGTTGTCAAGGCAGATGTGACGTCATGCACCGTATGACGTCGTAAAATATGACTCAATTTGATTGGGTATTGCATCAGTTGGTCGGATGAGAATAGAACTGATCCTATCCATACAACAAGCTATTCATCCGATCATTCGTCTGATGAGTTGGTCGGATGCGACGGTTGCATCCGATGGTTGTATGGGTTGATTGTATCGTGTAAACGCCGCTTAACGCAGTATATGATAAGACTTGAGACTTGATAGGATCACCACGATTACTCCACGATTAAAACCACGATTTCAGTCGTAGGGTGGTTGTGGGAGTATTTATTCAAATTAAAACGACTAGATTGGAGAAAAACCATATCTCAGTGAATCGGCAGAGGTTAGTTTGCCCGACAGCACGAATTGTTGAATAAAACTGAGCTGAAGCGTGAGCAGGTAAAATCGATTCTTCAACAGGCATTGCACTCCTGTTCTTTTTTTATTACATATTGTCAAGTACGACATGGTGTATGCATATATATACGGATAGAAGGTCAGACTCCTGTGGTGAAATAGTTTCCCTTATTCGTGAATCGTCTCCGTTATTGTTAGTTTGTTTTCATTTTGCGTGAAATCTGTACATGTCAGTTAACGTAGTGTCTCTAGTCGCTGCTATGCGGGTTTGGTGTGTGTTTGCGGTCGTCCTGCACTTCCTATTTGACTATAGCAGCCCTGTGTACCCGTTGTTTACGTCAGTTTATGTTCTTTGGTTATTGTGTGACTTGTTATAATTTATAAAGGACGACTACCAATGAGAAGACTGGTCTACAGAGTACAGCCGTTGCCATCCAGTATGTTACCACTAGTATGGGATTTTGGTCAACTAAATGTACCAATTGAAGAACTATACATTCAACAAATGGTTAAGCGAGCGGTAAGTTCTATTTAAACATTTAAAAATTCGATCATTTTTCAACATCCAGTATTAATATTATATGTGATCATGTGAAAATGGATCAAATTGCTGACAAAATAACCACATAAGGGTTCTAGTATTATTAGCAAGCAAGTCCAACAAAACCCTATAACTTAATAGATAACACGTACAGTCACAGTCAATCATTTCATTATATAATTTATATATAAGCAATAAAACCTCTGCCAATACGATTCACTACTGCTAAGGTTAATCACTACGTTTATGGCTCAGTACTTTATAGGGGTTGGTGCGGGGATATCCGTTTCACTATTGGCTGGTTTCACACTACAAATAATTGACACTGAAAAAAAACGCGACAATCCGTAGAAAACTAAAAAAATCTACAGATTATCATTGTGTTTTCTGCCATATCTATGATATTAAAAAGAAATCGGTTTGATTATTTTTAATTTGACAGCAATAGAAGTGGAATATATCTTATATTATTCATGATATCTTGGTTTAAGTATATTTTGCAATTATTACTTCCAGATAGAGGAGGAAAAGCTGCCTTCTATATGTAAATTAGAAAAATCACTTAGTAAAATACTAATTGCCTGTCAAGAATTTATGAGAAAGCAGACGGTAATATATAATATATTGATTTCAGAATTATATAATGCAATAATGCCCATCATTTTGTCCCCCGCCTTTTGAAGAAAGCAAGGAACTATTAAAATGGGTTCCTCCATCTGTCTTTCTGGCTGTCTGTTTGGCCGTCGCGCTATTTGCGATACAATAACTCCCCTTCTAAATAAGCTAGAATATTGTCGTGGGTGTTTATTAGCTGCATGCATTGACGGAGGTCGAAGATAAGCATTTTCTGTTAACACTAAGCAGAGATAACATGAGAGTGATCAAACTTAGTGTATAGTTTCATTACATCAATACCTTGACTATGCCCGATTATGAGCATTTTCTGCTAATTAAAGTAGAGACTTCGATCTGATCGGTCGAGACATTGGAAACGATAACTCTCCTTCTAGCTGTGGGAGAGTGTTTAAATTTGGTGTAGGTGTTTCTTAGGTGAAGTCCTTAACACAATTCGACCACACTCATTTTCCACAAATGCGAAGCAGAGATAGCAATTTTATTGATTGAGGCTTTGCAACACAATAGATTGGGCGAAACGATGATAGATTTAAATATCTCATTACTTTCACAAATTTCGATGATAAGGATTTTCTGCTTAGACTACTTTGGAACATCACAACTATGCTTTTGATGTTAATTAGGTTATGTCAGTTAAGATTTCCTGGTCAAACCAGGCAGAGCTAAGTAATTGCCTTGGTTGATGATTTGGGATAAAATACGTTTGATTCTAACTGATGTAAAGTCGTGAAAGTTAGTGTATAGTTTCACTACCAGGTACTTCAAACATTTTATGCTTAACCTATACTATTCAAAAAAAGTAGGGGATATTTGATTTTTAAGTGTTATTAAAGTCACCTAATGAAACTGACGAAGAAACAAATGACAAAATGAAATGAAGTTCACATTCATCGATTTATTCCAAATGATCGTTAGACTAAGTAAGGCACAGACTGACCATTATAAGGGTAAAATGATACCCGGGGTCAAACAGCAAAGTTACCACAGCATCACAACAAAGTCAGTAACGTGTAAATCCCCCTCTGTTTGCCAAACAAGCATTGATCCGACGTGGCATACTCCTAATGAGACGTCTAAGGTCATTTTGGTCCAGATTGTCCTATTCCCGTTGCAACGCAGCAGCAAGTTCTTGGACATTGGCAGGACGTTGTTGACGTTGACGTAACCTCTGTCCAAGCATGTCCCAGACATGCTCGATGGGGGAGAGGTCGGGACTCAGTGCTGGCCAAGATAATGTGGTGATGTTCTGTTGTTGGAGGTAACCTGTAACGATCCTGGCCCTGTGACATCTTGCGTTGTCATCCTGGAAGAAGAAACGGCGGCCATGACGTCGTGCGAACGGCACAATATGGACTGCCAAGATGTTGTCCCGGTAGTACTGGCCTGTAACACGCCCTGCAATAACATGTAAAGCCGTTCTTCCAGCAACAGTGATGCCTCCCCACACCATAACAGAACCACCCCCAAATCGATCATGTCTGATGACGTTAACGTCTTGGAAGCGTTCGTTTCGACGACGCCACACCCTCCTACGTCTGTCCAAAAAATCAACAGTCAACTTTGACTCATCTGAAAACATCACATTGCTCCAGCGTCGATTATCCCAGTGTTGACGATCCCTACACCAACGACGTCTTGCCTGAATGTGATGATCTCTCAAACAAGGGATCACGCGAGGACGTCGGGCGCGAAGGTGACCCCTATGCAGTCGATTCCGAATCGTCTGGCCACTCACTCTCACACCAGTGTCTGTTTGAAGACGAGCGCTGATCTGATTTGCTGTGATGACACGATTTCTCAAGGCCAAGGTACGGATAAATCGATCCTGGGCTTGAGTTGTCGCCCTTGGTCGACCTGAGCGTGGTCTGTCCTGTACAGATTGTGTATCACGGTATCTGGGGCCTATTTCACGAAATTTTAACTAAGATAAGATCCCAATTTTAGTAATTTGATTGGATAATATTAGATTGATTTTAGTGCTTAGCCAATCAAAATTGAAGTATCTACTAAAATTGGATTTTATCTTAAGTTAAAATTTCGTGAAACAGGGCCCTGGACCATAGCCTGCTTATGACAGACTGAGAAACATTCATCGTCCGCGCCACAACCGCCTGTGTTGTGCCGATCTGTAGCATGCCAAGCGCACGTAACCTTTCATTTTGGGTAAGCCGACGCATATCAAAATTTGTTTTCTGGTCACTAAAACAATTAAACTGATGTTTCCACCCTGGAATTCAATGCCACAATGACTGTAACATTCAAAGTCAGAGTCGTGCAAATCTTGGGCTGGACCC
This sequence comes from Patella ulyssiponensis, assembly GCA_963678685.1. Classification (NCBI taxonomy): domain Eukaryota; kingdom Metazoa; phylum Mollusca; class Gastropoda; family Patellidae; genus Patella; species Patella ulyssiponensis. The sequence continues at coordinate 3,590,073 of OY783226.1, forward strand.
CCATGATGATCCCATGCATCACCTGCATTCCATGCGGTAGCTATTGGTGCGTTTGGGCGTCACATGTAACTGGAAATGTTTCTTCTGTTAGGTTCTATAGTGACTTTTTTCGTAGTCATTTGCATATTTTAGTATTATGCCCCCAAAATCAAATATCCCCTACTTTTTTTGAATAGTATATTAATGTCCAATAAATTAAACTGTGTCATCTAATTATTTCGCGATTTCGTCGTGCAACATCAACCTCACCGTTGGTTTGTACACAGGTTTGTCTTCTTCATTTACTATTAGGTGGATTCCTCCTTCACCTACTATTGCTGATTTACTGTTTTTCTTCACCTACTATTTCTGTTTTGCTGTTATTCTTCAACTACTATTACTTTTTTGTTGCGTTTCTCCTGTACTTATTATATATAGTTTATAGCAATATAAAACACTGTATGAAAGCCAATCCTACAGAATATCAATGTCCAATTTAGTCCACCCTACTTGACATCTTACTCAACATATACGACTTGCTGATACTAGAGAGGAGAATAAACCCATATCGCTTTCACCTGTAATATCAAATGTTTTATCGGACACTCCGCTGGATAATGGGACTGAGATTGAGAAACGTCTGTAGGCTTGACCTCATTCTAACTCATCTTTGAAAGGATGGTCATGCTACAACCGTACCTATAATAATTGGTATCTTTAATTCCTCTAGTTTAGATAATATTGTGCCTGATTTGTTTAAGAGCGTTTTCCTTTTCCCACTGATCAATAAAGCAAGATGAAATTGGTTGTAAGCATTGTGATCATAAGAGGACCTGTATATCCGTTCCCGACTTCCCCCCCCCCACATTCCTCTTTGACGAAAAACTTGGCGAGAAGCATTGGGGGTTATCGACCCCACTTCCAAATGGGGGAAAACCGGAGGACTCGGAGAAAACCCACGATGTTGGATAGGCGACCCTACATGTCTCGTACAACCGGGGACTATAAACCACGCCAGATCTTGTGATACAATGCGCACTCGCTAACTATTTGGTCATCCAACCCCCGGCTTGCTGAAACAAGTACCAATGTTTATTGCGTAGATGGGAGCCACGGTGGCTAACTGGATATGGGACTGGTTCGTTAGCCAGAAGGTAGCGTTTCGATACCTATACCTGCATTGGCTGAGAATGTTCATCGGTATTTCCCAACGTGGTTTCGTCTTGTCAGTGATGCAGGACGTAGGGCCTAAAAGGGACAGCTGTCTAGTCATTTTGATGATACGAAAACCCGAGTGTACATTGGCGTGCGCTTAAAATATCCCTTGACAGTTGGAATTCGATATAAGAGCAGACTGTATTGTCGCTGCCTGGACAGTACGGCGTTAAACCCCATTTCATTTATTACCTGCAAGACTGTAAGTTTGTTTTTATATATATTTTTAACGTGTGTTTTTCAGAACGAGTGTAGTTTTGTCAGTTTACGAGAAGTGGAGCGCGTATTAACTGTGATGAGTTGGTTTCTTAAACAGGATGCTTTACTTGGTAAAATTAGAATTAAACTTGCAGAAATTGAAGATGATGATGAAGATGGGGATGAAATGGTAAAATGATTAGTATTATCACATGCATGGGTGGCCATGTTACAGAATTATAGCTAACCTAAAACACAATGTTGACAATATAATAATACATGTTCGCAAAACATAATACATGTCACTCTTCAATACCATATCTATCTTTGATCACCTCCACCATCGGCCTTTATAACCAGTGGTACAAGGCAACATTTTTCAAACCTAACAACACGCTTTTTAAGCAATGTGTTGAAGGTTTTGTCTACGGTTAACAATATATTAGGGAGCCATGGTGGCTCAGTGGTAACATGGAGATCACATGTTCCATTCCTGCGTTTGGCCGAGAAAGTTCTTCAGACTTTTTCAGCGTGGTTCCTACTTGTCAGTGTTGCAGGAAGAAAAACCTGTCAAGGAACCCCATAATCATTGGGGTGAGATGAAACACTGCCTATCTTCTTATACCCGTCATCAATCGCCATGTTTGTTCTACAAATTGTAAACAAGTCTGACAACTGTTTAGTGCGTATTAAATTATATCTGTAGTTTTGTAATCAGTGTTCAGCTTTCAAACACTTTGTTTTGTACGTTGTGGCAATTATGATTACGGCTACCTAGGTTGCTGGAGAGTGTATTCAAAGATTTACTGTCAAATGATCATCCTAACTTTGAAAAACCTAATCAGAGAGAGAGAGAGATAGAGAGAGAGAGAGAGAGGGTGAGAGGGTTTAACGTCCACTCGATACAAACTAGTTAATTTCCGCACTGGCACATATAGTTCAAAGTTATTTCACTAATTCACCTGCGCGTACGGGTCTTTAACAGTTGGAAGAAACCGGAGGACCCGAAGGAAACCAACGCAGTTGGACAAGCGACCCTGTCACATTGTCACGTACAGTCGGGAAATAGAAACCAAGCCAGTTGACTCAATGGCAAACTTTGTGATACAGCACTCAGAAGCTAAACAAACTGTGAATTGAAGATATTCAAACAGATTTGGCCGGCGGCAGCTACCGGGCCTTGACGATGAAGAGGCTTAGTCAGTCCGAATTGGCTCGACATTATACTGACATCTATGATGCTTTATGCTGACATATATGATGCTTTACTTATGTCAAAACATTGAAACTATGCAATCATATTATAATACAGCTATAATATCTTATATATCTTATAATATATTAATAGTAAACAGTATTGCACATGGCTACCAAATACGGGCGTACGCCATACAGCACGTCATGGGTGTGTGTGTGTATGTGTGGGGGGGGGGGATATTGCTGTGCTACAGCCTAGTGTTAATTCAAATTCCAATGTAAGCCATCAACACCGAAACCAATTATGTATGTTAATCTAATATATTGCGTGTATTTTTTAAAAATAAAATTAGGCAGAATTACGAACCAAATTTTCATCATCCTAGGTCAGTGCTTATGTCGAGACTTAACCTCTCCCAAAATTCTTAAACTTAATTTAACCCTAGCCTAATACAGTAACCATGACCCTAATGTTAATCACTATTTGTGTCATTTGTAATACCATGAGTCTTCTGTCTGACGTGGAGAGCGTCTATGGGTAACCTGTCGCCACATCCTACGTACGACCCATGATCTTTTCTTACTACATATTTTCGTAGCCTTGTGATCGTCTAGAATTTATCTCTGTCTTTGCGTCTCTTTCACGTTGTGCATTTCTTCTTAATGTTTTCTTAACACGTCTGTCTTATCAGGAATAACAATGCAACTCTTCGTTTCTACATTTTATATCAAGCTTGATACATTTAGCATGGTATATATTACAATACAAAAATCATTCTCAACCACTAGTCAGCCAAACTCACTAGGTGAGTTTTCTGCTGTCTAGGAACTCAGATGGTCATCTCTCTCAGGAATCCAAATGCCTTCTGACGAATTCGCGCGAGTATCAAAGTTTTCTAGCTGCGGGATTTGTACGTTCAATTATCTAATTGGCCAAATATGATGTAAATAATTAGAGCTGTTGGTTAATTAAATGAAATGACATCGAAGCCCACCCTTATATGGTTATGGAAATTTACTCTAGAAATTGCGCATGAGATATCTGTTATCATGTTGTTGACACATAGAACCAGCTATGATTTGTTTCTATAACCCTTTTTTATATAACAATATGTCATTCAAATGTTAGTTGAATTCAGTACACACCTGCATATATGTGAATATGTTTGATCCAACAACTTGCAAAACAATAGGATATACATGTATCATAATGTCATCATTAATTTCAATAAATTGAAAACAATGTCGCAACGACGATAGTGCTACATATTGTACACCCACTGATGATACAACTGTAAATCAGTATAATTAAAATGTAATCGTGGGTAGGTAACTAATGGTTACTAGAATGCTATGTATATTTCCCATTTTCGTTGCTCCAATTTATTTTTGTCACTCTTCTGAAATTTATATCATTTGTAGGGAGAGAAAGAAGAGGATGAAGAGGATGAAATTGAGGTAGGTTAATCTTTCAGATGATGAATCTAGTGATGTAAGTTGTATTGTTTCAACGAACAACGAACAACAAGCTAGCTTCACGCCGCTAATTCAAATTCCAGTGTGAGCCATCAACACCGAAACCAATTATGAATATTAATCTTATATATTGCGTGCATTTTTAAAAAATAAAATTAGGCAGAATTACGAACCAAATTTTCATCATCCTAGGTCAGTGCTTATGTCGAGACTTAACCTCTCCCAAAATTCTTAAACTTAATTTAACCCTAGCCCAACACAGTAACCATGACCCTAATGTTAATCACTATTTGTGTCATTTGTAATACCATGAGTCTTCTGTCTGACGTGGAGAGCGTCTATGGGTAACCTGTCGCCACATCCTACTTACGCCCCATGATCTTTTCTTACTACATATTTTCGTAGCCTTGTGATCGTCTAGAATTTATCTCTGACTGTCTTTGCTTCTCTTTCACGTTGTGTATTTCTTCTTAATGTTTTCTCAACACGTCTGTCTTATCAGGAATAACAATGCAACTCTTCGTTTCTACATTTTATATCAAGCTGGATACATTTAGCATGGTATATATTACAATACAAAAATCATTCTCAACCACTAGTCAGCCAAACTCACTAGGTGAGTTTTCTGCTGTCTAGGAACTCAGATGGTCATCTCTCTCAGGAATCCAAATGCCTTCTGACGAATTCGCGCAAGTATCAAAGTTTTCTAGCTGCGGGATTTGTACGTTCAATTATCTAATTGGCCAAATATGATGTAAATAATTAGAGCTGTTGGTTAATTAAATGAAATGACATCGAAGCCCACCCTTATATGGTTATGGAAATTTACTCTAGAAATTGCGCATGAGATATCTGTTATCATGTTGTTGACACATAGAACCAGCTATGTTTTGTTTCTATAACCCTTTTTTATATAACAATATGTCATTCAAATGTTAGTTGATTTCAGTACACACCTGCATACATGTGAATATTTTTGATCCCACAACTTGCAAAACAATAGGATATACATGTATCATAATGCCATCATTAATTTCAATAAATTGAAAACAATGTCGCAACGACGATAGTGCTACATATTGTACACCCACTGATGATACAACTGTAAATCAGTATAATTAAAATGTAATCGTGGGTAGGTAACTAATGGTTACTAGAATGCTATGTATATTTCCCATTTTCGTTGCTCCAATTTATTTTTGTCACTCTTCTGAAATTTATATCATTTGTAGGGAGAGAAAGAAGAGGATGAAATTGAGGTAGGTTAATCTTTCAGATGATGAATCTAGTGATGTAAGTTGTATTGTTTCAACGAACAACGAACAACAAGCTAGCTTCACGCCGCTAATTCAAATTCCAGTGTGAGCCATCAACACCGAAACCAATTATGAATATTAATCTTATATATTGCGTGTATTTTTATACGCCCACATTTTCATGTGGACGTATATTGTCGTTGCCCCCGTCCGTCCGTCCGTCCGTCCGTCCACAATTGTTTGTGAACAGTCTACAGGTCACAATTTTTATCCGATTTCAATGAAACTTAAAATATAGGTTTATCACCCTAAGATCTCGGTTCCTGTCGATATTGGCATGTATCGAACTGTAACTTCATGGGTTATGGCCCCTGATTGTAAGAAAAATCACGTTTTTTAGCTTGTGAACAGTGTAGAGGTCACAATTTTGAACCGATTTGGATGAAACTTGGAATGCATGTTTATAACCCAAAGATCTTGATTCCTTACGATATTTGCGCCAATCGGATCGTAACTTCCTGAATTATGGCCCCTGATTGTCCGAAAAATCGCCCTTTTTAGCTTGTGGTCCCTCTGGAGGTCAAAATTGTTATCCGATTTAAAAAAAAACGTTTGATTATATCACCGTTGCATGGTTATGAAGGTTGAGTTCGAATTTCGTGAAAATCGGACCAAAATTGACTGACCAAATGGCCGCCGTTTGTACGCGAATAGTGTGAAAATATGTTATATCAAGGTTGTGGACCTTATAGAGGTCACAATTTTGAACCGATTTTGATGAAACTTGACATGTATGTTTATAACCCAAGCAGCTTGGATACTTTCGATATTTGCGCCCATTGGATCGTAACTTCCTGAATTATGGCCCTTCTTAGTTGTGGTCCCTCTGGAGGTCAAAATTGTTATCCGATTTAAAAAACCGTTTGATTATATCACCATTCCATGGTTGTGAAGGTTGAGTTCGAATTTCGTGAAAATCGGACCAAAATTGATGGACAAAATGGCCGCCGTTTGTACGCGAATAGTGTGAAAATATGTTATATCAAGGTTGTGGACCTTATAGAGTAACAATTTTGAACCAATTTTGATGAAACTTGACATTCATGTTTATAACCCAAAGATCTTGGTTCCTTTCGATATTTGCGCCCATCGGATCATAACTTCCTGAATTATGTCCCCGGATTGTCCGAAAAATCGCTTTTGTTAGCTTTTGGTCCCTCTGGAGGTCAAAATTGTTATCCGATTTAAAAAACATTTGATTATATCATCGTTACATGGTAATGAAGAGAGAGTTTGAATTTCGTGAAAATCGGACAAGAATTGACGGACAAAATGGCCGCCGTTTGTACACGAATAGTGTGAAAATATGTTATATCAAGGTTGTGGACCCTATAGAGGTCACAATTTTGAACCGATTTTGATGAAACTTGACATGTATGTTTACAACCCAAAGATCTTGTTCACTTTCGATATTTGCGCCCATCGGATCATAACTTCCTGAATTATGTCCCGTGATTTTCTTGTGGTCCCTCTGGAGGTCAAAAATTATTATCCGATTTAAAAAAACGTTTGACTATATCACGGTTTAATGATAATGAAGAGAGAATTTGAATTTCGTGAAAATCGGACCAGAGTTGACGAATAAAATGGCCGCTGTCTGTACGCGAATTGTGTGAAAATATGTTATATCAAGGTTGTGGACCCTATAGAGGTCACAATTTTGAACTGATTTTGATGAAACTTGACATACATGTTTATAACCTAATGATCTTGGTTCCATTGCATATTTGCCCACATCGGATCGTAACTTCCTGAATTATGGCCCCTGATTGTACGAAAAATCATCCTTTTTAGCTTGTGGTCCCTCCAATCTGATTAAAACACAGATCCAATTTCGTTTCGTTTTTTATAGTTCAAAATTTCGTTTTTACTTGTCTTCACTACTCTTGGATCTGGAAGACTTCTTATTTAAGTCGTGTTCTGCCTGAAATGAGGGGTCAACCAATCAAATGGTCTGTCGAATCGACCGTTTGACCTTTTCATGCATGGAACTGTGGGTAGATATTACCAGCCAATGACGTCTATACTAACACCAGCGGATTGAAAACAAAACAAAAGTAGATTTTAAAAAGCATGGCGGTCGCTAATTGGTTAATCGAATGACTGACGTTATCGGGTCAAATGTCCCGTGCTTGATACCTGACGTCATAGAACGTGAGCTCCCACTATAACTTGTTAGATCTACATGAGTGTAGGCCATCGAAAGTATAAAAAACGAAACGAAATATAGATCTATATTTTAATTAGATTGTGGTCCCTCTGGAGGTCACAATTATTATCTGATTTAAAAAAACGTTTGATTATATCACAGTTACACCGTAGTTATGGGTGAGTTTGAATTATGATTTTCTGATGATTACTTAAAATGCAACAACTCTTGTTGACTGCCCGGACGATTTGGCTGCTGTGTGGGCGTATGTTTCGTTGCCTGGCAACCTATTTTTAAAAAATAAAATTAGGCAGAATTACGAACCAAATTTTCATCATCCTAGGTCAGTGCTTATGTCGAGACTTAACCTCTCCCAAAATTCTTAAACTTAATATAACCCTAGCCCAACACAGTAACCATGACCTTAATGTTAATCACTATTTGTGTCATTGTACACCCACTGATGATACAACTGTAAATCAGTATAATTAAAATGTAATCGTGGGTAGGTAACTAATGGTTACTAGAATGCTATGTATATTTCCCATTTTCGTTGCTCCAATTTATTTTTGTCACTCTTCTGAAATTTATATCATTTGTAGGGAGAGAAAGAAGAGGATGAAGAGGATGAAATTGAGGTAGGTTAATCTTTCAGATGATGAATCTAGTGATGTAAGTTGTATTGTTTCATAGTAATAAACATCTATATTGTATTACATTATACGTTTTTAAATACTATACTTTTACATTATATTGAATTTTTCAGACATAATGAACATGATTTAATCAGTATACAACCAAGAAAAAAACGATAATAAACATCTTCAGTCATAACTTTTCGTTTCAAAAAATGATTTGAATTGTATTGTCAATATGCTTATTGTTCATCATCTATTTCTGAACTATTATAGCAAGAGCGTCGAGTTCTCGTCGATACTACAATGAAACAATTTGCGCTACATCATCCAACATTCATAGCCTCTCTCAGAATAAAATAATTTGAACAAGCTGGACGAAATGTTTAATATATTCGTTGTTCATTATCTACGCTTCATCCAAATCTTACATAATGTATCTTTTAACGATGGATATTAATTAACTGAATTGATAAACAACTGGGTGAAATGAATAAAATATAAGGATATTTTTCGTTCTTAAAGGGACAATAACACTCTTGCTGGCTTGGCAGCTCTAGAAAATAAATAATAGTCTTATTCTAAGTACTAGATGTTTATTTGTCCTACCTGTTGTGTAAATTATCCATTACATCATATTTTACTTGTTCAGAGGGTTCGAAAATATTTTATAACCCAAGTCGCATTTGAAAAGGTTTACGTTAACCTTTTCAAATCCTGTAGTTGAATTTTTCCAATTCTTTAAATTAGGTGTGTTAAGATGAAATTTGTATCATCAATTAATTGTAATATTGTAAATTAATACAATTTATTGGCCAGAATAAAGATTGGGACATATTATTCAATTACAACAAGAGTGTTATTGGGGCTTCAAGTGGTTTAAAGCTGCTTTCACAGGAAGTATTTATCGGGTGGTTATTTCAAAATAAAGATGTGCCAATTTTGGAATGTATGGAAAGTAGAAACATCCAATCTTACTGAATACATAATGGATTCTCTGCAAAACACCCGTGGGGTAAGGACTTGGCAAAAATGTCAGGGTATCCTTATTTGTCGACCCGACAGATAAGGGTTTCTGCTAGAGTGACGTCAAGGGTTGCGAGCGCGGCTTGCACAAGGTTCTCGATTCAGGGATCGCTCGGTTTTGAGAGAAATAAACTGCGGAAAGGGAAATTGCCAGAGGATAATCACAGAATTTACTTGGGCTTTGATATTTATCTTATGGTAAATGGACAGCAGTTAGAGACAAATACAGGCTTATTAACTGTTGGTAAGTTAGCTGTGGCTTCTACGTTTGCTTTCGACTCGAGTTTTTAATAAGGCTGGTAGTAGTGGGTTTCGTTTGAGATATAGAGAGTGACCTAATTTTATTGAAATACAGTATATTCATTTTTGTTTTCTAAATAGCATTTTGTTTTTATGTTGGCTGATTTATGAACTTGCTGTAAAATGCCATGTTGTTGACGATTCTCTTTTGCAAAATGTCAGCATCAAAAAACTAAAAGTAGAAAAAGTAAACAAATAAAACATTGACTCTTTTCACTTTTTGGCCATGTGATTCGAAGTCAAAACCTTCTCTTTTACCATGGGCCTGTCGATTGATTAAAATATTTTAAGGTCCATGATTGCATCTATTGGACAATTGTAATGCAATTATTACTTACAGATATCCGTCTTTCTCAGAGCTTCATAGATAATATAATATATAAGTAAATTAGGTATTTATAAATTTTCGGAACCATCACAAGAAAGAAGGTAGGCCTAGTTCAAATTGTGACTCAATGGAGCAAAAGCAGAGTTCTACAGGCACCAGTTGAACATGTTCATCAAATGTGAGTATTGTGACCCTACTAATTCCGTGCGATATTGCAATATATAGTAGTTAGTTATTTATTACTTGTAGATCTACATGTATTTGTTGTAAAAATGCAAATCACCATTTCTTGTTAATTTTCAAATTGTTTTCCATTACCTATATTATTTCACTCTGATCAAAGAAAGTGAGACAGAAAACGAGTCAAGATTATCATACCATCTTATAGAGACCCCTTGCAATATACAATCAGCTATGTGTCAATATTTCGAAACTGATCAGTGCAAAATGTATAATAAGCAATATTTTGTATTACAGTACTGGAAATTCATCTTAGAATCGTGGGATTGAACAACAGAACTGCCACAGGAAGCAGAATTACTTTCTTTTTATGAGTACATTGTATAAAAAAAACAACCGACAAAATCTGTCATTGAGTAAGTATTGTACGAAGCAAAGTAAGTATTATGACGGCATAATCATATCTGGAGAGTCTGCGCAACAAATACTATGTAGACTTCTAGCTTATTTTGCCGAACATAACTGATTTGAAATTAGAGTAAAAACAGAAACGATTGAATTTAAATCAGTTTATATACATTCATATTACATTATTATATGCGTTGCGACCCACTTCTGTCAATTTCTAGGTCCCAAATATTAGCAATTTAGCTCATTCAATGTACAGTGCAAAAACATTTTCTACCAGTGTCACAAGGACATGATGATACAGCGTTGGGTTGGTTATCTACCCATCGTGGGTTTTCTTCGAGTTACCCGGTTTCTCCCACTGTTGTTACTGACAAAATAGTACCTTATATAGTCCAGAATTGACCTAGTTTGTGTGAAGTGTGCACTAACCCCCACCGCAACCGCATTTTAATTTCTAGGTAAAATAATATACAACTTGTTATTCCAAATATTCTTTTTGATTGTTAATACAATATATTACAAAATGTTACAGATTTCACGGGCTTTCGAAAAAAACAGAATACTTGGAGTGTGCTTCCTGTAAAAGTGGAGAAAGAATATGAATATATGGTTGATTTAGAATTTCCTTGATAGTTATCATTAATCTACTTCTACCCATGCTTTGTCAGATAGTAAACAAATCACTAACTTGTGGACATTTCCCAGAAGTACTTGGCGAGGCATTAATTCGTCCTTTGATTAAGAAGCCTGGATTGGACGAAGACATCCTAAAAAATTATAGACCTGTCAGCAACCTCAGTTTCATATCCAAACTGGTAGAAACATGTGTTCTTATCCAACTTGAGTCCCATATAGCAAAACATAAACTAAACAATCCATTACAGTCAGCATATAAAAAACACCACAGCACTGAAACAGCTTTAATAAAGATTACCAACGACATTTACTGTGCCATGGAGAAACAAAATTGCATGATATTGATCTTATTGGACTTATCGGCCGCGTTTGATACTCTAGACACCACAGATTTGCTTTCAGAGCTTGAACAGGAAATTGGTCTCCGTGATACTACCCTTGAGTGGTTTAAATCATACCTAACAAATCGTAAACAAACTGTCAAAATAGGAAATGTAAAATCAGACTCGCTCCCTATGCTCTGTTGTGTTCCACAGGGTTCTGTCTTGGGTCCAGTTTTATTTATTATTTTCACTAAACCCATTACGAAAATTGCAGAAAAATATGGGCTTCATATACATTTATATGCAGACGATACCCAAACCTACATATCTATTAGCCCTGCTAACGAAACTGAAACTGTATATAACCTAGAAGAATGTCTTTCAGAAATTCACAACTGGATGACTTGTCATTTTCTTAAATTAAACCCAGAAAAAACAGAGCTTCTCCTACTTGGAACTAAACAACAACTTAAGAAACTCTCTGTGACAAAGCTGAACTTCCAACAACAGATCATCTACCCTTCAGAAGAAGCAAAGAATATAGGTGCTATTCTTGATTCGCACTTAAGTTTTAAATCCCACATAACAGCAATATGTTCTTCAGCCTACTTTCAACTTCACAGAATTGCCAAAATACAAAAGTGTCTTTCGCGTGAAGCTAAAGAGCTTCTTATCCACTCCTTTGTTACTAATAGACTAGATTACCACAATGCACTTTTATACAAACTCCCTAATTATCTCATCCAATAACTTCAACATGTACAGAACTCAGCAGCAAGACTTTTAACTTCAACCAGAAAATTTGACCATATAACCCCATTACTTAAATCTCTGCACTGGTTACCCATTAAACAACGCATCAAGTTTAAAATCATATTGATGACATACAAAGCACTGAAAAATACAGCTCCATCTTATATGATAGATTTAGTTACCCCACACACGTCTCATCGATGTCTTAGATCCTCCGATAAGAGTCAACTAAGTATTCCAAAATTTAACTTAGAAATAGGAAGACGTGCCTTCTCTTTTTCTGCTCCTTCATTGTGGAACGAAACTCTAAAAAATATTAAGGATCTGCAATCCATAGAGTCAACAGAAACATTCAAAAAACAAATCAAAACCCTGCTTTTTCACGAAGCTTATTCATGTTGATTTCAAAGCGCAATAGAAACTATTAAAAAGTGATTTTGTGCTATAAATATCAAGGATTATTATTATTATTATTATTACAAACACACTAGTCAGGTGAACACACCTGATGCTCGATTCCCGTTTCAACAGCATTTATGGTTGTCTGTAAAAAAAATGTTGTGTTGTTTAATTTCTCTGGAAATTTTTGAACACATTTAAATCTAGTGTATTTGTTAAAAGTTTAATAAAATGTATAGATCTTACTATAAGTTGTCTTCAATTTTTCATTCATCCAGCTAATCTTTGTCTTCCGCCAAAACTGCTTCGCTTTCCCTAGATGTAGAAGTACCTGTGCCTCGACCTCTGCCCTTGCTTTTTACTACTCGAGCTACCGCTAAAGGAGAATCCCCATTTGAACAAGACATCAATACAAGACAATGAGTATATCGAATTGCAGGCTTATTATCAATGGATGGTATTATACGGAACATATGTTTTAAAACAAAATAGATGAAGATGATGCCTAAAATCCTCTTTGGGGCTAACATGTTTCAATTTTATTTTAAAAATTGGCTTGCACATTTGAGTTTTTACAAAAGTTTGAGTCTTAAGTAGTAGGAGCCGAAGAAACCCCAAGGGTTGCATTGACTACTGACATAGCTCTAGTTGATACATTCTATTTGGTGTGTGAATGAAATAAAATTAGCTTTTTTCTAGGATTTTCAATTTACCTGTACTAGCTATAGTTGTTCTCGCAATCCGAACCTCTATTTATCTGTTTATACAGACACTTTTACTGTGTATACAAATACACAGGACCGCCTTCGGCTCATCCAAATGGTCGACCATAGTTCAACTCGGTCTCGACCGTGTACACCCGAACTTGAAATGGTCAGACTATAATAGTCGCGACCATGCTTAACCAACCTTTTGAGGTCGGTTTAGGCTGGCCAAGTCAGATTAAAAATGGCGGCTGGCCACAAATGATGTGTTGTGTTGGAATTGTTATTTGAAGAAAGAACGTATACTACCAATGTTGCTCCAGAACCTGAAAGTTATTTAAATTCATATAACATATTTAAGTAGTTTCTATATTATATAAATTGGATAATCATTTTTTGTCAATCAATTCGACCACAAGGCTGATGTCAGACTGAAATTGTGACAGTACTGAAAGTGACGGTATTATAGTAAAAATAATTCAACTATTTGTTAATTTTATTTGGAAAAACAGTAAAATAAACAAACGATTTTGTTCATTTAATACATGCGTTTAAAATACATTGTAAATATAAATTGTATATTTGGTTGATTTGTTTATTTTATTGCCTGGGGATAACTCTGTCACTGACTCAACTGTGAGTAGATTTCTTGAAATCGTCGTTATCATATTCTACCTCAAGTACAGCTTTTTCAGCATAGTCAGAAACTTTTGGCAAACGTTCCGGGAATTTGCATCCGAAGAATGATGTGGTCATATCAAAGTTTTCATTAAGCAAACTTGCGTTTTCGTTAGGTAAAAGATTCTGTAGCAGTTCATTGAAGGTAATGGCGTCTATTTTGACGACCATGGTCGAACTAGCTTTCGTTCGGGTGTAGTGAACTATACTCTGTCTTTTAGTCGTGACCATACAAGCGCACCCGAAGGATGCTCAGGTTGTCGAATCTCTAAAGGTCACCATTGTTTTCGATTTAGATGAAACCCAAACACAACATCATGGGTTAACGCAACTTGTGAAGTATGTATGGAATAGCCAACCCTCGGAGAGGCCCCAATTTTTGTCCGATTCAGATGAGTTCGATTTTGCTTCGCATTGGGTTGCACATTGCAACCCTTGTCTTTTACGTTAATTCGTGGTAAACGCAATAGAGACCATAGGTTTTAACAAATGTATTTCAAATCTGTAAATATTCAGCACAGCGTTACCTTTCCTACCGGGGCGATCTGTAGCCCTCTCCGTGGTCGGTCGTCCAGAGAAAGCGTGCCACTTAGTCGTTTTCCACACCCGACGTGTGACACATTCTCTGCTACACATATTTTGTTGTCCGTTTATCGCCAAGGATTGACCCTGGCAGGGATTCTCTAGGACTTCATTTGTTGTGTACGCGAAATAATATTGTCATCGAGAACAGCAGTACAATAGACTATTAAATATATTTTATGTCAGGGCAGTCTGTCTCACGGAACGAGTTGGCTGATGGAACCCACCACATCATGGCTCTCCTACGAATCAACGGGGGTTTACTAGTGTCTCAAGAATCCATACGACACCTTTTAATGAACCCAGTGGTGTCTGACTATTGGATCCCTGGTTTAACCCTTTTATAGGACCAACAACTTCATTACTGAGATTTCTGCAATTAATTAGGTGATTGGCCAATTAATTCTATTTGCGTATCTGGTAATTTGGTAATTTTCCATCGCAGTGTGTTTAACAATAACCAAACTAGCCTTGACTCAAGGACCTCATATCCTGTTAATATCATAATATTGGGAACAGTAATTGCGTGTCCAATAAACACATATTAAACGTTATTATTTATATATAGGATAAATCACTAATTTTATTACAGGCCCCGGGTTATTGAAACTCTTGTCAGAACGAGCTTACCTGTAGCATTTAACAATTTTTTTTCTTATGTTTTGTGAAGCATTTGGTTCGCTAGAGGACGTGATAAGAGAGTGATAAGCAATTGTATTATTCGCGGATTTAGATTACTGAAAGTGTTACGGGCCTTTGGATTCGAATTTAGTGCTTTAATTCTAAGTAAAATATTGCATAATAAAAATTTCTTTTACGCTCAGATTTTAAAATTTATTTTGTCAGGTAAATGATGCAAGTTTGTCCCTCATATTGGCCCTAGCTGTGTGTTACCGGGCTGGGTTAAGATGTAGAGGAAGATTCGATAAAAATATTGTTGAACACTTCACAGCACCATGCTCTGTTCCTGGAGGACTGAAACAATTTAAAACTGTCATAGAAAGGTAGGTTTACTGTTTGTAGAATGTCTGATACCACTTCTCATTTAACCACGTGTCAGATAATCTATTTCGTATACAAGCAGTGATTATTGGCTTGTTCAAATCCTTTAAAATTTATCTACGTTTATTTATTGTTAGGTGTCAAGAATTGTTTCTTAAAGATGTAGAACTGGACATAAACATTGCTAAAAATCAGGCATTAAAGGAAAATGTGTTTCTAATGGTTGTATGTATAGAGCTTAGAATACCCTTATTTTTGGTTGGTATACCAGGAAGTTCCAAATCCTTGGCTAAAGCTATTGTAGCTGATGTAATGCAAGGGAAATCATCACGATCAGATTTCTTCAAACATTTCAAACAGGTAGAGTAAAATTAAGCGCTTACAATTTATCCATATTCCGAATTCCCCAAACAATTAAATAGGTAAATGTAGCGCAAAATGTAGATTCGCATTGTTGTGTGGAATGAGTATAACGGTCCTCTAATATGTAATTGCAAAGTCGGCCTGACAATGGTTACCATGACCATTCTGTCATAATCAGAATGTTCAACACGTAAATAGAAATGATGCGATTTATAGGGAAAAGTAAAAATCACGCCGAAATGACAGTTTTTAAAATCAGAAAAGCAACCGCGTCAGTAAGTTACCTTTCACGACCACACGAGTATATGGGCATTTGAGAACCTCCACTGTCACATGTCCCAAACTGTGATAAATGGTTGAATGACCATCGGAAATGTCCGTGGCTGAGGTGCTGCCAATTTCCAAACAAAAAGTAATATTGGTCCTCTACTTTCCTTGATCTTTATAAAGGCAAGATACCCCACTTCATGTTAGTAATTACTATACTGATCTTTTTGCTCAAGACAATATCCTTTTTTTTTCTTCAAACGGATTTACTAATTTTATTTAATTGTTGTAATTGGTAATGGCATGGTAAAACTTGCTAAAAAGACAAAAGCCATGTTAATAGCTTCAAACAAATACAAACAGCTTGTCGATAAAAATAATGGAAAATCAATCGAAAATGTATCTGAAGCAATGTTATTAGGACTGCTGTTGACCAAAATTTAGTTTGAAATCTCCAATTTAACTAAATGTCCAAAATCCTATTCCTCAAAAATGTATCTCCTGACAAAGTTAAACCATATCTACTACAACATGGAAGAATTTTATTTTTACACGGCTATATGTTACCATAGTTTGACTAATGTCACAGTTTGGGGTAATGCAAATAAAAGTAAACTAAAGGTCCTGTATAAAATTTAGAAAAAAAGTGCTGTAATGAGCATGTTGGGTGGAACGCCAGATTTACATACGACATCTTTATTTGCATCTAGAAATTGGCTCACAATCTACCAACACATTTTTAAAATAAAACCCAAGGAATCCTCACTTCCAAAAATCGTAGAGGCCATTGCCATCATATTCATATAATACTTTCTGTGGGGAGTCTAAATTGACCGAAACTACCATGACATTGAGATCAGAAAGTCAACTTAATCTAATAATTCCAAAACAAAAAGTAAGAAAACGGCAATGACGGGAACATTTCAATACACCAGGTATTTATTCTGAAAATCACTACTTGAAACTGTGACACATGTGTCCACATGTTTTATTTTCAAAACTTGATTGGTTAAACATGTCATATTTTTTTTAAAAACTTGTTGATCACTGTTGGCCTCTGAATGTATATATGTTTATATGTCATGTTTGCTTTCTTGTGTGTTTGATATTTCTTTATTATAAGCATGTTTGTGTGAATATTGATACTGTGTAGTTGTAAATAGGAACTCGTGTACTAAATATGTTGGGGGATCACGTGGTTAAGTGGGTAAAACGATGGCTCGCTAGTTGGAGGTCAGGTGTTCGATCCCTGCATTGGGCGAGAAAGTTTCATCACGATTTTCCGGCGTGGTGTCCCATTGTCAGTGATGCAGAACGGTGGGCCTGGCAAGGACAGTTGTCTAGTCGTTCGGGTGGGACGAAAAACCGAGGTCCCGTGCACACATTGGCGTGCACGTAAAAGATCCCTTGACAGTTGTAATTCGATATAAGAGTAGGCCGTAAGGTACATCCCTATCGTTTGGGGTGCATGCCCATCCCCCAGGGGCAGAGCCACGCCCATTTTCTTTTTGCGTGGCTGTGTCGCCTACAGGTCACAATTCTTAAACAGTCATCTTGAAACTTTAAATACTTATTGTCCCCCGCCTTTCGAAGAAAGTTGGGGGACTATTAAAATTGGTTCGTCCGTCTGTCTGTCTGTCTGTCTGTCCGTCCGTCACACTTTTTGGGGCACAATAACTCTCTTCGTAATTGAGCTAGAATGTTCAAACTTAGTGTATGTGTTTATTAGGTCAATGCCTTGATGGAGTTCGAAGATGAGCATTTTCCGCTTAGGGTAAGCAGAGATAAGCAATTTAATTGGTTGATGCTTTGGGACACGATGACTTTAGTTCTAATTAAGTGAGATTGATGAAACTTGGTGTATAGTTTCATTACAGTAATACCTTGACTAAGTTCGATAATGAGCATTTTCTGCTCAGGGTAAGCAGAGCGATACGCAATTTGATTGGTCGAGACTTTGGAACACAATAACTCTCCTTCTAGTTGAGTTTCTCCTTCTAGTTGAGTTAAAATGTTCAAACTTGGCGTATATGCTTATTAGGTCAATGCCTTGATGGAGTTCGAAGATGAGCATTTTCCGCTTAGGGTTAAGCAGAGATAAGCAATTTGATTGGTTGATGCTTTGGGACACGATAACTTCAGTTCTAATTAAGTGAGAGTATCGAAACTTGGTGTATAGTTTCATTACAGTACTACCATGACTAAGTTCGATAATGAGCATTTTCTTCTCGGCGTAAGTGAGCATTTCCGCTTAGGGTAAGCAGAGATAAGCAATTTGATTGGTTGATGCTTTGGGACATGATAACTTTAGTTCTAATTAAGTGACATTGATGAAACTTGGTGTATAGTTTCATTACAGTAATACCTTGACTAAGTTCGATAATGAGCATTTTCTGATCAGGGTAAGCAGAGCGATACGCAATTTGATTGGTCGAGACTTTGGAACACAATAACTCTCGTTCTAATTGTGTTAAAATGTTCAAACTTGGTGTATATGCTTTTTTGGTCAATGCCTTGATGGGGTTCGGAGATGAGCATTTTCTTCTTAGGGTAGGCAGAGATGAGCAATTTGATTGGTTGATACTTTGGGACAAGATAACTTAGGTTCATCTTGATTGATGATTTTTATGCCAATACAATGACTGCATTCTCATTCAGTAATGGATTCGACAGTAACAGTGTATAGAAACGATTGACTCGGACACGAGGGCCCTTTTGTCAAGCGTGGGGGCCCTTTTGTCTGCCTTTAGGGTCCTCCTAACTAGGGTACATTTTCATTTTTCTCGTCGGTTTTAGCATTTTCCTTTATAAAACACTTTTGGATGACACTTCGTGTACAGTTTGATTGCTCGATGCGTTTGAAAAAAATAAATGTGCGATTAATTAGTATGTGTCATCTATTTATTTTGGGATTTCGGCGGGGGACATCAGCCTCACTGTTGGCTTGTTCCTTATACCCTAAGGATGATCGCATGCCCGACACCCCTGGGACAGGGCCACGCCCATTCTTGTATTTGTGTGTTTGCCGTCTACAAGCCACATTTTTCTTAACGTATGATCTTGAAACTTTGAATACCTATTGTACCCCAAGAAACATCGCTATCATTAATGATACTGAACTTGCGAATTTATTCTCTGATTTCTTTCAAATAAAAACACAGAAAATACGAACTGAACTTGATGATTTAAATAAAACTATTGACTTTAACGCTCAGGATTTTGATAAGTTAGAAAACTCTGTTTATTTAGAAAAAATTAACTTGGTTAGTGAATCTTTTGTTTTAAAGTTAATTAAATCGTCTGCTCCTAAATCTTGTTCATTAGATCCTATTCCGACTCCTGTTCTTAAGGACTGTCTAGACGAAGTTATTCCAGTTTTCACTAATATTATTAATTCTTGTATATCATCCTCTACTGCTCCCAACATTTTCAAACAAGCTTATGTTACCCCTTTAATTAAAAAGTCTACACTGAATCCTAATATTTTTAAAAATTACAGACCTGTCTCTAACTTAAGTTTTATTTCTAAAATATTAGAGAAATGTATTGCTTCTCAGATAAAGGCCCATCTAGATGATAACTGTTTGTATGAACCATTTCAAAGTGCTTATAAACAATTTCACAGCACCGAAACAGCCTTAACCCGGGTTTCAAATGATATTTTGATGGAAATTGATAATAGAAAATGTACATTTTTAATTTTATTGGATTTATCTGCTGCTTTCGACACAGTGGACCATTCCATTCTTCTACGTAGACTACAGTTTAAATTCGGTATTTGTGGCTCTGCATTAAATCTTTTAGAAAGCTATCTTGTGGGTAGAAAACAGTTTTTTAGTTAATTGTAAATCGTCGTCTGAATCTGTTTTGTCATCTGGGGTTCCCCAGGGTTCTGTTCTTGGACCGATTTTATTTACCCTCTATACGTCACCATTAGGTTATATTGTTAGAAAATATGGTCTCAGCTTTCACTTGTATGCCGATGATACTCAATTATATATTTCATTTAAATCTAATTGTCCATCCTCTTTCAATTTATCAAAACTGCAACTTGAGAACTGTATTAGTGAAATAAAAAAAAGGAAGTCAAAGAACTTTCTAAAATTAAATGATGATAAAACCGAATATTTGTTATTAGGCTCAAGGCATCACTTAAGGAAATTTGCACATGATAATCCCCCTGTTGTAATAGGTAATTGTGATATATTTTCATCTGATTCTGCTCGTAATATTGGCGCAATCTTTGATAGTTTTATGCTTAAGGGAGCTCAAGTAAATAATATTTGCAAATTGTGCTATTTTAATATTAGAAGTATAGGTAAAATACGTAAATTTGTAACTGAAAAGGCCACTAAGTCACTTGTTAATTCTCTTGTCACTTCTCGATTACATAACTTTAATTCACTTTTAGTTGGTTTACCGTTAAAGCTTATAGATAAATTACAAAAAGTACAGAATACTGTTGCTAGACTTGTTACTTTAACTAAAAAATGTGACCACATAACTCCTGTTTTATACAATTTACACTGGTTACCTGTTAAATATCGAATTGATTTTAAGATTTTGTTACTTACTTTTAAATGCTTAAATAATCTAGCTCCTGTTTACCTCTCAGATCTTTTAGAACTTTATAAACCCGGCCGAACATTACGTACATCAGATAACCTACTTTTAAAGCCCAAAACTATTCAACTAGTCTCTTATGGTCAGCGCTCTTTTAGTTATCAAACACCTGCTTTATGGAATAATCTACCATTTAGTTTAAGATGTTGTACATCTCTATATTCTTTTAAAAAACAACTTAAAACACATTTATTTAATCAGGCTTTTAACTGACTCGTTAACATCTTGTTGTTTATTTATGATTACATTGTCACTTTGTAAAGTGCCCCTGAACATGTTATATGAAAGGGTGCACTATAAATATGCTGTAATAATAATAATAATAATAATAATAATTTGGGGTGCATGCCTGACCCCCTGAGACAGAGCCACGCCCATTTATTGTATTTGTTTGTTTGTCTTCTAAAGGCTGCATTCCTTAACGTATCATCTTTGAAACGTCACATAGTTATTCTTTGTACCTTAAGGAAGATCCCTACCGTTTGAGGTGCATGCCCAGCCCCCAGGGACAGTGCCACGCCCATTTTCTTTTTGTGTGTCTGTGTGTCACCTACAGGCCACAATTCTTAATCGATCGTCTTGAAAATCTTTTATATACTTATTCCTTATACCCTAAGGCTGACCAGTATTGTTTTTGGTGCATACCCGACCCCCTGGGACAGAGCCACGCACAGTGTTTGTGTGTCTCGTGTTTGCGTACAGGATGCAATACTTAACAGATCCTTTTAAAACTTTGCATACCTATTGCTTATACCCTAAGGAAGACATCTATTGTTTTTTGGTGATTGCCCAACCCCCAGGGGCAGAGCCATGCCCAATTTATTTTTACTTCGTGTCTTAATGGATCGTCTTTAAACTTGGGATATATATTCCTTTATAGCCTAATCACGACAACTTCATGCCCGACCCCCAAAGGCAAGCCACGCCCAATTTTTTGTTTGTCGTTTACAGGCCGCAATTCTGAATGAATCAGCTTGGTACTTGGCATATGTATTCCTTATAGCCTGAGCGCGTCCACTATTGATTTTGGTGAATGTCCCGACCCCAGGGGCAGAGCCACGTCCACTGTTAGCCTTTAGCGCCTGAAAGGCACAATTCTGAATGGATTATCTTGGTATACTTATTCCTTATGCTCTATGGACGGCAACTATGATGTTGATGTACAACCGTCAACGCTAAACAAACCAAACGCCTAGCGTTGTTGACAAAGTACCATAACAATCAAAGCAGGAATGTGGAAGTATATTGTAGCGTTAGCCTTATGTTTGAACTATTCAATCCAAATCTGGCATAATGTCTTGTATTAAATCTCAATATGATTATTTCAGCTAAAACTAATGTCTCTTTATTTATCCTCCAGACGCACATGATATCATTTCAATGTAGTTCATTATCGAGAGCTGAAGGTATAGTTAGCACATTCAAACAGAGTGCTAAAATTCAGAAAGATAAAAATTTGGATACTTTTGTTGCCACTGTTGTTTTGGATGAAATCGGTCTGGCTGAAGATTCTTCAAGAATGCCATTAAAGGTATGGATGTGAACATTTATAAATAAACACTGACGTTTGATTCATTAGTAATGAAACACAATAATTTGTAAGTGGGCATAATAGGACACAATAATTAATAGTGCAATGTAATAAAACACGATAATTTGTAAGTAGACATGACGGAACAAAACATAATAATTAGTAATGTAATGAAATACATGTATTAGTAGTTCATGAAGCACATTAAATAGTAAGTAGACCCAACGAGACAGATTAGCAATGAAATAAAATACAGTAAGCAGTATTTAAAACACTACTTAATTAATTTTCGTATCATGTTTGATCGTTAAGGTATATTTATAGCACAGTTAAACTTGTTAACGTAATCTTTATAACAAAATTCAAAGATGCATTTAGTTCATCGCCGCCAACAACTCTCACGTATGTGGTGTCAAATTAATAAGATGATCCCGTGTGTCGTTTAGGTCCTAGGCGAAGCCGTGTATCCAGCTACACTATAAACCTCAGAATGCCTCGTTCGGCATTTTTATCAAAACGTGGTAAATCTTTAGCACGATTTTGCCACGTTGTAACAAGGGAAAAAAATGCCTCGTCTGTCTGTAGTTCCAAAACGTGTTTTTTTTTTAAAAATTGCCTTGTTATTGGAAAGAGGTATTTTGATCAGAACGAGGCTGGGTGAAAATGCCTCGTTTACTAAACGTGTTGGTTTTTTTTCAAGATAATTATTAGTGGTATTTGCTATCAGCGAATTTGTGAAAATTAAGATTTATGTTATTTAATACGAAAATTAAACGAGTCCAAGCTATAATATTATAATCAGAGAAATGTTCCAACAAAGGAAAAGACAAGGCAAGAATATACGCCATACCATAAATTATTATGGCATTATTAATTGTAACGTATGAGGTGTGCTTTATTTTACATTTTACATTTTAGACAATTCATATACGCTACACACTATAATGTTTGTTGTATATTTAAGACATTACATCCCCTCCTTGAAGATGGCTGTGACTCAAATGAAACCCGTGAACGACATAAAAAGGTATACTAAACTGGTTACGTTATCCATGAATCAACTGATCATCATTTTGGGCGGGAACGACAGGAGTGACGTCGTGGATCCCGACATTTTTGAAATCAGCATACCCAAAAACCCCTTAGGCCAAATTGTGATGCTTCTCCCCGGAAGTGCACGCACATTTCACATATCCGCCCCACTATAATTCTTGTTTCTTCATCTTGATTCTTCATTCTTGATTCTTAACGTTTCTCGAAATTCATCGAACCGGAACATTATGACGACATGAACGGAAATCAACCTGGCATACAATAGGTCAAAATACAGTTTAACCCCGCCCCCTCCCCCAATTGCAACAAAAGGTTTCTCATCTGATTCTGGCAGGGTTTAGTGTACTTTATAACACACTAAAAGTATACCCTAAGTCCATAACTATTGACCCAAATTTGACGATCTTGATTCCTATCCTCCGGTTTTGGAGGGCAAGGAACATATTTGGATGTCACTGAGCTGTTCAATCATTACGAAATTGAAGTCATAATCTTCAGCTGTCCACTATCACCTAACGCACAAACATGCCTATCGGGGGCTTTATGGCCACATGGGGGGGGGGGCGACCACATGGGGGAGGGGGCACAAGCTGTGTTTTGAGCATTTGAAAAAAAACAAATTCTACCCGCGAAATACGAAATAGAACTTCCTCAAAACTAGATAATATGCAGTTTACTCGTTTACCACAAGCGCAAAATACTGTACATTCTAAGCCATCCCTAGAGCAGGTACAAGCAATTAAGCGTAATACTTTGGGTGTCACTCTTGCATCCATATCTTATGAGCCACAGACGTAAGTTGACCGGTTGTAATGTTCTCAACTGGATGTCTT
Source organism: Patella ulyssiponensis (assembly GCA_963678685.1). NCBI lineage: Eukaryota > Metazoa > Mollusca > Gastropoda > Patellidae > Patella > Patella ulyssiponensis. Next base: position 3,614,230 of record OY783226.1, read on the forward strand.
TAACCCTAGAATACCTTTCCAGATCAAGTTCCGGTGGATTATGGTATTGACATATTTTTACGTTTCCTGCAAATGTATCATTCGTTGGAACAATACTACATGCCTTAGCTGGGGATGATGACGATATATTTCCAGTTTTGTACGCCCACAACCCCACCGTGTTCTATTCATCGATTTTCAAGAGCTCTGTCCATAGCAAGCTGGCAAGAATCGCGTTACAATGGAATCACCAATCGGGGCAAGAACAACCGTTCACATTGGTCAAGCTATGGAGAAACACGTGCTATTTATCTTTGAAATCCTTCCAGCTCATACTCCTACACGGTTATATGCTGTTATGTTGTGGGAAAGGAACAGCTTTCGATGCGGTGAGAGCTTGATTGTATTCCCTGTCACAGGAAATGTATCGTCATCATCCCCACCAAAACCAATGAATTATGCATTTGCAGGGATCGTAAAAAGAGCTCATAACCGAGTTATTCTGTGGCGTTCACTGGAAGATGGTAATCCGTCGGAGATTGGTATGAAACTGCATTGCTGAGTGGAGGATACCAAATTGAGAACATTACAACCCGTCAACACTTGCCCCGCCGTCTGTCATTTGGCTCACCAGATGCGGATGCAAGAGTGGCACGCCATGCAGTACACTTGTTTGTAGATGCACCTGAGGTGGCTTCGAATGTACAGTATTTGAGCTTGTGCTGTCGCAGGGTGGAGCCCGGAACACGACCAAAGGATTAAACTGAATATTGCCTAGATTTATGAGGGATATATGTGGCCCTGGATCCCTTGGTTGCCATGTGTGTTGTGTTATCGTATTACTCAAAAGATCCTTTATCTCGAAATATATAGTTTGTTTCTAGATATAGTTTGATCTGGGAAGATAACGAGTTTTATGGTCATATTGTCTTGCATTTTAGATTTTACTATCACCTAATCACCCCACAACAAAATGAATTATTTCAGAAAATTTCTTGACCCCTGGCCATGGGACATACGCTTATACGCCACATTTATCACCCTAGAGTAAATACTATGCGAGTTACATAGTACTATTTGAAATGGCGGCCGTCCTGGACGCCATCTTGAATTTCTTAAAACGCTCAAGGGTGACCGAGGTTCACCCGGCAGATTCTGAACGATGACACCATAGACTACCAATATTGTAGACAATATTGGATTTGGCAACTTAACTATTAGAATTTCTAGTGGCATCCTGGGAGATGTTTTTTAATCAAAGATACATTAGTAATAAATTTTGTTTAGTTTCAAATATTAGTTGTGATAATATGGCGTGTCGTAATTAGCTCATATACTTGAAACAAACACTGTTAATTGTTAAATTAAAAAACGTTTCCGCATTCCATTTTTCAACACCCTGCTTCGGTTAGTTTTAGTTTTACCATGTCTAATTTATTGTACAGGTTTCGTTTGTTGGAATATCAAATTGGGCTTTAGATCCAGCTAAAATGAATCGAGGTATTTCGGTGCAGAGAGAAGTACCAGAAACTAAAGATTTAATGGAGACAGCCGAGTAAGTAAATTGTGAATAGTTTTCTCATCTAGTCCATACGTCATTACCTGAAGTTCTAGAAACTATTATACATATAGAACGGTCTGCGGTCAGTAATCTACACATTTTGGTCTAATTAATTCGCAATTTTAATTGAAAGATTGTCAGATCATGGAAAGGTTGCCAGATCGGCCCGGTGTTTATTAGATCATTGTCTTGACGGGGTTCTAAGATGACCTTTTTCTGCATAGGGTCATTGAGCAGAAATAAGCAATTTGATTGGTTGATGCGTCCGTCCGTCTGTCCGTCACACATTTTGGGACACAATAACTCTCTAATTGAGCTAGAATGTACAGACTTGGTGTTGGTGTTTATTAGATCAGTGTCTTGACGGAGTTCGAATATGACCATTTGGATGACTCGGGTAAGCAGAGATAAGCAATTTGTTTGGTTGATGTTTTGGGACACTATAACTTTATGTCTAATTAAGTGAGGGTGATGAAACTTTGTGTATAGTTTCATTACATCAGTACCTTGACTAAGTTCGATAATGAACAGAGCGACAAGCAATTTGATTGGCCGAAACTTTGGAACACAATAACTATTCTTCCTATTGAGCTAGAATGTTCCAATTTGGTGTAGGCATTCATTAGATGACTGCTTTGGTGGAGTTCTTACAGTAAGAAGAGATAAACAATCTGATTGGTTGCTACTTTGAGGCACGATAACTGTGGTTAAAATGAAGTGAGAGTGATGAAACTCAGAATATAGATTCGTTATTATATCATTACCTTGAATATTCTGCTTAGGCTAAGGGGCGATAAGCAAAATGGTTGGTCAAGACTTAATATTAGATCATCCGTTTATTTTGGGATTCGGCGAGGGACATCAGCCTCACTGTTGGCTTGTTATCCCGCGCCGAACGAAGTTAGGGAGGGATATTGAAACAGGACCCGTCCGTGTCGAATTTGTTTCCGGAGCATATCTCTTAAACCGTTCGAGATATCTTTCTTAAACTTTGAACACACAACAACCTATGACAGTAACTGTGCCTTTTGCTATTTAGGAATATCTCCATGGGAACAAATTTGATTTAGTGTTTGGTGAATAAATTTGTTTCCGGAGCATATCTCATAAACCGTTTTGAGATATCTTTCTGAAACGTTTTACACACATATCAACCTATTACAGCAGTTGTGCCTTTTGCTATTTAGGCATTTCTGGGATTTATATTTTTATTTCCATTATCATTATTATTACATGTATTTTGGTGTATTTCTATAGCGCACCTTTTACAAAGTGTTTAGATGCGCTTTACAATTCAATAAAATTATAATATGCAGAAAGACAATATGATAAAATCTTAATAAAACAATACATTGGTAGGGTGCCCCACCCTAAATGAATATCTCCAAATATCTCGACAATTACACCACAATACTAATATATTTAGAAAGCCTTAAACCTGTTTCACACATTTATAGTCACTAAATAAACGACCATGCTGTACTTCATAAGCTATGATCATTAAACCATACATAAGTAATACTGAAAAATGGTTTGGAGTGGCGTCCATAACATCCAGACACTTTTGAGTAAAAGATAGGTTACGTGCCCTTGTTTTGAAATTAGTCTCGCTTAACTAGTCTACCGATCATTCTACGTCTAATTGACGGGTCGGGATAATCAAGACTACTTTTTTTACGAAACGTGGAACAAGAAATTGAATTTAGAAGCACCAACATCAGGCAACTAAACAATATTTTTAAGAACCTTGTCAAAGTAAAATGAAACTACTGCTAGTATCATATTCTTGCTGTACGGCATGGAGTCAGAGATATTATTTGTACTTAACCAAAATATGCAGCTTCTAATGGTACAGCTAATTAAAAGGCAATTTAAAAAATAAAACGAGCGTAATTTCTAAAGATGCCGTAATAACCAAAAAGTTAAATATTATTGCTATTCAGAATCGTCAACAATAGATTTTTTACGGCTGTAGTAGTGTTTGGTGTTTTGAACATTTCCGCATGCTGTTGCTATTTATAGCCTCAACGAGTGTGCGAGACTGTTAGAAATCAGTAGTAAGTTATTCAACTAAAACGTGCAGGATCAACGTGTCAAGAACAACTTTTCAGTTGGCACGTGGGGCACCCTAACATTGGCGCACATTACAGTATCACAATAATAATAGCGTAAAAGAAATACAAATTTAGCTATAAAATCTACAGCAAATTTCTATGAAATGCTTCAGTAAAAAAAACAGTTTTTAGATTAGATTTAAAAATCTGAAGTGATTCGCAGCTTCTTATTGTTAATTGTAATTTATTCCATAGTTTAGGAGCATTAACAGCGATCGACTTAGCGTTGGATTCACAAAGTGACCAGTTGTCACTACTAGAACGGAGTTGACGGTTGTGTTTATTGTCCCCCGCCTTTCGAAGAAAGTTGGGGGACTATTAAAATGGGTTCGCCCGTCTGTCTGTCTGTCCGTCACACTTTTTAGGACACAATAACTCTCTTCCTAATTGAGCTGGAATGTTCAAACTTGGTGTATGCATTTTCCGCTTAGGGTAAGCAGAGATAAGCAATTTGATTGGTTGATGCTTTGGGACACCATAACTTTAGTTCTAATTAAGTGGGAGTGATGAAACGTGGTGTATAGTTTCAATACAGTAATACCTTGACTAAGTTCGATAATGAGCATTTTCTGCTCAGGGCAAGCAGAGCGATACGCATTTTGATTGGTCGAGACTTTGAAACACAATAACTCTCCTTCTAATTGAGTTGAAATGTTAAAACTTGGTGTATATGCTTATTAGGCCAATGCCTTGATGGAGTTCGAAGATGAGCATTTTCCGCTTAAGGTAAGCAGAGATAAGCAATTTGATTGGTTAATGCTTTGGGACATGATAACTTTAGTTCTGATTAAGTGAGAGTGATGGAACTTGGTGTATAGTTTCATTACAGTAATGTCTTGACTAAGATCGATAATGAGCATTTTCTGCTCGGGGTAAGCAGAGCGATAAGCAATTTGTTTTGCCGAGAATTTGGAACACAATAACTCTCCTTCTAATTGAGTTAAAATATTCAAAATTGGTGTGTATGCTTATTAGGTCAATGCCTTGATGGAGTTCGAAGACGAGTATTTTCCGCTTAGAGTAAGCAGAGATAAGCAATTTGATTGGTTGATGCTTTGGGACACGATAACTTTAGTTCTAATTAAGTGAGAGTGATGAAACTTGGTGTATAGTTTCATTACAGTAATACCTTGACTAAGTTCGATAATGAGCATTTTCTGCTCAGGGTAAGCAGAACGATTTGCAATTTGATTGGTCGAGACTTTGGAACACAATAACTCTCGTTCTAATGGTGTTAAAATGTTCAAACTTGGTGTATATGCTTATTAGGTCAATGTCTTGATGGAGTTCGAAGATGAGCATTTTCCGCTTAGGGTAAGCAGAGATAAGCAATTTGATTGGTTGATGCTTTGGGACACGATAACTTTTAGTTCTAATTAAGTGAGAGTGATGAAACTTAGTGTATAGTTTCATTACAGTAATACCTTGACTAAGTTCGATAATGAGCATTTTCTGCTCAGGGTAAGCAGAGCTATACGCAATTTGATTGGTCGAGACTTTGGAACACAATAACTCTCCTTCTAATTGAGATAAAATGTTCCAACTTGGTGTATATGCTTATTAGGTCAATGCCTTGATGGAGTTCGAAGATGAGCATTTTCCGCTTAAGTAAGCAGAGATAAGCAATTTGATTGGTTAATGCTTTGGGACATGGTAACTTTAGTTCTAATTAAGTGAGAGTGATGAAACTTAATGTATAGTTTCATTACAGTAATACCTTGACTAAGTTCGATAATGAGCATTTTCTGCTTAGGGTAGGCAGAGATAAGCAATTTGATTGGTTGATACTTTGGGACAAGATAACTTAGGTTCATCTTGATTGATGATGTTTATGCCAATACAATGACTGCATTCTCATTCAGTAATGGATTCGACAGTAACAGTGTATAAAAACGATTGACTCGGACACGAGGGCCCTTTCCGTTGGCCTGAGGGGCCCTTTTGTCAAGCGTGGGGGCCCTTTTGTCTGCCTTTAGGGTCCCCCTAACTAGGGTACATTTTCATTTTTCTCGTCGATTTTAGCATTTTTCTTTATAAAACACTTTTGGATGACACTTCGTGTACAGTTTGATTGCTTGATACGTTTGAAAAAAATAAAAGTGCGATTAATTAATATGTGTCGTCTATTTATTTTGGGATTTCGGCGGGGGACATCAGCCTCGCTGTTGGCTTGCATTGATTTAATAACTGAGATATGTACACAGGAGCCAACGCATTTAGACATTTATATGTTAATAGCAGGATTTTATAGTCAATTCTGTAAGTAATAGGTACCCAGTGGAGGTTAAATAAAATTGGTGTTATATGATTAAATTTTGAAGATCCACTTGTAAGGCGTGTAGCAGAGTTTTGGAGTTTATGGAGTTTGTCGAGTGATGTTAGGGGAACACCAGAAAGCACTGAGTTGAATATATCCAGTCTAGAAACTAACTAAATCTTGCATTAGTGACTTCGTAGCACCGGTTGATATATATTTCTTAATTTTACGAATGTTTATCATGTGAAAGTAGCGTGTTTTACAAATGTTATTTATTTGGCACTCCATATTCATATTTGAGTCAAAAATAGCTCCAATTTATTTTTTTAACGGACTCACTGCGATATAGTAGTCTCTCCTACACGAACTGATAAATCGCCATCCGGTTTAGCTAATACCGCTAATAACTATCTTGAACAAAACACGTTTAGTAAACGGGGCATTTTTACCAAGCCTCGTTTTGAACAAAATACCTCGTTCCAAAAAACAGGGCAATTTAAAAAAAAAACTCGTTTTGGAACTTCAGACAACGAGGCATTTTTTTTACCTCGTTTGAACAGAAATGCCGAACGAGGCATTCTGAGGTGGTAGCCATGTCTAATTTTTAAAACCAGATCTTAATCATACATTATCTCAAATCTTCTAGTAAATAGCAATTAGTCATTAGTTATCAGAAATAGTAATATCTATACTAAACAGGGCAACAAAAGTATGATCAGTGACACTGTTTCCGAAATATGATACATTTTATATTGATTACCAATGGCATAAAGAAGTTATTTTTCCTTATTTCTTCGAAAAAAGTGCAGAACTGCACCTCTACATCCCGATCCCAAAGTCGAAGGAGAAACATCTCCGCCTTACACAAAAGCATATTACCTTGGTTGTTTGCCATAAACAGACGATTTCCCTCAATGTGATAAAACGGAAGTAGAAGTGAACATGCGGGCAAAGTTATCTGCAATAAGCGTATCACAGATTGAATTCGAAAAACATAATCGGACTCATTATTTCAGATTAAGTTCGGTTTTTAGCGAATCGAGTGTGACACCTAAATCCGGAGTTACACTTTCTTCCAGAATTAAATTCAGATTAAGCCACCAGTGTTAACACAAATAGAATTAACATAGGCTCGATATATGATAATATCTTCGCCCTTGACCATATGCTCGACTTGCGCTGCACGTAAGAGTCCAAAAGGGGCACGCGGGTCGCCAATACCACCTTGATACAATTAGCTTTTAACACGAAATCTGTCAAAACGCTTTTCTTGTATTTTGTTGCAGGGGAATTTGTCAAGGGTCACCAACAGTACACAGCATAATGACACCGGTACTACAGAGCGTAACCAAATCTTACTTAGAAGTATTTGAAGAAGCTAGACAAGAAAGAGAATTTTGTGGCCTGAGAGACTTTTACAGGTGAACATTTGCTGATTATAACTCAATAATTAGACCTACGAATAAGCAATTAGGACAAAGAATCACAGATCACCTGATTAACAACCATTTCAGAAAGAGACCACCTTCAGAACTGAAGAATTCCAATCCAACGAGTTATCCTTTCAACTTTACCAGAAATATTAAAACTAAACCCATAGAAAATCCACCGCACAAATCATTTAAACTAATTTATATATTAGCTCAAACCAAATATATAAACTCACTATGATTCAAAATTCCCAATAATAAAGACATTGGCCAGGACATTCATAATCGGTAATTCACGACAACCAAGCCGCACTAACCTCCGGTGCCATTTTGTTGAACGAACCTGAAAGATGTTATCAATGGATATAATCAGCTGACGGATTATTAATTTGAGTCATAACAAAATCACCACTCTGCATCCATTGAAGTTGCTTACATGTTCTGCGAGGTCTTTTTTCAATAGATTCATTTGCTGGTAGAGTTACTTCAATTGCAATTACCTTAATATTTCAATGAATTATAAATGCGTTATTAGATGCATCATGAAATATCTCGGTATTTTGATCCCCTTCAACAATATCCTTGATAATTTCATCATCACCTTCCCCACCTCCCGTAAGGATAGCCCCCGGGCAATTCGCAGGATTGTTGGCTTCTTCATGAGGACTTGAATCCGATTCAACACATTTTTCCCCAACGGCTTTGGGCTCAAGTACAATTTGTCGCTTTCTCGGGTTTGGTGTCGGAAGAAACCCTGATGGTTCAACACTATTGATTGATAACAAATTATTTCGATGTAAAGTACACGATCGTCCACGCCCAGACAACCAACACAGGCCATAGCTGGCGCTGTGCCTTTTTTTAAAGAAAGAAATTGCATGATTCTCTCGTGAACTCATTCTTAAGAGAGAAATGAAACAAATAACATTATAAATTAATCAATAGTTCATAAAATATTGTTGTCCAATCTTCACTGCTCAACGGTTCCTATCTCCATACAGAATCTGTCGTAATTTCAGTTCCAGAGGTTAAACACAATCACAAAGTCACAACGATAAATCAAGCTTGATATTATGGATGTGCACAAAAATTTTAATGTTCAATGTCAGTAGTTCAACTCCAACGGATTCACTTTAAAGTCTAACGATAAGTTAATAGAAAATTAACAGTTCAATTTGCTACAACGAAGAAAATCTATTCGTCCCTAGGGGCTCCATCATTGCAGACCACCTACCCTCTCCGTCACCTGCAATGGTTATGGTACATTGTGTTATGGTATAGATTAACCAGCATACTATAACACTTGCTTGTTTTCCATCAAGGAATCTATTGTCCTGGACACCGCAGGTTTTACCTACCACCTTTTACCATACCAATGCAGGTTGTGGAAAGGGTAGGTCTGTAATATAAAAATGGAATATAATAGTATAACTGATATTGAATAAACGAATGTTTCCTCATTGGATCAGGACTGACTGACAGGGCATGGCAAGACCAGCGCGCCTACTTATTATAGACGACCCAGACATTTATTCATGTAACAGAGCCCTTGACAGATATAATTAAAGGACGATCAGACCGTATTGTGTTTTAAATACTGGATACCAGAAGCCCATCTTTTCACGGTACGATAAGATAATGACATCAATGTTGATTTTTATTTTATCTCGTCATATCTTAATGTGATTATGTATGCTCATGTTACTATATTATTATGCTCTTAAGTTTATGTTATAGTCTGGTAAAGATGATTTATTCGTTTGCTGATAAGAAAAATGAACTTCCTTGTTCGCACGAGTTAGAACATTGTATTCGTAGAAATTTCGGAGGACTAGACTCAATTGATGCCGTGAAAATATTTGATGATCATATGAAACATCTCAGACTAGATGAAAGAGTAAGTCTGTTTTTCAAATAGTTTTTAGACCAAAAGCCAGTTCTTTCTTTCTCTTGTCCTGGTTTCTGTCATGTCCCCTCCTTCCTTTCCCCCTCACCCTCCGTTGTTTTTCTTTTTTCTTTTTCTTTTTTTTAAATTTGTAGGCGTAGGCCCACTTTTTAAAAATGAGTTTAGGCCCACCTGTCACGGGCACTGCACAGGTTTACCGATCATATTTCCTATTATCAGACCTAATACCATAGGCGGGACCGTCCATTTTACGGACAATGTATGTTTTTCGGGCACAAATGAAATGTGGAGTCATGGTGCGTCACATATGATGGAATTAACGAGACAGATTTTAAAGAATATTAGATAATATATGTAAATAAAAACAAATATCACGTATATTTATTTATGTAAATAAAACAAAGAAAAAAAATCACAGATAATATAATTAAAAACAAAAATTAAATCCTTTACATATATAAATATTAAAAACGAAACGAATAATGAAATATATACAATTAACATTTATTATAAAAATTTGTCTCCTTTAAAATTGTAAGCCAATTGTCATAATATAGCACCGGTTAGCTGACGTACCCGCTGGCAATGGTAATATTTAGATCTAATATACTTGAGCTGATTGCACTCGATCAAAATGGTTTTTTTTATTGTGGAAGGAACATGACAATAAACACATTCTCGTCGAGGCTCATGCTTTAAGACGAAAAAGAGTATGACCTATTCGAGAGCGACACAAGCCAACTTCATCTCTGCTGCTCGTACGATAGAACCGTGGCCAGTTTCTTAAGAGAGGTTTAATGTGATGAAGTTAGTTTGTATCTGCAAGATCCCAAGACAGTTAATGGACGATTTAAAATTGGTGACAGGTAAAAGAAATTGTGATAAAGGAAGATCTACAGCAGACGTGGCAGATAAATCTGCTTGATCTTTCCCTTTAATATCAACATGACTGGGGTGCCAGCAAATGTCTCCTTGCTGTTAAGCTCGTGTGATAGTAGCAGACAATAAATGTATGTTACAAATGGGTATGTAAACTATTCTTTGGCAGAAGTGCAGGCAATCAGTCTTGGATTTCGAAAATCGGAATCCATTGCCAGTTGTCCATCGTTGAATAGAGTTCAACCAAAGCTATAATTGACGTTGGATTAAATGTTGTGTCTGGATGACAACATCCCTGACAAATGTTCCAAATCGAACGAGATTATCACGAATGCTCCTTTGGGCCCGAAATTCACATTGGGGTTATGTAATGAGCTTGTTAGACTCAAGATACCAAACAAGCCTTCGGTTGATCAATCTCTCCATGGTTTTGCAAACAGCTAGTTAAAGCGATCGGTAGATAATTGGTAGGATCCGTTTGATATTTACCCGGAAATTATTGTGGCTTCATGCCACGAAGGAAGGAAAGTCCCATCAACCCAAATCATGTTATAAAGACCTAATAATTTTAAGAGAGCTCGCTGTAACATTCATTATTACGGGACTTTAAGTTAAGTCGCTCGTTCTCCTGTTGATGTTCAATGCCCCGAAAATCAACAGAGGAGACAGTGGATGATGAATTGAATGAAAATGTACTGGCCAGAGAATTATCAATATCATGAAATATTGTTCGGGTGGTATTGTCAACATGTAAATGGTTAATGCCCTACTTTTACCTTTAATCCTATGAATCCTATCCCATATTTATTTGGAAGTGGTGTTAAAATTTGGGAATAGTTTGTCTGACTTAAATAAAAAACGCACTAACTCAAATTTCATTTTTTGTCTATTTTGTTTTTCCCCCAAGCTCAAATCTGACAGTTGAAATCAAAACTTTGTTGAAATTTTTCTTTAATAGCAATCCCCTAAACAACCTGTTGGCTTATCTTTTTTGAGAGTAAGGTCATCAACTTCGGGTTGTCAGCGACTGAAAACAATGGCCGTGCTATAAACAGTTAGTGTTTAGTCTGTGTCCGATGCATAAAACTGAGGACAGCATAGTATCTAGTCGCTTCGGAATGAAAACAAAGATGTGGAGGGATTTATAGAGGAGTAGGCTGCATGTTCCACCACTGCTAAATAAAGTCACGCTTTACGTTTTCCTTGTCGTATTAAGCGACTCGGTTATTCGACTTGATTTTTCGACTGAATTATCTGCCTGGTTTTTTTTTCGACTGAGATATTTCACTGATTTTATTGACTGATTTGTTCGACTGAGTAACTTCTTCTTTAATATATAATATGTACTAGGTCATTTCGGGACTAACATGGTTTTTAATTTTATTTCAATAATTCGCTTGCGCGTAGGGGTCTTTAGCATATGCAGGTCACAATTTTATGGAATACAATTACTGTTTATTACTGAGCGACGTTTCGACTGGGCTTCTCTAGTCATTATCAACCAATGAGACCAGCTTAGGAAGACTGTATATACCAGTGGGGGTTTTGATTTATAGGAAGTTATAGGTTGTTTAATTGTTGCTGGGTTTTATATTTGCTCCTGAAATAAAGTGTTGAAGATCCGTTCCAATAATCTGTGTTCATCTAAGAGAACACACATCGGCGAGCTATATTCCCTGCAAGTCAAAATGTGTTATATTGTGGGGAAAGCGGTACAGCTAAGCGACATAAATTTTACATATTATATATTAAAGAAGAAGGGATGAATATCAACTTTATTCTTCATTCAGTAGTAGTAGCAGTAATACGAAATCTGGATCAAATATCAGGGTCTTGAAAGAGGGGGCTTCTCGGAAAACTAATTATCCAGAACGGAAAAGAAATATCGTTGGTTTAATAAAATACAAAGGGTTAGACAGAGACAGCTTGAATTTTTTGCAAAGATGGGTGCCCAAAAAGTACAGGTTTCTGTGGCCTCCACTAAAAAGGATATGGGTTTTTATAATGTTCCGGATACGATGTATCTGTTTTTAACAACCTCGTGTGAATGGTGACAAGAGAAACAATATGTCATCCTGGCAATAGCCAGGTTGAGGTTGCAGCAATGCAAGTTGTTGCAAGTTTTAGTTCAAAAAGCACCAGTAGTCAATACCCAAGATCATATTTACGTAGGCGTTTGTTCAGAAGATCCACCTGTACAAGTCCTTAGACATTTTAGGTGTTCTGTTATTGTTACAGGAATTCTTTGTACACAAATAAAAATTACCGTGAAAATAGGTATAGATTATGTTATTTTGATTAGTGGAAAAATAAGAATTTTGATTAGTGGAAAAATAAGAATTTTGATTGTATTAATATTTAAAACATCTTTTTGTTTGAAGTAGGGTGGATACATATGATTAATGTATAGGTAACATGTTACTTTATTATTGTTTAATTCTATTTTTAATTTCAAATCTATATTTTAATATAAATTAATACTTGGTAAGTCAGATGAAGCAGACAGCAATTGGTCACTCGATTTAAATTATGGCAACAAAAGTGATTGATGTGATCAGTTAAATGGCTTTAGACTTAGTCCAAAAATTATATGTTTAAGTTAATTCTTTCATAGTAACTAATAGTAAGTAACTAATTTATATAAAGAGAGAAATGTATGTACGATTAATAATAGTTGGGGAGACCAGCTTAGGGAACCTATATACTAGCTAGGGCCGATTTATAGGAAGTTATAAGTTGTTTACTTGTTGCTGTTATTGCTCCTGAAATAAAGTGTTGAAGATCTATTCCAAGAATCTGCAATCTAATTAAAATATAGATCTATATATTTCGTTTCGTTTTTTTATACTTTCGATGGCCTACACTCATGTAGATCTAACTAGTTATAGTGGAAGCTCACGTTCTATGACGTCAGGTATCAAGCACGGGACATTTGGCCCGATAACGTCAGTCATTCGATTAACCAATCAGCGACCGCCATGCTTTTCAAAATCTACGTTTGTTTTGTTATGATTTCTATCCTCTGGTGTTTATAGTATAGACGTCGTTGGCTGGTAATATCTACCCACAGTTCCACGCATGAAAAGGTCAAACGGTCGATTCGACAGACCATTTGATTGGCTGACCCCTCATTTCAGCCAGAACACGGATTAAATAACAAGTCCTCCAGATCCAAGAGTAGTAAAGACAAGTAAAAATGAAATTTTGAACTATAAAAAACGAAACGAAATTGGATCTGTGTTTTAATCAGATTGAAGAATCTGTATTCATTTCTAACACACTCCACAAGATATACTCCCAGAAAGTGGAACCCTGTTAGGGGCATGAAAGGGCTACTTAATGAAATTAAAGGTCTTAAGGCTCTGCTCCAAACTAGGCTAATGAGCGAAATTTTCCCCGGACAGCGGCATCAAGCATCTTACCCACTGTAATTCACCGCTACTTTATGAAATGGGGTTTAACATCCTACTGTTGTGCACCGACTGGGATTATGAAGACAGGCACACGCCATACAGTGTGCTACTAGGGAAATTTTGCCTGGGCAGCAGCGCTACAGCCTACTTATATATTAAATTCCAATTGATAGGGGATCTTTTACATGCGTGCAAATGTATACATGAGACCTTGGTTTTTCATCCTATCCAAATGACAAGACAGTTGTCCTTGTTGTCAGGCCCTACGTCCTACTTCTCCAGCAAGGGGAAACCACCCGGAAAATCATGAGGAACTGTCTCGAGCAATACCGGGAACGAACCCGCTACCTCCACTCTTGCTCCAGGCTACTTATTGTTATCTTAGTTCACTCCGATTAGTGCTTTTGAATGCTTGTTTAGAGGCAGACAGCAAATAAATTTGTAAATAAATTATGACAGACTGGCAACTCAACTAAAGTGGTTGATCTGTTCAGTTTCTTTAACTTTTATTCGCCTTAAGAAATGTTCCTTATGTCAACACTCTCTTAGTAACTATTTTACATAAACAGACAAATGTATGTAAAAGAGAGATAGAGAGGGAGAGAGAGAGATGGGTTTAACGTCTACTCGAAATAAACTAGGTCATTCCGGGACTAACACATGGTCTTTACAGTGGGAGGAAACAAGAGTACCCAGAGAAAACCCACAAGGTTGGACAGGCGACCCTATTCCTTTCCACGATGTATGTAAGATGAATTATAGTTGAACTTGGGGGAAAATAAACATAATAGACAAAAAACGATGTAATGAAATTTGAGTTGGTGCGTCTTTTATTTAAGTCAAACAAACTATTCCCAAATTTTAACCCAACCATCGACCGAGTTTGCTGACTGCAAATCCAGTGGTACCTAGGGGTAATTGCCGAATTTTAATGACATGCAGAAATAGTCTCGTGATCAAATTTATTTCCGTAATATGCATGCAGAAAATCTCGAGCAGAAAATCTGGAGTATAAAATCTGAAGTTGAATTTGTTGAAAGTCGAATGTTAAAAGTTGATTATTGAAAGTTGAAATTCTGTTGTTGAAAGTAGAATATTTACGACTTAAAGTTGAAAAGGTGGACGTATTAGGTTGAAAAGCACGAGCGGCATATGTTTCCCACACGAAAATGTCCTTTTGGATTAGAATTTTCTCTTTTGCTTTTTATTTTCTACTTTCAACTGCAGATCGCATTTTGAACCTGATACCCCGCCATAGTTTAATGGAGACACAGTTTTATAATAAGTTTCAATTGTATATATTTTATCACGAGTTATGTTATTGAATATGTATACATGTAAATGATTTAATATTAAAAACAAATTAATATTATTATTTTCTGTGATATTTGTTTTTTTACAGATATAAATTTACCATATGTTTGGCGTAATATAGCCCGGATTGAACTGACGTGCCCTAAAACTCAATTTCATTCATTCATTCATTCATCCTTTCATTCTTTAAGAACGCATTTGCAATCGTTAATATACCATAGTTTATTGAAGCGATTGAGCTCCAGCGTGGTCTTTGGAATCGCCTGCTCGGCATCATCTTGATGAATTAGAGTGAGGAAGGCCACGGGCTCCTTTGCATCAAAAGAAAAGATACACGAAGATTTAAAAAGAGCCCCATCGGCCTTATTGCCCGAGAAATATGTTAACATAGGCCAATTCTTACTTGAATATTATTTAAACTTCTTTGAAAAATTCCAGCCTCACGATGGAGATCCAAGCTGCACACCTTTCGGTTTGATAAAAGCTGGGCTTTTTGGTGATGGAAATCAAAGGTAATTAATTCTTAATTTGTATTCTGTTATATTATGTAACAAGTGTATACTAACATACTTTACATATTTATTGAATTCATTTATTAAAATCCACACAACATTGATATTCCGAATAATAAATATTTTACAGTGACAGCCGTTATTTATTGCTTCTTACTGAAAATTTTGAAGCTTTGGGGATTTTACAAGAACAAATTTTACATAATCATAAAATACAGATAATCTTTGGATCTAGTTTTCCACGAGATCAGGAATACACTAAGGTAAGATATTATGATCTTTATGATTGGTGACATAACATGCACATTTTCCACTAAGGCTAAGCAGAGATGAGCAATTTGCTTGGTTGGATCTTTGGAACATAATGTATTATTTTAGTTCTATTTTGTCGAGAGTGATTAAACTCCGTGTATAAATTCATTTTATAAATACCTTGACTTGGTTTGATGGCGAGATCTCCAGTTCATGTTACAATTATTTTTGGATTTCCGCTGGGGAAGACATCAGCCTAACTGTAGCGTGTTAAAAATATAATATTTTAAATCGATTTCTCGTTGGTGAAGCATAATACTGTTTGTGTCTAAATTTAGAGTTAAATATGCCAAAATTCTTACGCCAGTCACGTTAGAAATTTAGTGTTGAATATGCTATTCAATCATGGGTCTTTGACAACCCTTCTAGCGACATTCCTGCCCCTTTCAGACTTTTTGCAACGTTTTTATGTGCATGCGCTGATTTGGTAACTATTGCAAGGGCCGATGTCGTACCAGCCGAATGAGGTCCATGTTTGTGAGTTATGTTTTCTCTTTAGGTTGTGCGTAAAGCTCTCGTCACACCAAACTAGTTCTTACTACGTTATGGAAAAATGTTGCCATGTGGGCTCAAAGCGTGTGCGTACAGCGTGAACGTAGTGGTAGGCAGCTGTTTACGACTTGTTTAAGAACTTCAAAGACGGTCTCTGGTGGTAAGAATGCTATAAACCATCATGTCTGTTCACAATTAGACGGCGTGACGGCGTACTTACAACGAGATGAACGTACTGCGAACGGAATTGCAGTACCATAAACGTAATGGCAGTACATCCATCCCCAGAGACGGGTTATAACATCAAGTAGCACTGTCAGGGCCGAGATGGGTGTGAGTCTTGGGATTTTTCATGTACTTCTGCTGCTCGCCATTGTCAGTAAGCTCAGCCACACATACCTGATCCATAAGAAACAACACACTACGTTTATAACGTTTAATAAATTGAAAGAAACTATAAATAAATACATCCAGAGGGACACTTCGTACCACCCATTCAAAGCATGCGAGTCAATACGTACCCTCAGCATCCCCCTTTTTGAAAGGATAAAAAAATTAAATAAAAATAAAACAGTATATATAGAATATTTTACACGTCCAGATCGGGTAACGTATGGTATCTTTGGTTCATCTGGAACTGTGCGTAGTGGTAGTGGTAACGGAGGTGAAGCAGCTGGTAAAGTTGAATCTTTAGCGTATTTGTCAGTAAAAGTTGTAGATGCAGGTTTATAAACAAAAATGGGAGGTTGAACTGCATATTGTTTTGCAGCAGGATTTGGTTCTGGCGGAGGTGCAGCTACTCGGACTTCCCCCTGTGACGTGTTAACGACTATTGAACGAGGATGAGGTCCATATATAATTTGACCATATGACCATGGCGTTAGCTTTGAATGTGACGGTGGCTTTTTGTATACAACATCACCAATTAAAACTGCATGGAGACCTGCATTAACAGATTTGTCATGACACGCCTTAGAAGATAAACGTCTACTATATGGCCTTTTACAGCATCAGATATGACCGGGGTCAACAGTTGAAGATGAATTGGTAGTACATTTCGTGTTCGACGTCCCAGCCAACGTTGAGCTGGACTATACTCATGACCTTGCTGTGGTGTATTCATCTGACTTTTTCATGAAAGTTTTAACAATTTTGACAGCTGACTCAGCCTTTCCATTTCCTTTCAGCTAGTAAGGAGATGAAGTAATATGATGAATATAACCATATGAATCACAAAAATGTTTAAATGATTCACTAATAAATTGTGGGCCATTATCAGATAACAAGACCTCCAGTATACCAAAACGCGCAAAATGCTGCTTAGATTTAAGAATTACCGTGTGTAACATAATCAGATAATAACTGTGGATTGGATTTCTTTATTATAACTGTGCAGGAACGAATATTACAAATACATCTATAACTCTAATTAACAACCAAAACAGCACACAGGAACATAACATTAGTTTGTCGTCATAATGACCAGTGTCCAAATCCACGTCTGCTTCCATTATCACATGCCCTCGTTCTGTCTTGTAGAGCAGTTTCCGGTCTGCGGCCTCTCGATAAGATTGTCTTCCATCGTCTCCGTTAAGCTTCTAACTTGAGATCATTTATAAGGCCAGGGTGTTATCCACAACCTTATTAGTATTTAACAGCCATTCACAAGTTATAATACATATATATTAGAAGCCGTCATTAAACGGACAATCATATAATATTATCTAATAATACGAGAAGATAGTGACTAATTAACTAACTTAAATAATGCACGTGTAACACATATATATATATACTAATTGTACGACAGCTATAAACCACAGCTGCTTAATGTTGTGTAACAATTCCTCCCTTTCTTAAGCTGTGAAACAGCCAAAATAATTATGAATTTGTCATCATTTTTTCCTTGTTAAGGTTGACAGGATGAAATATTTATAAATGCATAAGAATAACATAACGATCTACAAACAATACATAATAAGGGTCTTGTCAAATTGATTTTACTCGAGATAAACGATTATGAATATTTTGAACACATATAATTATCTTCAATAAGATATTTTCTGTTTTATAACGCATCAAATTTCAAATGATTCATCTTCCTATACAAAAACAAACGACAACACAAAGTAAAAATCTACCATAATGCTCTTAACTTGAGCTAACCCTTCCTCTGAGGGTAATTACATATTAAAAATGTACCACAATGCTCTTAACTTGAGCTAAACCCTTCCTCTGAGGGTATAAATACATGTTCCTCACTTTTAGGAATTCAATAAAATACATCCCATTAATTATCGGGAAAAATATATACATAAAACATATTTATAGGAAGATAAAACATTAATTTTGGGATTGCCTCTTTAATCAAAAAACCGAAACTTAACGGAATACGTCTTAAGCGTTTTACAAAAATCTTTGAGACAACCACAAAATATTTCAATTCTTTTAAGAATAGGTACATATTCTTTTTCTATTAACCTAAATATTTCTCATAATATGCCAAAAGATGTGTTCAAAAATTAGACAAAAATCATTTATATTCTTTTAAAGCAAAATGACTCACCTTTCTACTAAAATATTTTACACAAAGAGTTCATTCTTCTTTTATGTTAAAATCTCAGTCTTTTAGAGTTTTCATTATTCGGGTGTTTGTTGTACAATAACTTCTTTTTTTCTTCATAACTTGTTTCCATGTTTTCTCGGTTTTTTTATAACGGCTTCGACGTTGTGTTCTCTTTTTTTTTTTTTTTGAACTCTTGATTGACACGAATTCTGTCTTCTTCTCAACATCGACCAACAGGTTCTTCAGTCACGGACAACAAATGTTTGAGTTGTAACATAATCAGATAATAACTGTGGATTGGATTTCTTTATTATAACTGTGCAGACTTAATTTCCAGATACATTTTGTTCAGCATTGAATCATAAACGAAAGTTTCTTCCCCTGTTTCTAGACGAAATATTTCAAATCTCGTTGTCGATTTAGTCGTATTAAGATCAGTTAGTGGTGCTCGCGATAAAGCATCTGCGAAAATTAAAGATGTCCCCTTTTTGTAAACAATTTTAACATTATAACGCTGTAATCTCATCATTACCTTTGGAGACGTTTTGTGGCCTTAGCCAATGGTTTCTTAAAGATAGTTTAGAGTGATTGATGATCACTATGAACAGTTATCTCCCGGCCATAGAGCCACAAGTCCCATTTTTCACAAGCGGCACAACTTGCCAGGGTTTCCTTTTTAATCGGTGCCCTTATAATTTCGTTCGGACGCATTGTACTTGATCAAAACGCTACAGGTTGTAGCAACACGGCACCAAGTCCAGTTGCTGATGTGTCAACTTGTAAAATCACTGGTCTATCTTGATCAAAATATGTCAACCATGGAGAGTTAGCAATCAAGTCTTTTGAAACGCGTTGTCCTTTACATCAGACCAACAAAATTCTATTTTATTGTTTAACAGGTCATACAACGGTTTCGTAACTGTAGACAACGCCGAGCAATAACTATTCAAGTATTTAGTCATCCCAAGAAAACGCTGTATTGCCTTTTTGTCCTCGGGTCTGGGCATATTACAGATTGCAATGACCTTGTGCAATGATACAGGTTGACCTAATTCACCAAGGCCACTGAAGTTATCAGCATACTGCTTAAGGCTGAACTCCGGTTACAAAACTACAGAATAATTAAATAAAAAAATATACCACCGTACATAATCGCCATTCTTGTTTTCATTTTGTAGAAGAAGTATCGCGACTGTACGGCGTACGAAAGCAGTGGCAGGCCACGCCCACATCCAGTCTGTCTCTTGTCATCCACACTGTCCACATCCGGCTAGCAATATTTCAACTACCAATTACCTCCTGACAATTATTATGCGCGATCAGGTACATATTAGTTTACTAATTACACGAAATAATTCAACCACGATGTACTTTTGCTTTAAAAATATGGGAAAACTGCCTTACCCCGAAAAATAACTATTCTACCAACAGCAACCATTTTTTTCTCATTTATTGAAAAAATTTGCACAACAGCGTATAAACACCAAAGAATTTGTAGTATTGTAAAGTCTAGTATTATCATTCCAAAATATATCCAAAGCAACATTAAACCATTGTTCTCTCCATCATGTTTCACTTCAAAATATACTTCATCTTGTTGTTATTGATAAGGATCAAGTGACACACGTGATTATGTCCCTTGGTGTTATGTCAAGAACAATAAGAATTGGTTGGTGTTCGTAGATTTGTAATAGGTATGGCAGTTTTCTCATATTTTTAGAGCAAAAGTTTTTCGTGCTTGACTTTTTTCGTCTAATAAGTAAACTAATATGTACCTGATCACGCATAATCATTGTGTAGCAGTAATATTTTCATCAAACTGATAGTGAAAACACCTCCCACAGTCAGGAGGTAATTGGTAGTTGAAATATTGCTAGCCGGATGTGGACAGTGTGGATGAGGGCGTGGCCTGCCACTGTTTTCGTACGCCGTACAGTCGCCATGTTTCTTCTACAAAATGAAAACAAGTATGGCGATTATGTACGGCAGTTTTTTTTTATTAAATTATTTCTGTAGTTTTGTTCAGCTTTAATAATTACTTCCTTTGTAAGAGGCCTGTCTTGTGTTAGTTCACTAAGGGCTGACTCTCTATCAATTTTAGTGGTAACAGTAACCTTTGTTTCATCATAATCTAAGTTTTAAGGCAGTTTGTAATCCTATAAGGGCTGGCTTATCACCGCTTTCAAAAAATTCAAACTTAACAGTGTCATATTTGTTGTCCCTTTCATACAGAAGTTCAGCTGTTCCAAGTGGCTTTATTATATGACCAGAGTAGGAAACCAATTTAGATTTTGATGGTAGTAATGCAGCAATAGTACCATGCTTTAAATATTCAGATACAGACATCGTATAACACGTGAAGGCAGAATCGACTTGAAGTTTTGAGGTTCTGAAGTTCTTACCACTAAGAGATAGCTTGAGTTTAGTGAATAATTTCTTTGGTGACGATTGTACAGCATTCACATCCTCAG
Source organism: Patella ulyssiponensis (assembly GCA_963678685.1). Taxonomy (NCBI): domain Eukaryota; kingdom Metazoa; phylum Mollusca; class Gastropoda; family Patellidae; genus Patella; species Patella ulyssiponensis. Next base: position 3,635,436 of record OY783226.1, read on the forward strand.
ATTGGTTATTCTCTAAGCAGAAATTGCATTGACCAAAATAAGCCACTTCTTCATCAGTAGAAGTCGCTTCATCAACTTCATATAACTCAGATTTACGTCGCCATCTTGAATAGCACTTCTGAGGGGAAATTTCTGATGACGTCTATGGGCAGGTTTGTTATTAGTGGAACCAGGGCGTGTTTTACTTGTAGACTGATCAGCTGGTGCATCCTGACATACTTCAGCTGAGTGATTGAGCCCAAGGCAATTTGAACAACAAATTCCTGGTTTTGATGGAGGACAGTTTTTTTCTCGTATGTAATTCTGGCGCACCGCAATAATTACATGACGGTTCCCATGATCCTGATTTAGCCGTGTCTTTGTGTCCTCGTGAGTTGTGTTCTATAACCATCTTGTTTGATTTGTGGGCTGCTTCCCAGGCTTTGACTTTATTGACAACATCCAATGGAGTGTAGATGGTACCGTCATCTTTCCGATGGCGAAGACATTCGGCTCTCAATTTATCATCTACTAGAAGTAGCAAAACGATCACGTATAAATTCATCTTCGGGTTTATCCATTTTACCATATTCACACTTGGCACCATGATATTTACACCGAGCCTGAAAATCGGCAATTGACTCATTTACCTTTTGTTTACACGTGTCCCTAAACATCATCCTGTCCGATAAAACAGTGTCTTGGCCAGAATAATGTAACAATAATTGTCCAGGTCCATGGAAAACCAGAATACCAGAATACGTCATCGTAAGAACTATCGTTGATTTTACTATTTTTAAAACAGCAATAGGCAGAGCCAACCCAAAGGCGCTGATTTCAGCCGCATAATGGTCTCGCTTCCAATGACTGTAGTCGGTGTTTGGTTTGGTCGTGCCACGCCACCCTTGCAACACACAGAAATCATTGAATTGATCAAGCCAAAGTTCGAGAGATTCCTTATTGTCGTCACAGACATCCAAATCAAGCTTCGGGGGTTTCGTTTTAGCCACTTCTGACACCAAGTTGATGGTATTATAAGAAACAACACACTACGTTTATAACGTTTAATAGATTTAAAGAAACTAAAAATAAACACATCCGGTGGGACACTTCGTACCACCCATACAAAGCATGCGAGTTTATACGTACCCTCAACAACCTTACTGTCAGTCGGATGAGCATACACCTTGACACTTTCCTCATGGGCATTCCTTCTGGCACAGTTCTTCTCGGATGAAACACGGGACGCAACTGTAGGTAGTGCTATATTCGATTGTCTTGATGTACATGTTAGGCGCAGATTGCCCTCCTTGCGCAGATTACCCATGCGCATGCGTGAATCTCCGTCTAATTTTCGATGAGCAATCTGCGCGCGCGAAGTGAACTTTGTCCGGGCAATTTAATGAATTACTGCGATGATAATAATCCGCTTAATCTTAATCGGTAATCACCATGGATCACTGCCATAGTGAAATTTGCGAGAAATGAACCGAGTATTTTATAACACCAGGCGTTCAGATTTTACGCCAAATTACCACTTTACCGACTCGAGAGCCGTCTATGGTTACGATTTATATGGTTACAATTTATAGAAAAATGATTTTGAAAATATTTACTTATTCATCTTGGTCATCGTTTTATTCTTTCTGTTATTCATATTCCAACAATAGGAATTTTTTAAATAAAAATGGCGTGCACCAAACAGCGATAATTATTCATTGGTTAGAGCCGTATAAATGCGGGAAACTTTACAGTGGCTATTAGCTAACAGCACGCATAACCAACCTTATTTGCATATTGCATACTATTTATAGTATTATTGGTTTGAATTATTTTCAAGTCAACAGCCTCAAGGACCAACTTACCGTGTTTTGCTTAGTGTCGAGTAGGGTAGCACAGAATTGTAATAATACATAGTACGCAAGTCTAAAATAATTATATTCGTGAAAAATTGTCTTACATTATCGGTGGTCCACACCGGTCCACAGGTGTATTTCCAGCTAGATTAATCCATATTATGTGCACAATGATAATAATATAGCGTACGTATAGTCTAACAGAAATCGAAGATTACAGGTGCAGATAATTTCGTTCGTTCTTGAGGATTAACGGCCGTTTGCATTTGAGGAAAACAAGTGGATGAGTGATCCGTGCTCATGACCCGAGCTAGATTTCTTTTTTTTTTTTTTTTAGGGGTCAAGTTTATTACCTATTTTACGACCAAGCGGATGTTATATATTAATTACAGTATAGTACGTGCGAGGTTATCGTCTTCTTAGGGCTGCATGCCATCCTACACAAAACACAATAAATATTATGTATGCAATATGCAATTAAGGTGGTTTATGCGTGTTGTTAGCCAATAGCTACTCTAAATTTACCCGCGTTTAGACGGCCCTAACCAATGAAAAATTATCGTTGTTTGGTGCACGTAATAATTTAGTCAGCCATTTTTATAAAAAAAAAAATTCCTCTTGATGGAATATGAATAATAGAAAGTATAAAACGATGACCAAGTTGAATCAGTGAATATTTTCAAAATCTTTTTTTTTCTATTAATTGTGGGCACATAAATTGTAACCATATGTAGTTACGTCAAACTACAGCAAATAATTTTTACATTCAGTTACGTGGTCAGCACCGATTATGAGATACTGCTGACAGAATTTCAAATTAAATCTTATTTTCTAAGCACACAGGCTAATTATGTTGTGATTTTAAAAGTTATTCACTACAAAGCCGATAGGGGGCAGGTCATATATATATTTACGTCTGACAGACAACTAACATCTCGAAAAACATCGAGGGGTAATCAGCGCAACGTGGGCATATATATATTTACGTCTGACAGACAACTAACATCTCGAAAAACATCGAGGGGTAATCAGCGCAACGTGAGCAATCTGCGCACCAGCTTCATCAGCGCAGATTGTAATCTGCGCGCGCGAGTTGCAATCTGCGCAACACGACAGCGCAGATTGCAATCTGCGCGAGGGGTGAAGATTGCGCCTAACATACACACTTTGAAAAGTTGAACGGGAATCAGGAATGGCAAGAACGCGCTGTGTTTTCATAGCCGTCAAGTCAGTATGGGATTGCACACGCAATAGGATCGCGGTAAAACTACTAAGAATGCGATGTGGACGACATACATTGTCTCTGAACAGCGTGGCCCGGTTTCGAACTAGTTATATATGGTTAGAACCAAATGTGGACGAATTGGTAACAAGGTAGAACTGGCTACTGACGTTGTTTGGATTGCTTCGTAACGACAAATTAACCCGATCTGAAATAAATATGATCTGACTATTGACGTATTGCTGTGACACTCTGGGAACACGTACTATGTGTCCGGACGGTCAAATCATCTGTGTCAAACATTGTGAAAAATCTGACTTCAAACACTTTTCTTGTCTGCGTATTTGAGGTATCTTTATAGGTTACAATAATATACTCTACAAAGAACATCGACACAGCAATGGTCCTTGGGTATTTAAACATTAACCACGTTAAAAACCCATGATGTCTACCCTGAGTAATTTGCACAACCGTCTCTCTGCGAAATCGCGCTGGTCTATTTGAAGGTGAAGGGCGTCAAATATCAGGGCGGATCCTTGATCATTTGTGGGCAAGTGCTGCATATGTACCTAAAGTGTGGAGACCTCTCTCCTGATATCTGATCTTTAACGTACATAGGATATCAGTTTAACGAACCTTGACACAACAGTAGCCCCCTTCCAGAAATAACTGGCAGCACTAGCAGGATCCACGAGTCAGTCTAACAAAGGTGACGGAATCCTGTAAGCATAGCCTGCTTAGTGTCACATTGGGGACTGTTATTGAACCAACTAGGGCTCTATCATAGACATTGTTTTCACATTCTACCCCAAACCCAACCCGTTTTGAAATTTTCTACTACAGGGTTGTTCGTTTTGGAGAATTTGTTTGGTGTAACGTGGTCATTCCTGTCGAGTGTTCATACCAGTTGTGTGCGTTTCTAGCAATCTCTTTCCCAACGATTTTAAAGACCCTAGATTAACTATACTATTTGTAAGCCGGTGTACATACTTAATATGTAACGCGCCCGATGTTTGGTGTCACTCATGAATGATGGAAGCTCATTATTGTCAAATAGTTTTTGATATTAATGTAATAGAGACTTACTTTGGTTCATTGTGGCAGGGGACTGCTTACTTATTTCCGGGGTATGGAAAAACATATTGTCAGTAGTATTTATCTATTGTTTGTATTTTTTTTTGCATCTAATTGAAACAGGTGTGTAGGAATATCAATCGTATTAAAGTGTGCATGGAAACTGGACAAACGGTCATTCTACTGAATCTGGAGAATCTTTATGAAAGTTTGTATGATGCCTTGAATCAGGTAAAAGAAAATCAATAATTATTTGTGAAATAATAATCTTGTTCTAAAATCTGTTCAATTGCATGTTACATGAGCACATTTTAGTAGAATAAATAATTTATCTTGTGTTCATAGATAAATTACTTACGTTCGTCAGTGCAGTATTGATATATCTGTATGTGGCTGTACTAATATTGAATTCATTGCTTAACGCAGAGGTTAAGTCTTAAGAATGTAATGTTTCACATCCCCTCTTTTGTGATAATAACGGATTGACATATTCAGACACTTTCATTGATTTGTCAGGACCATATGCATTAACATGATATCCTACATTTGCCTATCAAATTTAGTGCAGCACGTAAGATGCTATATATAAAGTGTGAATATAAACAATTGTCATCTGACACTTTACATTTGACATTTTACATTTATTTTTAGGCTTATTTTGACTTTATCATTACTTTGTATATTGTACCATTTTCAAGATGGTCGTCACGAGGTATTTTCTGGTTATTTACCTTAATTTAGTGGGATAAAATCGGCACACATGTCGTCCTTGTTGCATAACACGTATGGAATGGGACGAATCAGACTGTGCTAGCGATTGTGAGTATTCCAGTGATTCAAGATAGTGTGTGTAAGACAAATACCGGAAGTTGCACAAGGCAAATATGTGAGCCCCAGTTAGTCATTAGAAACATTTGCTTTCAACTCACGATAGTCCAATATGTATAATGTGTGTCTTTGTATCATCGGATTGGAACACTATTTGTTCGGACATATTTTTATATATTTATTTCTGAAGAAATTGACACCGAAACCAATATTTCAATATATCACACATCGTGTAAGGAAGCATTGAGTTTACCTAAAAACACCAAGCCGCTATTGTTAATTTGCACCACTGGTGGAATTTGCCGTCACCTTTAGGAGGAAAACCCAAGCTGACTAGATTCAGCGGGTCAAATTCTTACAGAAACTGCCTTCATACTGAGGTCCGGGAGAATTTGTCCCGAATTGCACCGCATTAAATTGAAGTAAATAACCAGAAAAGGCCTTATGATGGCCGTCTTGAATATTTTAATTGCCACAAGGATTCGAAGGAGGCATCATCGGACTATTAGTACTTTCAAAATTATTATATGACTTATTTATCCGTTGATGAGGTGTACGTCTCATTGCTCGTAAACTCTTTAGTTATCCAACCAAATGGTTCACTATTTATACCAGATTCAAATATTTTCAGTACTATGCAAAATTCGGAGGTGAGCGTTACGTGGATTTAGGACTTGGATCTCATCGTGTCAAATGTCGAGTTCACAAGGACTTCAAGTAAGCATATTTCTTGTCGTTATTACAATCGCTTGTATAAATTAACATTTACTGGTGAATACTTCATTGACCGAGATAAGTCACATGAGTTCTATTATATTGAAAACCTATGTTACATGCCTCATTTTGGTAAAGGGTCTCATTTTGGCCTAGTGGTCTAGAGTGCCGCGCTTCGACCTCTAGCTGGCCGGTAACCTCTGGCTTGCGGCTGTGGTTTCGAGCCCTGGTGTGAGCGTATGTGGCATGGAGATAGGGGCGCCTTCTCAACCTCGTGGGGTTCCTCCGGGCACTCCGGTTTCCTCCCACTGCTAAAGACCCCTACGCGCAAGCGAATTATTGAAATAAAATGAAACCATATGTTAGTCCCAAAATGACCTGGTTTGTGTCGAGTGGACGTTAAACCCCATTTCTCTCTCTCTCTCTCTCTCTCTCTCTCTCTCATTTTGGTAAACATATCTTTGCCAAGATTAAGTTATTTTAAATATATTTTATTTACCTAATTATTTCTCCTGTAAGATGCGGCGTGTTGCAGACACTGGCATGAGTGACAGATATAATTTAGACTAAGCATTGGTGTCTAACAATGGAGGGATTAAGGATTGGTCATTGAATAAACAGTCTGCAAAACGAACTATTGTTTTTGATTTCAATTTAGAAGCAATATTTTATAGTTTAATTGTCAATTTATATATTTTATAGAACTGTATGTCAAATGCAGAGCTAGCTATGATTTAGAACGGATTGGATCTCTATATTTGTTGAATTATCTATGTTTAATGATTCACATAGAAGTAGCTTGGACTCGGTCTCAATTTAATAGATCAGAAATAACGGGGTCACACAACTCTTTATTATAAATATTTGTTGAATAATCTATCTTTAATCAATTACACATACGTTACCAGGACCAGGAATAACATGGTCACTGATTGTAAAGGGTGTCTTTTTCAGGTTAATTGTTGTTGCTGAAAAGACTACAGTTTATGATAAATGTCCAATTCCATTAATAAATCGTCTGGAAAAACATTTCTTGACCCAAAATACAATAATGTCCGAAAATCAAGCTAAACTGGGTGAAAAGTTGAAGAAATGGGCTGAACAATTGGTCAAAAAATCGAATTCTACTAGGTAGTTGCATTTTGTTTATTCTCTTTATAGAATGTCATGTAACATAAGGCCTGACAATTAATGCCTTAAACATATCAAGGGAGATTTCCATAAAATAAATGTATGTAAAGCGGGAGATGGTACAATTTTAAAGGGTTATCTTTTTGAAGCATAGGGTTCATGAGACGCCCAATCCTACTGATAACCGTTCTTAAATTATCCCGTGTGCTGAAAATCATGCTGGGTTGAAGTATTGGGGTCAAAAAAAGGACTAGCGAAACTATTTTTTCAAATTTCGGCGTGAAGCGTGTAGTTCATGAGAGGGTTAGGGTTAACACATTCGGTGTCATGCAGTTGGCCAGTGGCCGATTTCGCAGCATTCCGTTTATGAGCTTACGGTGTTTGAAGGCTTTGATTCAAATTTGTGAGGATCACGAGATTCAGCGTTGTTTTCCAATACATGTGTATAATGACAAAAAATAAGATTTTGTTCTCTGTTATAGTTGTGGTGACACTGGTAAACACACTGTAAGCGTTGAAGATGCGTTCATGGGTTATCATTCTGATGCTGCAGCTTCAATTGTGATGAAAGTTTGGACAGATGATTCTAATGAAAAAGATGAAATGGTATGCAAACGATTTTCATCCGGTCAAATGTTCTCATAGTCTGGTACACTTGAGAGGTGGCATAAAAGACCAGGTTATGTAAATATTCATAACATTTTTGGGGCACCAACGCCCCCCCCCCCCGCCAGTCAAAAATTTTCCCGTACGCCTATGTTCCCAAATAGGGGGAGAACATTACCTTATTTGGTCTATCATTCACATGTCACCAACAATAGAATTTGATGGATATTCTGACACTGGTAAGGATTTTACCAAAATATCACTGTTTTGTATAATGTATATAAAAATATCGTTCATCTTCATTAGTACGTGGGATTTGACCCTATAGAATGTAATATCCAATAATTAGTTAACTATCCAAGTCTGTTAACTAATTCACCCGACGCCAACTTTGAAATTATTAGTCAATAAAGAAGAATTATTAGCAGAAGAATTGTACCATAATTGAAAACCAGGCGTATCAGAAACCAAGTAAAATATTCATGGCATGATGACGTGTATATATATTCAAGAAATATTTGAATTGTTTGACAAGATGATACAAGTAATACATTTTCACCCTTCAAACTCAACCAGCCGCGAACAACTGAATGTTTATGGTTCCAACAATGGCGGCCATATCGGATTTATACTAATTATTGGACGTATATGACGTTACGACATCGCAGTGAGTAATTTGAAAAAAAAAATATTCTTTGGTAGCAATTTCCTATCTACACGTAATACATTTTTACCCTCCAAACTCATCCATTCCCGAGATATTGGAGTTTTAGTGTGCGAATGGCGTCCATATTGGATTTATGCTAATTACTCATTCTTTTTCTAGTTCTTTGGTAGCACTTTCCTGTCTACTCGTAATACATTCACATCCTTCCAACTCAACCATTCCCGAGATATCGGAGTTTTGAGTTTCAATGGCGGCCATATTGGATTTGTGAATGACGGTATGACGTCATTTTGCTTTGTTTTTCTGAGCCATCTGTACCACTTTTCTATAAAACCGTAATAAATTGGTAGCACGTTTCTATCTACTCGTAATACATTTACATCCTCCCAACTCAACCATTCCCGAGATACTGGAGTTGTAAGTTTCAATGGCGGCCATATTGGATTTATGCTAATTGTTGACCGTATGACGGTATGACGTCTCAGGAACGTCTTTTAGCTATGTTTTTCTGGGTCATCTGCAGCACTTTTCTATCTACCCGTAATACATTCGCACCCTCCAAACTCAACCATTCCAGGGATATTGGAGTTTTAAGGTACCAATGGCGGCCATATTGGATTTATGTTAATTACTCGAAAACCTATCTTTTAATTTTTCGGCGAATTTTGTTTGGGAGAATTTCAGGAACCCCTCTACCAGATTCCGTCGAGAAAAATTCTGTTGCAATTTGTTCTAGGTATCCACTCCATGTGGCTTATCTTTACCCGACCAAATGCTAGTTCCCAAATGTCGTGCGATCCTGTCCCTATTGAGTCCCCGACCTGGTACGTGCAGATACGTTCGCATAAAAGAGGGATTTCAAACGTAGTTCGAATCGTGGTTGTGGGAATCGAGCATTAGGCAAACTATACTAGCTCCTCCGTGTGTATCTTGATTCTAGTAACTATTGTATATACATCTAACAATTTTGTGTACACTCAAGACATGTATCGCTCTCGGTACATTATGGGAGATTGGATAAAGAACTGAAAGTTCTCAATAAAAGAGTTAAAAACTAAATAATGTAAAGGGAATTTGCTGACAATTTCACTTATTTTTCTACTCTGAACCGAGAATTTAGCGATTGACTTTTCGGTCTAGCCACAATCATTATTACTAAAGTGGGTACGATAAACAACTTATATTCGCGATTATCCATTTCATCATTTAATCATAAATGAAAGTTGAGCAGCAAATCGGATAGTCATATAGTAAATATCGAATTCTAGCGATGACATCGAGAGTTGATTATGGCCTTGATAAGTTAATTAATGTAACATTTCGGGCCTAAAAAGGTCTGCTGTAGGCAGATTTAGCTCTTGCATATAGTATGTTTAAGCCGTTTGTGTCAAATCTGTTACTCATGATGAAATCTTACTTTTAAGAAGGCCCCGAACACCACGAGTTCTGAATAGGGCCGAATCGAAATTAATCGAAATTATTGGCAAAAAATTAAAATTAGTGGGGAATCAGGAGTAGCTGCGAGGCAGTTTCGAATAGTGTACGAAAGAGTGACGATAATAAGATAGGGTTGCTATAAAGGTACGAAATGACAAAATCATCATCGAACCGTACCGATTCAGCTAAGAATAAGCCGAATTTTGTTACGATCTCCACGAACGGTTCCGGTAAAGCTACATACAATTTACGGTGTCGGTAATCGCCACTGTTCGTGCCAATTCGTCATATTTTTTGGACCATAAACGCTATAACAAGCAACCAATAGTTGTCAAACCCGTAATTCATCAAATTCCTGGTAGATCTTTTCAGTTGGGCCCAGGAAACTCTTATGTCGGAAAAGGTTCAGGCCCGCTTCTTTTGTCTCACTTTCAGGTGGGCTACGGATGCCACGAATTGTCCCGATCCAAACTCTTCAGATTTTGTAGATTAGGACCCTCATCATAGGGCGAATATTATTCCTGGTCTTTGGGTTTAAAAGCTAATATTATTTCTGCCCCATGTTGCATTACAGCACCCCGAATACTTTCCCTCTCATAAATCTTATGTAACCCATAACACTTCGCTCATTCAGGTTCAAAATGTATGAGGTAATTGCCCCGCGTAAGTTTTTACCAGCTAGAATCCCATAATATCTATCTACCAACTGTACTACACTAGACTTTACGTTTTATGGAAGACCAAACAGCTCTTTATTCAGTGTTCTTAGTTTTTAATTCATAGTCCTTAATTCTTATTTCTTCGTTTGTTGTGGCATTTCGACATTTATACACTAAAATTAACATTGGTATCTTAAAATCAATATTTGTTTCACAAATCAGACATTATTTTGTCAGATCAGATTTGTAAAATGTATTTTAATATAAGATATTGTTTTTAGAAAATCAAAAAGTTAGTCTATATTTACATTTTATCAGAGAAATACAACGAAAAACAAATCTCGAACAACAAATTTCAAAATACAAATCTCCAAATACTAATCTTTCAAAACATTTCTCGAAAAACATTTCTCCAAATACATTTCTCCAAAAATATTTCTCGAAATTCATCGAACCGGAACATTAGAAATCAACCTGACATACAATAAGTCACCATACAATATTGGGAATCGAGTATAAGCACATGCACAATAAGAACAATCGCTCGGGGACTGAGATTCCTGTGAAACGATCTCTTGGCAGTTGGAATTCGATATAAGAGTAGGCCGTACCGCCGCCGCTCGGGCAAAATTCCCTCCATCGCACTCTGTATGGCGAATGCCCGTCTTCATTAGACCAGTTTAGGAGCAGAACAGTAGGATGTTAAACCCCAGTCCTTCCGGTTACGTCATTGGCGGAAAAGGTTTTCAACAGTGACGCCTACTGTAGCAGCGATTCCCGGACGGCGTAGAATCTCAGACCATGCAGACAGTCTGTAAACGCATACGTGCAATCAAGGATCGTATATAGATGGACATACAACGAGTGCCGTTAGTTGATTTCTCTGCCGCTCGCGCGAAACGCAACGAGATCTCAATGTCAACAACAAATCAAGCGACGTGATTTTTGACACTGCGTGATTTTATACAGGTTAATATCTCGAACTCTCCTTTTTTAACCCGATAAGTATTCCTATGTGGTTGTGACGAATTTATCCAGTTTAGAACTTTGAAATTTCCAAATGTAGGAATTGAAAATTGTGAAATGATCGATTTCAATATTTTCATAGTTTTTGTAAGCATTTTGGTTTTGCTTAATACTTCAAATTCCCGCACGTATGACCAATTAAAAAAATATGAAATAAAGTTCAGGTATAATGATTATTTGTGTAGGATTAAAATCGAAAGAGTGTTTTAGTAGGTTTGTTTTTAAAGGAAAACTCGACATGTTTTTATTTTCGGATTCACATGGGTGCGTCAAAAGTAAAGTTAGTAGTCTGTCTACGTATGGGTTGCAATAAAACGAGTAGCAAGAGTAATAAAAATATTATCAATTGATTTGGGTTTATTTGCTTTTAAAGTTAATACTGGTAATTGCGCAAGGGGAAGTCCGGTCTATTTTTTGCCGCGGCACAGAGGTCTAAAGGCTTCATGGACGTTGCCTGTCCATCTATACACGGTCCATTGTGAAACCGGATAAGGAGGTCCACGTTAGAGCTGCTGCTTGGAAATACGCCGACCCCGTGAAATCCAACTTCAATGGGTTTAGACACTGAGAGTATGGCCACAGCAACACTGGAAAGCAGTTTGGTTTAGCGACGTGTCGCGTTTCCTGTTGCAACAAGGCGATGGTAGAACGACGATATGCCGAGGACGAAATGTAACATTGCGTTTCTTTTTTTGGGGAGAGTATATATATAAATGACAAATAATGAAATATGAAAGTATTAGTAAATATAAAAAAAAACAAAGTAGTCGCGAACATCCTGGCTCTTGACTGCTTCATGAAATCAGTAGGTGTAAATAATACGGTGGTGATCGACATAGTTTTCTGGGAAATCAATGTACTACGTATATTCAAATGTAATTAGATGCACCCAGAAATAAAATCACGAACAGTTAGCAATTCCCTCTTTTAGCCGCTATATTATTTTATTTTTCAGACATTTATTGAGTGCAAGAAAGCATTGCTATGGTGTTGTACTCCAGAAATAGTACTACAGACAGAAAACAGCCAATTATCCGCAGAGAAGGAGTTTATACAAACTACTTACTTTGAACATCAACAACATGCAGATATCTTCAGCTATGTAAATGTAAACCTTACAAATCGGAAAACACCCATATTTGCCCAGGTTTGTCTTTAAAGTGTTTAATTTAATTTCGGGTCCTCTTTGTGATCCATTGTGATATGATTTCCGTTGACATTTTGTTTCATCACGTTGGTCAGATTCAAATGGGTAGGAGAGCGACTGGAACTCTTTCCCTCTTGATAGAATTCAAGAATACTATTGCCTAGACACATAAACTGAAGCTTGGTTGAAATTCATTTCCCGGTTTCAAATGTGCAAATGTTCAATGTCTCCTTCATGGTTTATTGATTTTTGCTTTCGTAGATATAACAAGATACATTCGGTCGATCCGTGTTCAATTAGAGTTACGTTTAATGTTTTCAGTGACTTCCATTGGATTTCAATTAGAATTGTTGACTGCAATTTTAAGTGGCACGTCCTCCCCAAACAGTATTCTGTGGGGGGGGGGGGGTGTAGTGCTTAGAGATTATAAGCTGAAATATTTCCATTGAATTGGTAAAACCATTTTTTAAACTTTAATTATATGTATACTTAAAGATACATTATGTAAGATTTAGATACAGAGCTAATCATTCTTGATATAAAAGTTCGAAAATAGATAATATGAAATGTATAGAAACATGACATAATCTGTCACACCTTACCTGTCTGCCATCAAAATAACAAAAGACAATTTAGAGCGAAATGTTGTATACATTTCATTGCATCATGTTTTTTACATACATTTTGTTGATTTTGCGCTTTGTAAATGGACATATAATTTAAATGACAGTTTCCAAATAAAAAAAATGGTCCAGTAATTAAAGGGTAGGAAAACAAGAAAGATCGTCTTTAATATCATATTTTTTTCCATATGCAGATTACTACTCATTCCACTTTACTAACAGAGGATGCACGGAGTGGTTTTACTCATGATACCCGTCTTCTTCATTTACAATCTTTTGATACGGAGCAGCAGTTTTGTAAAGAAATAAGGTATCGTATTTCAAATCTTACGGTATGCTTCTTTTGAAACATGAGCACACTGAGATTCGCAAACCGATATTCAGATACGATTTGCAATTAATATGGACACTTATAATGTTAAATACTGAATACACTGTATTGTGTATAATTTGAATTGTATATACATGTAGTTCATTTAGTCAGAGATACTGAATACATTGGATTTTTTGTAGGTCATTTAGTGAGAAAGCTACAGATGAGACTCGAATATTGATTATTCAAAGCGATTCTCAGATTGGAAACAGAAGCTTAGTTAAATGTGCCCAGTATTGTGTAGATGACAGTTTACCACCGGATCTAGTTAACTTTCATGTAATATTTATTATACAACTAGATAGAATATCCCTACAACGATTTACTGGATACCAGGTAAGAGCTCCTAGAGTTTTCAACTGCCATTCAAAAGTTGCATATGACCTCATGTTCATACTAAACCCTTTACGAATTAAATTACTATGAATGTTCTAGTGTGAATGTCTTGTACAGGTGTCTATTAATTGTGCATTTTAGGGAGGTAAATGGCATTGTTTACATATCGATGATTTACATCCGACCAAAGACATCGGTGCAACATTGAAACAGATGCAACATCTGTCAGTGGCGGATCTATTTAGAAGAAAGGGTAATCCTTGTGGAATATCAGACGAAAAAGCAATAACAACAGATGATATTCAACCAGAAGAGCAGACGAGACCCGTATTTACCGACCAGTACATTCTATCACAGATTGCAGTCTGTGTACAAGCAGCTGTTGGAAAAGTAACAGACGATACAACTCGGTTATTTAGACCAGCACAAAGGGTTTCGATATTACTGCGTTCACTTATTGGTGAGTCTCTTGTACTTAACAATATGGACATGTCACAGAATCTTGAGGATGGTCGCTATGTGGATAAGAAACATATTAATTGTCAAACATGTCATTGATCACTTTTAAATGCTCGCTCCATATGCTCTAGCAACCAAAGTATATAATTTATTCATTGGGTTCAAATGAACCACCGCTACACCCTAATGATGCTTCGAGCTTCATGAAGATCGGACCGATAATGTCCGCCAATAGTGGAAAAGTGTGGACTACCAAGGTTTTGGACACTCCAGAGGTCACAAGTTTTACCTTATGTTTACGAAACTTAAAATAAATGTTTCTCTCCCAACTATCTCTGATCCGCTGGATATTGCTGGACCGTAGCATCCTATATTGAGCTTGTTCTCTGTTCATCTCCTGCTTAATGTGGGTGTATCCTGCATGACAACCGCTTATATAATGTTCATAAATGTTTATTAAATCTATATTGATAGACGCTGAAGGGCAATTCAGTCAAGGAATAATAAGTTTAATGAGCTATTTGATTGAACAAAGGCAGGAAAAGGAAAAGAGGGATGGATTATCTGCTAAACAGTGGTTGATTAAAGGAGCCTGTAAACCTGATAATATCAACAAGGCGGGAACTTTCAGGTAATGTTATTCCATATTATTTAACATAAGTTTTTATATTTATTTGAATAAAATATTCAGATACATTTAATTAACCCGTGGTTATCACCGGTGTCTCTACCACTGTATTGAACTAATAAAGATACTAAATGTAAATAGGCAGTACCAACGCAATAATTATAACAAGTTTACACATTCTTAGCATCGTACCTTGATGGGTCTATGAAAAGTCATTAATTTGGAAAGTATTTATTATAAAAGCATTGGAAAAAGATATATTACACATAAAAGAAAATTAACTTAATACAACAAGTTCGAAAATTTATTAG
The DNA here is from genome assembly GCA_963678685.1 of Patella ulyssiponensis. Lineage (NCBI taxonomy): Eukaryota > Metazoa > Mollusca > Gastropoda > Patellidae > Patella > Patella ulyssiponensis. The sequence continues at coordinate 3,650,512 of OY783226.1, forward strand.
CAAGGGAAGCTAGCACTGATCTTAACTACTATTAATTATTCCTTCTTTAGGATAGCCTGGTGCCAGTATCTAGAAGATAAAATCACTCCTATACTTGCTGGGATAATTGCCCACATTGATAAGAATTTAAATCTAAACATTATAAATGACGGTACCCAGTGGAAGAAATCGGTGTGGTTAAAGATTCTAGGCAAACCTACATTGTGTGGTTTGAACTACACAGATCTTATATCAACAGAGGAAGGGGAAGAATTAAATGAATATGTTGTTCGTAACACTGGATATGGTCGACAATCCTTCCAAGCAAGGTTTCCATTTTCTTGGTTATTCTATGAATTGACTGAAAAAATCCTGCATACATCAGTTGCTCAAGATCCCAATTTAACAGGTATTGCTCTGGTTTTTGTTATATGCCAACATTTTCTCGTGTCCATCCTTTCGCCCTTGGTTATGGACACTCCACAGGTAAATCTATGGAGCAGACCCATTATATTATATGACCTGGAATACAATTGCAGAAAGCTGAATTCAACTGTTTTTGTATCTGGGCTACTTGCTTATCAAAATACCAAAAGTCTTTTAAAATCTGATTTGCGGGTCTACGCGAAAATCGATGTCTTAAAGTACCAAAAATCTCCAAAAAGTAGCGTTTTAAACCATATAAATGTACTTAGAGTCAATATGAAAGTGATATCACTGAATCAGATGATGGGCTAAATGGTTGCTATGACGTCATAGTGTCGTCATATCATATCACAATATCTAGTCATAAAACGAACAAATTAAATAGAAAGTGACGTCATAACACAATATTGAGTCAGAAAAAAAAAACAAATTAGACACAATGTCTTTTAAATTAACGTAATAATAAATATTCCACCCCAAATCAGTCACATCCATATCCCCATCCCGCTAATTATTTGGTGGTATGTCCTCGAGCTGTTAAATAGCGTTGCAGTCGGAGGCATCCGTTATTCCTTTCAAAATGCAAGAATAACCACGGACGTACCACGATACGCCACCATTTTCAATATTTACACTTAGCTCTGTTCTACGCCACAGTTACATGTACTCACACACTTGTAATTCGATTGTTTTCATGTTTGAAACTAGTTTTTTCATATCCTTATGAAGTATCTATAACACATAAAACACATAAATAGTTAATTAGTCCACAAGTCATGTGACCTAATTCTACCGTGACGACTGAGTGGTAAATATTGTTGTGACTCGAATGTATACTACTCATTTCAAAAATTGAAGACAATTTCTATAAATAAAGTCTATGTATAATCTACTAGAAAATTTGACAAACTATAAAAAAAAATACATGTAGGTCGGCAGAGTAACTCGTAAATATAATTTTTAGTGTAAATGTGGGCGGGGGTATTACCTATTCTACACATGATAGTGTGGTATGACGTGTCATCCCGTAGGATTTGTATGCTGAATTTATTTTTTTTTGTTGCTTTGGGTTGATTAGGCACCATGCTATCCAAAAATGCCTGGGTGGGCATTTTTTAAAGCCTTCTCTTTATACGATGCAATATGGCAACAATGAAGTCTATAATCTTAGTTGTGCATAACTTGAAAAATCGATTTTGATAATAACCCCCTTTAGCAAATTTAATGACTCATAAGCTGAACAATCAAATAAAAAATGTTAAGTATCTTCTCCAACCATTTTACACATTAGGCAAAGTGATGAGTTGTTAACACGAAAAGCGATGATGATTGGTCGCTATAAATATTTTATTCACTTTCATTAGTACCTGTGGATTGACTCTATAGAAAGTGTGAACATGTGATGTCTTATCATTAACATTAAGCTTGATGGTGACAACCCTGTAATCAAGTGTTTCAAGAACTTTTCGAAGGTGTAATAATTACTGAATCGGTCGTACTTGAGGAGATCTCCGAACCTTCCTGCCCTTGAACAAAGTGGTACTGCGTGATAAATTTCTCTAAACTGAAATAAAAACTACTTCCATTCGCTTGATATCAATCCGAGTGAACAAACCCCAGAATGAACTTGAGATCATGAAAATCAAAAAAAAATCGGCTGAAATCAATCCGAGTTTGACACCGGGAATTGGTATTTTCTACCGGAAGTCAATGGAAACTACTTTCTTTTGGCTTTAAGTGTATCATAGATGGATAGACGGGGTCGGCATGATGAAAAAAAATTAACTTCAGATCATGAAAATCCAAAGATGATTGGCGGAAAACAATCCGAGTTTGACAGCGGAATTGCTATTCTCCACCGGAATCAATGAAAAATACTTCCAATCGCTTTAAGTGTATCATAAATAGGACCGGCATGACGAAAAAAACGCGAGATAGCCATGAAAATCCAACCATTATTAGCGAAGATAGTCATGTCCTCGTTCAGAGGGGCCCCAATTAAAACAATGCCCCGCCCAGAAGGTTCAAGGGGTCGGAAAATTTGAACCCCAACATTTTTGGATAGCTCGGTCCCTAATCAACCCAAAACAACAAAAAAATCAATTTTAGCAAACAAATCCCACGTGAGACCTCCCATAGTATTGAAGTCAGTATCAGGGACATGGGTTGTTAGAATGTCTGAATCCGTTTTAAGAATATGTGCCTAATGTTTTCCATTCTCGGCTCTCGGAGAATGCAGTTCCACCTCCAGTGGTATTTGAAGTTGATGGACATAAAACACACTTGCCTTAGTAACTTTTGTAGCTCCCATGGAATTATTTTCCAATGCTACCCACATTTTACAACCGGCTGATGTTTCGGTATTTCGGCCCCTCAAAGTCCATGACCTATGAAGCAAACATATATTTCAGTAATCAGATGTTATGACAAACTGAAATCACAATGGCCGGAATTAGATTTGTCGGTGGCCGATGACTGCACAAGTGAGAATCATTCCTGAATATGATAATATGTTAATATTTTGAATTGAATATTCATCAACGAAACAATTGAAACAAGTAGGGGATTTACTATTATACCAGAAAACATCTACATGTATCAACAATATTAGGACTACAGAATTTTACTTAAGCGGCCGATAACTGGTACAATCACCCTATTATACATGTATATGATCTAACACGCCTCCTTTCAGAGATATTATCCATATATATTATACATCAATATGGTCTAAAACGCAGACTCTCAACATTCTACAATACAAAATATAGAACTTTTTCTCACATCCGCGGTGACAAAATATGGATGAGGAAACTGTGGAACGTGCGATTACTTGATTGAAGGCAATACTTTTAACTTTAATAATTTCCAATTTAATATAAATAGTAGTAAGGCATGTTCTGTCACATATGAAGTATATGTAATTACATGCCTTGGGTGTATTGTATTGTATATTGGATCCACAAATGAATTACGGAAGCGTGTTACACTACATAAACAGTATATAAAAGAGGAAATATCCCGCTAAATCCCATTAAGTGGGCATATCGCGGAGTGTGCTAAAAATAAATTGCCACATTTTTATATTTTCCCCTATTATAAACTGTCTGATATTAATATCACAAAATTTAGAGTAAACGAAGAGTATTTTATAAACAAATTCAAACCCAAACTTAACCAGTGATATTATTTCATTTTATCTTGTATGGAAAGTTCTTGTAATTATATCTCCATAATGACGCTACATAATGACGTAACGCCATTATCTATTATTGCCTTGAAAACCTAACGGCGAAACATGTAGGCATTTAAAATAAAACATCTGTAGTGGTATTTTCTACTTAATCTTTTAGAATGTATGATATTCTTTTACAGTACGCACCCTTTTAACTGATTTATGTAGGTTTGTTTTGGTATATTTTTAAATGGAAGATGCATTTTCTTTTCTCACAAGGTGACCAAATTGTAAAACGTACAGTTAATGTTATTGAAAAAGATGACCTATTAGAGACACTTGACTATTTTGTTAATTCTGAAGACGATAAGAAAGCAATGTTCAGTTCTTATCTGAGTGATTTTATTGAGATGACGTATGGTCCAAAAGACGAGGATATATTTAAGGTATTACTTAAAAATGTACTTTTTGTGTGTATTCATCCACATTATCAGATAGGTCACTTTTTTCGTGTGTCCAAAGTCTTGCCTGCTCTCTGAAACCCGATTAAAATTGTTTTCTTGATAACAATTGTACATGTCACAGGATTAGTTTTTTTTTGGAACTGTCTTTGAGCGAACGATATTAGATGACAGCTCCTATCCGGCCTTATATAACTGCAATATAAAAATACGGTAAAATACCGCCATTCCCCACCCCTGTTCTCGGGCTGTTTTAGGACCCTTTTGAGGCTGGTATCAGCCTTGACAGTATTGCGAATATCCCTGTCTTTAGGACTCCACCGTGGGCTATATCTCCGCCAAAGATAGATTCCGATCTTTCTCAGCATAAAAAGAGAGATACTAGCTCGAAGGTGTTCCAATCTCTCTAAACTAAGTATGGTGATTGTGCTCCTATTCAGACCGATGGATCGAAAGATGGTGATCGTTTAGCTTCGGCTATCGTGACGCAATCCAAGACCATTTCTGTTCGCCTACCACCTGCTGCTTCTATATTTACAGCTGAGCTCCAGGCTATTCTCCAATCCTTAGAGTTCATACAGTAATCGTCAGTTTAAAACCCGTCTTCCATTAGCGCAGGTTAGGTGCATAAGAGTAGGACGTTAAACCCCATTTCATTTCATTTCATGTCAGTTTAAAAACACATTATTTTTTTTTTTTTTTTTTGATTCTTTGTCCTCATTACAAACAATTAGTAACAAGCAGCTTGATCACCCATTAGTAGCAGATATTTATCGTCTCCTACTATCATACGAGTTTATCAGTAAGGACATTGTCTTTTGCTAGCTACCCAGTCATGTGGATATCAAAGGGACTGATCAAGCAGACTTGGGTGCCAAGTCAGATTTAGATCTCCCTATATCTGATTTTATAACATCATAAGGATTTTAAATCCATTATTAATGATTTCATTTATGGCCGCTGGCAACGGTCTTGGGATCGTACAGGCACAAACCAACTTCAACACATAAAGCCTCTTCTTGGAAATTGGCCAAGCTCCTACAGGTCTAACAGGAGAGATGAAGTTGTTTTGCGTCGCTCTCGAATTGGTCATACTTTTTTAACGTATATTTTCATCTTAAAGCGAGAGCCTCAACCGGATTGTGAACGATGTCATGTTCCTTTGACAGTGAAGCACATTTTGATTGAGTGCAAGTATTTCAAGACTATTAGATCGCAATCTTACCGTTGTCAGTCATTACATCACATGTTTGCTCAACCGGGCCTCTATGGGAAAGTGTTAGACTTTTTAAAAGAGACAGGTTTTATCATAAATTTTAATTTGTATTTATATATCATTTCATTTTTGTATAGTTATATGCATAAAAGATTTATTTTATTTTATTTTTAATATTATTTACTGTGATATTGTTTTTATTTGTGCATAACAATTCTTCTAACCCATCCATTATATAATTTGGTCAACATCCAAGGTTTTATTTGGTATAATCTGTTGTTAATGAATATCTTTTTCCACAACAAAGTTGCTTTTTGTAAACGTATTTCCACGCTTTGCATGCCAACTATATTTTTTAGCAATTTTAACAAGAACATCAAGCTCTGAAAAAAAACTCTTTATGTTTTTGATTTTGTCGATTTTTAGTACTTTTTTTCAATTTCAGATTTTATATGATATTTTATCAAGTGCCTTAAAGCAGCGTGGATTTCATGTAGAGGATCTGGATACCAGTTCCATTGTAGCTGTTGTACATTATATACATACCATAGCTCAATATAGAATTCAACACTTTCTGGAAATTATTCATCTCAAGCCTGATGTAGTACGTGCCATAGTTGATATGAAGGCAACGAATACTGACCATTGCTTATTGAACAACAATTATATGGTAGATATTTCTTATGTTTTAACCTACATGTGGGGAATTTGCGGCAAGCCAGTTTAAACAATAATTCATACTTCCATTTGTTTACCGCGTGTGTTGTATTTCAACCAATTATCATTTGGTAGGCATATGATGTATGACTTCGTCTCTAGTTTTCTCTTATCTTGTGACATTCAATTACGTTTATGAATTATCAGATATCCCTTCGCAGCTTTAGGTCTTCCAAGGTATTATTATATTATGACTCGTCACTCGAATCAATTATACTATTCAAAAAAAGTAGGGGATATTTGATTTTTAAGTGTTATTAAAGTCACCTAATGAAACTGGCGAAGAAACAAATGGCAAAATGAAATGAAGTTCACATTCATCGATTTATTCCAAATGATCGTTAGACTAAGTAAGGCACAGACTGACCATTATAAGGGTAAAATGATACCCGGAGTCAAACAGCAAAGTTACACAGCATCACAACAAAGTCAGTAATGGGTAAATCCTCCTCTGTTTGCCAAACAAGAATTGATCCGACGTGGCATAGTCCTAATGAGACGTCTAAGGTCATTTTGGTCCAGATTGTCCCATTCCTGTTGCAACGCAGCAGCAAGTTCTTGGACATTGGCAGGACGTTGTTGACGTTGACGTAACCTCTGCCCAAGTATGTCCCAGACATGCTCGATGGGGGAGAGGTCGGGACTCAGTGCTGGCCAAGGTAATGTGGTGATGTTCTGTTGTTGAAGGTAACCTGTAACGATCCTGGCCCTGTGACATCTTGCGTTGTCATCCTGGAAGATGGAACGGCGGCCATGACGTCGTGCGAACGGCACAAAGTGCACTGCCAAGATGTTGTCCCGGTAGTACTGGCCTGTAACACGCCCTGCAACAACATGTAAAGCCGTTCTTCCAGCAACAGTGATGCCTCCCCACACCATAACAGAACCACCCCCAAATCGATCATGTCTGATGACGTCTTGGAAGCGCTCGATTCGAAGACGCCACAACCTCCTACGTCTGTCCAAAAAATCAACAGTCAACCTTGACTCATCTGAAAACATCACATTGCTCCAGCGTCGATTATCCCAGTGTTGACGATCCCTACACCAACGATGTCTTGCCTGAATGTGATGATCTCTCAAACAAGGGATCACGCGAGGACGTTGGGCGCGAAGGTGACCCCTATGCAGTCGATTCCGAATCGTCTGGCCACTCACTCTCACACCAGTGTCTGTTTGAAGACGAGCGCTGATCTGATTTGCTGTGATGACACGATTTCTCAAGGCCAAGGTACGGATAAATCGATCCTGGGCTTGAGTTGTCGCCCTTGGTCGACCTGAGCGTGGTCTGTCCTGTACAGATTGTGTATCACGGTATCTGGACCATAGCCTGTTTATGACAGACTGAGAAACATTCATCGTCCGCGCCACAACCGCCTGTGTTGTGCCGATCTGTAGCATGCCAAGAGGACGTAACCTTTTATTTTGGGTAAGCCGACCCATATCAAAATTTGTTTTCTGGTCACTAAAACAATTAAACTTATGTTTCCACCCTGGAATTCAATGCCACAATGACTGTAACATTCAAAGTCAGAGTCGTGCAAATCTTGGGTTGGACCCCCATGATGATCCCAAGCATCACCTGCATTCCATGCGGTAGCTATTGGCGCGCTTGGGCGTCACATGTAACTGGAAATGTTTCTTCTGTTAGGTTCTATAGTGACTTTTTTCGTAGTCATTTGCATATTTTAGTATTATGCCCCGAAAATCAAATATCCCCTTCTGCATTCGTCATTTACCATTCTTGAAATCTTCATAACCCATCTACGTAGAATTATCTCTGTGTTAAATTTTTATTTGGAACGTGAACCAGTTCTATCACACGTGATAATGGCTGAAATAAATATTGTCTTTTAAATGCTAAACATGGACTTCACTTCAGTTTTGCAATACAATACAATTTAAACTCTTTTCTGTATGTTGAATGAATCTGTATGTAGTACAATGGTATACTCTACGGCAACTGTTCTATTGGTAATTAAAATGTTAATTACAATTAATACATATTATGTCTACCCTGGCCGTTCACTACTTGGGTGGATCATATACCATATTTCGGTACGTGTTTCACTAGAGCAGGCCGTTACGTCAAACCTATTTCGTTTTATATAAAATTGACTTAATCGGTATTGTACCAAAGGTTCGGAGATCTCTGAACTGATGTCTTTTCATTAACGTAAATAGGATACCATTTTGACAATACTTGGCCAAACAGTGGACCGTTTTCTGCAATGAATGGTGGCAGAAACCTGAGACAGTCTATAACTTATGTCATACCCTCTTGACCTTTTCTTCAGAACTTCAGAAGAATTTTAAAAAAATGTAGCTGTGTTGCTTAAGTGACGATCACATCGAAAGGATGGATGTGTATCGTTTTACGTCCCCTAAATCACTTGCATTTCAACAAGATTTGGAAATTATCTTGCTTGGCTGAAATTTATTTAGAATTTTGCAAATGAAATTTTTCTATCACAAAGGGACAGGTCACCGCCCCAACCACGTCCAATACCACAATATGGATTTCATTTAGATGTGGTCGTCGGCATGATGAGTGGGTGATTTATATTCAAATGTGATCTAAATTTAATCGCTTAGAGCAAGGGGTGCCTTCCAGCATGTCGGCATCTTATTCCAATCCGCCTGATATGTATATTCCTTGGTAATAATTTAGATCTTTAAAAATGAAGTTCATCAGACCCAGTATGGTACGATTGAAGACATGCGGAGCATATGCACAGATCATGTGTAATTTATAAATGACATATGAGATTAATTACATCTAAGATCATAACCAGTTGTGTCTTAAAAGAAGTTGAAAAATCAATATAATATATTCCCAAAAGAAGCTTTGGTCAATAAGTTCTATGCACCTAAATGGTCGTTCAATTTGACTAAAGTTATAAAATGCTTTGTCACACACGTGGATGGGTTGGGAGTAACGTGGTTGTGAACATGTTTTCCTTTTCCATATTATTATTTTACTTGGTTGAAGCGTGTTGAGATTGGGATGAAGTAAGGTAACGTGACAGGATGTAGACATTTTTTATTGTAATTTTAGTAAACATGTGTGAAATACATTTGCTAGATGGGGTCTTGTTTCAGACAGAAGATGTTCTGGGATTACAAGCGTTAATGGAGTTGATGGAACCACAGAAAGACAAATTAGAAAATCAAGATGGTAGACGGGATTGGTATAAAGAAGCGTGCAGCACTTTATCGGTAGCTGAAAGAATTCTAAATTTTAGTTCATCAACAGAAACAGTTAAAGGACTGGAGTACCATGATGCTTGTAAAAATCAGTTAGCACAAATAAGGTCTGCTTAAACGGCTACAAAACAATATATTTTACCCCTTTATGTGATCTGTCTGTGATGCATTTCCAGTGAATTATAAATACATCCAATTGTTTGTTTTAAAAATTTAATATCTTTTTGAAAGTTTTATATTACAACTTGACGAAGGAGTTTGTGTAGCAGCGCAGCACCCATTCCAATATCAGCCTGGTTACATCGACATAATCCTACGGCACTGTATCATAAAACCTGTCATTGAGTCAACTGGCGTGGTTTCGAATTCCCGGTTGTGCGTGACAAGGAGTAGATTCACTTGTCCAACCCGATGGGGTTTCTCCAGGACATCCGGTTTCCTCCCACTGCTATAGACCCGTACGTGCAAGCGAATTATTGAAATAAAATTAAACCATATATTAGTCAGGAAATGACCTAGTTTGTGTCGAGTGCGCGTTAAACCCCATTTCTCTTCCATTCATTTTTTTGGTATCTTAAATATGTCCAAATATGCAGAGAATTAGCCAGATGTTGATTATGTAAATGTGTGTGGTGGCTCGACGACCTACCCGCATTCTAGATAGCATTTTACTTCTGTAAGCCACGTTTGTGTGTGGATACGTCTCCAGGTTGGTCAGGGGGCCATAAAAGATGAACATGAAATGAAATGGGGATTAACATGCTAATGAAGACGGGTACGCCATACAGTGTAATATGGGAAAAATGTGCCCTTACAGCGGCGCTACGGTCTATTCTTATAACTCCTAAAGGGATCTGTTACGCGCACGCCAACGTGTACAAGAGACCTTCATCTTTATTCCCATCCGAATAACTAGACAGCTGTTCTTGTCAAGCCCTCGGTCCTGCACCACAATGAACTTTCTCGGCTAACACCGACATCGAGCCCGCGACCTTCAGACGAGCGAGCAATCGTCTTGCTCACTTAGCCACCGTGGGTCCCTCTAAAGGCGAACGCTTGTGCTTTAAATAGGGGATTTATTCTGTGATATGCCTTTATTTTTCTATTTACGTTATAAAAGTTAGTTTTTTTCGAAACGTAGACAAAACAGACAATTACAAATATTTCTTTTCATCTAATACTAAAATGGTAGCCGCTAGCAAAAAGAGGTTGACTAATCAATTGACGACATGTTCATGAAAATATCAAGCACTAGACGTAGCTTGGGCGGTGATTCATTACAAAATTAAAAATTCAAGCTTTTGCATTCAGGATTTGATATCAATTTGACATATTTCAGTCCGCAGACTTGCTGTTAATTAGATGATATATTACTTACAGATGTTTGTGGACTAGAATTGTAACTATTACACTTTTCATTGAACATTTCTCACCAGAAGATGAATCTACTGCTGATCTATATAAATCCCTTAGATGGCAGATTCTCTGGAATGTAAGTGTTCTTTATGCGCCCACATTTTCATGTGGACGTATATTGTCGTCGTCTCTGTCCATCTGTCCATCCGTGACACTTTACAGTTCACAATATGTATCCGATTTCGATTAAACTTGAAATGTAGGTATTTATTTTATGATCAGTAGTGGAATACCGCGTTTTATCAGTGAAATAAAAGTGTTATTCCACTGGCTAGCAGTAGTCCATGTTGTTTTACCTAAAATGATTGTAAAATCATAAAATAAATAGAACATTTGTCGTTTTGTCATGAATAACATATTTTATTTCATCTCTAGGCAAGAAAAAGTTTATATTTTCACTCATGCTACGCATTCGTGAAAATTTTCTTGCTTCTCGATGAAATAAAATATGTTATTCACTCTAAAACGACAAATATCCTACGTTCCCGGTTCCTTTCGATATTGTCATCTATCGGACCATAACTTCATGGGCTATGACCCCTGATTGTGCGAAAAATATTTTTTTTTAGCTTGTGGCCCCTATAGAGGTCACAACTTTGATTCAATTTGGTGAACCTAAGACTGTTCTGTTCTATATTTGCGCATACTTGTGATCCGATTTTGAATAAACTTGAAATACATATTTTTATCCCTCAAATCTTGTTTCCTATATTACAGCCATTTCATATTTCATTCTATTCGTTTCAAAAAGTACCATGTCAACGAAAGCAGGAATGTGGACGTATGTTGCAGCGTTAGCATGCTCTTGTTATTCCTGTTAGAAATGCTAATTTAGATGCAGTACATTCAATCACAACGTGAATCTGTCATTAATGTGGAATGCCAGAGTGGCAATTAAAATACATCCTAAACAGTTAAAAGATTACAAATGCAACCAGACGATCAAGGGTTGTTCCAAAATATGTAGTAAGACACGATGCGTGGGCTATACTCCAGTTTCATTATAGTCGATTGCCCACACTCCACGTCTGACAGACGATCCATGGTGCTGCACAATTTGCTGTTCATAAATTGATATTAACGCGTGATATAAAAAAAGCGTCAATCTCAGTTTGATGAGATATACGCTTTAAGCGTCGTCAGATTCCCTTCTTCCGAAAAAACGTGAACGCAAAAGAGACTCCAGTCTTGAGTGGATTATTTCAAATTTGGTTTGAAGCTTTGCAGTCATGAGCTGACATATCATACCCCCACGCACGGTTCCAACATACTTGTCAACACAATACAGGTTTTGTTAAGAATTAGACTGTTCAACCACAGCTAAATAACACCGTATGTGAAACAAATAGCAACATAAGTTTTTTTTTATTATTTCCATTGACATATTATGGAACAACAGGGATTCGTTTTAAGTTTTGAAGTGTGCTATGGAGTGGGGGGGGAACTGTGACTATTCTTACATCCAATTGCAACTGTTAAACGTTCTTTTACTGGACTTATGCATTAACGATTGAATGGGTGGAGTCTACCAGTTCTGACCTTTGGGCATCCCAGAGGTTGAGAGGTTGTTCTTAAAACTCATCAATGTTGGCACAGGTTTGTTATCTATGGGAACCATTTTTATGGAAGACAAAACTTATTTTAATTACGATCTAATCGAGCATCATTTTACAATATTTCAATATTTATGTTTACGTTTTACAGTTATTAAAAGAGGATGTTGACTTGCACAAATTAAAATCTTTGGAAAGTGTTGAACATTTCCTCAAATTAATAAACAAGGCTGTATTACAGAAGCTTTTGGGGTAAGTTATGTTTTCATTGTATTTACGAGGACTTGAACATGCACCCTAATTTTAAATGTATCATTAATGTCGGACATTTTGTCTTATGTAAATGAAGATAGTGGTATTTGTAATGCGGTATTGTATATATCATTTGTTTTTAATACCATTTATTATGTACACACATTGTTCACGTCCTCAAAGAAAATATGACGCCCCGGTGTCTGGTGTCCGTGTGGCACAGCTTTTATGGGATAACTTTCTGATTGTTGCCTATCGTTGTACTGAAAATCGCGCGATTAGCTTGTGGAACTCTAGAGGTTGAAAATTTTATCCGATTTAACAAACCAAGTTCGTTAGAAAATAATCACGGTCTACTTTGATTTTCGTGAACATCGGACGATAATTTCCATTAAACTTACCCTCTCCTTTACACAAATTCTGGTAAAGCATGTAATAATAATAATAATAATGTATATTTGTAATGCGCTTAGTAATCCATCCATGTACGCATGCGCAAAGCGCAGCATTTAAAGAGTCTCTCGTCAATAAAAACACATATAAACACTCTGTTTCACTATAAACCCAGAATGCCTCGTTCGGCATTTCTGTCCAAACGAGGTAAAGAAAATGCCTCGTTGTCTGCAGTTCCGAAACGAGGTTTTTTAAATTGCCTTTTTTTTGGAACGAGGTATTTTGTTCAGAACGAGGCTTGGTAAAATGCCTCGTTTACTAAACGTGTTTTTTTCAAGATAGTTATTAGCGGTATATCGGCCAATTTGTAAAAATTAAAATTTATGTTATTTAATACGAAAATAAAACCAGTTCAAACTATATTATTATCAGAGAAATTGACAAGACAAGAATACACGCCATCGGTGGAGGTGTAAAACTATTGCAGACACATAGCTACCTTGATTGATTTATTGCCCCAATCAGGTATAGGAGTTAAGAAACAACTGTGGTGTTGTGACATTTTATTGGGGGCAATCAATTAATCAAGGTATAGCTGTGTGTCTGCAATTGTTTTACACCTCCACCGATGGCGTGTATTCTTGTCCTGTCAATTTCTCTTATAATAATATAGATATCACGTGACTTATTAACATATATGGAAACGAGGCCGAGAGTAACCTGGCATACAGTAATCCAGCACACGATATCGTTCTGCACACTAATTTTCTTTTTTAACCTTTTTGCTACCCCACACCCAACAGTCTTTATGTTCGCCCCAGAGCGGTACTACGGCCTACTCTTACATCGAATTCCAACTGACAAGGAATCTTTTATGTACACACCAATATGTACACGGGACCTTGGTTAAATTGAAAGTACAGTTTATATTTAGCAATTAGGTTACTATCGGACAGCAACACATTTCTTTCAACAAAACAAAGAGGGTTTTTCTTCCTCTACAGTAAGTAATTATGAATGTGCAAGGATATAACCGACGGATTCAAAAAGCCATAGAAACATATTTTCCATAACTAGAATTTTGTCTTAAGACCCGTATTTTGACATTTGGCCCACACCTCTCTCTAAATATTAGCCAAATAAATAATGAATATATATGTAGACTACTTAAAAAGAGGGAAGAGTAGGCTATACATTGTACATGAACGTGCTTTTCACTGGTATATGTCACATGATATCATATTATGACTCGGGTTTTGAAACTGCATACCCCCTCTACGTAATCATGGTAATATAGTTTAGTACCATCCAAATTTGATCGTGTCCACAACAACGACAAGTGGCGTAACTTAATGAGGTACCTGTATTTACCTGTTAGGGTACCTCTGGTCCACTTTTCTGGAACAAGGGAAAATGATGACTACAGATCGATTGGATTTATCAATCATACAAGAGGATTGTGATGTTTCTTCTTAGGAGCAACTCACACTCTTATGGGTGTGAAAACTTATAAAACAAGTAGTGCCTTCTATATTGCAAAATAATGCCATAGCGAGTGTTCTACAGATATGGCAAAACTATTGGACTAATTAGATATACCCAGTAGGGTAAAATCGGACAATGACATCATAAAATATTAATCTAAATATGGTTTCCCATGGTTTCGAAAAGTGGACACTCGTCATACGCCCCCTACTTGGTGACCATATTAGAACATTGTGTGTAAATCCAGGGTAGCTTATGAGCAGCTGACCAATCAGATGGGGGAAATACCTGGCCAATTGCCCTAAGATCAGCCTATGGCTCACACGCGTATCCTCTTCATAAGAACGAACAGGATATAATATTCGTCAGATATCAAACAGCGGTCCTAGAGGGAAGACTAGTCGTCTCGCTTTAGGCGCCGGTATTATAAATCATTTAGATACCGACGTCATGCGATATTAGAGACAGCACGCACTGTTTCAAAAGGGAAATACATTTTGTCACCTCGGCTTAGAGGCCGAGCGAGAACACCATGCAGTTTTAGAAGGAAGAACGTGACGCCACAAAACAGCTAAGAGATAGAAAATTTACATTTAGTTGATGTGTAATGTCATAGCTACTCGTGTAATTTCCTGTGTATAACCTTTGTAAGATATATATTGATTGATATAATAACACAGTGTCCCAGGCTTAATTGTTATTTGATCATTGAAGTAGTTTATACACAGTGTGGAAATCAGAGTTAATTAGAATTGATACACAGTGTTATGGGAAAACAATGGAATAACTAGAAAGCTTGCGCATGAGAAAGGCAATGAAAGGCTTAACCTGTGTCCTAATTCAGAACTTACCACTGACTCCAGATGTGGCGAATTATCGGCGTATTCCCACGATGGCGCAGATACAGAGCGTGACCAAAATTAATCCTCCCCACGAAGGCGCAGATATGGGCTGGTTGGCTTTTTTTGGAAGAGCAGTAAACCCCATTTTATTTCATTTCATTTTGTTGGAAGAGAGGCATTTTGTTTTTTGGACCCAAGTAACGGTGTTAATCAAATCATTCAAGTAGTGTTCATCTATTCGCTCGCCATGCCAATAAAAATACGTACCAATCTCAGTCTTTAAATTTGATATCTTCCCTTTGCTTCCCAACAGCTATTATCAGATTTCCGTAAATCCAAAATAATGATTACTTTTCAAATGTACTGTTGTTCGCAAGGGGTAGGTACACATATACTATTCAAAAAAAGGTAGGGGATATTTGATTTTGGGGGCATAATACTAAAATATGCAAATGACTACGAAAAAAGTCACTATAGAACCTAACAGAAGAAACATTTCCAGTTACATGTGAAGCCCAAACGCACCAATAGCTACCGCATGGAATGCAGGTGATTTTTGGGATCATCATGGGGGTCAAACCCAAGATTTGCAGGGTGGAAACATCAGTTTAATTGTTTTAGTGACCAGAAAACAAATTTTGATATGCGTCGGCTTACCCAAAATGAAAGGTTACGTGCCCTTGGCATGCTATAGATCGGCACAACACAGGCGGTTGTGGCGCGGACGATGAATGTTTCTCAGTCTGTCATAAGCAGGCTATGGTCCAGATACCGTGATACACAATCTGTACAGGACAGACCACGCTCAGGTCGACCAAGGGCGACAACTCAGCCCAGGATCGATTTATCCGTACCTTGGCCTTGAGAATCGTGTCATCACAGCAAATCAGATCAGCGCTCGTCTTCAAACAGAAACTGGTGTGAGAGTGAGTGGCCAGACGATTCAGAATCGACTGCATAGGACTCACCTCCGCGCCCGACGTCCTCGCGTGATCCCTTGTTTGAGAGATCATCACATTCAGGCAAGACGCCGTTGGTTCGTCAACACTGGGATAATCGACGCTGGAGCAATGTGATGTTTTCAGATGACTCAAGGTTCACTGTTGATTTTTTGGACAGACGTAGGAGGGTGTGGCGTCGTCGAAACGAGCGCTTCCAAGGCGTTAACGTCATCAGACATGATCGATTTGGGGGTGGTTCTGTTGTGGTGTGGGGAGGCATCACTGTTGCTAGAAGAACGGCTTTACATTTCATTGCAGGGCGTGTTACAGGCCAGTACTACCGGGACAGCATCTTGGCAGTTCATGTTGTGCCGTTCGCACGACGTCATGGCCGTCGTTTCATCTTCCAGGATGACAACGCAAGATGTCACAGGGCCAGGATCGTTACAGGTTACCTCCAACAAAAGAACATCTCCACATTACCTTGGCCAGTACTGAGTCCCGACCTCTCCCCCATCGAGCATGTCTGGGACATGCTTGGACAGAGGTTACGTCAACGTCAACAGCGTCCTGCCAATGTCCAAGAACTTGCTGCTGCGTTGCAACAGGAATGGAACAATCGGGACCAAAATGACCTTAGACGTCTCATTAGGAGTATGCCACGTCGGATCAATGCTTGTTTGGCAAACAGAGGAGGATTTACCCGTTACTGACTTTGTTGTGATGCTGTGGTAACTTTGCTGTTTGACCCCGGGTATCATTTTACCCTTATAATGGTCAGTCTGTGCCTTACTTAGTCTAACGATCATTTGGAATAAATCGATGAATGTGAACTGCATTTCATTTTGTCATTTGTTTCTTCGTCAGTTTCATTAGGTGACTTTAATAACAATTAAAAATCAAATATCCCCTACTTTTTTTGAATAGTATATTACTATACAAATTATACGTATCTCTCTCAAATTATTGTTATTGATATGTGGTGATACCAATCCAAATCCTGGACCCAAAAACCTATCAGTCTTGCATCTAAATACGAGAAGCATACGAAACAAAATTGATCAAATTACTGTAGAACTTAATAAGTATGACGTACTTACATTTTCCGAAACCTGGCTTGACGATTCCATTCCTCTATCTGATTTATACATTAATAGTTATCATCCCCCCGCTTTATTAAATCGCGAAGATGGTAGGGGTGGGGGGTAGCTATATACGTTAAAAATAATCTATACTTCAAATCTATACTTCAAACCACGTCCAGATTTATTTATAAGAAACTTAGAAGCTATTTGGGTAGAAGTTCAGTCCAATTCCAAAAATATCCTGATTGGATCGTTTTATAGGCCGCCTTCCAGTAAAATTGATTATTGGAAGTTAATTGAAGATAGTTTTGCAACTGTTTGTAATTTTAGAAATTCTCATGTTCTTATATTGGGTGATTTTAATATAGATTTCTTAACCACTTTTAATAGTAAAATCCATGATCTAATTGGCCTATTTGATTTTCATCAACTAATAAATGAACCGACCGCATTACGCCATCTTCTCGATCTCTGTTAGACTTAGCCATAACTAGGTGTCCCGTACTTCGTGAAAAGTGTAAGCGTTTCTGACTCGGGCCTCAGTGATCATAGCCATATCGTTTTATATCTAAATTTCACTATTCCAAAAACCCACTGCTTTCAAAGGACTGTTTGGTCTTATTCGAAACTATATGCCACTGATCTTATAACTAATTTTTCTAGTTATAACTGGGGCGATCTTTTTCAACAATACCACGATCCTCATACACTTGCCGATAATATATCTAAATCAAATTTTTCTGAACTTAGGCTTTTCATACCAAATAAAATCGTTACAATCAGACCAAATGACCCTAAATGGATGAATAGAAAAATCAGACTTCTTATTCGCAAACGAAATAGACTCCATAAAAAAGCGAAAAAGACATGGCAAAATTTTAGAAAATCTCGAAACGTTGTCATTTCCGAAATACGAAAATCTAAATCTTCTCACTATTCAAAAATAGACTCTAAAATTAATAATAACGACTTTAGTGAATTTCGATGGTGGTCTTTGGTTAAATAAATCTCTCTAAAGAAAGGCTGTTCAGGCCCGGAAATTCCACCTCTTAAATATAATGCTAAGATATTCTTTGAAAACAGTGACAAAGCTAACACCCTCAACGATTTTTTTGTCTCACAGGAAACTCTAGACACCGACCAAGACAACCTTCCCGACTTACCTTTCTCTAACATAGAAATTCCTTCCCTTAAAATACCCTTCCAGCTAGTCGAAGATATTCTCTTCTCTTTAACTCCTAAAAAATCATGTGGTCATGACAATGTAAACAACTTTCTTTTAAAATTACTCCATAAATCCCTAGCAACTCCACTCAGCCGCCTCTTTACCATACTAGTTGATCGTTGCATCTTTCCAGATTGCTGGAAATTTGCCAATGTTGTTCCCATCTTTAAGAAAGGATGTGTCCACGACTGCACAAACTACAGACCAATTTCTCTCCTTAGTTCTCTAGGTAAAGTCTTTGAAAGGATCATATTTATAATTTCATCATCCGACAAAAGATCATTACCCCCATCAATCAGGGTTTCTGGCTAAAAATTCTGCTACCTACCAACTTCTGGAAATGTACAACTATATTTGTAAGGCTCTCGATAAGGGACATGAAGTAAAATCTGTCTTCTTCGATATTAGTAAAGCTTTTGATAGAGTTTGGCATCGTGGCTTATTACACAATCTAAATAACTATGGTATCCGCCATGACACTCACAAATTAATTACCAGTTATCTACAAGATCGCGAACAATGTGTCGTCCTAAATGGTCAAAAATCATTCTCAAGAAATGTTTCTGCCGGTGTTCCGCAAGGATCGATAATTGGTCCGCTTTTATTTCTCCTATATATTAATGATTTAACAAATAATATTTCATCTAATATACGCCTGTTTGCTGACGACACCTCTTTATTCGTAATAATTGATAACCAAATCTCTACTCAAAATAAATTAAACGCGGACCTCGAAACGATTTACAAATGGTCATTAAAATGGAAAGTACCTTTCAATCCTTCTAAAACTACCAGCCTTACCTTCTCTAGAAAACTTTCCCCCACCTCTCTCAACTTAAATTTCAACAATGTCCTTCTTACTGATGTTAACACCCATAAACACTTTGGCGTATATTTCAATAACTTCTGTACTTGGGATACCCACATTAACCATATGATAACTAAAATTAGTAAAACCACTGCTTCCGTTCACTAAAATATCGACTTAAACGTAAAACCCTTGAAATCATCTTCAAATCTTTTATCCTACCACTTTTCGACTACGCTGATTGTGTGTGGGATAACTGCACAAAAGAAAAAAGTGACCAACTGGAATTTCTACATTTAGACGCCATTCGAACCATTACAGGCCTTCCTCGCGGTACCTCGCATAACTTACTTTATTCTGAATCTGGATTCATCAGCCTTATACAAAGACGTTACGAACATAAAATGGTTTTATTCTTCAAAATTATCAATATACAAAAACACCGTCGTTCCTATTGGATTTAGTCCCTCCAACTATAGCGTCTAGCCAACCATATCAACTCAGAAACTCCAATAATCTAATAAGTATTATCTGTAAATCCAACCTTTATAAAAATTCGTTTTTTCCATCGTCAGTACTGGAATGGAATCGTCTAGACGAAAGCATCAAAACTTCTGACTCGATCTCTTCATTCAAATTCAAAATTAGACAAGCATACGGTAAACCTAAATACAACGATCTCTTCAACTTTGGCGACAAGACTCTCCAGATTATTCTCTCCAAATTACGCAATTCGAAATCCGACTTAAATTATCATAAATACCTCATGCATATATCTGACGACCCATCCTGTCTGTGCGGAAACAAATGTGAATCTACCGAACACTTCTTCTTTCATTGTGGCATCTTCTTAGAACAACGCAGATCCACTATCGATACATTGGAGTACCATTACAAGAACATTAATTCGCTTTTATTTGGAAATGACAGTCTTTCTAAACATAGAAATATCTGTTTACTTTCAGTCGTTCACAAATATATTACTTTGACTAAACGCTTCAATTCTCCGAATAAAAATGTTTAATCGATCATTCTCTACGAGCCACTTTTAAATTATCCTCCAAATTTTATA
Organism: Patella ulyssiponensis; assembly: GCA_963678685.1. Classification (NCBI taxonomy): domain Eukaryota; kingdom Metazoa; phylum Mollusca; class Gastropoda; family Patellidae; genus Patella; species Patella ulyssiponensis. Next base: position 3,670,765 of record OY783226.1, read on the forward strand.
TTGTGAACAACTTCTACTCACTGTCTGACTACATACAAACTTCCCTGAACTAACCTCTGTAAGCCAGTCAAATGTGAGATATGTGTATACTAGTACCATTAAACTATTCTTCTCTCCTTGGCATCGTGTCCTCAACTTTATTAACCAAATCTGTACTCGGACACCCGTTCCTTTTCCAATTTATCTCTTCTACTTTGACTATTTTTCTTTATTTATATACCCCTCTCATCTCATTGTTAACTAAACCCTAATATTGATAATCATTCTCATTGTATTACATTACCAGCTGATCATTAAATTTATATTCAAGTCACTCCACTCTGGAAGCAGTTCTATATATAAGCATTAAGTTGCTTGTTACTGTATCCAACTTATTCATATTATTCCCTCTATAATTGTATGTAAGAATTCTGAATAAATACTTTTTTAAATCATCTATTCGCTCGTTCTCAATCAGATCTAAGAATAACTGAATTGGCCGACAACGTAACAAACCATTGGGCGAGGGTGAATGTGCTACGCAGCATCAGTGGAACCACTACCACACAAGGGGTCACGGAACCATCGCATTTTTATAACAAGAGAAAATATTAATGGAATTAGAATCGTACTGCATGTCCGGGGACAGGAACCGCCAAGAAAGCGATATAACTAGGTTAAAGTCCCAAGCAATCTCTAGAAATTAAAAGAAAGACAGCAAGAAGAGGAATTCACTTCAGTCGAGTATTTAGACAGTGTGTTTTTATTTCTTTGAGTCATATGCCTAACATGTTAAAATGTTAGTTAATTTAGTCACATTAGGGATTATGAAAGTGTAAATTCTTATAATAACAATCTATTATTCCATTGTTACATTTTTAATCCATTTTAATCTCTGAAAGCTGAATTCCTGCGAAGGCGTCGAAGACCGTCAATAATTGCGCCTTCGTGGGAATAAACCAAATTATCAAGCTTTCTATGTGTACTACCTGGTACAGTCGTAGGTTTAGAGGGGTGGTAAATCAAGCCCAGAAAGCGAGGATGGAGACTAAAGTAATTACAGCCCTCAAAAACAATTTACTCCTTACCAACTCCAGAGTCAATCCCCAAACGCATCAAATATGGTAGACCTGCTAAGACTCGACAAGAAATTCAGGACTGAACTGGGATTATTTACATTTAAAGTTTTATCAGTCATCTGCTTCCAAGTGATTCAGTCATACTATTGAAAATTTTATGCGGACATCATCATTTAACTCCAAAATAAGACGTGATGACATCACGGGGTCGATTTATGACAAATGTTGACTAGATAACCTGGCACGACGCAGGGATCATGGTTTTATCTGTAATAATTGGATAAGGCGAAAACTCAATATTAAAAGAGATTACAAAGCCGAAAATCAGAGAACTTTGGGTATGGTGAAGAGGATGATGACACAATCATAACGGTACCAAGATACCTTCTGTGGCGATTTTGTCTAGGTTGTCCTAAGTTTTAAGTATACTGACTTGACCAACGCAAGAATTCCACAACAAAATTCTTCTCAGACCCCCTTTACCCCTATGTGGTCCGCATTCTACCACAAGCGTTCCACAAAATATACAATTTGGAAATGGAATCTTTTTTTTTTACAAAAAATGTCTTCTCATCCCATACATCTGTGTGTGGTATAACATGCCCTACAATCTTGTGAAATGTATTTTATTATTACAAGTCCAATATCTTTGGAAACTCATGTGGTAAAACAAATCTATACAAAAGTCCCCGAATCGTGCCATAAACGGCGTTTACACACGCACCTCGTTGAGGCTTATATGATTATATCACATGTGTAGGAAGTCACATTATGATGACGTAGTACACGCGGTTTTGTAACTTCTGGTAGACTTGTTTAGTCTTCATAACAAAACACAACACATGGTCTATATGGATATAACTACTTCTCAATAATTTAATAACAACGTTTTGTAACACATACATGTCACGTTTTCAAAATGATGAGACGACGAACCCTCTATATAAATTTGCAGCGAAGCATTTGGACAATGCGAGTATGAGTCCTTTAGAATTGTTCAATTCTCCGTCGTTCATCGCTATAAAGTGTGGGTTTATCTTGCATGCTAACCGCTTGATTTTATTTTTAATTATATATAATTGTAGAAAAGTTGAATCTTGTATAAAGTGTAAAAATACAATTGAATCAGCACCAGTAAAGCTTACATGTGGTCATAACACCTGTATTGGATGTATAAATGACATACAAGAAGAAGAGGACGGACAATGTCCACAATGCAAAAAAGAAATTCCACCAGACTTTGATGTTGCAGCTGCTTGTTGTCTAGAGGGGTATTTATGATACAGTAAAATTATAGTTAGTTTTCCCAAAATGACGAAACAAGTCTAATTTACACAGGAAGGCAAACAGGACAACAAATATGCCCCATATCTTACTTAACTTAAGTCATATGCACACTTTTGGATCTGCATTGACAATCGTTTATATTACATTTGTCATTTACATAGCTTTTATTTTATTTTCAAATTTCCAATCACATGTATTTTACACAATAAATTAACATTGGCTAGATAAACCTTGCATCAGTTACATTCCCAATGATGTTTTGGTTTTATAAATCTTTTTTATATATCACCCACTCATTTTGATTTAATTGCTTGAGAATGAGATACGATACTACGTGCAAACCCAACAACTAGCCAAAGTAATGCAATGCTAAAAACTTAAAAAGCAAAAATTCTACAATAGTTTTGCAGGTTTGCAATATTCCCATGTGGCAGAAGATTGATGCTTTACCAATATTTTAATTGAGATCGAATACATTTCAGGGAAAGTCTGGAACAGTTAAAGACCTTTCATAGGCGTTGTGACTCTTTTTTGATGGCTATGGTATCTAAACTGTGCTTTAGTTCGAATACTGCGCCTAGTGAAGAAGTGGTACACAGGTTGATGGGATATATAACAATTATAAAACCAACTACAACTGGAGAACTAAATGTTGTACAAACGAGGCCAATGAGTATATTTATTCATGAAATTGACCGTACACCAATATGCAGACTCTTTTTCCTGAAACTGCTAATTCGTAAAAGGTAATAAACAATTTATTAAATATAAGATAATTTCAAACACCGAAATGTTGATGATGGTGTCGTTTTTGTTGTAAATTCTTGCACGCACTCACGTTACAAAATTCGTTTCCCATGCGATTATCTTGAAATTTTCTAGAATAGTTCGTTTTGCGATGAAAAATAGTCCTTATCATCTGATTAAATTGCAACTATTTCCAGTTATTTTTCATAAACTGATTATTTACAAATGGATATATTTGATATATTCAGCGTGAATTGGAATTGCCACTTCATGAACGTATCGATGAAGGCAAAGTTTCCAATAAACTTGTTGGCCGATGTACAACGAACCAAACAGAATCAACAATATCCACATGGCCTTGAACAATTTTGGAAAATTCAATATACGAAACAAGGAACATGTTCGTTTCCATGCCTACATGAATCCAGTTCAACACGCGTGACATTCTTCACTAGCCCAATAGTCATGTACGGGTTGACGTTACATCTACACACGAATTGATGATGTTTTCGTTTTCGTAACGATGCAAAAGGTCCCGATTGCCTTTTTTTTAAAACTTTCGGACAGGTAAAGTCAGTGTTATTGCCTATAACTTATACCATGGATATATAAGTACTGAACAGTTCTGTTTGGATCACAACGATTTTATTTTGAGGATTGTAGTTGGAAGTTGCTGCCAAAGCTGTACATGTTGCAATCATTCTGCTATCGTAGATGTTTTCATCTCTGCGGAAGTACTATTCAAAAAAAGTAGGGGATATTTGATTTTGGGGGCATAATACTAAAATATGCAAATGACTACGAAAAAAGTCACTATAGAACCTAACAGAAGAAACATTTCCAGTTGCATGTGACGCCCAAACGCACCAATAGCTACCGCATGGAATGCAGGTGATGCTTGGGATCATCATGGGGGTCCAACCCAAGATTTGCACGACTCTGACTTTGAATGTTACAGTCATTGTGGCATTGAATTCCAGGGTGGAAACATCAGTTTAATTGTTTTAGTGACCAGAAAACAAATTTTGATATGCGTCGGCTTACCCAAAATGAAAGGTTACGTGCCCTTGGCATGCTACAGATCGGCACAACACAGGCGGTTGTGGCACGGACGATGAATGTTTCTCAGTCTGTCATAAGCAGGCTATGGTCCAGATACCGTGATACACAATCTGTACAGGACAGACCACGCTCAGGTCGACCAAGGGCGACAACTCAAGCCCAGGATCGATTTATCCGTACCTTGGCCTTGAGAAAGCGTGTCATCACAGCAAATCAGATCAGCGCTCGTCTTCAAACAGACACTGGTGTGAGAGTGAGTGGCCAGACGATTCGGAATCGACTGCATAGGGGTCACCTTCGCGCCCGACGTCCTCGCGTGATCCCTTGTTTGAGAGATCATCACATTCAGGCAAGACGTCGTTGGTGTAGGGATCGTCAACACTGGGATAATCGACGCTGGAGCAATGTGATGTTTTCAGATGAGTCAAGGTTCACTGTTGATTTTTTGGACAGACGTAGGAGGGTGTGGCGTCGTCGAAACGAGCGCTTCCAAGACGTTAACGTCATCAGACATGATCGATTTGGGGTTGTTCTATTATGGTGTGGGAAGGCATCACTGTTGCTGGAAGAACGGCTTTACATGTTGTTGCAGGGCGTGTTACAGGCCAGTACTACCGGGACAACATCTTGGCCGTTCGCTCGACGTCATGGCCGCCGTTTCATCTTCCAGGATGACAACGCAAGATGTCACAGGGCCAGAATCGTTACAGGTTACCTCCAACAACAGAACATCACCACATTACCTTGACCAGCACTGAGTCCCGACCTCTCCCCCATCGAGCATGTCTGGGACATGCTTGGACAGAGGTTACGTCAACGTCAACAACGTCCTGCCAATGTCCAAGAACTTGCTGCTGCGTTGCAACAGGAATGGGACAATCTGGACCAAAATGACCTTAGACGTCTCATTAGGAGTATGCCACGTCGGATCAATGCTTGTTTGGCAAACAGAGGAGGATTTACCCGTTACTGACTTTGTTGTGATGCTGTGGTAACTTTGCTGTTTGACCCCGGGTATCATTTTACCCTTATAATGGTCAGTCTGTGCCTTACTTAGTCTAACGATCATTTGGAATAAATCGATGAATGTGAACTTCATTTCATTTTGTCATTTGCTTCTTCGTCAGTTTCATTAGGTGACTTTAATAACACTTAAAAATCAATTATCCCCTACTTTTTTTGAATAGTATATAAAATATGATTAGAAAATGCTCATATCTCATTTTATTTTCGAACTCGTTGGACACATCATATAAGGTTTGCGGCAGGTGGATCTTCGAAAGTTAGCTTAATTAGTTTTAAAATAAAACCTTTTCATTCATTTTTCTTCTGCATTTTTTCATGACAATCCAGGTGACGTATTCCTGTCACTGTTGCTGTGGTCAGTACCCAAAACTTTTGATTTATCCCAAACATGATTATTTCTCCCCATTGACGAACTCGTTTGTTGGGGTTTTTTTGTTTGTTTTGGGGGGTTTTTTACAAGCAATATTCTATAATTAACCCTCCCCTCTCTGTAAGATATAGATGCATGTATTACATTTTAGAAATAAATATTCAATGTACATGTGAAAATATGATTTCAGTGATTGTGTTAATGGAATAAAAATGAAATGTTCCAATAGTGAGGCTGATGTCCCCTGCCCAAATCCCAAAATAAATAGATGACACATATTAATTAATCGCACATTTATTTTTATTTTTTTTTTTAAAAGTGTCGAGTAATCAAACTATACTGTAAGTTTCATCACTCTATATCAGATAGAATCAAGGTAATCTTGTCCCAAGCATCGACCAATGAAATTGCTTAGCTTTAGCTCAAAATGTTAATCATTGACTCATTCAAGACATTCACCTGATGAACATCTACATCAAGTTTAAACGTTCTACCTCAATTAAAAACAGAGTTGTTATGTTCCAAAGTGATCAGTCAAATTGTTTATCCTCTTAGGGCTAAGCAGAAAATTCTCACCATCACACTTAGTCATGGTATTGCTGTAATGAATTTATATTTGGAGTTTCGTCGCTCTCACTTCATTATAACCAAAGTTATCGTGCCTCAAAGCATCAACCAATCAGATTGCTTATCTCTGCTTACCCTAAGTGGAAAATGTTCATCTTCGAACTCCATCAATGCATTGGCCCAATAAAAACCTGCACCAAGTTTGAACATTCCACCTCAATTAGAAGGAGAGTTATTGTGTTCAAAAGTTTCTGCCAATTAAATTGCTCATCGCTCTGCTTACCCTAGGCAGAAAATGCTCATCTTCGAACTCCATGGAGATATTGACCTACTGAATACCTGTATAAAGTTTGAACATTCTACCTCGATTAGAAGGAGAGTTATTGTGTTCAAAAGTTTCAGCTAATCAAATTGCTTATCACTCTGCTTACCCTGAGCAGAAAATGCTCATTATCGAACTTAGTCAAGGTATTAATGTAATGAAACTAAACACCAAGTTTCATCACTATCACTTAATTAGAACTAAAGTTATCTCTGCTTACCCTAAGCAGAAAATGCTCATCTGCGAACTCCATCAAGGTATTCACCTAATAAACACCTATACCAATTAGAAAGAGAGTTATTGTGTCCCAAGAAGTGTGACGGACGGACCGACAGACGGAGAGACAGACTGGGGACAACCAACACTGGATTAACCATGGGGCACAGGCCCCGGGGCCCCCCACATTAGGGGCCCCCACAAAAATCTCAGTTGCGCGCCTCGAGCATGGTCGGACCGAGGACTCCAACGGCCGGTAACCTAGTGACGGGACCCCTCCGATGATTCGAGGGCCCTCCATCCATGGTGTGTCGCGATCGACATCCTAGAATTTTGGTGTAATCCGGTTACTCCGCCTCATATTTTCGACTGGTATCCGTGTTTCTTTTTTGTTTATTTACCGGGAAACGTCAATCGAACTATTGTTGAGAATGGACATTCAAGATACATTCCCCAACGTTAAATTGGTCATTATCAATCAGCTCAAACTCCGCGTAACTTGACTCCGTATAACGCGTATTATCGCCTAACTCGAACAAAATTCGTTGAACGAATACTTTATTTCGTTTTCTTTTTATAAGTCATCGCATAGCTCGGAAACTATAACTCGAAATATTGCATAGCTCGAACCAAATTGTCGGTACAATCCTTATTGAAGTCTTATTTATTTACATCGCCTAACTCGAACTGTAAATAATGGATCTTGCAGGCGAGTGTGCCTTGGCAACTTTCCCGGAAACTTGAAGAGTTAAAAAAAAAACGCTTTGTGTGGCTTTATCTAAGAGTGTAATACATGGTCTTTTATTATCGTGAGATCTTCTATCCGACCGAACATCGTCTAACTCGAATTATCACTGAGCGACTCCAAAATTAGGTTTGATGTAGCTCTGCTCACTAACAGGATCTAACGGGCTCAATGACTCCAGCTCCCTCCTCTATAAATGCCATCATTCCATAGCACTCGCATGGATTGGTACACTTAAATACCGCCAGAATGCGCTAATTTTGTGGCAGAATTTTATTTTTTTTTCTGCGGGAGGTACTTCTAAATTGCTCCGACACAAATGCCTGAAATGCCAGGAAATCACTTTTCCGGCCTCCAAGTTCTGACAATTTCCTCGGCAGAGACCCCCCAGTCAACACCTACGCGGTCGGTGATCAGCCCCCCCCACATGTACCATGCCCCAGAGCCCCCACCGTGGTTAATCCGGCGTTGGGGACAACCACTTTCTTCGAAAGGCGGGATGCAATAAATGTATCAATTCCCTTATATATATCAATATTATAAAAAACACATATATAATTATATACAATTAAAATGTTAAATAAAAATTTGTCTCTTTTAAAAATGCTTGCAATTTATCACAAGGCTCCGGTTGAGCAAATAGCTGACCTTCTGGCTTGTATCGGTAATATTTAGATCTAATATACTTGAGATGATTGCATTCAATCAAGATGTGTTTTACTGTCAAAGGAACATGACAGTGAACACATTCCGGTTGAGGCTTGTGTTAAAAAAGTATGACCTATGCGAGAGCGGCGCAAAACCACCTCATCCCTCCTGTTGGTTCTGTAGGAGCTTGGTCAGTCTCCTAAGAGAGGCTTAATGTGATAAAGTATATTTTTGTATGCAATATTTAAAATCTGTGAATGGTAAAAGAAATTATGATATACGAAGATCTATAGCAGACTTAGCAGCCAAGTCTGCTTGATCCTTGATCATTCCCTTTAATATCAACATGACCGGGGAGTCAGCAAAGGACTATGTCCTTGCCGATAAACTCATGCAATAGTAGCAGACTATAAATGTCTGCTACTTATGGGCGTACAAGCTGATTATTGTGTATTGTCTGTAAAGAGGACAAAGATTCAAAGAATATACTACATTTTAAAGATGGAGAGGATTGAATGAACTCCCGTGCCTGAAAGATGTCGTGGAGCCCAGAAGAAAAAATGGAAGAAGCAGGTGGAACTTTTACAGAAATGATTCCAGATGGCGTGATGGTAGCAGAAGTTACCCGATCACCATCTTTGGAACCATCTGTGTAAATGGGAGCGTAATCACCATATTTAGAGCTTAACTCTCGAAAGAGAGACTGAAACACCGTGGAACTAGTATCTCTCTTTTTGTTTTTCGTTAAATCTTAATCGATCTTTGGAGATGATATAGTCCAGTGTGAGTACCAACCAAAGGGGTATTCGCAATAATGTCATGACTGATGCCAGCCTCTGACAGAAGGGGGTTGAATATGAATACCGAGTAGTGGAATAGCGTTAGTTTTCAGCATATATAGATGCTCATGATATTATCTAAATATGGTGTTATATGAAATATGATCAGGTAGAGATGCAATGTTGGTAGCATATTGCAGTGCTGGAATGGATTTACATTTTAGAAATAGGGAAGCAATGTAGTGAAAATATATTTATAATGAGTGCGTTATAGTTGTCCCTTGAACTACCCGGTGATGTCAAAAAACGAGTGAACAGTATTAATGTTGTCAATTCCGTGTAATAAGACAGTAGTGTTTCGATTGATAGTCGGTAAATTATTTATTGTAATATTTCGGGCATCTGAATATAAGGAGCAATTCAATAAAAAAAAATGTCCACTATCATCAAAGTGGTGACCACATTTACAGCATGGATCGTTAGAAATGTGACGAAAAAATTTATGTCCCTTGAGATTGCTGTAAGAGAGATGTAGTTTAGAATGAATAATTAGGTTTGTGCGGGATCAAAACGAAAAAAAAACTGTGGTGTTGAATCTATAAGAGCCATGCTTTAAGTTTCGAATTGAAAATATTTAAGAGATATTGAACTTTTTGTGCCTGCACTTAATTTGTTCCATACTCTAATTGACGATGGTATGGAAAAATTAAAGACAATATTTTACATTCATATTCATTTATATGTGCATATATGTGCGCTTTTTGTCCATATTAAATCATGAAGATAGGCCGTTTATAATTTTATAAATGAATATGAGTTTATGTCTTCTGCGTCTCCCTTTAGCGTAATACAACCGATTTCTTTATACATTATAGCCTGTGGCTGGTTGGTCTTTGGGTCTGAAAATTACTGTTTGTAAATTGTTTTTAACTGCCTTTTTATGTATTTTGAGAGACTATTAAAATGGGCTCATCTGTCTGTTTGTCCGTCCTTCCGTCACACTTTTTGGGACGCAATTACTCTCTTTCTAATTGAGTTAAAATGTTCAAACTTGGTGTAGGTGTTTATTGGGTCCATGCCTTGTTGGAGTTCGAAAATGAGCATTTTCTGCTTAGGGTAAGCAGATATAAGCAATTTGATTGGTTGATGCTTTGGGACACGGTAATTTTAGTTCTAATTAAGTGAGAGTGGTGAAACCTGGTTTAAAGTTTTATTACATCAATACCTTGACTAAGTTCGATAATGAGCATTACTCTCTTTCTAATTGAGTTAGAATGTTCAAACTTGGTGTAGGTGTTTATTGAGTCAATGCCTTGTTGTTGTTCGAAAATGAGCATTTTCTGCTTAGGGTAAGCAGAGATAAGCAATTTGATTGGTTGATGCTTTGGGACACGGTAATTTTAGTTCTGATTAAGTGAGTGTGATGAAACCTGGTGTAAAGTTTTATTACAGCAATACCTTGACTATGTTCGATAATGAGCATTTCCTGCTCAGGGTAAGCTGAGCAATAGGCAAATTGATTGCTCAAGGCTTTGGAACACCATGACTCTCCTTCTAACTGAGCTAGAATGTTCACACTTGATGTTGACATTCATTAGGTGAATGTCTTAATGGAGTTCGATGATGAACATTTTCTACGTAAAGTAAGCAGAAATAAGCAATCTGATTGGTCGATGTTTTGGGGCACAATAACTTTGATTATAATGACGTGAGAGCGATGAAACTCAGAATATAGATTCATTAAATCATTACCTTGACTAAGATCGTCAGTGCGAATTTTCTGCTTAGGCTAAGAAGCGATTAACAATTTTATCAGTCAAGACTTTGGAACATAACAACTCTGCTTTTAATTGAGGTAGAATGGTTAAACTTGATGCAGATGTTCATTAGGTGAATGTCTTGACTCATTTCAATGATTAACATTTCGAGCTGAAGCTAAGCAAAGCTAATCAGTATCTTTGGTCGATGCTTTGTGACAAGATAACCATGGTTCTGTCTGATAGAGAGTGGTGAAACGTAGTATATAGTTTGATTGTTCCATATTTTTGAAAAAAATAAATTTGCGATTAATTGATATGTGTCATCTATTTATTTTGGGATTTCGGCGGGGGACATCAGCCTTACGAATTGCATTATTCATCTATGGTTGATCTTTGGGTCTGAAAATTACTGTTTTATTAGGAATGTGTTTTAGCCTTGTCAGCTCACTTTTGAAGTTAACGCAAGCTGTATCAACGCAAGCTGTATTAATTAATTCAGTGTTAATTAAACTTCCCCAGTCCGTGTCAGTAACGTCCCGCCTCTATTCCTCAGTGTTAATATTATAATCAATACAAACAATTATTTAGACAGCTTGATTCTTTTATATAGTTTGGACAGTATAGCTAAAATCAAATCTATAAGTGATTTATTACCGTAATTTTCGAATCGCGTTGGAGTGTGAATTACTTGATAACGATCGATAAGTATCATTGCGTTGTGTAAAAATGATCAAGTCATAAACTATTTAGATATAAAACATTTTTCGACATTATCAAATGCTGACTTAGTAATCCAACCAAAAATTTGATTGTTTTCATCAGTAGTAGAACTCAGAGGTGTTTAAAAAGATACCTATTAAGATAGTTTTGAAGTATTTAATTGTAACCATATGCAATATGTACGTGCTTAAGAATTTTCTAGGAACCGGGCCCAGGTCAGGTCTTCGTTTCACAGAATGTGTGCCCCGTATGTAAACTACAATACGTCCACCCTGTCCATACGTCCTGGCGTAGCAGTGCATTTGTTTCTATTGATTTAACAAGCCATGACTCAGTTAGGAGAATAATGTTAAATTTTTCGGAGAGTTCAGCTGCTAAAATATCAACTATGTGACGAAGACTCCGTATATTCCGATGGACGATAGACAAGTTGTGGGGAGGGTCACGATTACTTTCGATATCATAGATATAATATTTTGGACATAATGAAAAATAACAAACAACAAGCAAAACTATGAACAACAGGAAAACACACATAGACATAATTACTTGGTTATGTAAATTGAAAATAATTTCGTGTATTTACATACGTTAGAAAACAATTATATACATATTTACAATAATATTGGTAATCACATCTATATACATATTTACAAATAAAGGATCGATAATCACGGAACGTTATTTGAAATATATTAAAGGAATACGCCGGGGTGGGGGGTTAAATAGATGTAATTAGCTGTCTTTCAACCCTGTTTTATATTGGCGAACAACCAGATATGGAATTAGTAATGTCACAAAATAACATTTCAAAGTCTTGGGAAATAGATTTTAACAAGCTGCCTTTTTACCTGAACAACGATCTGTTTCATATTGGCAAATAACGAACAAAGAGTCAGTTTGTTGTAGTTAACCTATTAGGCGACTAAATGGTTTAACGATCTTTGAACCCTGCATACATGAGCCTGGCCTTTTCTAAGAACTAATAAATGTCCCATGTTTTTACCAAATACCGGCTACACATACTTTGTCTTGGCTACTGATCGTCTAGGTATAACTAACATGTATACTGTTGCAGCTCTATCATCTTGAACGTTGGCACAGACGCCGACAATATAACCCCGAAGTAATCATGTGTTATATAAAGCAGGAAACAGTCGTCAGAATTGAAATTGCGGTCTGATTAGTCTTGTTAATTAGCTGCTTAGCGGTGCCCATTAACACACAAAGTCAGTCAAATACGTATATGGTATTTTATAGTTCAATAATTGACCTTCTTGTTATTAACTACTAATTAATCAAACCGATAGCATATCCATGATATATCATATTTATATATTCAGTATGGCATAAGTCACACAATTACATTAAATATTTCCGTTACACTGATCAAGTTGATAAATGGTTTATATTTTTATCCGTAGTGCTGAATACACATCAAGTTATCTACAAGAATTTTTCAAACACGCTAAACATTTAATTGAACAAACTAGAAGAAAAACATCAAAAGAAAATAAATCTTCTTTGGTAGAATTCAGTGCATTAGTTTCATATTGCCTGGAGGTGAGTAATACGTTTAAACATGTATATTTGATTACCAACAATTCCATCGTTGTGATTTGCAACTGTGGGAACTACAGCGAGGTTTATCCGGTCCAACCAACCCACACACCAGTCGGATACATCATAGGCTGTTTACACAATACAATGGTTGGCTGTGTAAAGTCGTCTTGTGCTAGTGTAGTCACTTCTTTAACATGCCAACAGTGAGACTGATGTCCCCCGCCGAAATCCCCAAATAAACATAAGACATATGTTAATTAATTGCATATTGGGCAATCAGACTGATTATGTATAATTAGTCTCAGCATAAAATGTTCACGGTCAAAGTGTTGAAGTTATCTTCTCCCAAAGCATCGGGCAATGAAATTGCTTAGCTGTGCTGGGCTTAGCTTTAGCAGGGAATGTTTATCATTGAACTCAAGACATTCATCTAATGAACATCTACATTTAACTTAGTTAAGATATTCACCTAATGAACATACACTATAAACCGCAGATTGCCTCGTTCGGCATTTCTGTCCAAACGAGGTAAAAAAAGGTGCCTCGTTGTCTGGAGTTCCAAAACGAGGTTATTTAAATTGCCCTGTTTTTGGAACGAGGTATTTTGTTCAGAACGAGGCTTGGTAAAAATGCCTCGTTTGCTAAACGTGTTTTTTTTTCAAGATAGTTATTATCAGTATTTCCTATCAGCGAATTTGTAAAAATTAAAATTTATGTTATTTAATACGAAAATAAAACCAGTCCAAACTATGATATTATAATCAGAGAAATGGACTTCGTGCTATACGCCAAGTTCGTCACCTGCTCATGCGTTAGTTCGTGCCTTGACAATTTCCAGACTGGATTATTGTAATGGTTTGCTGTGGGGTATTCCACAAAATCTATTAAACAAGCTACAATGTGTCCCAAACACAGCGGCCAGAATTATATCATTGTTTCAAAATTCAACGATATCACTCCTATTTTGAAAGGATTGCACTGGCTCCCTGTCAAATTGCGCATTGAATATAAGTTAATATGTAGTGTTTAAATGTGTCAACGATTCATCCCCTTCGTACCTTCAAGAACTGATACATAATTACATTCCCACACGCGACCTCAGATCAAGAAACCAACTGAGACTTTACAATCCATGCTACAATATGAAGACCTTCGGGTACAGGTCATTTTCCCATGCTGCACCATTACTCTGGAATGCAATTGATATTGATTTAAGGCGATGTGATAATCTCGTCACTTTTAAGTCAAAACTGAAAACATTTCTTTTCAACTCATACTACAATTGAACATTGTAACATTGATACACTTCATACCATCTCCAAGCGCCTTGAGCATTTTTTATGGATAAGCTGCGCTATACAAAAACTCATTATTATTATTATTATTATTACTTATTTTCGAACTCCAGCAATGCATTAACCTAATAAACACGTACACCAAGTTTGGCATTATAGCTCAATGGACAAACCTATTATAATAGCCTCCTGCTTTCTCCGCCAATGTTCCCAAAGTAATCATTATATAGTTTTAAGAACTTTAATATTTCATCTGATCGCCAAAGGTTTGTTAAGCATGTGATCATAGCTTTCTATTTAAATGATGACTTTCGTCACTTATATCGTTGCATCGAATGACATTTTAGCTGGCAGATCTCTATTTTCTTGTTGCCTTACATGCCAATTCTCAAACGTTTTTATTGACATGTTTTATATACCAACCGACAAATGTGAGCGTATATTGTCGTCACCCCCGTCCGCCCATCTATACGTCCACCGTAACCAAATAAATGTGAATTATCTAGAGGCTAACACTAGCGTTCGTTAATGGTTATCCGATAGTTACTATAGAAGTTATGACCCTTGATCAATTGAAAAGTCATAGTGTTGCTCAAGAGGTTACAGTTAGCACCGATTGATTTGAGATTTAGAATTTGTTAACAAAATGATAGTTTAATAAACTATTTGATTAAACACGTATGTGTTGTTACTCCATATTTGTCAAGCACAGATCAATTTTAAAGTTTAATACTTAAGAGTCATCGGTATTCTTGCAGTGATACACTGGCCTGCCAGTTGATACTTTTGAGTATGGTATTTTAATTTTCATTCATATGCTTCATATTTAAACATATATTATTCAACAGCTAAATCTGCCTATTGCATGTCTTTCCATAGACATGAAATGTTATCTACATTATTAATTAGACATTAATACATGTAGTAAGTTTGTGATATTTAATGAAATTAAATACGTTTTGTGATGGGTAATTTAACGTAAAAATGGATAATTGAGACTTTGTTTATTACCGTACCATATCGTAGTAATGACGATCGAGGCTAGTCTAAAATTGAATCGCTAATATGTCGGTTCAGAGTGAAGTAATCGGACTGAAATAGTCAGCATATTCTGTTTTCATTATCTATTTTTAACTATTTTAGCGAAAACTGCCCCTTCAAAGGAAAGAATATTCGTTTTGTATTAAATTTACTTAAGGATGCATTCCCGCGAATGTATTTCTCGGGTACTTATTTCCCAAAATCAAAAACAAACGTATGACATATTTGGTACATATGGCAAACATAGACACTTAAGCCTACTATACAAATACTGGTTCTAAGGTAGATAACAAACCTCATCTCTCAACGCCCCGTGTTTCGAGATAAGGGATAGTGCTATGTAGTATATAGTTTCACGTAGCAAAGCCCAACGCAAATCACATCGGGCCTCAGTGAGCAAAATTGACAATAATGTTCACCAAAACATCGATTGATTATTGTTATTTATAATATTTCTGCCACATCCAAGTACAATTAAGCATATTATCCTACCTGAAACGGGTATAAGTCATCGTATTTATTATCGAGGCCTCAAGTCGTTACTATGAACGCCATTTTTAAACGGGAAATGTATGACGCTATCATCATGAAGGTGGGGCTAAATATAAGGCTTTTGTAACAGGCAATCGCAAGTGGAGAAAATGTAAACAAACAAAATGACATAAACATGTTCTATCCGCGAATCATTTCAGAAAATAAAATCAAATTACGACGTTAACGTTGAATTAAAACCCAAAAGAAGAAATTATTTTAGACCTGATAATAAATGGCAAGAAGTATGTTGTTGTTTATGGTAAAAGAGGCGTGTAGGGTTGGCGCATGTGCAAAGCATCGCGACATTGAATAGACTTCGATGGTGGTATATGTCTGATAAAAACAACGCTTCATTAATCTAAACACGAATATGTTGAGTTAGGCGATAGTTAATTCACTACATTGACCGCTGTAAGCTTAATTGGTCATAATAGTATTTAATTCTTTTTATTCAAGGTGCCGCATACATTAATAAAGAAATTGAGTTTTCCATTTGGAACTAAAGACACCCAATCATAGCTAAAAACAAGCACATCAGTACATCTCAACGTTTTCAGCTACGTTCTCTTAGCTAGTTCTAAGGGTGCTCCGAACTGTCGGCTTAGGTCACGTAAGGCGCTCTTCATGTTGATCTAATGTCTTACATTTGAGAGCCAATACACTTTGCGATAAAATAGTTGGGTAAGAAGTTGATAGAATTATCTAAAAATTTAGTAAGGCTTTGAAATTTATGATAAACTGACTACGACTAAAGATACGGACAACCACTTAAGAGTGTGACCGTGAGGTCCGTCAGATATTACAAGAGTCTGGAATGGTTCTTCAAATCTTTAATACTAGAAACTTATAATACGAATTATATACATTCACTTACAGGACCGCGGATATACCTAAATGACTGACGTAATAAGTACAATGACATATTTATATGGAATTACTTCTAATCACTTGGCTAAATCAAGTGTTGACATAAATGATTGACGTAATGGTGAACAATATAAGAAATAAAACAATTGTAAATGAAACAATTAATAGATTAATCATACGATTGGCATGTTCACCAGACAGGCCATATTGTCAGTTACTTTCTATCTATAACAGTTTTATAAACAATAAGGGATTATAATAAATTAACATATCATTAGAATTACGTAACATTTCACCCTTGGCTACAGTCACCTTTCAATAGCACACACACAATGTTTTGAAGAAATATAATAATTATTGTCCTTAGAGTTTACATACATACATAATTCAATTTGATGACTTTCCTTTTTAAAATCAAAGTATTTAATGAAATATTATAGATTTAAATTCTAACATAGAACTATTATAACCAGCACGGTTATAAGAGCTTAAAAATGGATTCTCGTTAAATCTATGCATGTGCTACTCACGGATGATAAAAATAAATAATAGTGGTATGGACTAATGTTCCTTGGATTCAAATGTTTTTGAGAGGGATTTGAAGCACACTTTTGATAGACAAACAAGTTTGGATTTGTTTTAGATCAAATATATCATCAAATCAAACAGGTTGTAAGCGGGAAAGCATCTTTAAACAATTAGTACAATGTATTGATATTTTTCATGGATGTGTATGTTGCCACTTAACCCCTTGTCCGTCCGTCATTGTGAGTCGTGTGGCTTTAAACATATCAGATGATTACTAACCTTAGAGGTTTAGCTTGCCAGTAGAATTGCGTGGTATTTATTTATTTATTTATTTATTCTTCAAGTAAAGGTTACAACATGACAACAATAAATTAAAGTACATGAGCTGCATTGTATGATCTGGAAAGAGGCAACAATATAATATATTAAGTTGTGCATATAAAATAAAGGACGTTCTGGAGCATTGTATGATTAGGAATGAGAAATGAGAAGTATGATAGGTATGATGTCATGAAGAGACCTTTACTTAGGATAGCCCAAAAAGCTGGACGTAAATAACATCAATTGCTTATTTCCATTGGGGTCCAGGGTTGTCAAGGTCGCGTCAGGTCATCATTAGGAGACAAAATTTAATAACTAAGCCATCACAGCAATGTATCATAAATAATTAAAAATATTTAAGTCTACATGTTATACATCAACCAATTTTAGTAGATAATCAAGCATGTAGGCCTATCACAGATTAATTTTGGGTTAACAATAAATACTTCTTGGTTGCAGCTTTAAAGCTGTATAGTGATTCTAAAGACTTAATATCATTCGGTAAATCGTTCCAGATACTTATGGCTGTGTAATAAAATGATGTGAACTGATCTCTACCCGCGCATTTTGGAACAGAAAAATTGAATAAACTAGATCTTGTACCGTATTGATGAGTATCTCTAACACATTTGAATTTTAATTTAAGGTATGATGGACAATTATTATGAAAAATCTTATGTACATGGTTTAGTTTTAACTGTTTAACTCGGTTTTCGACATTTAGTACTTTGAAATCTGAATATGAAACATGATCTCTACGTCCAAGCTCATGTATAAATCTAAGAACCTTATTTTGAACAACTTGTAGTTTATTTTTAAGTGATTGGTTCACGCCAGAATACCAGGCTGAGCAGGCATAATCAAAGTGGCACTGAATAAGTGCAGAACAAAGTAAATTTTTGGTTTTTTTGCTTAGGCATTTATTGTAGCGAAACAGAAATTTTAATCTTGAGTTTGCTTTTTTAACAATATTGTTAACAATGTCCTCACCAGACAAGTATTTGTCAAAATATACACCCAAATATTTTAGGCTATCCGTTGCCCTTACGGTATGGTTATTGCAGTTTATTGTGAACTGTTTAATATGTCTTAATTTACGTTTAGGCCCAAAGAGAATACATTCGGTTTTACCGAGGTGGAGTGACAGTTTATTATCGATAAGCCATTCTGAACAGGAATCAAGAGCACAACTAAGTGTTTGTGAGACGACTTCAGAATTTTGGTCGGAAAATAAAATTGTACTGTCATCAGCGTATAAGATAAGTTTACATTCAGTGGGGATGCTAATAGTACATGTATATCCCCTTCTTTTGTTTATTTTAGGATGTATATTATGAAAACGCTTCGGACTTTACAGACCGGTGTATCCAAGAAATAGATGTAGCTACAAAAACCTTAGAGGCAGCTGCAGATTATTTCAGACAAACAGATACAGATGACATATCTGTGATAAAGCAGCTCGAGAATATAGTTCGTTGTAGATATGGACTGGTTGTAGCAGCAAAATATCTCCACCATTTCTTTGTTTTGAAAAGTTTGAATATGACAATGATATTTGATCCATTGGTCGAAGCCATTAGAAATGTTATCCTAATTGAAACTACAATGATGTGGCCAAAGTAATTTTATTATAAATCATATTTGTGTTGAGCATGGTTAATTCCTGTTAACAATTGTTTTTATCTGGGCCTACCGATATTTTAATGTGGACATATATTGTTTCTCTAGCTCTTTCCTTAAGAATTAAGGACTATGAATTAGAACTAAGAATTAAAAACACCGAATATCGAGTTGTTTGGTCTTCCATAGAATTACAGATAAATCTGTCGAAAATTTACAAATTTTTCGTCTGTAAGAATGAGTATTTGGATAATATATTCACATTATCAGAATTTTAAAAACATTTATTGCTTGATAAATACTCCCAGAATACTTGTGTGTTTTAGGATGTTTTTGTTGAAACAAATTTGCCGACAATATGGAACTCAATGTTATGAAGAAATTATGAATGATGACCAGTACAAATGGATTGGTTTAGAAAGAAGGGCGGTAAGTACACTATGGTTCATTATTTTTATAGTAGGATTGGTGCAGAAAAGTGAAACATTAGGTTTGATTTCACTGCCCGGGGAGTAGATTCCAGCAGCCATATCCCCACAAACTCAGGGTCCTCTTAAACACCATGGATTAAAGCTCGTATTTTGGGATTTACCTTTACCATAACTTATGTGACTATCGATTAACGTCAAATATGAATAAGTCCGTGTAAAAGATATAAAAGATGTTTTTTAATTTCAAATTTTATACATTAAATTTCAATACAATTATATATTACTGTCACATCTTCACTTCTTACGTACACAATTCCTGTAATCAGATCACTTCATGTCAGATCATTGTAGGATTCCCGCTTTTAGACATGCCATCAGAAGGGAATTCAAGGTCATACTGTAGTTGCGTCAACGCCGGATTAACCACGGGGCACCATTAGGCCCAGGCCACAGGGCCCCCCCACATTAGGGGGGTGGGGGCACAAAAATCTAAGTTGCGCGCCTCGGCAATATTTTGGTTACGACTTGTTGTTCTACTAAGGAGGTAGAATCAAGGTAATTAAGTTTGAACCCATTTCCCGGAAATTGACGTTGTTGTTGTTGTTGATATTTGTTGTGGGTATAAAAGTTGGGGACGAGACCTAAAATCCGTGACCAATTTGCGGGGGAAGTTGTTTTGAAGGTGGTTTCTATATGAAAAAAACCTGCTGAAGCGATTAAGCTTGGGTGCCTCTCTCTAAAATGCTGGCGGAAACCGCTAGAGGGCCAAATTCAAAATGGTGGTCAGATGTGGCGGGAAAATATAAAATTATGTAATATAGGCTTATGTATGTTTTAAGGGTGTCTGAATTGAAATATTGTAATCAAAAATCCATCCAGCCACTAGTTTTGCCAATATGGCCGAAAAATCCAAGATGGCCACCATTTTTGGCCTGGTAAATAGTTTCCGAGTCCATGTCTTCAGTTTTGATGAATTTGTGTCGATAGATGGCAACCAGCAATAATACTCATGCTTCCATGCTAATTTAATTTGTAGGGTGTCTTAACCAACAAATTATCTTGTATTTGCCAGTGGCATGGTTTCCATGTGTATTCTAAATAATCGATTGTTTATATTTTGAAACAGGAACTTGTTCCGGATAGATATGTTATTTATGGTAACGACTACACAGATATCCTACAGGCAGTAAGACGTGTAGACTTAGCAGACAATATTCAAACACTAAACCAGAGATTAAAAGTATGTGAAACATTAAAGTTATATAGAATAATAAGCTTAAAGTAGCTATAAGTCTCTAACTCAATATCATCCAAAATTGATGATGTGATCTTAGCGGCAAAAAATATGGGCTTCTGGTATCCAACATTTAAGACAAAATAAACATTTTACCATTGGTACACGAATCGATTTACCATAATTCGTTTCAGCCCTAGTTGTAACAAGAGACTCGATGGGCGAAGCTAGACATACTGCACCAAATCAAACGGCGTATGTAGACTGGAATAACTAGACGCTAGAAATGTGCATTCGATTGAGACAGCTGGCTTATTTTGCCGACAAAAACTGATTATATACCTTTATATTACAGTATCATATACGTTGCGACCCATTTCGGGGTCCCAATTGTTAGCGATTTAGCTCCTTTAATTCGTCCCTCGGATATTTCGGCACAAATTTCGTTTGGGTATTCACCCAGATTGAGAGCCTGTCAGATTCCTCGCGAATACCAAACACTGCGGTTTCCAGCTAAAATGTTCACCTGTGATAATCGAGTTTTAAAGGAAAAAAGTCAAATGTTCGTCCAATGTCAAGGTTTCCGCGGTGGGCGCGTGTGCAGTAATTGAAGATAACGTATCTATAATTTTTGGAATTTTAAAGCAGCCTAGCAACCTCAACATGTTGTAAAACACAGTCTTTGCTTCAGGAACATTGTAAAAATATGTCGAATGTCAAGGTATAATGGTACGAAATTAAAGATTTACCTAAGAATTGTAGCGAGTCCGATACGAACGAGTTACGAATATGCCTACTTGCTTATGAAATTTCGAATACACTACGCTCTCCACGAAAGTTTACGATATTTGGCACTGTACGCCAAGAATCGAATAGGAAGCACTTACGGGCGATAAGAAAGGGCTACGCCCGGTTTGAGAAATATGCAATAATTCTGAATTCCGTAGACCGACAACGAAATAACAAACGTCTACAATAAGAATGTCTTATGAATTTCAAGGACCGTGTACGATTGATCTAGGAACCAGGGACGATTCGTAGCATTCATGAAATAGGGACATTGCACATACCATAATTTCCTATTATGCTATTCCAGCAATGTTTTCAATACGGTTATTGTGTTCGTAGACCATGGACACATAGACAAAGGGAGTGATATTGAAATGGGGTCCGTCCGTACGGCCTTCCGTCCCGAATTCGTTTTCTGAGCATATCTCATAAACCATTCAAAATATTTTTTCTGCAACTTTGTACACACATCAACCATTAGAGTAGTTGTGCCTTTTGCTATTTAGGAATTTCTGGGATTTACATCTTTTGTATTTCCATGTGTAAAATTTTATTTCCGGAGCATATCCAATAAACCATTCAAATCAAAATATCTTTTTGAAACGTTGCACACACATCACCCAATTACAGTATTTGTGCCTTTTGCTGATTTGTCGGATTTAATATGTTCGTGTTTCTTTGGAAACAAAATTCTCTACGGAATGACTTTTTAATTTTTACTACACATTTGAATTAGTTTTGGGTATATAATTATTATTCCGGGGCAAATTCCGTCGTCCGTTAAAGGAATCTTCTTGACATTTTGTACAGACATTATACTATTATAGTATTTTATTTTCTGGTGTATAAGCTTAAAGTAACTGATCATGAGATAGGCAAAGGTTGTTGTACAAATCTTACAGGGAAAGTGAATTGATCATGTGACTAGTCCCAAGATGTTGTTTTGCCTTCCAAACAAGTGCAAGTGCGTGGGATGGTGATGACAGTCATCTTGTTTATCTTAAAGGGACAATAACACCCTTGCTGGCTTGGTAGCGCCAGCAAATAAATAATAGCCTTATTCTAAGTACTAGATGTTTAAGTGTCCCTTCCTGTTGTGTAAATTATCCATTACATCCTATTTTACGTGTCCAGAGGGTTCGAACATATTTTGAAATCCAAGTCACATTTGAAAAGGTTTACGTTTTGTTTTTCAAATCATTTAGTTGAATTTTTCCAATTTTGTTTTTAAATTAGGTGTGTTAAGATAAAATTTGTATCATCAATCAATTGGAATATTGTAAAATAGTACAATTTGTTGACCAGAATAAAGATTAGGACATATATTCAGTTACACCAAGAGTGGTATTGAGCCTTTAAACTTTAAAGTAGCTAAGTCTCTAACTCAATATCATCGAAAGTCTTCGACGTTGAAAACGCAAATTATTTGTCAATTTCAATCAATAGTGATGCTGTGGTCTTACAGGAAAAAGATGGGCTTCTGATATCCAATATTCAAGACAAAATAAACATTTTATCATTGGTACCCGAATCGTGTGTCATAAGGCGTTTCAGGCCCATTTACAACAAGGGACTAAGAGAACAAGGCTAGACATACCCGACGTGTCATGTTAAACGGTGAGCATGCGCAATAAATGCTATGCAGACTGGAATAACCAGACGCTATATATTGTCATTCAATTGAGACTGGTGTATTTCGCCAAACATAACTGATTTGAAATTAGCGTAAAAACTGAAACGATTGAGTTTAAATCAGTTTATATACATTCGTATTACATTATAATATGCGTTGCGACCCATTTGTGCCAACTGATATTTGCATATTGACACTGTCGTTCTGATTCTTATTGTAGAAGATCGTAACCACGACAATATAATACTGGCATGCTCAAATAAAAACAGGTTATGGAATAGTTCCGTGTGTTTTTTTTTCTTTTAGGAAATAAACCAGGAAAAACAAGAATACATCTTTTTAATGGTATTACAGAATACAGTATCAACGTTTGAAAATAAAGTGAGTGAGTTGGTATTCCTGGGATTTCGAAATTCTTCGAAATCGAAAATCAAACATTAAAGATACATTATGGGAGATTTTGACAAAGAGTTAGCCATTCTTGCTATAAAAGTTCAAAAATAGATGTTGAAACAAGAATATATTGAAAATTACAGTCAAATAACTTTATCCTGAACAAAGGTGTTACCACTATAATTTTTTACAAGAAATGGTAGCTAAATTCATCGACACCCTTTTCCCACTATGGCCGATTGTTGATTGACAGGCGTTAACTCCACCTACATAATCATCAAGTAATGTTTAAACGGTATCTAGTGAAGCTTGTGTATAGCCTCGGTCATCACTGTCTTTTATGAATAATTTCCGGAAGTATGATGACGTCAACGTCACGGAGAAACCCCACCCACGACGCCATAGTGATTAAATCAGTCGACGAAATCCTGTTTTAATCCGAGCCCAATCCAAGCCATCCGTGGGTCTACAGTGTTCATTTTGGGCTTGTTGTTTAAATAAAGATCTATTTTGTGACATCTGAGGCTCAAAGGAAGACCGACGAAAGTCAGTTTTTGCTCTTCCATAATGTATGTTTAACTGTTACCCTATCAGTTTAAAAGCCAAATATGCCTTGTTAGTACCTAAAGGCGAATTATTGGTTATTTTTATAAACCATCCACCTCATACGGACTGTGCACAACACTACAATGAAGCCATGTAATGTGCTCCCTCCTCTGCCACGCTTTTATCCCGCAGTACACAGCTATACTATAGAAAAAGAGGGATATCATCACCTAAAGCGGAGACCATAACGACATGTATTTGTGTTGGACTTAGTTCTTTCATTTGCTGAAACTAAATGACTGTATTGTCCATTTCCGTTCATTTCAATGGATGGGTTCACAAGTTGGTCTGGCACGAAGGCAATAATAACACTATAACAGTTACAGTTCTTACATCTTTGATTCATTCAATGATTTTACTTGTCGGTGGCAAAAGTCTGTTTGAACCCAATTGATCTATCTTCTTCAGACTTAGAACTTTTCAGTCAGCCCCCGTAAAATGAAAATACAAAAATAAGTCGTGGTTTGATATATGCATTCAATACTCTGACTTTCTTTGATGATCAGTATACGCCTTAGCTAAGCATACACAGTTAGATTTATCTTACTTAGGGACACCATACCTTTGATTCTTATTAAGTAAGAGTGGTAACACTTGTGTATAGTTTCATTGCATCTGTACCTGGACAAGTGCAGTCATTTTCAGTTCTGGTTAAATGGAGGGGTAAAATTTTGTGGCAATGTGCGCAATCTGAAAACCCACTATTTGCTTTATTACACGGCAATGCAATCTATTTGCTATGACCATGAATATACATCATGTCACTGCACAATAGAGAACTAATATAAGGGAGAGAGAGAGAGAAATGGGTTTTTACGTCCACTCGACAGAACTAGGTCATTTCGGGACTAAATATAAGGGACAAAATTATACATCGTATATAGAGTATTAGTAGTTGCCTTGTTTAAGATTGTTAGTATCTTTGCTATTGGCTAGAAATCTTGTGAAGTCCACTAAAACCCCAACGGTCATCGTGAGATAATAAGTTTGGACCTTTCCTTTGATTACCCTTAGATTCCGAGTTTCATCAAGTTTAAGATTCGAAAACTGAATAAATATATATTGTCTTTCTTTGTTTTAGGAAACCAAGCAAAAGCTTGAACAATTCATCAAAGGCAATGATACATTTCAATTAAAGGTGAGTAAAGGCATTTCGTCCGTAGTCACCCACATTCGACAGTAAAACAATACACTCCTAAAACTGGAGGTATATCCGAATGGTAAACTGAGTATACATGTAAAAGTAAATCCAGCATGCGAATTCCAATTTCAGAATGTTGCACTTGCTTTTTTATCAACCTCAGAAGAGCAGAAGAATCCATATTTAGGTGTTACTACTAGAAACCATTCAGAATCTATAAATTTGGAAAGTTTGCTCCATCATTGGTTAATGGTTTTATATTCAGCATCTAAAGGTGGATTATTACAACCTTTGTATACATTATTAGTGGATCCCAGTAGTATGAAGGTATGTGAAAGTTTGTAATTTTTACATTTGATTGAATTTACATGTTACGAATGAAATCGACTGAATGAGTTGGATGTTAAACTGAGTGTTTTTGTCGGTTTCGCGACAGTGTATTTATTACTGCATCCAAACAGATGTAATCAAGGACCTTTAGTGGTTTGTCTCAATGCAGAAGATAAATTTAAACTTGGAAAACAACACGTGAGTAATTGGCTTAAGGTGTCTCTCGTTAACAACAAATTATCTCATGTCCCTATGATTTGCCGTCATTTAGTTCTGGTACAACAATGATGTTTTATATCTAATATATATTGCTCAAAAGTTAAGAGTCAAACCTTTTTTCTACCAGGTAATTGTCTATGCACATATCAGATATATATGTAAAATTATTGGCGGAAATCGTGTCAAAATTGGTTCACGATATCCTGACGACAAAACTTGTGTACAAGTCATATGTCATTTTCAAACAAAACGATTTTGACAGTCTCCTTAGAAACCATAAAGTGAAACTCAAAACAAGGCTCCACAAAACTGTTTGCATCGCCCAAACGCAGTAGGGTACGACTTTTGGGAGTTTATTATGTCCTTGCATGTGCACTATGCATTTTCCATGAACAGTTTTGGCATAAAAAAAATCTTCCATGACCATGCTGCTCTCAGTTTAAATTTCAACATGGTCAGACGTCAGCTGAGTGAACTTGACAGAGGACGAGCTATTGCATGGGTTCAACAGGGTTTTAAACAGAGGCACAGAGAATCGGTTGTAGCCAGAGTGTGATTGGGAGACTATGGCAGTGTTTCCAGGCAACCAATTCAATTCAGAATCGCCAACGGTCTGGTAGGCCAAGATCAACGTCGCAACGTCAAGACAGGCATGTCATTCAAATGGCCTTACGTTAGCGCGTTGTTACAGCGAGATGTCTGAGAGATGACCCGCGAAATGCAAGGGGTGTTCAAGTATCGGACCAGACCATAAGAAATCGTCTGCGAGCCCTCAACATTCGATCTCGACGACAAGCGGTTCGACCACCTCTTCTTCAACGTCATAGGGCAGCACGTCGTGACTGGTGCACACGTCATAGAGACTGGAGACGGCGACAATGGGGACGGGTACTCTTCACTGATGAGTCCCGATTTGCATTACAGTTCCAACGCCATCGCTTTGGTGGTGGTACGGTAATGGTGTGGGCTGGAATTTCGGTACATCACAGGGCTCCTCTTTTCGTCGTCCAGGGAAATTTGACGGGTATCAGGTACAGGGACGAAATTTTACAGCCTTTTGTCATCCCAAGTCTTCGTCAAATTTGAGCAGGTTCTGTTCTTCAAGATGACAATTCTAGACCGAATAGAGCACGAGTTGTTAATGATTTTCTCACTCAAAATGGTATTGAACGAATGGATTGGCCTGCATACTCTCCGGACTTGGCGCCAATTGAGCATGCATGGGATGAGTTGGGCAACCTGATAATCTTCAAGAATTGGTGCAATTACTTCAGGCAGAGTGACAGGCCATTCCAAAGATGTTTTTTCGACGTCTGATCGACAGCATGCCTCGTAGTTATGTCGACTGCTTACGAGCACGTGGTGGTTTCACGCGGTTTTTAACAAAGTTATCGAATTTGAGACAGTTTTGTTGTACCTCATTATGCTCAAAATGGCGAATTTTCATCAGAACGTCAGAACATTTGTGTATAAAAAGTGCATATGCTTTGCATTACAAACTCAACATTGAGACATGTTGAACTCATTCTGACCTAAAGTGTGCTTAAAAGTTTTGATTTACACATGTTTCCTGTGTCTAATAAAATGTCAAACAAAAATAATTGGTTGTCCCTTAACTTCTTTTGAGTAGTATAATAAAATTGTTGTATTTTTTATACATCAAATTGTAATATATATCATTATTGTTTCTGCTGGATACACCCCTACCTCCCCGCAGTTAAAAATAACCTGAAAATGGACGCAAACGACGGTTAATCAATATTTGCAATAGTAGATCTTGACATCCAACAAATATGCTTTTTCATTTTATTTAGTTTTTTTTTTGTTTTGAATGAAATTAATACAAAATGAATTGGTGGACATTTCTTCTCGACGAAGTTATACATTTTAAAAAAAGAAAATATATCAAGAACAATAATAATTTTGTGGTGTAGTAAATGGATCAACAAACAACTAGATGTTATTCTTTAGGATCTAAGTCATTCAACATAGTAGACAAAATATTGAAATTAGAGCATTGACAAATTGCCTTAATTTTGATTGGTAATGTTTACCTGACCAATTATTAAATCCCTTTAAATTATAGTTCAAACGTTTGAGTAAAAACAGAGTGTTTAGACGTCGTTTAAATATAGACAGGTCTAGACGGCAGTGGGAAGTTAGCTCGATTTTCGTTTTTCGATATTGGTGAATATCGAAAAACGAGCTACTCGATATCATGTTTTTCGGAGAAATGTTTTTAGAGAAATGGTTTGCAAGATTTGTATTTGGAGATTTTTTTTTTTTTTTTTTGATTTCCTAAAATAAATTTTATTTTTAGATTTAAATAGAATTGAATTAGACACAAATACATTTTACAAATCTGATATGGCTAATGTCTGATCGGTGAAACAAATATTTATTTTAACATGCAAATGTTAATTTTAGTACAAATGTCGAAGTACGACAACAAATGAAAACAATAAGAATTTAGGACTCTAAATTAAGAACTAAGAATCAAGAACACTAATTAGCTGTTGGATCTTCCATATACAATGTGCTATGAGAAAAATTTTGCCCTGAGGGCGGCGATAGGACCTATACTTATACCAAATTCGAACGCATATGTGTAGACGGGGCCCTCTTTTTTGTTCCATCCGAACGACCATGCTTTATCTCTTGCCAGGTCACAGGTCATTGGTTCCGCACCACTGACAAGCAGGTACATAGGAAAATCTTATTATCGGAAAACGCACTGCGATCGAACACGATATATTCAGGTTAGCGAGTCAACATCGTACGCAATAAACCACCATGGCTCAGGATCATATAAGGAAATTTGAATTTGCATACTGCCAACTTTTGAATGCTTTCAGGAGATGTTTATACCGACAATGCCTGAAGAAAATCTGGAAGATATATTAATGGTAGTAAACGCATTGACAACCATCGACGACGACATCACCGCATACAGTAAGATATTTAGCACTGATAATCTGATACCGTTGAATTTATAAACGCATAAATCCCTAATAACGCGGGATTAAGATTTCGACACTAAAACAGATCGGCTTACATTGCACACGACCATGTTCTCGCTATCTCCAGATATGCAGCGGTAGCGTCGCTTGTTTCACTAACAATGAGACGACCGTTTAACCGAGTAGGGTGTTGGCTGCTTTGATGGCTTGCAAGGGGCAGTCCCCCGTCACAATTATCTACGTCACTCATGATTCGGCACTGAAGCAGTCCTGCCTACATTGCACCCGTTTTCTAACTTCTGTCGATCGTCGGAATAAGTGAACAGTGTGTGACCGACTAGCAAACTGACGCCCATTTGACAAGCGCTAAATGTGTTGACAGGTTTGTTCTTTACAGCTATCCCCTGGATTATTGCAAAATCTATGGCAGCATATCGGACCATAACTTTCAGGATTGTGGTCTCTCATTGTTAGTCAAAATATTTACGTTAAATATAGCACTGTTCTACCACACTGACTTGGAATTTGGTGAAAACTGGACTAGAACTGCCAAACAAAATGACCGCTCCCTTTACGCACAAAATGTAAAAGTATGATATATCAACCCTCTAGTGGTCACAACTTTTATCTGATTTTGATGAAACGTAAAATAGGTGTTCATATCTCAAAGTGCTCCGTTCATTTCCATATAGTGGCGCATATCCAAACTTTACTTCCTGTATTATGACCCATATGGTTGTACGAAAAATCAAGTTTGTAGCCCCTTGACCCTGTAGATGTCAACACCGTAATATTCCGAATTGTGAAAATCAAGCCGAAATTGATCGATAAAATAGCCGCTACCTGTATGCAAATAGTGTAAAGAATGTAATATGATACTATGGGCCCTCTAGGGGTCTCAATTTTTATCCGATTTTGATGGAAATTAAAGTGTGATAATGTGCCAAAAATATATAGATATTGACAATGTCACAATTTTGTTTTTGATGTTAAAAACCCGTTCAAATACATTTCTTCCAGCGCTATGACCCTTGATCATTCTCTGCCCATCTCTTGGAAAATGTGGGCTTGTCTTGCGTGGCAACCACTTGTTTTCAATATAAACAGAGCATAAAAGAAATTAGAAATAAAATAAATAGCCTCACTTCTGACCGAAGCTCCATTTTAACAGGGAATATCTATGTTGAAAAATGAAAACGTTCTTTGCAGTTAGTTTACCAAAGTTTGTTTCTGTATCTCAGCTGTGTTTTCTTTTCCTGTTGAAAAGAGCAGAATATAGCTAAACTTATTGTCTTGAACTTACTCTGTTATTGACTTAGTGTTATTCTTTTAAAATGCTTCGTTTGTTTTAATTCATTTGAAGGTTTTCGTGGATATTGATTTATGTTATTTATATTGTGTTTTAGGATGTCCAAATGGTCACCCCTACGTTATTGGTGAGGTAAATACATTGTATTATATTTTTAATAAGAAAACAACCGAATATATCAGCGCTCAAGAGGAATTTATATTAGCGTATTATGGCTAACACTATAGGAACGAATCGTTGTCATATTACGCGAAAAATCATATTATCAGAGATTTTGCTCTTGTAAATCTCGCATACCACATAACTGGATGGATATTTAACATCATGAAAATCACTTTATAATTATAAAACAAAAATTGTTCGACAAACGTACCAATGCAAAAATCTAGTTTGAGTTTTCCTCTCTCTACTGTTCACCGTTGCAAATTCACCATTTCATGTCCGTTCATTTCTGCCTTCTTTCACGAATGAATGGGTTCAAACGTGGGGTTGAAATCTGCTAATATTCTTATTGACATTCAGTTGTTTTCTTCAGCAATTTCAATGTTTCTCTTGATATTATTAGCTTTCCTATTTTTTTTTCAATTTCAACATTTAAATGTTATATTTATTATAAATTTATTTTGTTGAATAAAAAGGGATTTCTGAAAGAAACTTAACTCGTTGGGGACAAACATTATTTATTAACAACTGTGTTTGTTCTTCAGTGTGGTAGACCATGGACAGAAAGCCGATGTAATCAATGTAATGAGATAATTGGTGGCGAGTACCACGCAGCAGCAAACGGAAATGCTGAGTTTGATGGGTAAGTTTAATATTGATATGGGTTCATTTTGTAACATTTAAATTAAATTTGAGTTTTTATATTGTGATTTTATTTTGAGTGATTCGTATATGTTACACAATATTAAGCAGCTGTGGTTTATAGCTGTCGTACAATTAGTATATATATATATGTGTTACACGTGCATTATTTAAGTTAGTTAATTAGTCGCTATCTTCTCGTATTATTAGATAATATTATATGATTGTCCGTTTAATGACGGCTTCTAATATATATGTATTATAACTTGTGAATGGCTGTTAAATACTAATAAGCTTGTGGATAACACCCAGGCCTTATAAATGATCTCAAGTTAGAAGCTTAACAGAGACGATGAGAGACGATCTTATCGAGAGGCCGCAGACCGGAGACTGCTCTACAAGACAGAACGAGGGCATGTGACAATGGAAGCAGACGTGAATTTGGACGCTGGTTGAATTATGACGACAAACTAGCTAATGTTATGATATGTTATGTTCCGGTGTGCAGTATTGGTTGTTAGAGTTATAGATGTATTTATAATGATCGTTCCTGCAATGTTATAATAAAGACGTCCAATCCACAGTTATTATCGATTATGTTACATATATGTCACATATACTATTCAAAAAAAGTAGGGGATATTTGATTTTTAAGTGTTATTAAAGTCACCTAATGAAACTGACGAAGAAACAGATGACAAAATGAAATGAAGTTCACATTCTTCGATTTATTCCAAATGATCGTTAGACTAAGTAAGGACCATTATAAGGATAAAATGATACCCGAGGTCAAACAGCAAAGTTACCACAGCATCACAACAAAGTCAGTAACGGGTAAATCCTCCTCTGTTTGCCAAACAAGCATTGATCCGACGTGGCATACTCCTAATGAGACGTCTAAGGTCATTGTGGTCCAGATTGTCCCATTCCTGTTGCAACGCAGCAGCAAGTTCTTGGACATTGGCAGGACGTTGTTGACGTTGACGTAACCTCTGTCCAAGCATGTCCCAGACATGCTCGATGGGGGAGAGGTCGGGACTCAGTGCTGGCCAAGGTAATGTGGAGATGTTCTGTTGTTGGAGGTAACCTGTAACGATCCTGGCCCTGTGACATCTTGCGTTGTCACCTTGGAAGATGAAACGGCGGAAGCCGTTTTTCCAGCAACAGTGATGCCTCCCCACACCATAACAGAACCACCCCCAAATCGATCATGTCTGATGACGTTAACGTCTTGGAAGCGCTCGTTTCGACGACGCCACACCCTCCTACGTCTGTCCAAAAAATCAACATTGCTCCAGCGTCGATTATCCCCGTGTTGACGATCCCTACACCAACGACGTCTTGCCTGAATGTGATGATCTCTCAACCAAGGGATCACGCGAGGACGTCGGGCGCGAAGGTGACCCCTATGCAGTCGATTCCGAATCGTCTGGCCACTCACTCTCACACCAGTGTCTGTTTGAAGACGAGCGCTGATCTGATTTGCTGTGATGACACGATTTCTCAAGGCCAAGGTACGGATAAATCGATCATGGGCTCGAGTTGTCGCCCTTAGTCGACCTGAGCGTGGTCTGTCCTGTAAAGATTGTGTATCACGGTATCTGGACCATAGCCTGCTTATGACAGACTGAGAAACATTCATCGTCCGCGCCACAACCGCCTGTGTTGTGCCGATCTGTAGCATGCCAAGGGCACGTAACCTTTCATTTTGGGTAAGCCGAGACGCATATCAAAATTTGTTTTCTGGTCACTAAAACAATTAAACTGATGTTTCCTCCCTGGAATTCAATGCCACAATGACTGTAACATTCAAAGTCAGAGTCGTGCAAATCTTGGGTTGGACCCCCATGATGATCCCAAGCATCACCTGCATTCCGTGCGTTAGCTATTGGTGCGTTTGGGCGTCACATGTAACTGGAAATGTTTCTTCTGTTAGGTTCTGTAGTGACTTTTTTCGTAGTCATTTGCATATTTTAGTATTGTGCCCCCCAAATCAAATATCCCCTACTTTTTTTGAATAGTATATTATATTGATAGTGCATTAGAGTGGACCCTGCATCGATCTATCCGCAATAATTCCCACGTGTTCAGCCAAGTGCTGAAAGGTTTCCGGAATCCCGTGTATAAGCATGGAGTCCAGTTTACGCTCAGTTGCGGCATTTAGATGATGGCACCCTGCCATTTGCAAGTGTGACATAGTACCAAAGGAAGGATATATAGTAATAAAACTGGCTGTGGTTTCATCTGGTTTATTATAAGATTACAGGAACAACAAAATAACTACATGATAATGTACAAACTATTAGGTATTCTACATATAATCCGGAATCTGACTATGGTTCTGTAGGAAAGTTTGAGTAGGGAGAATTTTTTTGTAGGAATGTTTAGTTAGTGCCTAAATAAATATTTTGAACTTGGGTGGACACTCACCACGTGGTAGGTTATTCCGCTATGACGTCATCAAAGATGGCCGCCGACGTTATATCCATTTTTGCCTACCAGCTCCCGTTTTTTGTCAATTTCTAAGAAATGAAGGCCAGAATGAAGATGTTTATGTAGACTTAAGTGAAGAAGATATTTTTTGGCAAATTTTTTATCAATTTTCAAAAAAACACATACCACATTTTAAATGGAAAACATGGAAAATGTTCAAAAATATCAAAAAAAATAATTAAAATATTTACAATGCTAAAACAATAAGAAATTCTTCAATAACACTCAAAGAAGACGTTTGGTATTTTGTATAAAGAACTATCTGTGCATGCATAAAGCATTCCGCCATATGACTAATTCATGATGTCAAGTATAGTTACCACAATATGTGATATCACAATACATAGTCACCACAAGATGGAGTATTGCGCCGGGATTCGAAGTGAAGTTAGCAAACATATACCTAGCGCCAATAAAAACCTATGTATTTATTTTTGTATCATGATCATATTTGTTACCTTTACTTTAAAAAATAACATTTTAATACATGCAAAGTATTTATATAGTACACACACACAAAAAAAAACTATTACCGTAAACATACTAATATATAACACACTAGGCTAACTGGGTACGTCCACTTTGCATCAAGCAGTATCCAAATCAGCTTTGGTGGCAAAATGTTTTTTATTTCACAGAATCAAGGTATGAATTAACTGCTAGATTGCAAAATTTCAGAAGCCTCCTATGTTGAATTTTCGAGATCTATTACCGTAAGCATACTTAAAATACGGGGGAATCGGGACAGAATAGGCTCACTGCACGCACATAATTGTGGTGGCAAAATGTTTTTTATTTCACAGACTCATGGGATCAATAATCTACTAGCCTTAAAATTTCAGAAGCTTCTTATGTTGCATTTTCGAGATATATTATTGTAAACATACTAAAAATATGGGGGAATCGGGTTAGTGTAGGCTCGCAGGGAACTCAATGTTTATATCTCCGCATGAACAGGTGAAAGTTTCAAACGAAATAGCAACTTTTTTACGATCTGCTTATGAAATTCATGGACGGTAAGGTGCCCTAGAACTTTGAGTCTGCTTAAAATTTTCCCCATTTTCCCCTTACTTCAATTAGACAGAGTGACTACGACCAGAACTACCGTAATTCGATCCTACTAGGGCCGTGTAACAACGTAGGGTATAAACTATGGGCTGTTTCCTCACTGGTTTATGGGGGTTGGTTGGCCGAAAAGTTAATGCGTGCGTGTTGCATCATAATGCTGTCATTAATTCAAGTGGCGTGGTTTCGTTTTCCCGCTTGTAGTAGGGTCGCCTATGATACAGCACGCACGTGCTAACCATTCGGCCATCCACCACCACCACCATCAGGTTCAAAGTTCTAGAGCACCCTGTGATGTGATGGGAGCTTGATCATCACAGCTCTAAGCATTGAACCGGAAAAGGAATGGCAAGAACTCGATGGATTTTTATAGCCGTCGGGCCAGGACAGGATTGCTCATGCAATAGGAGAGCGTTCAAATTACAAACTAGTTAGAACCAATTGCAGACGTACTGGGAACGGTGTAGAAATAGCTGCCTGCTCAGTTAGCCTAGTGTGTGATATTTAGTATCTTTACATTAATAGATTTTTTTTTTTATATATAAACTATATAAGGTCGTGCTGTAGACATAATGACAAGCGCTTCAAGTCACACCAACTTCCATTGTGGTGTACCCTTGCTCTGTCTGGAACTTCGCAGCTCCTCTCTAATGGACAACCACAGCCCGTCTCTTTTATATTTTTTTAAAAAAAACTAAGATTACTTCACAATAAGCATATGCCAGACTACATAACAATTGATGTGTGATGATTGATTTGGCCACTATAAATAATTATCTAACTTGACCATTGGACTGATTGTATCTCCAACTCACAGCTAGAAATTACAACTCGTCAACTGTTTAATATTATGTAATATATCGTACTGTAAAATACTGGATTATGTCCCTTAATCGCGTCCTTAACATTTGGACACTCAAGTGGTCACAAAATGTATTCGATTTAAATGAAACTTAAATTATACGTTTCTATCCAAAGATAACTTTGGCGAATAGCAGACCGTAACTTCCTACATTATTGGCACTGAATATACGAAAAGTCACATGTTTAATTCGTAAACTCTCTAGAGGTCCCAATTCTAAAATCGTTCAAATATATAACCGTTACACCATAAATAGGGTTGAGTTAGAATTTCCCCAATATCGGACTGACAATTTCCTTTGAATGACTGTTAACATGTCCATAATCTTATTCTGTTTTTATGTTTACATTGTCACTTTGTATGGTGCCCTTGAGCATTTGATATGAATGGGCGCACTATAAATATGCTGTGTATAATACTAAATTATATAATAATAATAAAGATTCTAGACACTTTTGAAACTTTTTTTTTAATTAATTGACAATTTTAAACTGCTATCTGGTAGGCAATATCTTCAATATCTTATAATGAAATTGTTATTTTTTAATATTTTTAATTTTAATATTTCGTCAAATCAAAGATTTACACCACTTCTTGTCTGTGCACAAATGTCGAAAGATATGTAGGCACTAACTAGTACATCACAGTTGAAACTAATTAAATGTATGCCCCATCTCTGACAGTTTCTGAGATCAGAGAATAATTAATACTCTTAGAAAAGTCTGTCACGGAATTTCCGAAACGTTCAACCGCAGTAAATCGTTTTGTTATTTTTAGAATTTGTTAGAAAACTCTTATTATCGAAATTCCTTCGCATGTGTGTCATTTGTCCATATTTAACACGCCCAAAATTGTCAAGTTATTAAATTCAACTCTACATCTCGGGTGAAACGTTCAACTGATCTTGGAAGATCACAGAGAATATTACGAATTATCCCTGTCATAGATGACTGTCTTTAACACGGGCAATGGTATCACACGGCGTCCATCATTGGCTTAATGGCGCGTGCATTGTTTGCATAAGACAGAACTGCTTCGGGCAAAATGATGCCTTTTACTCATTTTAATACCCATTTACACTAAATGGGACATACTATTTAACTACAAATACTTCAAACGTCGTTACTTACTTTTCTAATACATACAAAAATTATTGTAGAATTTAATTTGTCGGAAGAAAACAGTTAATATAGAGGACTCATTAAGTCGCGTCGATGTCAGCCTTATCAGTGACTGTAGCGGCCTAGCGAATATTCACTGCTGATCAGTGTGGGTAGATATCGCTTCACTCGGCAAATTTCGACAGATTCCGTAAACTACATCTAATCTTGGCTGTATGACAGTAAGTGATATGTACCTACGCCCATACATTTGCGATACGGCTACCGGTTTACTTTAACAGGAAAACTTGGCGCTATTACACAAATTGGGAACCTATTCGGCCGATCGAGCTGCAACATGTTTGTTGGAAACCTATTTAAAATAAAGACAACAGTCGCCTTAACTCATCTATTTATCAACCAATAAAATCCAACGTTATGTTTATCAAATGAAAGTAGAATATATTATTTTTTATCCATTCCTTTAGCTCAGAATAGAAGTGTAATTTCGTCATTATCTTACAGCTCGATCAGTCGAATAGGTCGCTAGCCAAATAGGTCGCCAATTTGTGTTCGAAATGGGTGCAGCCATGTTTCATCCGGGACCTTTAAAGTAGTTCCAATATGGCGAAATTCGTCATACAGCCGAGGTTAGATTTAGGTTACGGAATCAGCCGAGGTTTGCCGAGTGGATATCGCTTGTTACTATATATCTACGCCACAGACACCGACTAAACTATTTTTGTTACTGACAGAAAAAAACGAATGTTACAGAAAATGAATTGTACTTCAGAAAGGAAATGAAATGAATTGGGGTTAAAGGTCCTACTCTTCTGCACCTAATCTGGGCTAATGAAAGACGGGCATACGCCATACAGTGTGTATGATGGAAATTTTGCCCGAGTAGCAGCGCTACGGCCTACTCTTATATCAAATTCCAACTGCCAAGGGATATTTTACGTGCACTCCAATGTGTGCATGGGACCTCCGTTTTTTGTCCCATCCGAACGTCTACACAGCTGTCCTTGTCAGGCCCTCCGTTCTGCATCACTGACAAGGTGAAACCACTCCGGAAAATCGAGATGAACTTCCTCGGTCAGTGCATGCATGAATCGAATACTCGAGCTCCAGACTAGCGAGCCAGCGCCTTATCAACTTGGCCACGTGATCCCCCTTCCGAAATGATACGGTGTTTCATGATATGGTATTTTTTATAGTTCTCTCAATGAATTATAAAATAAAATGGATCTTGCAACCCAACGCACACGTTGGAAATATGTTGATTTAAATTATTGCACACGTCTGTCAAACCTTCGAAGGCTAATATATTCGCTTGCAATAAAGTAATTTGAATGAAATGTACATTATCTTTTTTCGAACTATTATAGCAAGAATAGCTAGTTCTTTATCTAAATCTTACATAATGTATCTTTGACATAGACGTGATGGATCAAAGAAGGGTCATATCCTGGGTCCAGCAGACCAGCGTCCATTAGAAGCCACCCCAGAAAGATCTATGTCACCATCTGTATGTGCTATTATACGAATGATGACTCATATGACAATGATGTTAGGAGCCAAACAAAATCCAGAGGTTAGTGTTGGAATTGTTTCTACATTTAAATGGACAGTTTGGTTGGTTAATCTTGCAATTGAACTCAATGTATTCACCTAGTAAACATCAACACCAAGTATGAACATTCATGACTTAGAGACAGTGCTATTGTGATACTCTTCTGCTTCGATATTTATAATTCATATTGCAATTTTATTTCTTGATGCTTTGTACCAAAATTAATAAGTGGTTAGTCGTTCCAAAGTTTTACATTTTATTTCAATTTAACATTAGTGTCAGTACAAACATTTTTATACGCCCACATTGCAAAGGGGTCGTATATTGGCGTCGCCCCCGTCCATAAGTCGGTCCACCCGTCGGTCCGGCGTCTACAATTGCTTGTGGACCCTCTACAGGCTAAAGTTAATATCCGATTGACTTTAAATTTATACACAGTGTTTAACGTCATGAGACGTTATTCAGATTTCAGTTTATTATAAATCTTTCATTACCGGTACCGAAAACGTAAAAATATGCGGCAACTCTTGTTGATTGTCCGGATGATTTAGTTGCCTTGGGCGCATGTTTCGTTGTCTGACAACCTATCTTTGTTCTAGATGTATGCGTATAAACTGACAACTTATCAATTTTGCAACATCTGACGAATTTGTGAACTATTGTCAAGAATAGAAATCTTATGAAATATTTTATGTCATTCTACATTTAACAGGATGTAACAAATTTGGTTAATCCACCAATTGAACAAAATGTTGAAGACTACTTTACAAGTCATTTACAAAAAGATGTTGCTGTGCTACAGAAGTGTCTACAGAAGAGCTCAGATGATGTCTATCTACTGATTCACCTGATATGTCAACACCTATTATATAATTTACCAA
The DNA here is from genome assembly GCA_963678685.1 of Patella ulyssiponensis. Classification (NCBI taxonomy): domain Eukaryota; kingdom Metazoa; phylum Mollusca; class Gastropoda; family Patellidae; genus Patella; species Patella ulyssiponensis. Next base: position 3,709,664 of record OY783226.1, read on the forward strand.
CAGGTATTATATTAAATATATTAATTCAAGTTTTATTATGATGACCTTATATAACTTATAGAAGCCGTATATGCCTTGCGGCCCTGGAATGTCTCTAAATTTCTTAGCAAATCTAGACCACACTGGGTCTAGATAACTATGGCCGACATTTAAATTGAATGGTTGCAGCCCCCTTCCCCCAATCTGCCCTTTTATGCTTCACAGAGCCTTCTTGCAACTCAACCATGCTGACATTTATCGACATCAGTGATAGTAAACAAGTAACGTGGTCTTACTCAGTATGCATCATAAGTTTGTTACGTCCAATAAAGTCTAATTTAAATGACCGACACCGTTGACAAATTGTTCGTCGCTTTATGAATCGCCTAAAACAGGTTCACATCATGAAAGAATCCTTCAAATTATGGAAGACCAAACAGCTCTTTATTCGATGGTCTTAGTTCTTAATTCATAGTCCTTAATTCTTACTTTTTCATTTGTTGTCGTATTTCGACATTTGTACACTAAAATTAAAATTTGTATCTTAAAATCAACATTTGTTTCACAGATCAGACATTTTTCGTATAAGATCTGTAAAATGTATTTTAATATAAGATAATTTTTCTTTAGAAAATCCAAAAATTAATCTATATTTACATTTCATCAGAGAAATACAACGAAAAACAAATTTCGAACAACAAATTTCAAAATACAAATCTTGCAAAAGATTTCTCTATAAACATTTCTCTATAAACATTTACATTTCTCCAAAAACATTTCTCCAAGTACATTTCTCCAAAACATATCTCGAAATTCATCGAACCGGAACATTAAGACGACATACAATAAGCCACCATACAATAATCGGAATCGAGTATAAGCACACGTACAAAATGAACAATCGCTCGGTGACCGCGACGCTAGTGAAACGACCCCTTGGCAGTTGGAATTCGATAAAATAGGCCGGAACATTATGACGACACGAGCGGAAATCAACCTGGCATACAATAAGTCACCATACAATAAAGAAGAATCGAGTTAGCATACAACAAGTACAATCGTACTTGCGTGTAATGTTTCTCTATATAAATATAATGGTTAATATGATCTAGCATTTAATATAATAATTTGAAAGTAGACATATGTCGTTGGATCAACGAAAGAGGACTTTATCTCTTCTTAATAATGTAATCATGAAATAGCCAATACTCGTATATTCAACGAGCGATAGACAAATACTTTCAAGAGAAGCATTATACAACAACTGGAATTTCGTGTTATGTCTGGTATTTTGACGTTAAATACCCCCATACCCTCACTTAATAAATGAAATGAAAGGAAACGGGGTTTAACTTCCTACTGTTCTGCTCCGAACTGGACCAATGAAGACGGGTATATGCCATACAATGTGCTATAAGGGAAATTCTGCACGGACAGAGACACTACGGCCTACTCATATATCGAATTCCATGTGTCAAGATAACTTTTACGTGCACGCCAATGTCTACACGGGGCCTCGGTTTTACGTCCCATCCGAACGATTACACAGCTGTCCTTGTTAGGTCAACGGTCCTGCATCACTGACAAGGGGGAATCACGCCGGAAAATCTGTACGAACTTATTCCCAGGCACATTCATGAAAACCAAATTTAGAAGAGGTAAAACACTCTTTCGTTTGAGCAAAGTACGGGCTAAATCGTAGGGTTTGTCATTGAGTCAATTGACGTGGTTTCGATGTACGTGACATGGAGTAGGGACGCCTGTCCAATCTCGTGGGTTTTCTCCGGAGCCTCCGGTTTCCTCACACCATGATAAAGACCCCTACGTGCAAGCTAATTATTGAAATAAAATTGAACCATATGTTAGTCCCGAAATGACCTAGATGTGTCGAGGGGTTGTTGAACTCCATCCATCCCTCTCTTTGAACAAAGTAATTTGTCGCTATCAGACAAAGCCTAATTTCTAAAAATAGACTACTTTCAATTTATTTTCGTTATCGAAGGTTCGGCCCGATTAGCCGTTCAACGCACGTGGTTTCGCTAGAGAAATGAAATGAAATGGGGTTTAACGTCCTACTGTTCTGCTCCTAAACTGCGCTAATAAAGACGGGTATACTCATACGAGGGAAGTTTTGCCCGGGCAGCGGCGCTACGACCTAGAATTCCAACTGCCAAGGGATCTTTTATGTGCACTCCAATGTCTACACGGGACCTCGGGTTTTCGTCCCATCCGAACGACTAGGCAGCTGTCCTTGTCAGGCCCTCCGTTTTGCATCACTGACAAGGTGAAACCACGCCGGAAAATCGAGATGAATTTCGAGAAATGTTTTTGGAGAAATGTTTTTGGATAAACGTTTTTGAGGAAATGTTTTTGGAGAAATGGTTTTGAAGAAATGTTTTTTGAGAAATCTTTATAGAGAAATCTTTATAGAGAAATGTTTTGCAAGATTTGTATTTCGAGATTTGTATTTTGAATTTGTTGTTCGAGATTTGTTTTTCGTTGTATTTCTCTGATGAAATGTAAATATAGATTAATTTTGGGATTTTCTAAAGAAAAATTATCTTATATTAAAATACATTTTACAAATCTGATATGACAAATGTCTGATCTGTGAAACAAATGTTGATTTTAAGATACAAATGTTAATTTTAGTGTACAAATGTCGAAATACGACAACAAATGAGGAAGTAAGAATTAAGGATTATGAAAAGAACTAAGAACATCGAATAAAGAGCTGTTTGGTCTTCCATATCAAATTAGTCCCTGAACACAGGACACTTCACTTTCACAAATTCTTCCGAAAATTTAGCAAGAAGGTCCAAACAATTGACAGAAGATTGAACGTCGTTCTGCAAACAGCAAGCTTGTTTATGCCTAAAGGGCGTCAGTGTTGTCTAAGATGACGCCATTATAAAAAAGTTGGGGGAGCTACAGAAATATTCTTCTGCCATTCGCTGGAGGAGCTACAGAAACATCAAATAAAGATAAAACAAACACTACAGTTGTTATACAATTACACTGTATTTGTAGGTGGCCAAATGAATTTATTGGACACCAAAGAAAGTAGAAAGACCTGGGAAGATGAACTATCAGCAATTATATCCCACATTCTGCAGGTATTCTATTACACTTTTATACAACTGACATGCCATCATAGTACAGGAATTTCATGTTATTAAAGATACTTTCCCTCGTACAAACTGAGTGATTTGATGTTGTATTTTGGCTAATACATATTCAAATAAATCAATCTATCAAAAGTTGCTTTAAATCCCATTCAAAAAATATATTCGCTACAATACAAAAATATATTATAAGTAGTTCAGTTTTAGTCATGTGACCTGACTGACGCAATCTCTAGCAAGGGAAGGAGAATTCATTGCATATAAAAGATGGTCTTGTCTTTAATCGCTGTTCATTTATCACAAATATCGAAACCTAAGTTAATGAGACTACAGCGTTTACCATAGATTTGTTTCAAATTTCGTTGTGAAATAAGATGACGCCAGTCTTCATTAATTCAATTAGTTCAGAAAAGTAGGATGTGTTACACTATAGAGGCTATATACTGTAGAGGTTACCTTAGTTTGTAAAATATCTTCTGGTTTATGTATGGAAATTGTCAGTGACAACAAGAAATAGGCTAACAAGAATATGTCTGGAAGTTTAAAGTGGGGCAATGACATCATAAGTCTGATAATCCAAAAAAGGTAATCCCATGAGTTAAAAGCGTGGTTAGTCGCTCTCCTAGGTGCCCATATAAGTACACTGTCTTGAAATCCAGGGTAGCATCTGTGCAGTTGACCAATCCGATAAAGGAAGCACCTGGTCAATTTCCTGGGGCTCAATTCTGACTCATGCACGTAACCTCTTTATAAGAAGATTCGCCGCTTAAGTTTCTTTAGATATCATTCGAGAGATTCAAGGGGGAAGTTCATACCGTGAGCTGCCCTGGCGCACAGGCCGGATTCAGATATCATGATGAGGCGGTAGAAGATAGATACCATTGGGAGGTTGGGAGAACACCACAGCCTTCCCGGCTGAGAGGCGAGGAAATGCCGCCTCGGAACACAAGCCAAGGATATTGAACTTGTATTCAATAATATTGTAGTTACCTGTATTATGGATGTTAGATAGATATAAAAACATATTTAACGTAAAAAGTGTTCCAGTGTCAGTTAATTGAAGATCGGAATAATTGATCATATTTTAAACAACGTGAAGTCCGAAGAATACCCTAGAAAGAAATCCCTAGACGATCATAGTGTCACAGGTCTGCTTTTTGGTACCGTGACACAGGATAGTGTTACAGATGCTACACTTCTTCAAGTATCCTAGATCCCTCTAAGATATGCTCACGATCCACGTTTCCACTTGCTTGAGAAGACTCTTCCAAACGTCGCCTAAATAAATCGGTACCTGTTCTTCCATAAGCAGGTGTTATACCCCATTGTCCCATAGGATAACCTGTAGTTTCATCGTATTATATGGTGTTACGTGACTATTTTATTAAAATTAAACCTATATTGATTTATATTACAGAGCATGGAAGACAGATTGGCAACGGCTAATGAAACGATTGTGAAAAAAAGCACTTCAGGTAAGAATATAGTCAGTGTTCAGGGATTGTCCGTATATACCCAACATCTCGAGCTGTAAAAATCTGGTTGCCAATATACAGAATCAAACATCACGGATTAGATATTTAATTACCACCTTTATGCTGACACTTGTTTTGTGAACACGATAGCGACTAAAGTTGTTAATGGATTTATGTTCTAATTTGATCCGACACAAGAGGATATGAAAGGTATACGGTACTTAACCCCATGTACTCATTCACAATTCGTGTTATTTTTATACGCCCACATTTTCATGTGGACGTATTATGCCCTCCACAATTGTTTCTGGACACTCTACAGGTCACAATTCTTATCCGATTTTAACAAAACTTGAATATTGGTTTATACCCATAAGATCTCGGCTGCTTTCGATATTCACATGTATCGGATCGAAACGTCATGGATTATGGCCCCTGATTGTACGAAAAATCATGTTTCTAGCTTGTGGACCCTATAGAGGTCACATTTTTGAACCGATTTTGATGAAACTTGACATGTGTGTTTATAACCCAAAGATCTTGGTTCCTGTCGATATTTGCGCCCATCGGATCTTAACTTCGTGAAGTATGGCCCCTGATTGTCCGAACAATCGCCCTGTTTAGTTTGTGGTGCCTCTGGAGGTCAAAATTATTATCCGATTAAAAACAACCGTTTGATTATATCACCGTTACATGGTAATGAAGGTTGCGTTCGAATTTCGTGAAAATCGGACCAAAATTGACGGACAAAATGGCCGTCGTTTGTACGCGAATAATATGAAAATATGTTATATCAAGGTTGTGGACCCTATAGAGGTCACAATTTAATTTTAATACGATTTTGATGACACTTGAAATACATGTTTATAACATAAGGATCTTGGTTCCATTCCATATTTGCGCATATCAGATTGTAACTTCCTGAATTATGGCCCCGGATTGTACGAAAGTCACCCCTGTTAGCTCTGGAGGTCACAATTATTATCCGATTTAAAAAAAAAACTTTGATTATATCACTGTTACATCGTAGTGATGGGTGAGTTCGAATTTCGCGAAAATCAGAGCAAAATTGGTGGACGGTGGACAAAATGGCCGCCGCTTGTACCGGAAAAGTGTAAAAATATTGTATATCAAGGTTGTGGAACCTTTTTTGATGAAACTTGAAATACATGTTTATAACCTAAAGATCTTGGTTCTTTTCGATATTTGCGCATATCGGATCATAACTCCCCTGCATTATGGCCCCTGATTGTACGAAAAATCGCCGTTATTAGATTGTGATCCCTCTGGAAGTTTAAATTATTACCCGATTTAACAAAACGTTGGATTATATCACCGTTACGATGTAATGAATGTTGATATCGAATTTCGTGAAAATCGGACCAAAACTGATAGACAAAATGACCGCCTCTTGTACGCGAATACTCTAAAATTATGGTATATCAAGGTTGTGGACCCTGTAGAGGTCACAATTTTAATCTGATGTTGATGAAACTTGAAATGCATGTTTATAACCCAAAGATCTTGGTTCCTTTTGATATTGTATATCGGATTTTAACTTTCTGAATTACAGCCCCTGATTGTACGCAAAATCAGGGGCTTTAGCTTGTGGTCCCTCTAGAGGTCTCAATTAATATCCGATTTTAAAAATAATATTAAATGTTTCGTATACTAAACGTTGGCATGGGACAGAACTTTATAAAAACCGAACAAATTCTAATGATTTTCTGATAATTACTTATTATGCGACAACTCTTGTTGACTGCCCAGGCGGTTTAGCTGCTGTGTGGGCGTATGTTTCGTTGCCTGGCAACCTTTTTTTAAGATCATTGTAAAAACATGCCGAAACCTTGTAAGTAATCTATAAGCTAGATAAGAGTTCTTGCCGCTGTTAGTATTACTGTCATCGTTCTGTTAATGGTATTATGCATAGTTATTGCCCATCATAATGCGGCAGTGAGAAGTTGAGTCGTTTTTCGTTATTCGTTATTCACCAATAACGAATAACGAGGTAACTTGCCTCGTTATTGGCGAATAACGAGGCAAGTCACCACGTTATTCATCATTCAACTTTATATTCGGGATTCCAATATGCTGCTGGCCTTGACTAGAATGCTGGAGGACAAGTATCCCCCAGTAGTATAAAACACAACAAAACGACCTCTAGACCATAAACAGTCCACATTGTTATTCAAGCAGCGAATAACGAGCTGTTTGTTATTCTTTTTTTTTACCTCGTTATTCAGGATTCACATATATGGTGTTCACGTATCTTTAATGAAGATATTTCATGATTTAATTCTAAACGATCATTAGAAAAAAACAGAATAATGGATTGCATAGTATCCCCTAGCAGTAGAAGCAGATTAAATGACGTATAGTCGGTAAATAAACCAGATTGTTATTCAAGCGGTGTATAACGAATAACGTGGTGACTTGCATCGTTATTGGCGAATAACGAGACAAGTCACTTCGTTATTCGTTATTCGTTATTCGATTTATATTTGGGATTCCGATATACAGCTAGACATGACTAGAATGATGGATGACAAGTATCTCCAAGTAGTATCCACATTGTTTTTCAAGCAGCGAATAACGAGCTGTTTTTATTCGTTCTTTCACCTCGTTATTCGGGATTCACATATAAGGTGTTCATGTATCTTTAATCCGAATAATGGATTGCAAAGTATCCCCTAGCAGTATAAAACATATTAATTGACCTATAGACGGTGAATAACGAATAACCAGGTGACTGCCGAATAACGAGGTAAGTCACCTCGTTATTCGTTATTCAACTTTATATTCGATATTCCAATATGCAGCTAGCCATGACTAGGATGGCAAGTCTCCCCCAGTAGCATACAACACAGGTAAAAAAAACCGAATAACAAACAGCTCGTTATTCGCTGCTTGAATAACAATGTGGACTGTTTTAGGGGTCGTTTTGCTGTGTTTTATACTACTGGGGGATACTTGTCATCCATCATTCTAGTCATGGCTAGCTGCATATTGGAATCCCGAATATAAAGTTGAATAACGAATAACGAGGTGACTTGCCTCGTTATTCGCCAATAACGAGGCAAGTCACCTCGTTATTCGTTATTGGTGAATAACGAAAAACGATTCAACTTCACACTGCCTCATAATGCTGCAGGTTTCTTTTGACAGATCCGAGTGTTACCAACAAACCTTCTGGAATGTTCGGACTTAGATGCTGTGGGCGTACATTATGTAACTGGAAATTGTATTTATATTTTAAGGTGACTGTAATCTTCAAAAATTACTGTATGAAGTGGACAGTACAGACGAGGATATGGGTTTACAAAACCTTGAAACTAATCCTATTCTTTGGCGATACAGAGAGAGGATAACTGTGGAACATTTCTTGAGGCAATTCCAACTTAGGGTTGTAGACCAAGACGACAGGCATGATGCACAAACCTTCCAGTTGATTCGCTTATTCATGAAAGAAGTAAGAGAATTATATGTTTGATTAGTCATAGAATTGATGCTGTGTAGCGCCATGCAGTGCTATGGGTCGCTGGTTAGATGTGGAAAATACACGGGAAAACTCCCCACATCCAACGTGCTACGCATACTCTCTTCTCTGCTACATATTTGTGATCAACCCTTGATTGCATTGCGATCGTATCAGTGTATTTGTAATTCTTTAATTGGTTAGGACGTACCTTTAAATAACACTCTGACATTCAACGTTGTCATCCCCAAAATATCGTATGTTTAACAAACACGATGACAGGTACGGCAGAAAAGTGCGATTTATACAGTTTTATATCACACTCTGGTTACATAGATTGCAATAATCAAGCCATTCTCTCAAACCCCATGCAGCCAGACATCTTTTCCTCCTATAGTCAAGCTGCTACTTGACGAATGCTTTGAGATATGTTGGTCTTGTAGCTATGCTGTTACAATACAAATTAATTGGTTCAGTTGGACACATAGCTTTAACACTAATTGTATAAGTGTTAAATATAAGTGTTCCATATAAATTGTGTTGTGTTTCTTAACGTTAGTGATTTTATGAACTGGTTCAACAGTGTAACCAAACAGGTCAACAAGTACACTTTCTACCCGCCTTACAAACCTACAAGATATATTTGTGTTTACTGGCAACCCTACCATCATATTTAATAGTATGCCATGAGTGAAATAAATCAATTACGAGCAATTCAAACCATTAGACAAAATCCTATATTTATTATTTCAGACATATTATTTACAAGTCTTGCAGTTTTTACCAGATATAATAAAACTACAACATACTCTAATGATGACATTCTGTCGCCAGGTGGACAGGAGTGAAGCTCAAAAATTAACTATAGGAACTGTTTTAAACGAATATTTTTATGGTAAGAAAAACTTCATCATGGGTGTATGATACCGTGACGTTGTCGATCCGTCGTTCACTTGCAAACAGCAGAAAACCCTTTATTATTGTGGATTTGATAAGGAACATGGGTCATAAGAGTACGAACCATTTCGGTCTGCAGAGTTCCGCGATAGTCTATTCCAGAGTAAGGAATGTGAAAGGGTGAAGCCTGTTGATTTTCAAATTTTATATCATGCTAGGGGGTAGGGGAGGCTGAACCTTGTTCATTTCAGTATTCTAGAACTTTCTCTCAGAGAAAACTAGTTAACTATTATTGAAGGCTTATAGGTTTTTATACGCCCACATTTTCATGTGGACGTATTATGTCGTCGCCCCTGTCCGTCCGGACGTCCGTCCGGACGTCCGTCCGGACGTCCGTCCGTCCACAATTGTTTGTGGACTCTCTACAGGTCACAATTCTTACCCGATTTTAACGAAACTTGAAATATATGTTTATCCCCAAAAGATCTCGGCTGCTTTCGATATTGGCATGTATCGGATCAAAACTTCATGGATTATGGCCCCTGATTGTACGAAAAATCACGTTTCTAGCTTGTGGACCCTATAGAGGTCACAATTTTGAACCGATTTTTATGAAACTTGACATGCATGTTTATAACCAAAAGATCTTGGTTCCTTTCGATATTTGCGCCTATCGGAACGTAATTTCCTGAATTATGGCCCCTGATTGTCCGAAAAATCACCTTTTTTAGCTTGTGGTACCTCTGGAGGTCACAATTATTATCCGATTTAAAAAAACCGTTCGATTATATCACCGTTACACCCTAAGGAAGGTTGAGTTCGAATTTCGGGAAAATCGGACCAAAATTGCCATACAAAATGGCCGCCGTTTGTACGCGAATACTGTTAAAAAATGGTATATCAGTGTTGTGGACCCTGTAGAGGTCACAATTTTAATTCGATTTTGATGAAACTTGAAATTCATGGTTATAACCCAAAGATCTTGGTTCCTTTCGATATTTGCGCATATCGGATCGTAACTTCTTGAATTATGGCCCCTGATTATACGCAAAATCGCCTTTTTTTAGCTTGTGGTCCCTCTGGAGGTCACAATTATTATCCGATTTAAAAAAACGTTTGATTATATTACCGTTACACCGTAAGGAAGGTTGAGTTCGAATTTCGGGAAAATCGGACCAAAATTGCCATACAAAATGGCCGCCGTTTGCACACGAATACTGTTAAAAAATGGTATATCATGGTTGTGGACCCTGTATAGGTCACAATTTTAATTCGATTTTGATGAAACGTGAAATGCATGGTTATAACCCAAAGATCTTGGTTCCTTTCGTTATTTGCGCACATCGGATCGTATCTTCCTGAATTATGGCCCCTGATTGTCCGAAAAATCGCCTATGGTCCCTCTGGAGGTCACAGTTATTATCCGATTTAAAAAAACGTTTGACTCTATCACCGTTACACCCTACGGAAGATTGAGTTCGAATTTCGAGAAAATCAGACCATAATTGCCAGACAAAATGGCCGCCGTTTGTACACATTTCTAGGTTTTGTACCGTCACACCATAATCATTGTCAGCTTCGAATTTCATGAATATCAGACTGGAACTGACCAACAAAATGGCTGCTCCCAATACAGTATGAAATACAGGACTTAATGATGTAGGAAAAATCGCTTTCGGTATTGCTTGTTCTCTATCCATCTCTCGAAAATGTGGGCGTATCCTGCCTGGCAGTGCCAGCCTATCTTTATAACATTTGGTCAACCAAAATGAAGTGAAGAACGGATTTTATTAGAGGACGAAGTCTATCGATATGTATGAACATTTCTCACGCCACCGCCTCCCTATTTCTAAATACCATGTCGTCGAAGTCGTTTTAAAATTTAGACGTGAAGGGTTGGGGCCATAAGAAAAACAATAACCTTATCGATATTCAGCATACCGCGACACCCCATTCCCTTGTTACACCCCCTTTTCTAAAAAACAGTATTAACGTTTTAATGAATATTTTTAAAATTTTATCATAAAGCCCCTCCTACTTTGACACTTGTTACTGGACAGCTGTTTAGAATGACAAATTAATGATGTTGTACAATGGTCGTTTTGTACATATTTTACCTATTAATGGTCATATTTCCAGATCAGTTAGTTGTCTTCAGAAGATCATATTTTGGGGATTATTACTAGAGAAATACAATCTTATCAGATCTATGTTTTTTTTTGTATGTTTCAGGGAATGATGAAATTCGTTTGCAATTTGAAAATCTTATTCGTACCTGGGAAACTATCAAGGAAAAACTTATTTTTCATGGTAAGTAATGCTTAAATTGACGTATCGATTGTATCAATTCTAAAATTGGTTTTGCCTTACAATGTTATATTGAAATTTGGTCGTATATTATCGCATCCATTTTCGCCCGTTGTCTACAATTGGCACTCATTTTATTGACTTAAAGATACATTATGGGAGATTTTGACAAGGAGTTAGCCATTCTTGCTATAAAAGTTCAAAAATAGATGTTGAAACAAGAATATATTGAAAATTTCAGTCAAATAACTTTATCCTGAACAAAGTTGTTACCACTATAATTTTTTACTAGAAATAGTAGTTAAAATCATCGACACCCTTTTCCCACTATGGCCGATTGTTGATTGACAGGCGTTAACTCCGCCTACATAGTCTCGATCATCAAGTAATGTTTAAACGGTATCTAGTGAAGCTTGTGTATAGCCTCGGTCAATACTGTCTTTTATGAATAATTTCCGGAAGTATGATGACGTCAACGTCACGGAGAAACCCCATCCACGACGCCACAGTGATTAAATCAGTCGACGAAATCCTGTTTTAATCCGAGCCCAATCCAAGCCATCCGTGGGTCTACAGTGTTCATTTTGGGCTTGTTGTTTAAATAAAGATCTAATTTATAATTTCTATGACATCTGAGGCTCAAAGGAAGACCGACAAAAGTCAGTTTTTGCTCTCCCATAATGTATGTTTAAAATGTAAAGGGGGAATAAGGAACTGGTAATTCCTTTCAGATTTGTTTGGCCTTGATCACTTTAAACACGTTATAGAATTTCTGATGGGGTAAATTTTATTATTCTATTACCAGATTTGGATAGGTTATTTAAATGCTCACATTACCCATAAAAGAATAAATGGTGGCTCAGCAGAACATACTTTGCATATGCTCACACGTAGTTTTGTTGTATATAGTCGTCGCACCTGTTCGCCGTCCGTTGTCAAAAATTGTTTGATATCGCGTGAGGTTTGGTGGATCGTTTGTTCAAATTGTGTGAAACATTGGGGCCAAGAGCAGACGATCCTTGTTGATGTTTATCATTGTGTGAGTTTCCTTTTCCAAAGACCCCCACCCCCCCACCCTAATCTTCGAAAACCAGGCTAACACCATCGTGACTACAGTATGTCGACAGTGTGAAGTTAGCTTGATATTCGTTTTTCGTTGTTCGATATTGGCGAATAACGAAAAACAATAGCTCGTTTTTCGATATTGGCGAATGTCGAAAAACAAGCTAAGCGTTTTTCAATATTCAAACTTGAATCTCAAAAAAGGAGATATAAATGGTATAGGTCTACCGAATATCTCAAAAACACATTTGATTAATTGAGATTTCTAAAACGAAGTAAATATATCAACAATGAGGATGTCTTTGCAGTGTTTTTTTGATATTGGCGAATGTCATCAAGCATTACTATTAGAAGTCGGATCTTTGGAAAGTATACAATAATGACGGTAGACTAAATCATTGTGCCATAATTCGAGTGATCCCTAATTCATTCCAGATATAGTATTTGTAGCTTCATGCACAATACCATTGCCTGTACGCGTTACAGGACTTAGATACAAATTGTCACACAGATAAGCATAGGTGTCTGTATAATTTCAGTGTGCCATCTACGGGATGGGGGAAGACTTGTAATTCCAGAAGAATTCCATAATATGAAGATGGACAAGTCAACAAAGCTAGACTTTATCGTACCATCTTTCAAAGGCCCGGGAGTTTGTTCATATATCATGACTGAGTTTTTACTTCGTAAACATAACAGCTGTTTAGAAAGTTTTTGTCTACTCACAAACCAGAGGTATACAGCTTTAGTTTATTATTTATATTCATATATGCAGACATCCATGGCGTATAAATATTATAGTATTGAGACATATGAATGTTCTACATATCACCCTGAATCATGTACATAGCTCTGTAAAAGATTGACAAGGCTAACATTTTTATACGCCCACAATTTCATGTGGACGTATATTGTCGTCGCCCCAGTTCGTCAGTCCGTCCGGACGTCCGTCCACAATTGTTTGTGAACAGTCTACAGGTCACAATTTTTATCCGATTTCAATGAAACTTAAAATATAGGTTTATCACCCTAAGATCTCGGTTCCTTTCGATATTGGCATGTATCGGACCGTAACTTCATGGGTTATGGCCCCTGATTTTACGAAAAATCACGTTTTTAAGCTTGTGAACAGTGTATAGGTCACAATTTTGAACCGATTTTGATGAAACTTGACATGTATGTTTATAACACAAAGATCTTGGTTCCTGTGACATTTGCGCCCATCGGATTGTAACTTCCTGAATTATGGCCCCTGATTGTCCGAAAAATCGCCCTTTTTAGCTTGTGGTCCCTCTGGAGGTCACAATTGTTATCCGATTTAAAACACCGTTTGATTATATCACCGTACCATGGTTATGAAGGTTGAGTTCGAATTTCGTGAAAATCGGACCAAAATTGACGGACAAAATGGCCGCCGTTTGTACGCGAATTGTGTAAAAATATGTTATATCAAGGTTGTGGACCTTATAGAGGTCACAATTTTGAACCGATTTTGAGTACAATTGACATGTATGTTTATAACCCAAAGATCTTGGTTCCTTTCGATATTTGTGCCCATCGGATTGTAACTTCCTGAATTTTGGCCCCTGATTGTCCGAAAAATCGCCCTTTTTAGCTTGTGGTCCCTCTGGAGGTCAAAATTGTTATCCGATTTAAAAAACCGCTTGATTATATCACCGTTCCATATTTATGAAGGTTGAGTTCGAATTTCGTGAAAATCGGACCAAAATTGACGAACAAAATGGACGCCATTTGTACGCGAATGGTGAGAAAATATGTTATATCAAGGTTGTGGACCCTATAGAGGTCACAATTTTGAACCGATTTTAATGAAACGTGACATACATGTTTATAACCTAATGATCTTGGTTCCATTGCATATTTGCCCATATCGGATCGTAACTTCCTGAATCATGGCCCCTGATTGTACGAAAAATCACCCTTTTTAGCTTGTGGTCCCTCTGGAGGTCAAAATTATTATCTAATTTTAAAAAACGTTTGATTATATCACAGTTATACCGTAGTTATGGGTGAGTTTGAATTATGATTTTCTGATGATTACTTAAAATGCAACAACTCTTGTTGACTGCCCGGACGATTTGGCTGCTGTGTGGGCGTATGTTTCGTTGCCTGGCAACCTATTTTTTCTTTTACGACAACCTTTTCATGTGGACATATATTGTTGTCGCCCCTGTCCATCCGTCTGTCCGGACGTCCGTCCGTCCGTCCGACCACACTTTGTTTGTGGACACCCTATAGGGCAAACATTTTACGACAATTGAAATATAGGTCCATCTTCCAAAGTTTCGTCTGATAATGGAATGTATCGGACCATACCTTCAATTATTATGGCTGCGGATTGTACGAAAAATCGCGTAATTAACTTGTGGACGCTCCAGAGGTCACAATTTTCAGCTGATTTTGATGAAACTTCTGTTTGTAACCCACAGATCTTAGATACGCATAACGAACCATAACCTCCTGAATTAAGACCCCAAATTGCATGACAAATCGCGTTTCTAGCTTTTGGTACCTGTAGAGGTCACAATTATTGTCTAATTTAAATTTAAAAAAAAAACAAAATAGATTTTGAGGAAGCTTGAAATGAAATACATTTTTATTATCGAAAGACCCTGCTTTTTTTCGATATTCGCGCATATGGGGTCGTAACTTTCTGAATTATGGTCCTTGGTTGTACAAAAAATCGCCCTCCAAAGGTTATAATTTTGAGCCAATTTTAAAAATCGCGTGAATATATGACTGTTACTCTTTGATGATTGTTGAGTTCGAATTTCTAATCAAAACTGCCGGACAAAATAGCTGCCCCTCGCACGCAAATATTGTAAACATATTAAGATTGTGGACCGTCTGGTAGCCACGATTTTTATCCGATTTTGTTGAAACTTTAAATTTATGTTCATATCCCAAAGATCTTGGTTCCGTCCGAAAATCGCGTATATTCTAACGTAACGTCCTGGATTTGGCCCCCTGATTGTTAGAAAAATCGCATGTTTAGCTTGTGGACCCACTAGAGGTCACAACATTTATACATTGGATTTTTAAATTCCTTCAAATATAATAACGGGTCTGGTTTCGATTCCCCGGTTGTATGTGACAAGGAGTAGCCCGGGTCGCCTTCCAACTCGTGGGGTTTTGTCCGGGTTCTCCGGTTTCTTAAAGACTCCTACGCCCAAGCTAATTATTGAAATAACATTGAACCATATGTTATTCTCGAAAAATCTAGTTTGTGTCTAGTAGACGTTAAAACCCATCTCTCTCTCCCTTGAACCACGTGTTATTCCCGAAATAAACTAGTTTGTGTCTAGTGGACGTTAAAACCCTCTCTCTCTCTCTCTCTCTCTCTCTCTCTCTCTCTCTCTCTCTCTCTTGATTATAGCCTCTGATTGTACTAAAAACCATGTTTTTAGCTTGTGGACCCCAGTGGTTGCAGCCTATTGACGGTTAAGTTCCAATTTCGCGAAAATCGGACTAATACTGCCTGACAAATTGGCAGCTTCTTGTACGCCAATAGTGTAAAAGTATGTTATACCAAGGTTGTGGACCCTCTAGAAGTTACAATTGTTATCCGATTGCGATGAAACTTAAAATATATGTGTCGGCTTCAAAGATTTTGGTTCTATTGCTATTTGCGCACATCAGACTGTAACGGCCTGGATTGCGGCCCTAGATTTTAAAAAAAAAATCGCGTTTTTAGCTTGCGGCCACCTTAGATGTTGTAATTTGGATCATATTTTGATGAGACTTGGCATGTAATGTTTATAACCCACATATCTTTAACCCTATTCATATTCGCGCATACCGGACCGTACCTTACTGTCCTGAATTATATCCCCTGGCGGTGTCACGTAAACAATCGTGCTTTTTAGTTTGTGGATACTTTAGAGGTCACAAGTTGTTTATCCAATTTTAAAAACCGTTTAAATATATCAGTATTCCATCATAATGAATGGGAAAATTGAAAGGAACCGTCCGACAAAATGACCACTCTTTGTATGTAATACGAAGGTTCGATTTTGATGAAACTTAAAATATGTCTTTATATTTACGCATTTCAGACCATAACTTCTGTATTATGTCCCTTGATTCTAGGAATAAAGAAAACTCGCTTTTGTTTTTAGCTTGTTCTTGATCCTTTTCTTTCAAAATATGTGCACATCTTCCTGGCAACCCCTGGTTAAAAGAAACAATAACTGTTACTTCCACCATGGACCGTGTATTGATGGACAGGCAACGCCTACGAAGCCTTTAGACCTATTTGCCGCGTCAAAAAGAAGACCTGACAATCGCGTCTAAAATTAAATAACCTCCCCTCGCGCAATTACCAGTAATAAGTTTAAACGCAAAGAAACAAAAATCAATTCATAATATTTTTATTAATCTTTCAACCCATACATAGATAGCAGACTACTGATGTTACGGGTGTAAACGTATCAAAACATCGTCTTTGTGTAGTTCGGAATTTGAGCACGCCCATGTCGAGTTTTCGTTAAAAACAAACCTGATAAAACTTTCTTTTAATTTCTACTTCTGCGCAATTAATCATCATTACGGACAGTGATATACTTGAACATTATTTTCATAATTTTAAAATCCTTCATACATATGGGAATTTGGAGTATTAAGCAAAACCAAAATGCTTACAAGAACTATGATAATATTGAAATCGCTTATTTCACAATTTTCAACTGTTGCATTTGGAAATTTCAAAGTTCTAAACTGGAGAAATTCGTCTCTACCGGATAGAAATAGTTAACGTGTAACCATAAGAATATTGAAACATCTAATGAGGAGTTCGAGAAATTAATCTGTATTTAATCCCGTAATACCAAGAATCATTTCGATTGGTTTACCGTTGACATTGAGATCTCGTTGTGTCTCGAGCGAGCGGCAGAGAATGAAACCAAAGGGGCTCGTTGCCTATCTATCTATATATACGGCCACAAATAGACCGCAGTCTTGTATAGGTGTAGATATGGACGCTGGTAATGTCCTTAAATTGTTTGAAAAATAAAGGTTCAATTTAATAACATCTAATGTGTGTTGAGAAATGTTTAATTAGTGTCTGTAAAAATATAGCCAGGGGAGACATTAGTGAATAGTTTGTCTTCTTTTGCTTACTAGAAATGAAAATGAATTGTGTCATGCTCAATCACCAAATACGGATTTTTGTTATAATAAAATCAAAAAAAGATCGATTATGATTATTATACACACTTACATGTACTTTTTTTAATAAGATTTGAAGATGTTCCAGTCGTTGAAATAAAGGACATTAGTTCTTACCATTTGATAGCCTTCAACCTGGAAAAGGATATTCTACCATTAGTTCTCAGTAACTGCAATTATTCATTCCAACTTGATAAATCTAGACCCGAGGTTAGCTATGCTTTTATGTTATTTCTTTCATAGAATAGTATATAAAGGAACACTCCTAGATAACAATAATAGTCTATTTTACCCTCCGTAAAAATTTCAAAATACTGAGCCAAAACCAATTTTAGGAGTTGCATAACTCTTTCAGCAGTTTCGATTATTCGATAACATTTGCAAACTTTGTCAAGCGATATTCAAAATGCTGACCTGCAAAATTATATTACTCACTGGGAAACAAAACCAACAAAAATGTAGCAGGAAGCTGTCACCGAGCATGCTTGACAGTTATATTTGTTTTTACCCAAACACAAGTTTTATTGCTAGTTTAGAAACTGCTCTAGAGCCCCACCGGGCAACAGATAGTCCCTAAAGACATTCATAAATCCACCGAGCTATAAGTAATTCATCTTCAACTATAATAATCGTTTCTATGGGCTTCCCCACTTAATTAAACAGTTTTATTTGCTTAAGTAATCTAAATAGAACTATGTTTGTCTATTATTTATTTAATTAAATTGTATGCCTGGCGTCAGCCTTTTGGATTGACAGGTTTGACCCGTGTACAAAAGTTTTGTTTTGTTTTAGGAGACGTATGATTTTGCTGGATTTGAAAATCAATTAAGGGACACTGTATTCACACGTAAATCCCGTATTAAAACAGAAGGTCATATTATACCAGTAAGTATGTTGGATGTTTAGTATTTAGTACGTAGTATTTCTTGAAAATGTTAGAAACAATAAATAAAACCAATACCATTGAAAATGGCTGAAGTTCTAAATAGTCAAAAGAACTATTAAGAGAAATAACCATACACAATCTAATTTGAACATAATAATGCCTGATTTTACAGCTAACGCCCCTGTCACACCAAACTAGTTCTCACTAAGTTCTGGGAAAAGAACTTAGAAAATCGTGAAACGGACTGTAGTCAGAGAACATCCATAGTGTCTATAATACGACCCTCGGGCGTTCATAAACAGTCCTCAAGATGTCTATCTCGTATGTACCCCGTCCACAGTCAGTTCATAACAGGATCTGATCGAGTAAATTTGCCATTTCCAAGAAGTCCAACCCTGTCCGTGGTAAGTTGAAACCACCAGTTCGTAACTAGTTCCTGCCCCGGACCTATAAACACGAATCACGTTTCAACCTGTGGTCATCAAGATCCCATCATACCAAACTAGTCCCCACTACGTTCTGGAAAATGTTGCCAAACGAGCTCAAACTGTGTGCGAACGTAGTGAACGTAGTAGCAACTACTGTTTACGACCTGCTTATGAACTTCATGGATGGGAAGATGGTCTAAAACTCTGAGCCTGTGTCGCGATAGGGATTCACTCTTGTTGTGAATGAAACTTCAAACTCCTTTTGAATTTAAAGTGTTTTTATGTGTTACAATTATATTGTCTACAACAAGACAGCAACTTTTCTATAGATATTTAAAGTTTACACACGATTAAAACCTGTGATGTCTACCCTGGCTATTTAGCCTATCTAAGAACACTGCATATCGTCTCTATGCCGGTCTCGAGTCGGTGGCTGTGGATACGTCCTTCTTAAACCCTGCATGACGCCTAAAAATATCTATGAGTCTTAAAGGACAATATTGGTGTCGGTCATTATCACATATGTTATAGAACTGGTTAAACATGTTCCAAATATAACCTGAAAACAACGATCATTGTTACGATAGATACGTAAAGAAGATTTGAAGAAATAGAAGTGACGAATGCAAAAGGAAAATACGAGTTATCCTTTTAAAATAACGAGCTATAACAGATATACGGGCAACTATCTGCTTACTAATAATTCCGTCGAACACCAAACGTTGTTATATCAGACTGCGAGAGGAATTGAATGCCACTAGATAAGAGAAAAACGAGAAAACGTTTGTAAATCACTGTCTCATATAAGATATTTTCAACTTCAACGGAATTCTCATCTACTTCAATAGTAAGGATAACTCGTGTTTTCTTTTATTTTCGTAACTTCCTGATTCTTCAAATCAACAATAGCAGAGATCCATGTGTTAAAATAATATTTGGAATGTGCTTAACCAGGCTCCAAGTTCACAAAGCATTCTCAGACTTAAGTTGAGAATTTACTCAACTTTCAATCACTGTTTATAAGAAATATCTTTGATCTAGAAACACAAAACTTTACATACAGTTTCTTATTAGGGTATTTGATACATAAAATCAACAAAAGTTTTATAAAGGTCTATATTTTAGTTAAAATAAGGCGAACAATTTTGAGCAAATTCTCAACTTAAGTCTGAGAATGTTTTGTGAACTCGGGGCCAGGTCTATCACATTTAACTGAACAAATATTAATAACTGTAAATATATTTTGTTTTCAGATTGATACAATGTTGTTTAAAGCAGATTCAAGTAATGCTGTTGTATTTAGTGCTTTAAGACATAAAATTCCACAGGTAATAAAAAAACCTTTCCACCGCTGACAAAATATTTACACTGCGCGGTGGAAAGGCTTTTCATGTTTTTTTTTATTTATCACAGTTTTCACTGCGATTTCTCATATGAAGTATAAATCAGTGTATGACACTAACAGACCACCGTAGAATTGTGAAAATTACTGGCAGAGTTACCTTCCTGGTCATTTTGTAGAATCTTACAGAAATCTAAAGGCTAAATTTATCATCCGATTCCCTTTAAATTTATACAGAGTGTTTATGTTCATAAGATGACACCTATTGCTTCTCAATGATTCCCGACAATTGGCCCATGTTTGTAAACTAAATATTGAATTATTCAATCAAATTTTAGCTATTTCTAATTATGATTAGTCTTTTTTGTCTAGACAATGCTCACAATACCTACAAAAATAGGTGTCAACTTGTGTGGACTATCTGCCAACCTATCGATTTAATTTCGGTAATGAGAAAGTTTATAGATAGTTTGTCATGTTACCTTTTTTAAATAAAGCATAATAATGGCATGTTCACAAATTTAGGTATCACTGAAACTGGTTTTAAAACATCAATTATCCGAAGAAATACCGAAGTTGCCTGACATATGTTATTCCCTCAACAATTTAGATATTGCCAACTCCTTCTTAAAATCTCTTGGAGGTGATCCAGAAGCTAGTTTACATCAATTCATGTCAGACACTCTGAAGATGAAAACAACAATATTTTCACAAACAGTAGGTTTTATTTATTAAAGAATCTATCCAATATAGAAAGAGAGAGAAATGGGGTTTAATGTCCACTCGTTCAAACCAGGTCATTTCGGGACTTACATATGGTTTAATTCTATTTCCACGATTCGCTTGCGCGTAGGGGTCTTTAGCAGTGGAGGAAAACTGGAGGACCCGGAGAAACCCCACGAGATTGGACAGGCGACCCCACTCCTTGTCACGTACAACTGGGGATTCGAAACCACGACAGTTGACTCAATGACAGGCTTTATGATACAGCGCGCACGGGCTAACCATTCAGCCCCCCCCACCATATAGACAGAACTATATAAGATGGAGACTGTCTTGTTACACAGCAAGCACATAGTTCGGTGGATTTTCAATTCGTCATATCTTTGTTATTAAAACTAATGTGTTTATTAGACATCCAGCTTTAACTATATTTATAGTTTGCTAAAAATAGGAACCATTCGAAATGCTCCAAAAATGTTGGTTGATATCCAATAAATTGGAAAAATGCAGTTGATTTAATCCTATATATTATCTAAATGTTTTTATAGGCAAGAAATGAATGCCAGTTTAAACATCTTCAATGTTTATGGTTGACCTTGTCATTTGAAAAGGACAAAAGATTGGCAGCAGGTAACAAGGTAAATTAAACAACTTTCTCCTACATGTAATCCCAATGCAGAATTTATATTAACGTTACAGTGAAACACTCCGGAACGACCAACTCAGTATTACGGGCAATTCAATGTGGAATGATTATTGAGAAATTACAGGGAAACCCCACTAAACGACCAACTCAACAAATATTTTTCTCAATATTGAACATCATTTAAGGTTAATACATTCTTGATTAATTTTGGGATTAGTGCTGATTTTTTTTTTAGAAGCATCACAATGATGGTTAATATTATTTATATTTGTTTAATAATAATATATATTTGTTTAATATTAATTTATATTTGTTTAGGAATCGTTTGCAGATTTAGATGATGAAGTAAAGAAAGAGATAGAAGACAATGATGCCGAATATTTCCGTGAAAAATACCAGCAATATAGTGTCGACAAATTGAATGTTTTGTTACATGTTATTTATGACTCCATCCTACTTCGTATTGCACAAACCACGGATCCCGAAGATGGTGTTGATTATAGAGAAATGGGGTAATTCAGAATTATACTTTGTACCTCTTCTTATTTTGATGAGATTTACATGTAGCTTTTGGGAGTATATCGTCATACCTCCAAGATTCTGTTCACAATATTTGTAACCGCGGGACAAAGTTTTCGTTATTGAATTGTGTGACTCGTCCTAATGAGAGGAACCAGAGGTCAAGAAAAGATAATCTGCAGAAATTACGCCCCTGTCACGAAAAACTTTTGAGATTTGTTTTAAAACATGCAGGGACTGCGTGTGTAACTGTCGAGGAAGCCTATTGAAATAAGATATGCATAGTCACTGCCCCTGTAAACTTCAAAGCCACATTGAAGTTCTGCTGTAATTCACGTATTGTTGTAATCTAAACTCAAGTTTTTGATTGAAGTAAACAAATATTAATGTTATAATTAACAAATATCCATATATATAGGATAATTTGGTACCTGGACGTATTTATTTATGCATTTATCTACCGTAAACAAAGAAGTACTTGTACTTCATCTACTTTAATATATATATAAATGCTTATATTAAATATATATATTAAAAGTAGATGAAGTACAAGTACTAATATATATACATATATATAATATATATATATATATAATAAAATATAGGTAAATACAACTCCCAGTAAATATATATATAAACTAAATTAAACAAAGACACCAAAATACTAATTTGACGGTTAGCGCTTTCTGTTCGTACAGAACATCATCAGACCATTTTTATTTATGAAGAATTACGTAGAACAATAGACGCAACGTCATGACGTTACTATAAATATATCAAATACACCATAAAATATTATTTACACATTTTTACATTTTGTAAATTATCACTAAAAAGAGAATTACTTCATCTCTTATTATAATATCCGTTTATTTAATTCGGGTTTGTACTTTTTGATGAAATAATTTTCTTTACATTCAAGTAAATCATTATTTAAAAAATTCAATTTGTACAAGGGAAATACATTGAATTTTCCACCTCCACACGTTTCGATGTGTGCACTTAAAGGTATCGTTCGATTACTGGGTATCTTAATTTGAGATCTATGAAGGTTCATTCGAAGGTTTAGTTGACCTTCTGTTTTACCAATGTATTTCCCTTTACAACCATAGCATATGATGAGATAAATTACATTTTTTGATTTGCATGTCATGCTTTGTTTTACATGAAAATCATTGGATTCATTTATTTTAATAGAGCTTCCTTCGACTATCATATTACAAGTTAAACATCTTTCATCCCCACATTTGGAAACAACAGGTTGTTTAGTTTCTAAATCAAATTTTGAGGAAGTGAGAATTCGTCTCAAGTTCGGGGGTTGTTTTAGACTGTTGATCACATTTGTTTTGTTGATAATATATTTAAGTTTTTCACTTTTAAATAACTGTGGTAAATGTGATCTAATTATGTCCATACCCCGTTCTTGAGAAGGATTATGTGTTGTAATAAAGTCAAAATTTCATTTTGTTTACCTAAAACTTTAGGTTTTCTTAAAATTTCCTGATCTATTGTTAATGCTTGTTTAATACCATTTTCTATTAAACCAAAAGGATAGTTTTGATTTCGAAGGAATTGTTTTAATTCTTGTAACCTTATGAGTTTTTTCTTTTCACATGATACGATTGTACAAATTCTCCTAGCAAGATTAAACGGGATGTTTCTTTTTGTATGTGAAGGGTGACATGAATTGAAATCTAAATACTGGTGCGTGTCAGTAGTTTTAATATATAGATCCGTTGTAATGTCCCCATTTTCAGATAATGTTATCGTTACATCTAAAAAGTTAATTGATTTAAAGTTTTTTTCTATTATAAAATTTAAACTTTCATTTAGTGAGTTAAGCATGAGATATAATTCATTTAATAAAACATTATCCTTAACAAATATGATAAAGCAATCATCTAAGAAACGTTTCCATGAATGTTCAATCTGTAATTTTAATTCCAAACCGAAACGTTCTCCAATACTAGTGTACCAAATTTCTTCAAGGTAGCCTAGTGTTAAAGTCCCTTATGTTGGGCCTATTTTTGTTCCCATAGCCACACCTTTAATTTGTTCGTAATAGTGTTTATCAAAATAAAAAATGTTATTGGAAATGACTATCGTGACTGCATTTATGATAAAAGTATTGGAGAAACGTGTGGGTATTTCGGATTGGAATCTATCGAGCCAGAAATGTATAGATCTTATGCCCAGTTCAATTTCAATATTGCTATACAAGCTTTCAACATCAAACGTGACAAGCACGCTATTTGGTTCAGCTTTACTAGGTAAATTACATAAGAAATCTATATCATCCCGTATGTAGCTCTTGATGTGCTTACATAGAGGTTTGAGAATAATGTCTATAAAATTACTTAGCCGTTGTGTTGAGCTATTTGGTCCACCTACAACCGGTCTAAATTTCAAATCAGTAGGGTCTGGAATGGTAATCACTTCCTGTCTTTGTTCCATTACTGCATTTCGAATTTCCTGGCTTTTATGAATCTTGGGTAATCCATAAAAATTCGCATGGTTAGGCTCAAATTTGGTCAAGTAAGCATATTCATTTTCTGTTATTTCTCCTCTATGACTTTCGATAAATCTAATTACTATATTTTTCACTTTCTGTTCCTTATTTAAATTTGACAATTTATAGTAATTAGAATCCCCTAATAATTCTATGATTTTCTGTCTATAGTACAGCCTGTTCATCAACACAATAGCACCTCCTTTATCGGCTTCTTTGATAATAATATTCTCATTATTTGAAAGTTTCTGTAAGCTACTTCTTTCTAGAGGTGATAGATTTGATTTGCAAGCCTTTGCCCGGATACCCTGATCTAATATTGTATGAATATAATTGTCAAGGTGAACATCTCAACCTGGATTGGGTGTGAAGGGTGATTTATTACGGACTGTTGTACAAATTGAATTTTTTAAATAATGATTTACTGAATGTATAGAAAATTATTTCATCAAAAAGTACAAACCCGAATTAAATAAACGGATATTATAATAAGAGATGAAGTAATTCTCTTTTTAGTGATAATTTACTAAATGTAAAAATGTGAAAATAATATTTTATGGTGTATTTGATATATTTATAGTAACGTCATGACGTTGCGTCTATTGTTCTACGTAATTCTTCATAAATATATATATATATATATATATGTCATAGACATTGTTGTATTACCTTAATGTTGATTATCTGAAGAGCTTAATAAAATAAGCGAAAGTACTAGTAATCGACAAATAATGTAGTTCTTTTTTCAAAAACTTTTATATTTTTGTATATATATATACATGACTTAATTATTTGTGTTTGTAGGTTGAGCTATATATTAATGGGTGAATTAGAATCACCACCCTATACAGAACCTCCAACAGAACTCCAACAATTGAACATAGAAATGTTTAATGAATGGCCAGAGAATGTTTCGGGATCACAAGCTATACACGTATGGAAATTACTACTTGAGGTTTACATGAAGAGAGAACGAGAATTGTAATAGTACATATATAGAAAGACTTGTATTACTACCGATATTTTAATATGAATTGTTATGTTTTAAACTTAGTTATCTTAAAACTAATTTTATGTGTATTGTTTTATGCATTAGGTATTTTACACATGCTGTAATTGATAAAACATTATTTTTTTTTTATTAAAATGTTGTGACGTTAACTCTTTATTTACCACGTTTATTTAATTTTAAACCATTTACAAACACATCAACCTTTTTGATTTAAATATATTTTGATTTGCGTTAATTTTTTTTTTTCAAACACTTGTGTATAAACTTTTAGGTCATTTTTAACTGGTTATAAACCTAAAATTATCTTGATATACAATCGACCAATGACTTTCAAAAAACATTAAATAATCCATATCCAATTACATATCGATTTCAGGGCCTGTGATTTCCAACCGAGAGATCATAGGTCTTTTTGACAGTCTTCAAACATTTATTAAAAGCTACTCACTTTAGTTTTAGTTTTTCTTCTTTAGTGCAAGTTTGTTTTTTTTAATAAAAAAACAAGATATTTTTGATAGTTTATATTAATTGTAATACTTGTTTACCACTTTAATTGTTAATCATAATGATTATATTTTTTGTGGTTTTATTTTGACATTTTCCAGTAATTTTTATTTTATCTGCTGATGACCTTCCATTGTAGTCATCTATGAATGTCCGTTGGTCCGTCAACAAATGAGGCTACGTTTTGAACGATTATTTTTAACTGCTGGGGAAACAACATTTGGATGATTATAGGACGAACCATATCGATATTCAGTTCCCCCACCCCTTTTTCTGAAAGTGATACTGATGTTAACGGATTGTTTTCAATTGTGGCATTCAGAAACCTTCAATTCCAATGTTACACCATATTCCACACCCCGTTTCCTCACAAACTTAAAGGCTGCAGGTGGCATATCAAAATATACTTGCTGTTCCTAAAACAAAACCAAAAAACAAGCTAATGATAAATTTTTACTTGCTGTTATACCTTGCCTTTGAAATCAGTTGCCTGTTAACATAGAGAATCTTAAACATTCACCACATTTGTGTAGAAATCCTTTGTTTTAAATAAACCTAGTGGTGTGAGCATGCGCAAATCGATGGATTATTAGGCGCAGCGCATTATAGATATACATTATTATTATTATTATTATTACAGTTCTAACAGGATTTTGTTTTAATTATGGCATGAAACATGAAATATTGTGATCGTGAACGGACACGCCATATCAAGATTAAGTGTTCAGCGCCCTTTTGGTATTCCACAATTGCCTTGCGTTTTCCAAAAACTTCGTAAACGTTATAGAGGCTACACTGTTAAGGGATTTTTTTTTCTGAAATATGGTGTGAAGCATTCGGGACATAGTTTTCCTTTTCAAATTTGGTCACGGTTTTCCTTTCGGGTATGTATATGTTTTGTATGGATGTATTTCCAGGTTTTGAGTGACACTTGTTATATCTGATATCACTGCATGTAACTCAGTAATTATTATCCGGTTTCGAACGAAGTCAGGGGAGATATTGGAATGATTTCTGTCTATCCATCCTCCCTGTTGGCTTGTCTCATAAACCTTTCATGATATCTTTATGCGACTGTACACACATAAACCTTTCCATTTTCAGGGATGCTTCATACTTTGGGATTTTGTCTTTACAAATGCACTGCTAGTACGTAGTTGATGTCAAACTCTGTACCTTCCAAAACACGTCAATCACTGTACCTTCTTAACTTTGATGACTGAGTCTTTTTGTTTACATATATGTTTTACTTATGTCTTTCTGCTTGCTTAGATCTATATATAAAGTTTTCATAAAACACAATTGATCTATTTTGTTATGATTGATTTAATCAAAAGGGTTCTATGACTGGTTGTGTTCGGTTCCATATTATAAACATAACATCCAATTTTAATGGGGGCAATATATTTTAGTGTAGATGGATTAATTTTGTGTTGATAGCTCCCAGAACCAATTATTTTAGTCGCAGGCACCGAATAGGTACACTGTCGGCCAATTCCAGTTTCAGAGATATCAGGTTACATATTTTATGCAGCGCGACTACTCCTCGCCATAATCAATCGATTCCAATGAAACTTACAGACCACTGGCTGAGAAAGGTCACCGGCATTTTTCGGCATGGTTTCCCCTTCTTAGTGGTGCAAAACGGAGGGTCTGACAACTATCTAGTTGTTCGGATGGCACGAATTGTGTGCGTGTGTGTGTGGGGGGGGGGGGGCTAACGTTCGAGGACTTTATGCGAGGGTCCACTAGGTCCAGATTTGGGGGACCCGTTTTGAGCAATCATCCTCCTCCCCAGGTCTTCCACGCAACAGGGTCTGAATCGCCGGGTTTACACGAAGAGAGGGTCCTAGGCTTTTCTACTGTACCATTCCTCTACCCTCATGAATAGAGGAAGATGAAAGTGTGTTTCAACACAAATGGGCATTGTCGAGAAAGGTGGCAGATGTTTAAGACTGGTGCTTGCAGGAGGTCCTCTATATAGGCCTTGAGACCATATAGCTGTCAGTAAGATATGTACTTTTGTTAGGTTGTCCAGACGATAACCCCGTTCCATTCTACTGGCTATTATAATAGGTGTTCTGCAAGGCGTATAATAAATCCTGGTATAAATTTAGTAAGTCACGTATTTGTTTCAGCTGTCACGGTTGGTTGAGATATTTTATTCATGCAGTCAACGCAACAGGTCTCAGACTAGCAATTATTCGCCCTTATAAATGGATGTAACTTCACAGATCGTTGGTTCTAATCTTTCACATTTTGTCCGGTGGCTGATGGGGGGGGGGGTCGCCACCGAGCTGTAAATTTATGAGACCAAGTTTTGCTAGACCATTTTTTTTGTGGTGTAAATTCCGAATCTGGGTGGTGATCAGGCGTATGAGGGGTCGTTTTCGAGATATAAGTGTTCAAATGTCTACGATGGGCGTGTGTGTGTGGTGGGGGTGGGGGGATGTAATGTTGACATAATATATTAATATGAGATTGTGCTAAGCGTCCACTCCCACACAACGGGAATCTTATACAAATATTTAGAGATGTTGCATCAAGCTCTTAGACAATCATCATTTAAATCAACGTGAACTCATTTCCCGCTAATTGTATCCCCTCCCCTCCACACACGTACACCTGCTACCCCCACCCAATAAATCAAAACAGTTGTCCAGGGGAATCATAAACGCCTATTTAGAGATGGGTAGTACTAGAAATTTATGTTTTATTAATATATAACATGATCATCATTTATATCAACATAATGACCCCACTCCACCCCCCCACCTCCACTTGCTAACCCCACCCAACCTCTCCACAAATCAAAACAGTTGTCCAGGGAATCATAAACACTTATTTAAAAATGAGCAATCCTAGAAATTTATTTTTTTTCAATATATTATGTCATTATGACATTCGCACCACCCAAACACGCCCATTGTAGACATTTGACCCCATATATCTGGAAAACGCCACCCAGATTCGGAATCTACTCAAAAGACTCGTCTAGAAAAATTTGGTCTCATAAATTCATAGCTCGGGTGGCGATTTCCCCCTTCAGCCACCGGACCAATTTCCCTAAATCATAATTTTGTTGGGGTTAATCGTTTAGATTTTTTGCTACAAGGATTTGATATTGGCTGGGGTCACAATCTCACTTTCGGTACGACGATTGCTCTGCATAAAGATGACTTTACATCCCCTGTAAAAGCAATGTTTACAGAGGTCCTCGGAACCCAATTACGATTTGCCCTCCACTTCCACAGGTGTCACAGAGTTCGGGGTTGAAATTAATGCGTCACCGTTCTACGAAAGCCAGTCTGGGAAGTCATCGGGTGTTGAGATGAAGACCTGAAATGTTAAATTTAAACGAGAATGAGAACTCTAGGGTGGATACTATCCAGCGAAACAGGATCACTGACATCACGAAAATGGTCGTAATGTTGAATTATCTGATTCAGATATACGCCAAAGTGAAAAGAAAGGTCTGTGCTGTACCAGATTTCCAGCCCGTTGGTGAGCAGAAGTGGAGATCAAGTTTAATGTACTAGGTAAAGTGTGCGAAATGCCCATCTATCGCACCGGTTTTGCTTTAATACTAAGGCTGAGATCAATCATTCCACTCTATGGATTGGTACTCTGGCACCTGACATGATAGAAATGTAGGAATAAATATGCATAAAAAATAAATTCAGAAAATAAGAAAAACAGTATGTGGTTGAATATGAAAGGAGACCCCCTTGGTGGTTTCGTCTGGAGACGATAATATGCCTTCTTATATCTCGCGAACATCCCTTCAGAGACCCTTCAACAGGAGATCAGTTGACAATCAATACAAAAATGTAAACCATGAGTGATAAATAAATTCAAGCCAATCTGAAAGGTAGACACCTGCTGTAGCCATCATGTTTTGAGGTTATGTCTAATTATTACGGCCAACGTTTGGCTTTCACCGAATGTGCTTACTGAACCCACAAACATTAGATAATTGACCTATCTATAATTGAAAAATTAATTAATTTTAATTCGCCTTTCAAATCAATATTAAA
This sequence comes from Patella ulyssiponensis, assembly GCA_963678685.1. NCBI lineage: Eukaryota > Metazoa > Mollusca > Gastropoda > Patellidae > Patella > Patella ulyssiponensis. The sequence continues at coordinate 3,739,780 of OY783226.1, forward strand.
ATAAACTTAATATATATGCAAAAAATTAGGGTTGACAGTTGTCGGTCACCATAGACATACATACCCCCGTCTAGGCACCTCTATGTCTTGTATCAGGTACAAAAGGTGTTCGTGGACAGATTATTGGATTATCTTAAAAGTAGATTCAAATCTTCGACACCCTTCCCTTTAAGTAATTCTCTGTTTTCATTAGCAGTAGAACGCTAAACCCCATTTCGTTTCATCGAAACAGTTTAAAATCGTCATATTTTTAAAGACTGTTAGGTACTCTCCTAATATCCAAAATCCACTTAGCTTGGATATTATATCTCTGACACTAGACTCAATTATGTATATGAATATGTTTTTAATAAGATTGACACCTTTTGTCTGTGTATCATTAAGTTGAATATAATTCAGTCTCAGATTAGGTGACACAAACTATATTTTAGAGCAAAGGCCAGGCAGATACAGATACAAGGAATCTTTGTATTAATCTATAAAATAAGGTTGCCTTGATTAAGGTGTATTATAGATTAGGTTTAAGCGCTACTTCGACCTATATATTTCTCCATGTTGTTACATCCTGTTTCTATACTTACGTACATAAAGATAAGTCGAAATTACATTAATAACTCACTTACTGGAACAAGGTAAGTTGTGTTCTATATTTTAGGAGCCATTGTGGTTCAATTAGTATGACGTTAACTCACAAACACGATGGTCTCGTTTGTGGATTTTCCGTCGAAGTTCCCCCTTGTCTGTGGTGTAGGGCTGAGCGTCTAGAGCACGTATTCGTTCAGATAGGACGAAAACGCTAGGTTTTCTCGAATAAGAACTCTTGAAAATTCAATATTAATGTTGGCTGTAGCTGTCGACACAAATCTCCCTAATAGAACACTGTAGGCTGTATACCCGTTTTCATTAGCGAGAGAGAGAGAGAGAGAGAGAGAGAGAGAGAGAGGGTTTAACGTCCTCTCGACACAAACTAGGTCATTTTGAAACAAACATATGGTTTCATTTCAATAATTCGCTTGCGCGTAGGGGTCTTTAGCAGTGGGAGGAAACCGGAGTACCCAGAGGAAACCCACGAGGTTGAGAAGGCGCCCCTATCTCCATGCCACATACGCTCACACCAGGGCTCGAAACCACAGCCGCAGAGGTGACCGGCCAGCTAGAGGTCGAAGCGCGGCACTCTAGACCACTAGGCCATCCCAACCCCCCGTTTTCATTAGCGCTACCGGAGCAGAACATTAGGACATTGAACACCATTTCATTTCGAGGGAATTGTCTTTATTTTTTCAGCGCAATTTCCCTCATACTCGTCTTCACCAATCGTTATTTTATTCGATTTGATAGCCTCGTTTATCACGCATATAGCTTTACTGCAATATTTTGCAATGCACTGGTTAATTGGGCATAATAAAATTGTGAGCCATGACGTGACGTTATGTAAACATAATTTGGACCAATTTGGCCCTCGATTTTAAAAGTAATGCTTAAGTAACGTAGTTAGCGATTGGTTATTAATCGGAATATTGACCAGTCATAATTTAGAACAAGAATTTTCTCTCTTTACAGCAGTGAGTAGTGGGATTAGCTCTAATGAAACGGAACACTGCGAAGATTATGCTCTCTCTCTCTCTCTCCTCTCTCTCTCTCTCTCTCTCTCTCTCTCTCTCTCATATAGCCTAACTAAGGTGGCTGGCTCGAATTCCAATCAAATCGTTTAAAACCCACGGAGACGGGACCGTTGGGAGAAAATTGTGATAATTTAACTGCCGCAAACGTGTTTTCCTGTTATTCTAGCATGTGAATACACCAACTTTAATTTGATCCAGTATAGCCTACCTGGCTGACCCGAATTCCAAACAACTAATCAAACGGTATAGAGGCCTACCCCCCCCCCCGGAGATAATTTGAAAATTTAACCACCGCAAATGCGTTTTCTGCTATTCTAGCCCATGTAAGCAACTCCAAAAGTATCCAATGTTTTAATCCATAGTCAACTCAGAACAAATTCGTGGTATTCAATTAAAAGAAAAGTGAAATTAGTATTTTATTAGGGCTCGAAGACAGTTAGGGAGGCAAGACTAGAAATACCCGAAAAAATTATTTCAGTCGACAGTTTTCTTTGAGAAGCGAAGAAGCAGGGCTGACCTTGGATGGGATTCTCCCCCCCCCCCCCAGAAAAATTTGGAATATTTGACGGCCGCAAACGCGTTTTACTGTAATGCCAGCCCGTAAAATTGATGTTTTATTAGATTTGGGGCACTTTGTAGATAAGGTAGATAAAACAATCTTTTTAACTTTACCCGTCTACTCGAAAAGTCAGTTTTCTCGAAAGTTTTGGGGTTAGAAAATAAACGTCTCGGCGTTATAATCATGCTAATACTTGCACCTTGCTATACGTCTTGTTGTATAAATGTCTATCGAATATGACAATCAAATTTATAGTTGGTATAATAAAATTCGGTGTATACAATCCAGTATTGAATAAACTTCACATGGTAGCCAATAGTTACATTCACGTCATGTGGGAACAATAGAATTGTTAGAATAAGCTCGGGGCTCCAATCAGATACGAGAACATAAGAATTTATACAATAACCAGGCATGTTAAACAGGAAGTTATCTGACCTGTAAGATATACGCTAGGAATACGCATTATATAGTGCAATGGGGCAACTTCGAGTTTTTAGTTTATTGGTTTATTTTGTAATTATCAGTAAGTATGATTCTATTTCTTTACATTGAATACGATTCGGTATATTTAAATGATTCAAATTATATGTAATGTAATTTTCTAGTGGGGATTAATGATAATTAGTGTAAGAGCAGGAAGACTGTACAATACACAGACAATTACACAAGATACATATATTGACAGGCCAAATGTACATATAAGGATACGTGAATGGGTCAGGGGGACTAGTCGTAAGGTTCCACTTAGCTGTAAAGTTCCGGCAACTAGTGATTCAGATTTCACTCAGAATGACAAACAAAATAAATTTTGATTATCTTAATTTTATGATTTTAGTACATGTTTACAGTGAAGTCATCATCGAGAAGACAGTACCTCGTAATGGACCATTTAATATAACTATTCAACTTGATACTATTGCACCTAGAGTTGACTGGTACCAAGACGGTGCGCTCTTTTATATTTCTGAAATCAGTCCTTCAGGAACGCAATGTCAGGCAACTCCATTTGTAAGAAAAGGGTTTAAATTTTACTGTGAAGATAACGGCCGGATATACAAGTTAGAGATATTAAATATTACAGCATATTTTAACGTTACATTTAGAGCGGAGTATGGTTCTGGTGGATTTAATCAATACACGGTACCGTTTCCTCCTGGTAAGTTATATTAATATTTATTTATAAATCCATACACAATTCTGGATATGTATATATTATAAATAATGCTCATACGTACAAGGTCTGGGGTGCCCGAAGCCTTGCATAATTCTTGGCCAGGGGGCTTATCGGGGGATTTTTCAAGACTGTCGCATGAATATTGTCCCGACATTAAGGGGTGATAGTAACCGAGGACAGTACACCTTTGTTAAATGATGTTAACTATATATACATACAGATAATCATTCTCAGAACGGATGGTTGATAACCTAAAATATGAGGTAATTTTGTAAATAAATATATAAAAGTAACCACATTTATGATACCGATTTAACAGTTACACTAAAAACCATAAAATGACGACTCTTGTAGTAATATGGGTGGCAGGGATTTGTGCTAAAGAAACTAAAGAAAACAATACATATGCAAAATAATATTAGGATTATTTATTCACCATTGTCAAAATATGCTATGGTATGAGTTTATTTGAAACACAAATTAAATTAGTTATGAAATATGGTGAGGAAAACAGAAGGGAAGTCTGTGCTGATATGATTCATGATTTGAACTATAGGTTAATAAACACATTTATCATATGGTCAAGCATGGAATGTGTGTGGTGACCAAATTTGGTAACGAGTCCCTACTGGTATGCCAGGTATGGGGTCTAAAAACACGTGATGGTCTTTTTGCCAATCATTATAATTAATTATGTAATATTTGGCCAATTGAATAATTAGTAGCGGAAATCTAAGCATATACAGACAACTGGATTTGGGCGCTTGATCAGACAGCCATGTAGTTTTTGAAGGGGGAGGATGTAGTAGTTCTCTCTCAGCAGACTCACAGAGTCTGACTTGATGGGGTTTAAGAGAAAGACTTTATTATAATGCTTGTAAACATGTAACCTGTATGTAGCAGTGCTTGATATACCATGTAGAACCGAAATGTGGTATTTCTTGTTCCTGAGGATGCTGTCATTGAAGATGCAATATACTGAAATACAATGTGAAGTCGTCATTTATGGGGAAAGTCTGATTGACATTTAAAGATACTTTCCAACCAGTTAAGAAATTACATGTGCGACCAGAGACAATACTAGACGATCATGGGCTGGTCCGGAATATGTAATAAGAAACGATGCATGGGTTACACGTCGGATGTGGCGACCGGTTGTCCCCAGGTCCGCTCTCCACGTCTGACAAACGACCCATGGTGCTACACTCTGTGAGCCATAAATGGTAACCTGAAAGATAAAGAATATTTATTGGTAAGCAGCAATGACATCAGGTTTAACGTTTAATTCATTTCAGATCCACAAATCGTTACCAGTGATGACCAAAACGAAGGTAATCAACTGATTTTAACCTGTTATCTATACAAGTCATGGATTCGATCAAAGGCTTTTGGGTGTTAACTAGCAATGTGTCGTATTATGTAGCCCTAAGAAGTAGGTCCGTAACACTTCTTTAATTCTACAAAACAAATTGTGACAGATTATCTGTACATACCTTGGATACAGATTAAATCTGAGTAGTGTACCGGATAGTGTTTTATGTTAACACGTAGGCCTGGAAATTATAAATAATAAAGGAAAATGAAATGAAATAGAATTTAACACCATGTCAGTATTCCTCCCTGAAAATCATTTGTGATCGTCCACTCCTAGTACTTATCCATGGATATACGGTAAGTATATGGGATAGTCTCAAGATTTATATACCTTTCTTTATATGATGGGCTAGTACTCATCCATATACGGTAAGTGTATGAGAGTGTCTGAGTGTGAAATTCATGTATATTCATTATTATCATTTGATTTAAGTATATTGATAAAAACTGGCAAATTCATATAAACAAAGTGTAAACTCTGTTAACAAAAGAGGACATAATATATGTGTTGCGTAAAAACAAAAGCTGCGATTAATGGACCATATTTGTTGTTTCAGTGATATCAATTGGGTGATGCAATTGTGAGTAAAAAATATTATTATTTCATCAAATCGACCTTTGTATATTAGTCGCAAAAACGATAATAATGAGAATTATTATATTTGTAGATTTCTTTACCTGTAACGATAGCATTTACGCTTGTTCTGATTGTAATTGTGGTTGTATTATTAATCATACATTTCAAGTTGTCAGGTAAATATTGACTTTGTAAAATATCGATTTTAATTTAGTATGCAATTCCATTTTACACACTGTTTACAATGTCGTCCTTTTTTAATGCATAAATTGCTATTTAAGTGAAAATAATCAACTAACGAGAATATCTTATAGTATGTGTCTATTAAACTTTTATCCACGTTTTTTGTTTAATTGAAGGTGAAAAGTGGATTACCAAATTAGATGTGGCATTGGGATGTGTTGATGTTGTACTTCTAGCTGTTGCAATAACATGTACTGTTTTTGTTGCTTTTGGAATAGGTAAATATTTGTATAGAAAAATTTAAGATAGACAGAATATTCATTTGTCTTGCGCATAAAAAGCGTAGATCTTAATTAACCATTGTTGATCTAGCACTAGTATAATATAGAATGTCGAGTGAACAAATTTTTGAAATTATTTGTTTTATTATGTTCTTCCTCCTTTCGAACCCTTACAACAGGTTTCTTATGTCATTAATTGTTTTTCTATTGTCCACGTTTCAAATTTACAGAGTGTTATAACAACTGTGAATGTTACTTGGAAGCTGCTGTTGGTGTTGATGCTGTAGCGTTCCTGTTAGTGTTGATTGTTATAATATAGATGAGTCGATGTCACCACGCGAAATGCTGTACTTGTACTTTTAATGTATATATTGCCGGACAACAATAGAAAGTCTCGGCCTCCCATTGATATCGTTATGTAATTTATTTAGCATACCTTGATCGTAACCATATCATGGATAACATGAAATCCAAGTAGAAGCAAGTCGTTTATTTATAGATTACTGTTGTTGTGCTGAATGTTTTATATTTAACTAATTATTTAGATTTGATATATCCCTCATTGCCGTATTGTATATTGTATATACTGAAGACTTTGCAATGTGACAGTGGCCTTTTTTACTATGAAAGTGCCTTTCAACTAGCTTTTTTGCTCGATTTTGAGGCTCTTTTTCTACGATTTCCGAACTTTGAGACGAAAATATCAGCCAAATACCTCTGGAATTGGCTACAGGTGCAAGGAAATGACGGATAATTTTCTTGGGGCCCCTACCCCCCTCTCAGCGGCGTGGTCAGTGCCCTTATTTTGCGGCGCCCCCCCCCCCTTTTCAAAATTCCTAGATCCGCCCCTGAATGGGCTAATTAACTTCTTTGAGTTAAAACCAAGTTTTGTTTCATACAACGTATTGGTACCAATAATTACTGCAAACGAATTCTATGTCATCTTGGGTAGATTCAAGTATTGTTAACGTTGCGTTAATTTATCGTTAGAAATGGTTTGACTACTTATACGTTAGACAAAGTATGACATCTTCATTTTATGTTGGTTTCAGACCTTTCTGTTTAAATAACTTCACCAGTGTGTGTACATTGATAAATAGTTGGAATTTGAACATGGGTAAAAAAGATCCAGTTATTGTCCCATTAACAACGAAAAACGCAAGATTATATTCAAGGTTTAAATCCGGGACCTAAAATTGACGTTAGATGTTAATTTAACGATAGATTCTCATTGAAATAGTCAGGTGGTTAGATTTTCATCATTTTGCTCACCGGTTAAGTAAACATTTTGTTTTCTTAAATTTTGGGGTATTGGATGTGAGATATATATGCTACATAAAATTTACGTTATGTTTACGTCAGATAATAATATTAAATTTACGCTACCGTTTTACTTGATAAAATTAAAATTAATATTAAAAAGATGAGAGAAATGATATTGAAATCCGAACGTCTTATTTTAGTAAATGTGACACATAATTAACGCCATGGGATGTAGCCCACCTGTTTATATTCCAGTAACCTCTGTAAGAACAGCGTTCCACAAGCTTGTTGTATATGGCCTTTTAGGATGCATTATGTTATTTATACTTGGATTATATGAAATAAAATAAAGAATTCTTGAAGATTTTGTTTTTTAAAGAACAAAACAGTGGAATAAATGAAATGTTGTTTAATTGCTCGCCATCACCGATCGGGCTATATTGTGCGAAAATTATGGTGCATGTCTCGAGACAAGCTAAGTCATATCACTAAATTATATATTCATAAAAAATATAATTGTAAAAAAAATATGCAAATGGGTAAATAAAAAATGAATGGAAAAATTTATAATAACATTATAAAATCTGTCTCTTTCAAATAGTCTAGACTGTAGACCCGGGTTGAGCAAACAACTGATCCACCGACTGGGAACGGTAATTTCGATCCAACACGTTTGAGATGCTTGCACTCAACTGTAAAAGGAACATGAAGGTGTTCATATTCTGATTGAGGCTTTAAAGATACATTATGGGAGATTAGATAACGAGTTGGCAGTTCTTACTACAATAGTTAAAATCTATCTAATGTAAAGGCAATTTGCTGAAAATTTCAGTCGCATTGATGCACTATTAGCTCAGAACTAAGCGATTGAAATTTCCGCTTAGCTTCGATCATCATCATTACTAAAGTCGGTAAGACAAAACCAGTAGTCTCGGTTGTCCATTTTTAGTGGTAAATCACGAACGAAAATATTTCAGCGAATCGAACTACAATCCAACAAAAATCTCATGCTAGCCTCAACACCGAGAGTTGGTTATGGTCTGGGTAAGTTAATTAATGTCTAATTTATAGTTTTTATAACATTTGAGGCCTAAAGAAAGACCTACAATAGACAGATTTAGCTCTTGCATAATGCCTGTTTAATGTTAAAATGAGAGTTAAAAACGCATGCGTGTGATAGTAGCAAACAATGGATGTAAAAGTTTATTTATTGTTTATTGCTTGTAAAGAGGATGATTGGATGAACTCCAAAGCTTTAAAATAATACGGAGCTCAGCAGTAAATATGGAAACAGCAGATGGAATTCCTGATGGCGTGACGGTAGTCGAAGGCAAAGCCGTATATAGATAAAGTTGCGACAACTGTGAAGCCAGAAATTTCATATGACGTCATGAAAATATGACGTCAAATGTAAAAAAACGCCATTTTGGGTCCCAAGTCATTGCTTACTAACAATCTATTTTATGCCCAATTATATTGCTGTGTCGAAGTTGTCTGCCCCAACAGGGATATGGAATGTTGATAGATATAATATAGAATTCCGCGAAAAAGAGTCTATAGGCGATAAAACGTGCATTTCTAAAAACGAAAAGTATAGTTGAACATACCATCATTATTAATTATTATACAACCCAAAGAGTACATTGTTATATAGCTGAATTCATAAGAGCATGAAGTAAAAGATTCCCCAAATTGACGGATGGATACAACATTTGAAATTAGTATAACTTAAAATCAGTGTAATTTAAATAAAAGGTGTCTAGCGCCACTCTGCTATATGTGTTCCGGGCATATGTTTTATGAGTTTTATGCGATACCAGATATCGCTCTCCGAAACTTTATGGTTTCTTTTGCAAATTGTTTGGGGTAAGACGTTATCACTCCCCGCCTATGTGTCAATAATAATATCAATTTGTCTTATATAAACGACACAAATGCAACATGCAAAGACATCATTCCACAGGTAGACAATGAAGTTGGCGCAGTTAGTTTTGAGTTTGTCCGACTCCTTTGGGTATTTGCCCCCCCCCCCCGCCCCATTTCCAATGAAAAGAATGATGTTGTTATGATGTTCAACCAGTATCAAAAGTATATCAGATTTGTTACAAATTGTCTCGAGTTTGTTCCACCCATCTAAACATTTACCGACTTTTTGTTCCATCTATAAAAGCATACATCCCTACTAAATGTTAAACAAGAAAATTCAAAGACTAAAAGGAACAATAGAACAAGTACACCTTAATGTCGACAAATACGTAAGACTTTATGAAATAAGATATTTTTATGATATGATTCAACCGAAAGGTGCATATATGTATATGCAACGTAGATTATTGATATCTACATTCAAGTTTAACCAACTGTGTATAAATTTTTAAATTTTCGTCGAGCTAAATAAAGTATATGAATTATTGACATAAGACATCTTTGTGTGGTTAACAGTGTGTAACTAGAATTTTCTACACCAAATCTATTGCATCCATCTATTTTAAGCGTGTTGACAATATAATATTCATTTATGAGAAACCATGTCATTTCAGGATTAACATATCGTAAAATAAATTCATGTTCATTTGACGATCGACCCCCTTTTTACAAAACTATGGTTTATCCCAGTGTAAACATGGTTTAGAGAGTCTATCTGGGTCCGTATTCAAAGGTTTTCTAAAAGTTAAGTAAAAATACTCAATTTTTCCACTTAACTGTTTACTGACCGTATTACCTTAAATCGATATTCAAAGGTTGTATTTTACATATACTTGGCTATGTGAAAACTTAACTGCACACTTATATTATGGAATACTCACATTCGCCAAAAAGCATGAATTTTCAATTTATGGAATACCCTTCACTGCCAAAAATCACGAATTTCTGACATTGCAAGCATGTTATGCCCCCTTAAGCGCATCACTATACTCTATTAAATTCCTAGTGTACATCACCAGGAAAATATTTGTCGAAATATTATATTGTAACCCATTAAAATAGTATGATTATAATTTACGATAAATTATGATAGTGTGCACTGTGCATCCTTTGTCGGAACAGCTGTTTTCATAGACTTTTTTTAAAAAAAAAAAAATCTATTCCAATAGATTACAATAAATAGTGGTAGTATAATGATGGATATTGTAAACTTTAATTTTTTAACAATATAACGCGACTAGAAAACAATATATTATTAGCAATACACAATGACCCTTGCCTCCTCAGTTAGACTGCATAAATTATACAGTGTTGTATATAAATCTATCGTTTGAGGAATTCATAGATATTGTGTGACTACCTCCGTTTGACAGGCCTGACATTGACGGTACATTGTGTGTGCGAAATATTCATGTTGCATTATATTTTACCGAAATAAATACCGATTATGTATGGCAATGAGTTGTAAAAAATAGATCATACCTTGCTTCTAGTGGTAGTATAAATAATTTCTGAAATCTATAAAGGCATGTCATCACAAATGAATTTAAATTTATTATATGACAGTCAAGGAACATACAAACATAAAATGATAAATGATCAGGGAAAGATATCCTTAACATATCTCGGTGGTAATAACCTCATATTCCATTATGGCACTACAACATCAAAATTGACGACGAAAAAAGGTCAGCTACGCTCGGCGACATTGTCTTTGTTTTAATCTGAATCCCCTATCTTTTAAAATCACCATTACCTGACTGCTTCTACAACATTAAAAGATTTAAGGTACCTCCCATAGGTCACTTAAAGTTAAGTGGATATTTCTCACTTAAATTGGCCGTTGAATACCACTTAAAGACTAACACTTAAAAGTTAAGGCAGCTTAACTTTAAGAGAAAATTTGATACTTAACAGTGCCTTTGAATACCGCTTGTCCTTAACTTACAGGAAGTTACGTATATTTAAGTGAAACCTAGTAGTTAAGTGACTGTCTTAGACTTAAGATATCCTTTGAATACGGACCGTGAACTACAAGGTACATCATGTTTTAGAGACTACAGGGTAGATTATGGATTGGATACTATCAGAACTACAGGATACATCTAACTAAAGGGTACATCATGGTTTAGAGAGTCTATCCGAACTACAGGGTACATGATTGTTTAGGGAGACTCTACCCGAACCGCAGGATACATCATGGTCTAGAGACTCTATCCGAACTATTCTTTTGCAATTTGTTTAGGATAAATTGTATCCCGAAAAACGATATACCAAGAAAAAAATAAAACGTTTTGTTAAGTAAGGCTATACGACGCCATGACGTCATAGTATTTTGGCGTCATAGTTGGGACCCAAAATGGCGCCTGTAAATGAGTTGTCGTAACTTTCCCTATACAGGGCTTTGGTCGAAGGTACCCTATCGCCATCTTAGGAACAGTCTGGGTAAATGGGAGCATAATCACCATATTTAGTCCTTTACTCTAGAAAGAGACACTGCACTGGAACACCGTGGAATTAGTATGTTTCTTTTTGTTTTTGTTAGACGTAAATTGATCTTTGGAGACAAAATACCCCGGGGTGGAGTTCTAAAGAAAGGGGAATTCGCAATACTGTCATTATTGATACCAGCCTCAACCCTTTTCCGCCTACACTTAATCGAATACCAGATGTCAAAGATTCCTTCGAGTGCACACGTGCCTACGTTTTTTACGTCACGTCCGATTGACAAGACGCTTTTCATTGCCCTTCAAATGCCTTGGAAAATGCCAAGGAACTGAGATGACTGAAACCGAAATGGCTTTGAAGCCCACCCAACCCCGCCATTCTGCCCGTTAGTGGGCCGTTGTTCCAAGGAAAACAAGAGGGAAAGGGAAGTTTCAATGACAATATCCATGCTAGATTGCGTTATCAGTCTGGATCATGTAGTTAGTTGTCACCCCAGCTGGAACGGTTCCTCTCGCAATATTTTCCTGTTGGTGGTGACAGACCGTAACATACCATTTAAGGTCACGTAAAATAACAAAATTATTTTAAAATTTTATTTTGATAAATAAACAGTAAATCAATCAAAAACTACGAGTAAGCTAAAGTAATAGTGTAATAACAGTTTCCTTGATTTCTTTGTGGAGCAATTATACCGGTACATAAATTATATAAACTTGTGCAAACTTGTCTCAACAACAGTCTATCAAAAAGATTTATTTGTATATTTAGAGAGAGAGGGGGGAGGGGTATGTGGTTTGACCTCAACTCGACACAATCTAGGTCATTTCTGGATTAACATATGGTTCAATTTTATTTCAGGTCTTTGGCTGTAGGGGGCAACCCACGAGATTGAACAGGCGACCCTACTCATTGTCACGTAAAACCGGGGAATCGAAGCCATGGCTACTGATTCAATAACAGATCTTGTGAAACAGCGCGCACGCGCTAACCATTCGGAAACCCAACCCCTTCTATATTTATAACAAAATCGATATATCCAATTCTTCAAAAATGATTATTTATGTGTTTACAATAACTGATTAATTTTATTTCTATTAAACACAAGTGATATTATAATAAATTCTTCAAAAATATTCATTTATACGTGTATAAAAAAACCTAATTATTTATATTTGTATAAAAATCACGTTATATTTGTATAAAAATTACGTTATATTTGTATAAAAACTGCTTTATATAGAAAATAATTACATTTGTATAAAAATACATTATATTATAAGTATAAAAAACTAATTATTTATATTTGTATAAAAATTACATTATATTAGAATAAAAAAACTTATTATTCAAAATAGTATTAAAAAAAACTTATTATATTTGTATACAAGACATACGAACTTCTTCATGTGGACTTGACGCAGATTATATTCGCCTCAGTTCTTCCGTAAACAAGACTACCAAATGTTTTCTCCAAGGCCTCATTTATATATTGTTTTAAAATTTAATTTCACTTGATTTAACAAAACGCGTTTTCTGTTAAAGACGTTCCTCTCCACGTGTTTTTTTTTTAAAGTACTACAAGAACATAACAACTAAAACTACTTAGGATATTTTATAGTTGTTATGTTCTTATATTACTTAAAAGAAATCACGTGGCTAGGATAGAGAGAGATGGAGAGATAGGGAGAGAGAGAGAGAGATGGGGTTTAACGTCCACTCGACACAAAATAGGTCATTTTGGGACTAACATATGGTTTCAATTTTATTTCAATAATTCGCTTGCGCGTAGGGGTCTTTAGCAGTGGGAGGAAACTGGAGTGCCCGGAGGAAACCCACACGTGGCTAGGAACGTCTTTAAATAGAAATGTATTTTTTCGTAGATCAACTGAAATGAAATTTTAAATAAATAAAGTATTCATATTGGCTGTTTAAATTATATTTTTGTATCCTTTATTTTATAGTTGTTATATGTTCTTGTATTACTTAAACGAAATCACGTGGCTAGGAGAGAGAGAGAGAGAAATGGGGTTTAACGTCCACTCGACACAAACTAGGTCATTTTGGGACCAACATATGGTTTCAATTTTATTTCAATAATTCGCTTGCGCGTAGGGGTCTTTAGCAGTGGAAGGAAACCGGAGTACCCGGAGGAAACCCACACGTGGCTAGGAACGTCTTTAAATAGAAAATGTATTTTTTCGTAAATCAACTGAAATGAAATTTTAAATAAAGTATTCATATTGGCTGTTTAAATTATATTTTGGTATCCTTTAAAAACGAGGCTAAGGCATGAATAAACCTTGATTTTAGCTCTTTAAATTATATTTTGGGATCCTTTAAAAACGAGGTTAGGGCATAAATAAACCTTGCTTTTGTTTAATGTTAATTATGATCGTTATTGTTCTCATGTCGTGCGTTGTCTCTTTAATAACGATGTAATTTATTTAATTAAATAAAAACAAAGAAACATATACTTGTTCATAAATAATAATAAATACTAAAAATAGACGATAATTATTGTCTTACTATAATATATATTACTATTACTCTAAATATCAAAAGACAATTAAAATACACAATTAAAAAATACTACAACATAATTTAAAATGATATAATTATATCAAAATAAAACAAAACCATTGATAAATACATAATAATTTTATCATAGCTGGACTCATCTTAATAACTTGCCAAATTTATTAGCTTTATATTGAACCATACGGTTATTTAAATAACATAATTACTAAATTTTAAAATTCAATAGTATTCATTTTTGCTGATTTGTGATATTCGTTGGCAATAGTAACAAAAACAATTCTGAAATATGAATACAAAAATAGTACCAATTCCGTAAACTTACAAAATAATAAGTTCGCTTTATAAATTGATTTAAAAAAATATTTAAAATAAAAACGAAAAATCATAACTTATTTGAACAAAAAAAAAGAACCAATATTGTAATAAATATGAACTAATTAACAAAAATATTTACAAAAACAGAATCACAATTGTAATAAATAACTTCGCTTTGTGAAATAATTAACAAAAATATAGAAATAAAAACGAAAAATCATAAATAATTTGAAGAAAAAAGAATAAATATTGTAATCAGTATGAAAAAATTAAAATTTGTCAACCAATATAAAACCCTTTTAAATACAGAGACAATTACATATGTATCATGTATACCACAGAAAAGGGCTGGGTACCATTTGTATAGCCTGGTACCCTGGTACCCTGGTTCCGGCACCCATGTACACCGGTATGCTCTCAATATAAAAACAATATAACAATTATCAACAAGCAGTACCTATTCTCTTCAAAATATATGTATTAAAATAAACACCGGTTATAACAAAAAATAAATACCGGTTTACTTTTGATATAAAAAATATAACAATACATCAACAAGCGGTAGCTATTCTGTTCATAATATGTATTAAAATAAACACCGGTATACTTGTAATATAAAAATATAACAATTATCAACAAGCAATACGTTTTCTCCCGTGCGTATATGTTTTAACAATCGCGGTAATTACAGTCACCATTCGATTTTGTTTATTATGATACAGTTTAAATTACATGACATTATAATTCATCTTGCATGTGTTATAAAAACAGTTTTAGGAAGACACATTACCATACACCCAGGGGCGAATTGGGGCCGGGAACCGACCCGGGATCCCGTGTCGGAACGGCCCCTTTCACTGAAAATTGAACGCCAAATATGTGCTTTGGTGGCATATCTGATTATAATCTCTGTCAAATAGTAGACGAATTGGACAAAAAAAATTTTTTGTCCGACCGGCCCTTCGGGCGATTGCTCGATGGCCAATCCGCCCTGCATACACCGCGTCATGTTTGACAGTACACTGCGTCGATGTTTAACAATACAGAAATATCAATGTTCTGACTTACCATTATGCAAATATAATTTCCTTACCAATTTCTACTATAAAGCTTGAATTGTAACTACAAATATGAAAGCATTTCGTCATTTTAACATGACTTTTTGAAATAATCTTTTAGCAGAAAAGAAATCTTAAAAACATTGTTTAACATGGTATTCCAAACCATGAGCGTATCTAATGATAGAACAATCTATGCAAAAAACCTACTTTTTACGTTTAGACTGCTATTTAATTGATCAATAATATGTTATATATATGTAATTAACTTTGAAATAGTGTAGTCCATTTCATGGAGCCGTGTCCTCAGGTGGGTCCTGTCGAGGGGGCAGATAACCCATCTCATCATCATCATCAGCATCGCTGTCTGGTGGAGTAGACTGCGTAGGACCTCGTACCCCAAGGGCAATATCCGCGTAATCTATTCGACCGTTCTTGTTCTTCGTTGGTATTTCTGTTATCTTACTCTTTGGTTTTGAATTATATCCATCAAAATCCAGATCAGCATATGTTAACTCTTCTTCCACCTGTTTAGAAAACTGTTAATGTGACATATAGTTAATAAATATGCTCGGGTATTCATTAATTCCGGATATTTGTTTAACGGATTAATCGCAGCACCACTGTCTATAAACCAGACGACATATATATTATAATATAACCATTTGTCCCCAGAATAAGATTAAGGAGCTAATAATTATATTCAGCCAGTTTTTAGCTCCTTTAAGGAGCTAATATTGGGGACCTAGAAATTGACACAAATGGGGTCGCAACGCATACAATAATGTAATGTGAATGTATGTAAACTGATTTACAATCAATGGTTTCCGTTTTACTCAAATTTCAAATCAGTTGGCGAAATACGCCAGAAGTCTCAACCGACTGCCCGGGTGTGCAGCGAAATTTTGAACGAAACACTAAGATTATAACTGATAAATTCATAACTGTGTTTTCTTTATTTAGTAGGAGTCATTAGAGGTATCTATGACTATAGTCTGTGTCTACGCTTGTGTGCCATCAGAGACTTTAAATTACCATGTTTTTATTTTGCAAAATTCAACTATTTTTCCTATATATTTAAGCAGGTGTGCCGCTATTTTTTCATGTGTTCCAAAGTGTGCCGTTGGCAAAAAAAAGTTGAGAACCACTGCTCTAGCGTCTAGTCATTCCAGAATACACAGACAATATTTGTTGCGCATGCTCTCCAGACAAGAATATGATGTCACCGTTTGACATGATTTGTTGAATATATCTATCCTCATTCTTCGAGTCCCTTGTAACAAATGGCAAAGAAACGCATTATGTTACACGATTCGTGTGCTAATGGAAAAATGCTTATATTGCCTAAAATATTGGATTTGGGTAACCCATACTTCCCTGTAAGACCACAGCATCAATGTTGATTTAAATCGACAAATAATTCGTGTTTTCAATGTCGTAATTACGACTCAATTAAATAATAGAAATAACTTGGACATTAAGGAAATAATGATAATCATCGAGCGATTGAATCGGGCCAACCCCACCACTGGTTATTTCTCATCATGGACCAGGTTTTGAGTTTCGGTTCCAAAATGTTAAATTGAAATTTCTCCGACCCTTTCTTTCCGGGTAAAATTGTTAACACCTATAGTTTACTTACCGGCGGTCTTTCTTGGTCATTCCCGTCATAACCAACATTTTCATAGACACAACCTATAACAAAATAAACCATATTAATATTCTGTGAAGATTTTATCAATAATGCATATAACTATAACAAGATTCATGTTAAATAGCTCTGGGTAACTCTTTATAATTACGAAAGTGAGTTATTCCCCTTAACCTGTTATCTCTAGACTCTTGGTTTGAATAAACGGTATTATAACATAACCATGTAATTCAAAATACATTAAATTATACGTTTTAATAAAAACTGTAATCATTATGTTAAATCTCAATTGTTTATAGTTTAAAGTGAAATGAATGTATGAATATTATGAAAATGTAAAATGAAATTTAATGAATTCTTGTAGCCTGGTAGTATTTAATAAATATGAAGTCCACTGAAATCTATTAATATTTATTTTTTTTTTTAAATTTATATACATGCCTGTTGTTAATCCTTCCTGTTTGTTAGCTGAGTTCCTGTAATATACAATTTGTTATAAGGCAATGATAATATTTACAAAAGTCAACCTGTTCTATAAAGGTGTTGCTATGCACCGCATTCTGTAGAGATATCCTAACTTATTTAAATATTCAATTCAACACAGAAAATATATCAAAATCAAGAGTCAAAATAGTTAAAAGTCGGATAGTATTATAAACATAAAGAGGCGTATTAAAATTCAAAAGCCTTACTTTGCAAATCTTGTGTTTTCATTGCCACCTAAAATAAAGAGAATGATTTAAATAATTAGGGTACCTGGAGATTGACAAAATAGAAAATAAATAGTAGTCAAAATCACAACAGAACAAAATGTAAAGCTGTACCACGGCTTTGGAATCTACGGAACCGTAATAGGGCCACATATTTTTTTTTATTCTATTTTCAATTTTTCAAGTTAGTAACTTGAATTTTCAAGATATTAACTTGAATTTTCAAGATACTAACTTGAATTTTCAAGTTACTAACTTGAATTTTCAAGATACTAACTTGAATTTTCAAGATACTAACTTGAATTTTCAAGATACTAACTTGAATTTTCAAGTTACTAACTTGAATTTTCAAGATACTAACTTGAATTTTCAAGATAACTAACTTGAATTTTTAAGTTAACTAACTTGAATTTTCAAGATACTAACTTAAATTTGAATTTTCAAGATACTAACTTAAATTTGAATTTTCAAGATACTAACTTAAATTTGAATTTTCAAGATACTAACTTAAATTTTCTTACTGTTATATTATAAAATAAGCGTTTTGATCTAATGATATAATATGTCATGCAATGCTTTAGTCAATGGACGGCACGGTTATAGACCTCAATGACAAGGTGCGGGAGTAGCCTATTCGATCACGCAGGTTTTCCCCCTCCAGCGAAATTACTCCCCGCGCATTAGGCAAATCATCTCCGATAGCACATAGATTGGCGCAAAATGACCAGATTATTATGATGTCGACGTGCCATGAAACACCATTTTTTATTCATTCATTCATTCATTCATTTTAACAGTATTGAGCCCTATAGAAAACCTTTTTGAAGTACAAAAAAAAAAAAATTAAATGACAAATCAAACGTCCCAGTTCCCAGTTCTAAAGATAGTCTTTAGTGACGTAATACACGACCCCCCCCCCCCCCCGGATATCCCCCCCCCGCCGGAATCTGCCCCCGGATACCCCCCTCCTTTTTAGGACTTTTACTCCCAGGACATTTCCTGCTGAAGACATCTTCCCTCCTAGGACATCTCCCCCCAGAGTTTTACCCCTCCGTTCGAGATTTTCCTCTGGAACATCTGCCCCCTAAGACATCTCTGCCCCCGCCACCCACCCTTTAGAGAGAGAGAGAGGGAGAGAGAGAGAGAGAGAGATGGGTTTAACGTCCACTCGACACAAACTAGGTCATTTCGGACTAACATATGGTTTTAATTTTATTTCGATAATTCGCTTGCGCGTAGGGGTCTTTAGCAGTGGGAGGAAACCGGAATCGAAACCGGGGATCGAAACCACAGCCGCAAGCCAGAGGTGACCGGCCAGCTAGAGGTCGAAGCGCGGCACTCTAGACCACTAGGCCATCCCAACCCCCCCTGGACGTGTAAAATAATGCACTGTAAAAAATTATACTTATTTTACATTGTTTCTTGGAGTACCTCGTAACACCCTTTAGAACCCAGGAAGTTACGAGGTACTCCAAAAAACAATGTAAAATAAATATAAATTTTTTACAGTGCATTATTTTAAAGGTCAATAGTACCGAGTTATATAGTAGAATGCGTCCATCGCCCCATTCCTAGCGTGTCGTAGAAGGCGACTCTTGGGGAGAGGGTCGGGTGGCCGATAAGCTACGCCTTGGTCTACCATCAATGATATCGAGGGTTCGAGTCCCATTCTCTGCTATCTTAGTGACAAGGTGCTGGAGCAGCCTATCCGATCACTTAGGGGTACTTCCAGAACATATGCAGATTATCGGTGATAACACGTAGATTGACATGATTTACGGTGTCGAAGTGCTATAAACAACATTCACTCATTCATTTATTTAGGTCAATACTGCCAGTTTATGAAGAGAAGACATGCTTTTTTTTTTATCAGAGCTGAGAATAAACGCAATGCGCTTTCCACCTCAGTTAATTCTACGGAAGCGTAATAGGGCCATTAATTTATTCTCTTCTAAATTTTAAAGCCTGTAAGTCAATAACTTGCCATACAAGAAAGATAATACGCCCACACGTATACGCCCACCTTGACACAAATATAAGCTACCAGAAATGTAACGGATATGTAACGGATAAAAGCCTGGACCAAATATACATCACAGTCGGTTATAAATTCGTTAATATTTCGGGGGGGGGGGCAGACGTTACACGGGGGCAAATGTCCAGGGTGGGAAGATCCAGGGGTAGATGTCCTAAGGAGGGGGAATGATGTCCAGGGCGTGAAAGTCCCGGGGTAGATGTCCTTGTGTCTCGGTCTATAACCGTGGCGTCCATTGCCTAAAGCAAAACGCTTATTTTATAATATAACAGTAAGTTAGTAACTTGAAAATTCAAGTTAGTATCTTGAAAATTCAAGTTAGTATTTTGAAAAATTGAAAATAGAATAATAAAAAAAGTGTGTGGCCCTATTACGCTTCCGTAGGAATCAGTAGCCAGTAACTTTCAAAATTTTGTATAAACTCTATTATCCAGATTAGAAATGGATTCTTATAGGTGTGTTTTAATTTGCGTCGGACTTGCATAAATGGATCGATTATTGAGGCATTATAAATATATATTACTATTGTCATTATTATTATTTTTATTATCATTTGTATTAAAGTCATTTTATTACTGCCATTGATAGACTAGAGACATGTGATCTTAATGGATCCGTACTAGTATATGTACCATAATCTGTCCTATTTACAGACTGATTAATAAGGACATACAGAGAAAATCAATTTAATTAATTTTGAAGAATATCTGATCCATTGATCAAACTACAGCATGGGAATGTTAAAACATCTGATTTGCCTCAAACATAGCATCCAGTGGAACGATACATGGACATACGTTTCACATATCCGAGAACAATTTTTGATTGTGTATTACTGAGACTAACCTTGAGTAGCCTTTTGACGTCGTCGTCTAATAAATATAATAACAATTATAACTGCTATTATAATAACCAACGCAGTAATAACAACAGCTACAATTATTCCTACATTAGACTCACTTGGATCCTCTTCTATAAAATAAAAATAAATAACATATTCATGTAGTTATACCATATAAAGAGGGTAAAGTCATGAGGATCACACTCACTAAGATCCCCTTAATACAAACACAAACAATATATTCACGTAGTTATACCATATAACGCCAAGAGGACTAGACACACTAGGACCCCTTTCAAAATAAAATAAAAACAACAACATTCATGTTGTTACACCAGTCAAGAGAGTCAAGTCCTTTCCCGACGTTACACCAATCATAAGTTAGTCCGCGGCTCGAACTGTAATTCCAGTTTGAACCCCGGGACCGTCCTAGTGAAGTCATCAACAAACAGAAAAAAATACGGTTTATGTATAGTATTTATATAAACGAACCCTACACACAAGGCCACGCGGAACCAAGTTAAACGCAACAAATTATTTATGAAGTACTTTTCAGGGGACATTATAAAATAATATTAACCGATTTACCTGGTGCTGCACGAGTTCTTAACGCTTGGGCAGACTCTAGATGGACGGAGTTTGATGAACCAAACTTGTTACTAGCAATTACTCTCACAAAGTATTCGGTGTCCGGGTTGAGGTTTCCTATACAACCGTTTAAAACACCGCCTTCCTTAGTTAGTTCTACTGTTGGTGAGGTAATCCACGTTTTGTTGTCGACAGAATGTTCGAATTTAAACTTCTGGGTATCCCCACCATCAAAACCTGGTTTTAATTTGATACAGATCGAACTATGGGATGACCTGCCCAATATAAATTCACTGGGTACATCTGGTGCAGCTAGACAAAAAAATCAATCAATTAGTTTATATGAAATTTACTTATTAGATACAAAATGACCATGTGTTGATTATATAATCAACCTGCTTTACAAAATCCATACAGCAGTGGTTCTCAACCTTTTTATGGCAAGGGCACACCTTGGAACACATACAAAATAGCGGCACACCTGACTAAATATATATGAAAAATATTTGAATTTTGCAAAATAAAACCATAGCAAATTATTGAAGGCATACAACCGTAGACACTGGATATATTTATAGAACGACTCCAACTAAAAGAAACACACAGCCATGAACTTAGCTGGCCTCATAAGTGTATTCGTTCAAAATGTTGAGGCACACTTAGGAAGATAGCACGGCACACATGTGTGCCACGGCACATCTGTTGAGAATCACTGCCATACAGTGACAAATAACCCATCAAATACATGAATTATAAGTCCAATAGTTTAACCCATGTACGTTGACAAAGATTCATTTGTCCATTGATGATAAATTTTACACATCAATTCTCTGACCAATTACCCAAACAATACAGACAGAATTGGTGTAGTATTAATCATCCAAAGCATAATAAAACTATATACCTTCAATTTTCAATAAAGAAGATGGTTTTCAATTGATACAGTCTGTAATGTTTGTTTTCATTTGTTCGCATATTGGAAAATCATTTTGGTTTGTAAAGGTCACTATATTGCATATACTAAAGCAAAGTTATGTAATATACTGCTATTTCTTACTTTGTTATATTAAATAATATGTCATTTATACTTACACTGTTACATCAAGTATGTTATTTATACTTACACTGTGTTGTAAGTGTTGCTGTTAACATAATATGGTTGATATCATTGGAAATGTTGACTTTATAATCGCCATACAAGTCAGAGGAATTGATCTTAACAGTTAAAGTCGATATAAATATATTAGTAGAATTAATAACATCTACTTGTTGATACAGTCCATCGTTTATATTAATAGGTTTGTCCAGTCTATACCATGTAAATGTTGGTTTAGGATAAGCCAATATACTGACAGACAGTTGAACTGTTTCAGATACATTACCACTGACTTTCGTAACTGGTTTAACGTTGGGATATTGACGAGGGGAACCTATATTAAAACAATAAAAGTAAACGACAATGAGATTTTTCAGGAAAGAATGCACTGTATAATAGTATGATGCTGGGGTTACTGATGAACGCTATATTTTATGCTTTTAAATATGGAACAGCGTCTTTTGATGATTAATCATCAATTACGCGGCAACACGGATAAAATCTGACGCATATAAAAACTACATTTACAATAACAAAGATATCAACTCAATTATATAGATACCTGTAAACTGCCAAATCTTTACAGAATATAACGAAACGTTGTTGTAGAAAACATTTCGTTCATTTTGTTTTATTTAATTTCGACCTTTATAGATTTTGAATTCATATTGTTTTGCTTGCATGATTCATGATGTATATAAATGGTGTAAAATATCATTAATTATTAGATTATAAACTTACATCGTATATTTACATGTTGTGTTTTGGTAACAGGTGCCTGTATCTGGGTATTAACAGCTGTACATGTATATATTCCTGTATCTCGACAATCAGCTCTAGCTTTATAATAGTTGATAGAATTGCTGGTTAGTTGTGTAGAATTACTATCTGGTGTAGACCATGTCATGGTGGCTACAGGGTTACTATTGGTAGAACACGACAAGTTAAACGACTGACCTTCACCTACATCAGTTTTATCAGATTCTATGATGACTGGATCCAGATCTGTAGATTATAATGAAAAACATGAATAATTGGTATGTAGCAGTAGATAACAGCTTTATCTGGTCATCCAATGCAACAAAAAGAGCTTAGAACAAAACCGCAGGGCGACATTTTGGTGTAACAAAATTTATTAATTTATGTAGAGTGTAATTCGGAAACCATTCTCATCTGGGCAACAAAAATAGATAATTGTTACAGATAGTCAACGGTTCGAATTTATCAACAATTAGTTACAGTTAGGGACAATATAATGAAATAGTTAAACGTGTTTTAGATAAGGACACGATAGTAAGATAGTTAACTATTACAACTTCTTAATTTGTTAGATATGGGCATCATAATGAAATAGGTAATTTCTCAGCTTTATATAGGTATGACAATCAGTTTATTATCTACTTACATCGTACATCAACCTGTACAATTTTACTGTCTGTTTTAGTTTGTTGATTACCATTAGTAGGTTGTAATACTGTAATAGCTGTACAGTTATATATACCAACTTGATTTCTGTTGATATTATTTATAACTAAATCTTTATTATTAGATACTACACGACCATCTGGACCATACCATCTTATAGTTGATACAGGGTTAGAATCAACGGTACAAGTCACGGTAAGGCGATTTGATTCTTCTATAACAACATATATAGGTGTTATAGATAATGTAGGTCCATCTGAAATGTAGATTTTAGTTCTGTGATAAATACATCTAAACAATGTTTAAAATATGTGTTATATAGTCGCTTGGATGTGACAGTCACATATTTATCAATGGATAGATGGATGGAATTAGAAATTAGAAGAGAAGTGGGTGTAAACGATGTTACACGTACATCTGACATTGGAAGAGAGGAAGATGATTGGCTAGTACCATTTACGCGAACATATATTTATCTCGTTACTAAGTCACTTAATCCGTCATTCGATGGGGTTCCTACTCATGGCCATCCACAAAATCGTAGCAAAAATTAATTTTTCTCGGGGCAAGATTGAAAAGTTGCTGTCTACATTATATCTAAATCATTTCTATCGACATAATTAAAGCATTGTCTTGTTTAACTCGAGGACCGGTGGTGGCCGAGCAGTTGTGCAACTGGAACTCCGACTAATTGTTGACGTGGTAGAACAGAGGCTAGAAATGTATCAAGCGCCTCTATTTCTCTCGGTTGCATCTACGTACTTCTTCATGGCTCCTCGAATAGTCACTCACGACAATTGAAAATTGTATAAGCGCTGACGAGAAAGGACCAAAGTATTGCAAAACACTGTTCTGGTTCACCGCATGGAACCAAACAAAACATAAAAAAATTAACACGAGGCTTCTCGCATCTATAGCAATTAAATAAATACATAAAAATTAAAACGGGTTTTCACAAATCTGTGGCGTTTGAATGAATACATGCAAACTAACATGTGTGATGTTTAAATAGGTGTTATCATATCTATGGTTTCTAAATAAAAAATCAAAAAAAAAAGATAAGAGAGAAATTTTAAAAGATACTTACATAAAACATCAATTGTTGTTTGACGTGTATCTCTACCTGTTTGTTGTATAGTAGTAGATGTAGGTACCATGGTATTAGTACCTGTACATCTATAAACACCTGTCTGACTCCTCTTTATATCAGTTATATTTAATATAGTACCTGTAGAACTAGATCCACCAGGTCCAGTCCATTTATAACTAGTAACAGTAGGGTTACCAGGGTTACCTGAACAAGCTATAGATAAATCACTAGATTCTAGTATTTTATATATAGATGGTGTGGATACAGTGGGTGGATATAAAACATCAACTTGTACAGATGTAGAAGTTCCTGTTCCAACTCCATTATTAGCTGTACACGTATAGTGGCCAGCTTGTGATCTCTGTATTGACGTCAGACTGAATACAGATGACCTTTGACCTGTAATACTGCCACCATCTTTACTCCAGAGAAAACTTGTAGGTTGTGGATTAGAATCATCTATAGTACAGGTTAAAGTCAGTTGATTACCTTCTATTATTTTATTAGGACTGGTTAATGGTTCTATATGTACTTTTGGTCGATCTGTAATAGATAACAGGTAAAAATCAATTGATTACCTTAAAGATAATGACCTGTAATAATGCCACCATCTTTACTCTAGGTAAAACTTGTAGGTTGTGGATTAAAATCATCTACAGTACAGGTTAAAGTCAGTTGACTGCCTTCTATTATTTTATAAGGACTGGTTGATGGTTCTACATGTACTGTTGGTCGATCTCAGAATAATCATGAAAGGATAAACGAAATGTATTGAAGGTAAACTCCTAACATTAGATAATAAATTAAAGATCTCTAACTTTCTAAACTCCCATTCCGTGACCAAAAACTTATGAGTACCAATTATCTACGTATATTCGGTATTATTTGTGATGCAGTCCACCTGCACTTACTATTAGAGCATATCCAAATTATTGAAGAATACGTGACATTAATCTATTAAATATTTTATGTCTGTTAAATTGTCTTAATTGTTTTAAACTCAGGACTGATCTAACGAACAGTCCATAAAATTCTATGTTTACTTGTGCAATGCCTTTCAGTGTTTGTGGTCGTTAACTTATTGAATTAACACCTGACATTATGCTTAAAAAATACAATTTTAAAAATTTCCACTTGCATTATGCAAAAGCAGATACATGACGATCATTTCAAGGATAATCTATTTTAATGATTTGCTGGTTCGGTAATTTAATGTATTAATTAAACACCTGTTGTTATGGTGTTTAAAGTGGTATATGACAATTACATAATATAGGTAATACTGTTTTCAAAATCTCCACTAGCTATACATGATATATAATTATAAATTACATTAATATATTATTATAACTTATATATTATTATAACTTACATCTTATATCAAGTGTGATATTATCTGTATTGCCAGTACCACACTGATTGGTAGCTGAACAGTAGAGTTTTTTATTGTTCAGTTGTTTGGTACTATTCAAGCGTAAGAAACTAGTTCTTGCACCATTTGTATTTGCTCTAGAATGTTCTGGGAACTTATTCCCTTTAGAATCTATATACCACTTGAATGACACGTCTGAATCAAAGGACCCTGTAGAACATATTACCTCTGTTACAACACCATCAGTAAATAATAATCCATTTCCATCTGTTATTATACTTGATGCTGGGGCTGAAATAATGATTAAATAAGATGCATATATATCCTCCCTCCATAGATATCCCCACAAGAAAGGCCTCCATAAAATTCATTTCATTTGCAACAATGTAATAATAATAAACGTGAATTGTCGCTTACCTTTAACATTGAGATTGGTACTCTCCCTTTTGCTGTTTACGCCTACAGACGAGCATGTCCATTCTCCCCCGTCTCTAACCAATGATGTACTATTGATATATATAATACCTATACTAGTATCAGTATTAATATCAATGGTGATATTTTTACCAGGTTGTTGATCACATGTATTTGCACAGGATGAAATCATCACATCATTTCGTCTCCATTCAATCTGACGTGGTGGATTAACAGTACATGTTAAAGTAACTGATGTACCTTCACAAACATCTGACTGATCTACATTTAAACTAACCTTACCTAGAAATATAAACATAGAATGTGTTAAACAAACATACACCAGACTGATCTATATCTACAATAACCTCACCTAGAAATAGAAACATAGAATATGGTAAAATAACTGATGTACCTTTACATACATCAGACTGATCTAAATGACTGATAAACCTTTACATATACATCAGACTGGTCCGAATTAAAGTAGATGGTGTTAAACTTGTCTTACCTATAAATAAAAACATTCGGTAAGTATAACTTTAGTGACATTAGGTCGTGCTTTAGATGTTTAGGCCATTTTGTCAGACGCCCGATAATTAACATCCTGTTATTGTGCCCAGGCGTTGTCAATGCAGACGGCAATACGCCATGCATTCTGTTATAAAGTCTACGCTTATTTCGAATTCCAGCTTTCAAGATATCCTTTACTTGAACGCAGTTGTGTGCACGGAACCGCGATTTTTCATTCACCAGAAGGAACATTAGTTGTCTCTTGCCAGGTCCCCTGAACTACGCCACTGAATGGGAAACTACGCTCGAATATCCCATGGAGCTAGCACCGGGATCGTTATCTATCGAACGTCTGTATTTTTAAGATACCTTGAAATGTCTTCGGGCATTTCGGGTTCGGGTTCTGCTCACCTATCTGTCATCTAGCCCGTACGCCTATGAGTCAAAATGTGGTCTACCGTCGTGTTAAAATTACGTTAATGTAAGCCTTGTTACAACCCCTATTGTAATAACAACCCCTACTGTAATAAACGTAATAATTGTAATAAAATTTCAAGTAACCCCTATGGTAATATCAACCCCCATTGTAATAAATGTAATAATTGTAATACAATTTTACTTAACCCCTATTGTAATATCAACCTCTATTGTAATAATTGTAATTAATGTATACCATACAATAAATTCGACATCTAAATTTAAAAGGCTATGGATTCTGATAACCATTTGAATATCAATATAGGAGTAATTGTATGCGTTTATACTGCATAGAGTATTACGAATCAGCACCAACCAATCAAATTACTTATCTCTGCTTACCCTTAGCGGAAAATGCTCATCTTCGAACTCCATCAAGGCATTGACCTAATAAGCATATACACCAAGTTTGAACATTTTAACTCAATTAGAAGGTGAGTTATTGTGTTCCAAAGTCTCGACCAATCAAATTGCGTATCGCTCTGCTTACCCTGAGCAGAAAATGCTCATTGTCGAACTTAGTCAAGGTATTACTGTAATGAAACTATACACCAAGTTTCATCATTCTCACTTAATTAGAACTAAAGTTATCGTGTCCCGAAGCATCAACCAATCAAATTGCTTATCTCTGCTCACCCTAAGCGGAAAATGCTCATCTTCGAACTCCATCAAGGCATTGACCTAATAAGCATTTACACCAAGATTGAACATTGTAACTTAATTAGGAGAGTTATTGTGTTCCAAAGTCTCAATCAATCAAATTGCGTTTCGCTCTGCTTACCCTGAGCAGAAAATGCTCATTATCGAACTTAGTCAAGGTATTACTGTAATGAAACTATACACTAAGTTTCATCAATCTCACTTAATTAGAACTAAAGTTATCGTGTCCCAAAGCATCAACCAATCAAATTGCTCATCTCTGCTTACCCTAAGCGGAAAATGCTCATCTTCGAACTCCATCAAGGCATTGACCTAATAAGCACATACACCAAGTTTGAACATTCTAGCTCAAGTAGGAAGAAAGTTATTTTGTCCAAAAAAGTGTTACGGACAGACAGACAGACAGACAGACGAACCCATTTTTTAATAGTCCCCCAACTTTCTTCGAAAGGCGGGGGACAGAAATACTTGTCGTCTAAGGGTTTTGAACATCTTTTGTGATAAAATTTCAGTCAACTCCTATTGTAATAAATTTGTTTTGACATGCCAATAATTTATTACAATAGGGGTTGACTGAAATGCCCCACGTGCTGTACTTGATAACAAAGGGTAAATTTCACCCACACCTTATAAAAGTCTTGTTTTATCCATATATTGTATAATACAGCTTGGAACACCCGTCTCCATTTTCAGATAAAGACTGGCAGGGTCAAACTGTTTAAAAGCATATCATATATATTGAGTTAGTTGCTCGACTCTATTGTAGTCGATTGTATGGGATTTAAACACAAAATTAAGCAGTTTTATTCTCTAAAATGTTATCGGGATTGGCCCTTTAATAATTTCTCCAAACTCATTAACGGCTTTTAATCATGTTTTCGGTTGTGCTATTTAGTAATACTCTTGGTTATCAAGATCCATAGACTTTTAAATTTAGATGTCGAATTTATTGTATGGTATTCATTTTATTACAATTATTACATTTATTACAATAGGGGTTGATATAACAATAGGGGTTAATTGAAATATTATTACAATTATTACATTTATTACAATAGGGGTTGTTATTACAATAGGGGTTGTTATTACAATAGGGGTTGTTATTACAATAGGGGTTGTAACAAAGCTTGTGTTATGTATTTTATGACACTGTGGTCATGAGATTTCGGAGCAATTGAATTTACAAATTGTAAAACTAAGATTAGTATTTCGAACTGCTAACTTATGCAGTTTGTAGAGTGAAGAGTGCAACGCTATCCTTCCATATTATTATGGCTAGGCGGGTAAATGACTGAGTAACGATACCCAAACCGGCGGATAACGATCAGAGATTTCTAATGAGGTTTAAAAAAATCTTTAACAGAACAAGGAGCACGTCGACTCTCAATCACAATACCGAAGGTTGATGGCCCCGCGACAATCCCAAAATAAAGCACCTATCGATAAAATTGCTAATCAGTACCTAAGGCTAATATGAATTATAATCCAATATTTCGTGTCTGAAAGTAATGACCATTGAATTCACCCCATGCATTCATTCACCAAATAAACATATACCCCATGTTTAAAAATTCTTATTCAATTATAGACCTACGGTATCATATCATAGACCAAGCAGAACATTCTCATCATCGAGCTTAATTAAGGTATTGATTTAATGAAACTGTACTCTCAGTCCACCCAATTAGAAAATCAAAGATGTATTGTTCAAAATTCAAAATGTGTTATCGCATCCTAACCTAAGTGGAAATTTCTTATCATCCAAATCCGTCAAGGCATTCACCTAATAAACATAAACATTCTAACTCAATTATAGAAAACATACTTATCGGCTATATCACTACATGTTGTCTGTCCCTTCCGTGGGAAAGAGGCTGTGGGTACGTATTTCTAGGAACCCCCATTGCTGTCTCTCTAGGAACGCTGTATGGTGTCGGCGACGTGAAGTTAGCCTACTGTTCGTTGTTCGTTGTTCGGTATTCGCGAATAACGAACAACGAGCCAGTTTGTTGTTCGGTATTCGCGAATAACGAACAACGAGCTGGTTTGTTGTTCGGTATTCGCGAATAACGAACAACGAGCTGGTTTGTTGTTCGGTATTCACCAGGTATGGAATTAGTAATGTAATAAAAGAGTTTTTGCAGGGAACACACCGCAGGCGGGTTTTTATAAGCCTAACTGGATTATGAAGCTTCAAAATTCTGGGAAATAGATTCTCACAACTTTTCTTTCTATCCGAAGAAAGAGCTGTTACATATTGGCGAATAACGAACAACGAGTCAGTTTGTTGTTCAGTATTGGCGAATAACGAACAACGAGCTGGTTTGTTGTTCGGTATTCGCGAATACCGAACAACGAGCTGGTTTGTTGTTCGGTATTCACCGTATATGGAATAAGTAATATAATAAAGGTATTTTTGTAGGGAACACGCCACAGGCGGGTTTTTATGAGCTTAAATAGACAATTAAACTTCAAACTTCTGGGAAATAGATTCTAACAACTTCTCTTTCTATCCGAAGAAAGAGCTGTTACATATTGGTGAATAACGAACAACGAGCCAGTTTGTTGTTCGGTATTCGCGAATAACGAACAACGAGCTGGTTTGTTGTTCGGTATTCACGAAAACCGAACAACGAGCTGGTTTGTTGTTCGGTATTCACCGTATATGGAATTATTAATATAATAAAGGTACTTTTGTAAGGAACACGCCACAGCTTAAATAGGCGAGCTTAAATAGACGATTAAACTTCAAACTTCTGGGAAATAGATTCTTACAACTTCTCTTTCTATCCGAAGAAAGAGCTGTTACACATTGGGGAATAACGAACAACGAGCCAGTTTGTTGTTCGGTATTGGCGAATAACGAACAACGAGCTGGTTTGTTGTTCGGTATTCGCGAATAACGAACAACGAGCTGGTTTGTTGTTCGGTATTCACCGTATATGGAATTACCCAGCAAACACAAAACGTTTTTGTAACATTCGTAATTGGTTCTAATATGGTTGCGTTCAGAATGTTTGTTTAAGCACGTTCTCCGAACGTTCAGAAAGGGTTCAGAGATAGATTGTACTTTTTCTAAACGTTCCAGAAACATCGCCAAAATGTTGTCTTTTGACGTTTTAATTTTACTTTCATTCAACAATGACGGAACGTTATTTTGAATGTTTTTATAATGTTCCATCGGCAAACGTTGCATTAAAACATTAGATTAATGTTTTTTTATGACGTTATATCGTTGATACTGTGATACGTTACTAAACATTAGTTAATATCGTTCTACTGATGTTTATTTTAGAAACGTTCAGATTAGTTGTTCCAAGAACGTCAACGGAACCACCTGATTCAACGTTATTTGTCAAGCCTGGTCAGACAAACTGTAGACGTCAGTAAATTATGTTCTTATAACGTAACTTTTGTAACGTTTTAAATTATGATTCTTTGAACGTTGGTAATACATTTGTTTGTGACGTTATATCGATTATATTGAATTTCAGTTTTTAAAACGTTCGTTTTTCCTAATCTAAAAACGTTACAATAAAACGAAAAATAAACCCTTCCAATAAAGTTCGTAAAATGTTGTATTTCTATTTTACATTCTTTACTTCTTACATCATTAGCAAACGTTGCATTATAACATTAGATTAATGTTTCAACCATGTTTTTAATGACGTTATCTCGTCGATACTGTGAAACGTTACTAAACATTAATTAATATTGTTCTACTGACGTTTACTTTAGAAACGTTCAAGCCGGTTGTTCCGAGAACGTCAGCTGAACCACCTGAATCAACGTTATTTCCCAAGGCTGGTCAGACAACCTGGAAACGTCAGTAAATTATGTTCTTCTAACATGACTTCTGTAGCGTTTTAACTTATGATTCTTTGAAGGTTAGTAATACATTAGACTAATGTTACGACTCCATTTTTTATGACGTTATATCGTTGATACTGAGATACGTTACTAAACATTAGTTAATATCGTTCTACTGACATTTACTTTAGAAACGTTCAGATTAGTTGTTCCAAGAACGTCAACTGAACCACCTGATTCAACGTTATTTGTCAAGCCTAGTCAGACAAACTGTAGACGTCAGTAAATTATGTTCTTCTAACGTAACTTTTGTAACATTTTAAATTATGATTCTTTGAACGTTGGTAATACATTTGTTTGTGACGTTATATTGATTATATTGAATTTCAGTTATTAAAGCGTTCTTTTTTCCTAATCTAAAAACGTTAAAATTAAACAAAAAATAAAGCCTTCCAATAAAGTTCGTAAAGCGTTGTATTTCTTTTTTACATTCATTACATCTTACATCATTAGCAGACGTTGCATTAAAACATTAGAGTAATGTTTCAATCCCGTTTTTTATGACGTTATATCGCCGATACTGTGAAACGTTACTAAACATTAATTAATATTGTTCTACTGACGTTTACTTTAGAAACGTTCAAACCAGTTGTTCCAAGAACGTCAGCTGAACCACATGAATCAACGTTATTTCCCAAGGCTGGTCAGACAACATAAAAACGTCAATTAATTATGTTCTTTTAACGTAACTATTGTAGCGTTTTAACTTGTGATTCTTTGAACGTTAGTGATACATTAGACTAATGTTTCAACTCCGTTTTTTATGACGTTATATCGTTGATACTGTGAGGCGTTACTAAACATTAGTTAATATCGTTCTACTGAGGTTTACTTTAGAAACGTTCAGATTGGTTGTTCCAAGAACGTCAACTGAATCACCGGATTCAAAGTTATTTGTCAAGCCTGGTCAGAAAAACTGTAGACGTTAGGAAATTATGCACTTCTAACTTAACTTTTGTAACATTTTAAATTATGATTCTTTAAACGTTGGTAATATATTTGTTTGTGACGTTAAATTGATTATATTGAATTTCCGTTTTTAAAACGTTCTGTTTTCCTAATCTTAAACCTTATAATAAAACGAAAAATAAAAACTTCCAATATAGTTCGTAAAACGCTGTATTTATATTTTACATTCTTTACATCTTACATTATTAGCAAACGTTGCATTTAAACATTAGATGAATGTTCCAACCATGTTTTTGTTTGACGTTATACCCTCGGTACCGTGAACCGTTGCTAAACATCAATTAATATTATTCTACTGACGTTTACTTAAGAAACGATCAGATTAGTTGTTCCAAGAACGTCAGCTGAACCACCTGATCAACGTTATTTCCCAAGCCTGGTCAGACAACCTAAAAACGTCAGTAAATTATGTTCCTCTAACGTAACTTCTGAAGCGTTTTAACTTATGATTCTTTGGACGTTAGTAATACATTAGACTAATGTTTCAACTCCGTTTTTTATGAAGTTATATCTTTGATACTGTGAGGCGTTACTAAACATTAGTTAATATCGTTCTACTGACGTTTACTTTAGAAACGTTCAGAATGGTTGTTCCAGGAACGTCAACTGAACCACCCGATTCAACCAAAAAACGTCAATTAATTATGTTCTTCTAACGTAACTATTGTAGCGTTTTAACTTATGATTCTTTGAACGTTAGTAATACATCAGACTAATGTTTCAACTCCGTTTTTTATGACGTTTTATCGTTGATACTGTGAGGCGTTACTAAACATTACTTAATATCGTTCTACTGACGTTTACTTTAGAAACGTTCAGATGGGTTGTTCCAAGAACGTCAGCTGAACCACCTGATCAACGTTATTTCCCAAACCTGGTCAGACAACCTAGAAACGTCAGTAAATTATGTTCTTTTAACGTAACTATTGTAGCGTTTTAACTTGTGATTCTTTGAACGTTAGTAATACATTAGACTAATGTTTCAACTCCGTTTTTTATGACGTTATATCGTTGATATTGTGAGGCGTTACTAAACATTAGTTAATATCGTTCTACTGACGTTTACTTTAGAAACGTTCAGATTGGTTATTCCAAGAACGTCAACTGAATCACCGGATTCAACGTTATTTGTCAAGCCTGGTCAGAAAAACTGTAGATTCTTTGAACGTTGGTAATATATTTGTTTGTGACGTTAAATTGATTATATTGAATTTCCGTTTTTAAAACGTTCTGTTTTCCTAATCTTAAAACGTTAAAATAAAACGAAAAATAAAAACTTCCAATATAGTTCGTAAAACGTTGTATTTATATTTTACATTCTTTACATCTTACATTATTAGCAAACGTTGCATTTAAACATTAGATGAATGTTCCAACCATGTTTTTGTTTGACGTTATACCCTCGGTACCGTGAACCGTTGCTAAACATCAATTAATATTATTCTAATATTAACTTATGATTCTTTGAACGTTAGTAATACATCAGACTAATGTTTCAACTCCGTTTTTTATGACGTTATATCGTTGATACTGTGAGGCGTTACTAAACATTACTTAATATCGTTCTACTGACGTTTACTTTAGAAACGTTCAGATTGGTTGTTCAAAGAACGTCAGCTGAACCACCTGATCAACGTTATTTCCCAAACCTGGTCAGACAACCTAGAAACGTCAGTAAATTATGTTCTTCTAACGTAACTATTGTAGCGTTTTAACTTATGATTCTTTGAACGTTAGTAATACATCAGACTAATGTTTCAACTCCGTTTTTTATGACGTTATATCGTTGATACTGTAAGGCGTTACTAAACATTAGTTAACATCGTTCTACTGACGTTTACTTTAGAAACGTTCAGATTGGTTGTTCCAGGAACGTCAAATGAACCACCCGATTCAACCTAAAAACGTCAATTAATTATGTTCTTCTAACGTAACTATTTTAGCGTTTTAACTTATGATTCTTTGAACGTTAGTAATACATCAGACTAATGTTTCAACTCCGTTTTTTATGACGTTATATCGTTGATACTGTAAGGCGTTACTAAACATTAGTTAACATCGTTCTACTGACGTTTACTTTAGAAACGTTCAGATGGGTTGTTCCAAGAACGTCAACTGAATCACCGTCAAGCCTGGTCAGAAAAACTGTAGACGTTAGTAAATTATGTACTTCTAACGTAACTTTTGTAACATTTTAAATTATGATTTTTTGAACTTTGGTAATATATTTGTTTGTGACGTTAAATTGATTATATTGAATTTCCGTTTTTAAAACGTTCTGTTTTCCTTATCTTAAAACGTTAAAATAAAACGAAAAATAAAAACTTCCAATATAGTTCGTAAAACATTGTATTTATATTTTACTTTCTTTACATCTTACATTATTAGCAAACGTTGCATTTAAACATTAGATGAATGTTCCAACCATGTTTTTGTTTGACGTTATACCCTCGGTACCGTGAACCGTTACTAAACATCAATTAATATTATTCTACTGACGTTTACTTAAGAAACGTTCAGATTAGTTGTTCCAAGAACGTCAGCTGAACCACCTGATCAACGTTATTTCCCAAGCCTGGTCAGGCAACCTAGAAACGTCAGTAAATTATGTTCTTCTGACGTAATTTCTGAAGCGTTTTAACTTATGATTCTTTGAACGTTAGTAATACATTAGACTAATGTTTCAACTCCCTTTTTTATGAAGTTATATCGTTGATACTGTGAGACGTTACTAAACATTAGTTAATGTCGTTTTATTGACGTTTACGTTAGAAACGTTCAAATTAGTTGTTCCAAGAACGTCAACCGAACCACCTGATTCAATATTATTTGTCAAGCCTGGTCAGACAAACTTTAAAAGTAAGTAAATTATGTTTTTCTTACGTAACTTTTGTAGCATTTTAACTTATGATTCTTTGAACGTTAGTAATATATTTTTGGTGAAGTTATAATTATTATTATTGATTACATTGAATTTCAGTTTTTAAAACGTTCTGTTTTCCTAATCTTAAAACGTTAAAATTAAACGAAAAATAAACCCTTCCAGTAAAGTTCGTAAAACGATGTATTTCTACTTTACATTCTTTACATCTTACATCATTTGCAAACGTTGCATTAAAACATTAGATTAATGTTTCAACCCTGTTTTTATGACGTTATTTCGTCGATACTGTATACGTTACTAAACATCAATCAATATTATTCTACTGACGTTTACTTTAGAAATGTTCAAATCAGTTGTTCCGAGAACGTCAGCTGAACCACCTGAATCAATGTTATTTCCCAAATCTGGTCAGACAATTTATAGACGTCAGTAAATTATGTTCTTCTAACGTAACTATTGACTGTAGTGTTTTAGATCAATGTTTCAACCCCGTTTTTTTTAACCTTGTATCGCCGATACTGTGAGGGGTTGCTAAGCATTAATTAATATTGTTCTACTGACGTTTACTTTAGAAACGTTCAGATCAGTTGTTTCAAAAACTTCAGCTGAACCACCTAAATCAACGTTATTTCCTAAGCCTGGTCAGACGACCTGGCAACATCAGTAAATTTTGTTCTTCTAACGTAACTACTGTATAGCGTTTTGACTTATGATTCCCTGAACGTTAGTAATATATTTGTTTGTGACGTTATATTGATTATTGGATTTAGTTTTTAAAACGTTCTGTTTTCCTACTCTGAAAACGTTCATTTTTCCTAATCTAAAAACGTTGAAATTGAGTTCGTAAAATGTATTTTCATTTTACATCTTTTTTACATCTTACATCGTTAGCAAAAGTTGTATTAAAACATTAAATCAATGTTTCAAACCCGTTTGTTATGATGCTATATCGTTGATACTGTGAGGCGTTACCAAGCATTAATGATTTTCGTTCTAGCGACTTTTACTTTAGAAACGTTTGGATTACTTCTTCTTCCAAGAACATCAAATGAACCATTTAATTTAACGTTGGTTCCTAAGCCTGGTCACACAACCTGTAAACGTCAGTAAACTATGTTCGTCTAACATAACTTTCGTAGCGTTTTAGCTTATGATTCTTTGGGTGCCATTAATATATTTATTTGTGACGTTATAATATTGATTATTGTATTTTAGTTTTTAAAACGTTCTGTTTTTCTTTTCTAAAAACGTTGAAATTAAACGAAAATATAAACAGACTTACAATAAAATTCGCAAAACATATTTCCATTTTATGTCCCTTTTACATCATTAGCAAACGTTGCATTCAAACATACGATTAATGTTTTCACCCCGTACTAATATGACTTTATATCGTTGATACTGTGAAACGTTACAAAACATTAATTGATATCGTTTTAGTGACGTTTACATTAGGAACGTTCAGATTAGTTGTTCCAAGGACGTCAACTGATCCACCTGATTAAACGTTATTTCCCAAGCCTAATCAGACAACCTGTAAACGTCAGTAAATTATGTTCTTCTAACGTAACTTTCGTAGCGTTTTAGCTTATGATTCTTACAACGTTGGTAATATATTTGTTTGTGACGTTATATTGATTTAGCGTTTAGCTTATGATTCTTTGAACATTATTAATTTATTTGATTGTGACGTTATATTGATTATATTGAATTTTTGTTTTTAAAACCTTCTGTTTTTCTAATCTTAAAACGTTGAAATAAAGCCAAAAAAAAACCCCAAACGAACTTTCAATTGAGTTCGTAAAGCATTTTCCATTTCACATCCTTTTCCTGTAATTCAACAATGACCTGATGTTATTTTAATGTTCATTGGCAAACGTTGCATTGAATTATTGGACGTTATCAAACATTACGTAATATCGTTCTTGTGACGTTATATTTCCATGTTACATCGTTTTTGTTTTGTTTTTTGTTTTTGACGTTTTATCGTTGATACTGTGGGACGTTATTAAACATTAATTAGTATCGTTCTATTGACGTTTATTTTAGAAACATTCAGATTAATTGTTCAAAGAAAGTCAAATAAACAATCTGATTCAGGGTATTTCTCAAGACTGGTCAAACAACCTGTTACATCGTCAGTAAAGGTTGCATTAAAACATCAGATCAATGTTTAAAACCCGTTTTTTACGTTATATTGTTGGTACTTTGAGGCGTTACTAACCTCCCGCTAGGGTCCCTTGCAGAGAAGCGACGCTGGTTGTCGTTGGTCGACTTGCTCGAGAGAACGGGGCACTTGAGGAGGGGAACGTTGGCTCAAGCGAAGGACGGCTGCTCTGGCCGCCCCGCGCTTGATTACCGGTGAACGCCGACGCGGAGGCCTTCCCCTCGAGGTTCACCTTATATTTTTTTTTTTGGTTGATTTTATCGCAGTCGGAGAGGCGCCCG
Source organism: Patella ulyssiponensis (assembly GCA_963678685.1). Lineage (NCBI taxonomy): Eukaryota > Metazoa > Mollusca > Gastropoda > Patellidae > Patella > Patella ulyssiponensis. Next base: position 3,778,144 of record OY783226.1, read on the forward strand.
CCAGTTCGCTGTGGCTTTCAGCTCGGGAGTGCAGTAGGGCGGGGAAGCGCCTCCCCGGCCAACATTTTATAGCATTTTTTTGGAGTTTTTTGGTTTTTCTATAGGGTCGGGCGGGACCCGGTGCGCCGGGCCTGTTCTCAGGCACGGTCGACGGGATGCTGTCGGTGCTAGCGAGCCACGGGGCCGGGCTGCCCGTCTCGCAGAATTCGCCTCAAGGCAGTGCTGATCTCGGCAGACCGCCGCACTTGAAGAGGGAGGTGGTAGTAGCGCTTCTGAGTTCCCTCTGAATGGGACATCTGTGCCGCCAGATCGGCAGCCAGGGTCGGGTGCTGCTCGAGCATAGAGCACACGATGGACTTGCGTACGACCCGACTGTTAAACTTTTTCCCTAGGAAATTGCCGTAGCGGCTATTGAGCAATGCACCCATCTCGGAGGGCGTGTAAGGCAAGGCGGACCTGAACTTGATGAACAGCCTGTCCTCACGACTGTGTCTGGCCTGGGCCAGACAACGCATGAACTGGAAATACCGCATGATCTCGTCGTAGAACTTCTCCTCGAGGGGGAATTTAGCCGGGCCGGCGTAACCGGTCTTGTGCTTGTAGACTGAAACAACCCTGATCAATTCGCCGTCGGCGCCCGTCGACGGCACGGCATCCAAAAACTCGCCTACGGCCATGTTACAGACGGCCAGACTGCGCTGACCCGTGTTGATTAAGATCTGGGCGAAGAGGTAGGCCAGTACGGTGCGGAAGCGGACGGCGGTGATCTGAAGCGTGGCATCGGTGTCGATCCGCCCGAGTAGGTCTCGGGCGGTGGTTGTCACGTCGCAGCTGTCAATGTGAGCGACATCGGTGGCGGTGAGCAGCTTATCGCGCTGTTCCACTACGTGCCTGCGCTCACTAAACCTCTTACGCATAGATCGACCCCAGCGGGAGATTTTGGTCAGCCACAAGTCGTAACTGGCATCGACGACGTTCGACCGTTCTCGCAGAAATTCGATGAAGAGCCTGAGCGAGGACAGGTACGATTTTACGGTACCAACGGCCGCCTCCGAGGCGAGCATGGGTATCAGCCAGAGGTCTCGCGCCGCTCTGTGCGAGCCGAAGTCGGCAACGGGGTCCCAGTCCTTGGTGATCGCCTGCCATATACGCCAGACCTGCTTGACATGCTGGACTACGGCATAGCCACGTCGAGTGATGCCTTCGGAGAAAGCCACCTCCTTCCGGAAATTGGCCAAGAGACGCCTTGCGCTCGCAGTCAGGGGCGGCGAGGTGCAAGCCGGCTGGACGGGGGTAATAGGCTGGAGAGCCTCGGCCAAAGTCGACTTTTGCTCCTTGTGTAGCCGCAAGGCGCTTTGATAGCACGGGCAATTTCGTCCCGGATATTTGTGAAAATTTAACAAGTGAAGGTCCACTCGAGCCACGAGGGCATGGCAGTTTTCTACGGGGCACTCGTATCTGGCCGAGTTGCACTTGTACGTACGTATGCTCTTGGCAAGGGCATCCTGTCTGCACATGCCGTGCACTGCCCGATAGTGTCTCGCCAGTCGTACGACTGAAGCCTCACAGAGAGAGCACTGCCTACGCGGTCTGGTCATCGCGAGAGACTGACGGGGACAAGCCCGTTACCCGTGCCACAGCGCCACGACAGCATCCCGCCTAATGTTCGAACAGTTGCCCTTTAACAACATTAAGGGAGAGAATCTGGCCAGGGGAGGGAATAAGTAGGGCGACGCCGCTAACATCGCAACCCAGCGACGCCGGTCGAAGCGCAAGGGCGCATCGGGCGGGGAGACACACTCCCCGGCTGCCCCGCGCCAAAAGAACGCTGACAGCGGCCGAGTTCGGCTGAAAAATGAATGCAGGTCAACCCCCGTAATCGCATATGTTAATGAGCCGAGACATTTTCGCCACTCGGTTACCCGAGTGCGATAATACAATTACTAACGAAAATTTTTCATTCACCCGCCGGCGGTAGGGCAAACCACAGGGTCCCTGTCTAAGAGAAACGGAGGAAAGGCAGGGAATTTACAGCAGATCTGTTTGCACCAGACAGGCAGAGCTGTCCTCGTAAATTTTCTCGTCTTTCATCGGGGGCGGATCTCAGCGGGCAGGCCAAGTGGCTTAACCCGCAGACAGCCGATAGTTACGGCGGGCGAGAGACCGGGGAAAAGACACGCTGCACTTAGCTCGGCTTTTAGCATGGAGAATTATTTTTAAGGGGCGCCGAACGCATGTCACACATACACCGGTAGGAAGTTTTTGGTACGGCCGAGGGATTTCTCCTGTCTCGAGACGGCCGGTGCGCGGCTTTGCGCCCGAGTCGCGCTCTCGAGGAATTTCGGTGCATGTCCGTCTCGGAGTTGGCGGCCGGCCGAGTCGCGCTCTCGAGGAATTTCTACTGCCGAGAGCCCGTCTCGGAGTAGGGATAGAGGAGCGGACAAGGAGGCGGCCGCCGTTCCTCGAGACGGCCGGTGCGCGGCTTTGCGCCCGAGTCGCGCTCTCGAGGAATTTCGGCGGCCGCGAGCCCTTCTCGGAGTTGGGAGATGGCCGAGTCGCGCTCTCGAGGAATTTCTCCTGCCGGCCGCCGCCGAGAGCCCGTCTCGGAGTTGGGAGAGAGGAGAAGGCCGCCGTTCCTCGAGACGACCAGTGCGCTCTCGGGGAATTGGGAGAGAGAAGCGGGGAAGGAGGCGGCCGCCGTTCCTCGAGACGGCCGAGTCGCGCTCTCGAGGAATTTCTCCTGTCGGCCGCCGCCGAGAGCCCGTCGCGGAGTTGGGAGAGAGGAGGCGACCGCCGTTCCTCGAGACGGCCGGTGCGAGGAATTTCGGTGCCTGTCCGTCTCGGAGTTGGCGGCCGGCCGCAATGCCCTTCTCGGAGTTGGGAGAGAGAAGCGGGGAAGGAGGCGGCCGCCGTTCCTCGAGACGGCCGAGTCGCGCTCTCGAGGAATTTCTCCTGTCTCGAGACGGCCGGGCCGCAATGCCCTTCTCGGAGTTGGGAGAGAGAAGCGGGGAAGGAGGCGGCCGCCGTTCCTCGAGACGGCCGAGTCGCGCTCTCGAGGAATTTCTCCTGCCGGCCGCCGCCGAGAGCCCGTCTCGGAGTAGGGAGAGAGGAGCGGACAAGGAGGCGGCCGCCGTTCCTCGAGACGGCCGCCGTTCCTCGAGACGGCCGAGTCGCGCTCTCGAGGAATTTCTCCTGCCGGCCGCCGCCGAGAGCCCGTCTCGGAGTAGGGAGAGAGGAGCGAACAAGGAGGCGGCCGCCGTTCCTCGAGACGGCCGCCGTTCCTCGAGACGGCCGAGTCGCGCTCTCGAGGAATTTCTCCTGTCTCGAGACGGCCGGGCCGCAATGCCCTTCTCGGAGTTGGGAGAGAGGAGCGGGGAAGGAGGCGGCCGCCGTGCCTCGAGACGGCCGAGTCGCGCTCTCGAGGAATTTCTCCTGTCTGTCGGCCGTCTCGGAGTGACAGAGAGAAGCGGGGAAAGAGGATTCGCCGCCGAGTCGCGCGCTCGAGGAAATTCTCCTGTCTCGAGACGGCCGGGCCGCAATGCCCTTCTCGGAGTTGGGAGAGAGAAGCGGGGAAGGAGGCGGCCGCCGTTCCTCGAGACGGCCGAGTCGCGCTCTCGAGGAATTTCTCCTGCCGGCCGCCGCCGAGAGCCCGTCTCGGAGTAGGGAGAGAGGAGCGGACAAGGAGGCGGCCGCCGTTCCTCGAGACGGCCGGTGCGCGGCTTTGCGCCCGAGTCGCGCTCTCGAGGAATTTCGGTGTTGGAGACGGCCGTGGCTGCCGTTCGTCGAGACTTGGCGGCCGAGTCGCGCGCTCTCGAGGAATCTCTCCGGCCGGCCGGCCGCGAGCCCTTCTCGGAGTTGGGAGACGGCCGAGTCGCGCTCTCGAGGAATTTCTCCTGCCGGCCGCCGCCGAGAGCCCGTCTCGGAGTTGGGAGAGAGGAGAAGGCCGCCGTTCCTCGAGACGGCCGGTGCGCTCTCGAGGAATTGGGAGAGAGAAGCGGGGAAGGAGGTGGCCGCCGTTCCTCGAGACGGCCGAGTCGCGCTCTCGAGGAATTTCTCCTGCCGGCCGCCGCCCAGAGCCCGTCTCGGCCGCCGTTCCTCGAGACGGCCGGTGCGAGGAATTTCGGTGCCTGTCCGTCTCGGAGTTGGCGGCCGGCCGCAATGCCCTTCTCGGAGTTGGGAAAGAGAAGCGGGGAAGGAGGCGGTCGCCGTTCCTCGAGACGGCCGAGTCGCGCTCTCGAGGAATTTCTCCGGCCGGCCGGCCGGGAGTTCCTCCAGGCGGCCGAAGCGTTCCTCGGCTCGAGTCGCGCTCTCGAGGAATTTCTCCTGTCTCGAGACGGCCGGGCGGCAATGCCCTTCTCGGAGTTGGGAGAGAGAAGCGGGGAAGGAGGCGGCCGCCGTTCCTCGAGACGGCCGAGTCGCGCTCTCGAGGAATTTCTCCCGTCTCGAGACGGCCGGGCCGCAATGCCCTTCTCGGAGTTGGGAGAGAGAAGCGGGGAAGGAGGCGGCCGCCGTTCCTCGAGACGGCCGAGTCGCGCTCTCGAGGAATTTCTCCTGCCGGCCGCCGCCGAGAGCCCGTCTCGGAGTAGGGAGAGAGGAGCGGACAAGGAGGCGGCCGCCGTTCCTCGAGACGGCCGAGTCGCGCTCTCGAGGAATTTCTCCTGCCGGCCGCCGCCGAGAGACCGTCTCGGAGTAGGGAGAGAGGAGCGAACAAGGAGGCGGCCGCCGTTCCTCGAGACGGCCGCCGTTCCTGAGACGGCCGAGTCGCGCTCTCGAGGAATTTCTCCTGTCTCGAGACGGCCGGGCCGCAATGCCCTTCTCGGAGTTGGGAGAGAGGAGCGGGGAAGGAGGCGGCCGCCGTTCCTCGAGACGGCCGAGTCGCGCTCTCGAGGAATTTTTTCCTGTCTGTCGGCCGTCTCGGAGTGACAGAGAGAAGCGGGGAAAGAGGATTCGCCGCCGAGTCGGCCGGGCGAAGAGACGGCCGTGGCTGCCGTTCGTCGAGACTTGGCGGCCGAGTCGCGCGCTCTCGAGGAATCTCTCCGGCCGGCCGGAGCGAACAAGGAGGCGGCCGCCGTTCCTCGAGACGGCCGCCGTTCCTGAGACGGCCGAGTCGCGCTCTCGAGGAATTTCTCCTGTCTCGAGACGGCCGGGCCGCAATGCCCTTCTCGGAGTTGGGAGAGAGGAGCGGGGAAGGAGGCGGCCGCCGTTCCTCGAGACGGCCGAGTCGCGCTCTCGAGGAATTTCTCCTGTCTGTCGGCCGTCTCGGAGTGACAGAGAGAAGCGGGGAAAGAGGATTCGCCGCCGAGACGGCCGGGCGAAGAGACGGCCGTGGCTGCCGTTCGTCGAGACTTGGCGGCCGAGTCGCGCGCTCTCGAGGAATCTCTCCGGCCGGCCGGCCGCGAGCCCTTCTCGGAGTTGGGAGACGGCCGAGTCGCGCTCTCGAGGAATTTCTCCTGCCGGCCGCCGCCGAGAGCCCGTCTCGGAGTTGGGAGAGAGGAGAAGGCCGCCGTTCCTCGAGACGGCCGGTGCGCTCTCGAGGAATTGGGAGAGAGAAGCGGGGAAGGAGGCGGCCGCCGTTCCTCGAGACGGCCGAGTCGCGCTCTCGAGGAATTTCTCCTGCCGGCCGCCGCCCAGAGCCCGTCTCGGCCGCCGTTCCTCGAGACGGCCGGTGCGAGGAATTTCGGTGCCCGTCCGTCTCGGAGTTGGCGGCCGGCCGCAATGCCCTTCTCGGAGTTGGGAGAGAGAAGCGGGGAAGGAGGCGGTCGCCGTTCCTCGAGACGGCCGAGTCGCGCTCTCGAGGAATTTCTCCGGCCGGCCGGCCGGGAGTTCCTCCAGGCGGCCGAAGCGTTCCTCGGCTCGAGTCGCGCTCTCGAGGAATTTCTCCTGTCTCGAGACGGCCGGGCCGCAATGCCCTTCTCGGAGTTGGGAGAGAGAAGCGGGGAAGGAGGCGGCCGCCGTTCCTCGAGACGGCCGAGTCGCGCTCTCGAGGAATTTCTCCTGTCTGTCGGCCGTCTCGGAGTGACAGAGAGAAGCGGGGAAAGAGGATTCGCCGCCGAGACGGCCGGGCGAAGAGACGGCCGTGGCTGCCGTTCGTCGAGACTTGGCGGCCGAGTCGCGCGCTCTCGAGGAATCTCTCCGGCCGGCCGGCCGCGAGCCCTTCTCGGAGTTGGGAGACGGCCGAGTCGCGCTCTCGAGGAATTTCTCCTGCCGGCCGCCGCCGAGAGCCCGTCTCGGAGTTGGGAGAGAGGAGAAGGCCGCCGTTCCTCGAGACGGCCGGTGCGCTCTCGAGGAATTGGGAGAGAGAAGCGGGGAAGGAGGCGGCCGCCGTTCCTCGAGACGGCCGAGTCGCGCTCTCGAGGAATTTCTCCTGCCGGCCGCCGCCCAGAGCCCGTCTCGGCCGCCGTTCCTCGAGACGGCCGGTGCGAGGAATTTCGGTGCCCGTCCGTCTCGGAGTTGGCGGCCGGCCGCAATGCCCTTCTCGGAGTTGGGAGAGAGAAGCGGGGAAGGAGGCGGTCGCCGTTCCTCGAGACGGCCGAGTCGCGCTCTCGAGGAATTTCTCCGGCCGGCCGGCCGGGAGTTCCTCCAGGCGGCCGAAGCGTTCCTCGGCTCGAGTCGCGCTCTCGAGGAATTTCTCCTGTCTCGAGACGGCCGGGCCGCAATGCCCTTCTCGGAGTTGGGAGAGTGAAGCGGGGAAGGAGGCGGCCGCCGTTCCTCGAGACGGCCGAGTCGCGCTCTCGAGGAATTTCTCCTGTCTGGAGCCCGTCGCGGAGTTGGGAGAGAGGAGGCGGCCGCCGTTCCTCGAGACGGCCGGTGCGAGGAATTTCGGTGCCTGTCCGTCTCGGAGTTGGCGGCCGGCCGCAATGCCCTTCTCGGAGTTGGGAGAGAGAAGCGGGGAAGGAGGCGGTCGCCGTTCCTCGAGACGGCCGAGTCGCGCTCTCGAGGAATTTCTCCGGCCGGCCGGCCGGGAGTTCCTCCAGGCGGCCGAAGCGTTCCTCGGCTCGAGACGGCCGAGTCGCGCGCTCTCTCGAGGAATTCCCGCCGGACGTTCGACCGCCCCTGGCCGGCAGACGCGTCGATTGATCTCGACGAAAGTTGCTGGAACGAGGGTCCCTGGCCAGCAAGAACGCCGAGAGATGAGTGTGGAAGGCCAGAAAAGCCTTGGAAAGCCAAAAAATTGTGTCGAAACCTACTTTATGCACGGTGGTATACCTTTCCGACGAGTGCGAAACACTAGTATAGGAGGTAGGTGAGAGGGACCGTACCTGGTACGGTGCATGTGTATACCTTTCAAACGAGTGCGTTTTCTCTTACAAGGGACCACCCCGAGGCGGATGGCATTATCCCATTCCGCGGCCAGAAGAGTACAAGCGGAAATTTGGTCAAGCGAGCGTCCCTAGGCGAGCGAAGCGAGTTTCTGGAGGCCCTGCCGGAGAGAGGGGAGAGCGGTATATACAGACTGGAATTTCTCGGGACGGGCGAGGCGTGGGTCGTCGGCCGAGAGAGAGGGAGAGAGAGCGGTACCGGCCGAGCCTCGAGACGGTAGGTGCGTGGCTTCACAGCCGAGTCGCGCTCTGGAGGAATTTCTCCTGCCTGCCCGCCGGAGGCAAGAGACGGGCGAGGCTACCGTTCCCCGAGACGGCCGACACGTGGCTTTCAGGCCGATTCACGCTCTCGAGGAATTCCTCCTGCCAGACGGTCGATGCGTGGCTTCACAGCCGAGTCGCGCTCTGGAAGAATTTCTCCGGCCGGTCGAGTCCCCGTTTCGGCCGAGGCTGTGGGCGCGCCCGGAAAAACCTCGAGACGGTCGAAACGTGGGTCGTCGGCCGAGAGAGAGGGAGAGCGAGCGGTCTGGAGGAATTTATCCTGCCTGCCCGCCGGCCGGTCGGCCGAGTCCCCGTTTCGCAGTGCCGGAGAGATGCGGGGCAAGAGACGGGCGAGGCTACCGTTGCCCGAGACGGTGGCTTTCAGGCCGATTCACGCTCTCGAGGAATTCCTCCTGCCACCTGAGCGCCCGTCTGGCAGTGGAAGAGAGAAACGGTGGAAGCGGCGCCCGAGACGGTCGATGCGTGGCTTCACAGCCGAGTCGCGCTCTGGAAGAATTTCTCCGGCCGGCCGAGTCCCCGTTTCGGTCGAGGCTGTGGGCGCGCCCGGAAAAACCTCGAGACGGTCGAAACGTGGCTTCACAGCGGAGTCGCGCTCTGGAGGAATTTCTCCTGCCGGCCGGGCGGCCGGCCGAGTCTGTCGTTCCTCCACACGGCCGATGCGTGGCTTCTCGGCCACGTCGCGCTCTCGAGGAATTCCCTGCGTCCCTCTCGGCCGCCGGAACGAGGGTCCCTGGCCAGCATTAACACAAAGAGATGAATTTGAAAGTTTGGAAAGCGCAAAATTTTAGACGAAACCTATTTTACACGGTGGTATATCAGGTGGCCAAGAGTGACCGAACATGGCACGGTGCATATTTATACCTTTCAAACGAGTGCGTTTTCTCTTACATGGAGGGTGACGCTCCGCTAGTCCTTGGCGGGTCAGAGAACTTCGGCGGAAATTGGTCAGGCGAGTTTCTGGAGACAAGCGCTTCGCGGTGGAAGGTTGGCCGGTCTCCTCTTGCTCGGTGCGTACACGGCGGTTGAGTGAAGGCTAGGGAGTGTGTGTTCGTGCAGCTCCCGGCTACCCTTCTCGTCACCGTCGACGCGCCGCTTGCTGGAGGGGAAGGATGGCACCCGAGACCGCTTACCCGCTCGCTCTGTTCTCTCGCGCCGCGCTCGTTCTTCGCCGGTTCTCTCTCACAGGCATCGAAGCGGTCGGAAGGCGGGGGATCGTTTAGCCCGATCTCTCGTCCAGTCACCGCGCACTCTTTCCTCGTACGATCCAAGACCCGATGGAGACGGTGGAGCCAGGCCGAAGCCCCGGGGACGACGACTCCTCGGCGCCCGGCCACAGCTCGCGGCGGTCGGCGGGGTGCGGAGATTGAGTTCTCCCTTCCTCCCGGCAGACCCGAAACGTTCCGGTGTACGCTTACACGGCGGGACAGGCTGGCTCGTCCGATTGTCAAATCAGCGAGTCTCGACTACTCCCGATTCGCGGCGTGCGGCGTGCTCGAGTTCCGTCTCTTGCCCGTCCTCTCGCCCGTCTCGGCCCAACCTCGGTTCTTCCGTACGCCTAGCGCGAGCGAGCGAGCGAGCGAGCGAGCGAGCGAGGGAATCGCCCGACGACTTGGCGGTCTTCGGGTCTCCTTCCTCCTCCTCCTCCTCCTCCTCTTCGTCTGGGATTGCGCAGCGAACGAGGCCGGCGGTGTTCAGTCCTGGCTACTGTCCTCTCGCTCGGTCGCCCCCCAGCTCGCCCCCGCTCTTCGGTTGCTCAACCACCTCCCCTTCCCGGGGGGGGAGGGACGTTCGGCAAAGGGAGACGGGTGCCTGCGACTGGGGGCGTTTACTCGTGGTTCTCTCTCGAACTCGTGAAGGCTATCTGGTTGATCCTGCCAGTGATCATATGCTTGTCTCAAAGCTTAAGCCATGCAAGTCTAAGTTCAGGCTCGTCCCTTTCCAGGAGCGAGTCGAAACTGCGAACGGCTCATTAGTCAGATACGGTTCCTTGGCGAAAAGCGGGTTGGTTTAATGGATAACTGTGGTAATTCTAGAGCTAATACATGCAACACACCGTGGTCCCCCCCTCTTCGGAACAAGGGGGGAAACGGCATTTATTCTCTGGACCAGACCGCCCTAGCCTGCGAAGCTACCGTGAAAAGTAGCGACGGGGCGAAGCGAGAGGTGTTGAAATCCGAATAACTGTGCCGATCGCGGGGTCTTTCCGGGCCCCCGACGACTTTGCCATGAAGTGTCTTCTGGCCATCAATTTGCGATGGTCGGCGACCTGCCTACCACGGTGTTGGACGGGTAACGGGAATAGGTTCGATTCCGGAGAGGGAGCCTGCGAAACGGCTACCACCTCCAAGGAGGGCAGCAGGCGCGCAACTTACCCAATCCCGACACGGGGAGGTAGTGACGAAATAACCGTGGCCGGGGCCCCCCTTTCGTGTCGCCGCGGGCGGAATGAGCGCAACTTAAAAAAAGCTGTCGCGAGGAGCTATTGGAGGGCAAGCCTGGTGCCAGCAGCCGCGGTAATTCCAGCTCCAATAGCCTATATCGGAGTTGCTGCGGTTAAAAGCTCGTCGTTGGATCTCGGAGACGGCACGGTCAGGGATAGCGATACGCTGCGGACCCGATCGGAGAATTCTTGGCCGCTCCTAACTGGTGAGCGGGGCGAGGCGGACTTGACCGTCCTGCGTCGCTTTCTCTCCTTCCGGGGGAGATCCCGCCACAATTTATGTCTACCTTGAAAAAATTAGAGTGCTAAAGGCAGGCTAACCCGAGCCTGAATATTTCGTGCATGGAATAAGCGGGGAGGCTCTATTCCGGAGGGCGGTCCGGCCGACTTGTTTGACGTTGCCTCCCTGTCGGTCTCGCCGGAGAGCTAGGATTCGAGAGGAACGGTGGGGGGCGAGCGTACCGGGCGGGGAGAGGTGAAATTTTGTGATCCGCTCGAGACGACTCGAAGCGAAAGCGCTGGCCCCGGACGTCTTCCTTAATCCAGAACGAAGGTGGGTGGAGCAAAGACGATCAGATACCGTCGTAGTACCGACGGTAAACGCTGCCGACCGGGCCGCGGACGAGGAACGAGAACAGCGGTTATGGACCCGTTCGTGGCGGCTTCGGGCAACCTGAGAGTTTACGGGTTCCGGGGGGTAGTATGGTCGCAAGGCTGAAACTTGAAGGAATTGACGGAAGGGCACCACAAGGAGTGGAGCCTGCGGCTTAATTTGACTCAACACGGGGCAACTTACCCGGTCCGGACATCGTCAGGATTGACAGACGCTCGTGCAGTTCTTTCTCGATTCGATGGGTGGTGGTGCATGGCCGTTCGTGGCTGGTGAAGTGAAAAGTCTGGTTTATTCCGCTAACGGGCGAGGCCTCGCCCTTAACTAGTCGGCTCGTGGTTCTCGAATCTTAGTCTCCCCTCGTCGGGGAGCAGGGAGAACATCGGGCGAGTCGAAGCGGTCGTCGCTACTTCTTAGGGGGATCCCGAGCAAGCTTAAGCTAGGTGAGAGAGATCAATAACAGGTCAGTGATGCCCTTAGATGTCCGGGGCCGCACGCGCGCTACACTGAAGACGAAAGCGCGAGTGCCTACGGTCTTGGTTTGGTCAGGCCGGGAACCCGCCCCGAGAGGGGAGGTTGGGGCTGTTCCTTCGGGGGCAGTCTCGCCTAAAACGGGTAAACCGTGCCAATCGTCTTCGTGCTGGGGATCGGGGCTTGCAACTCAGCCCCGTGAACGAGGAATTCCGAGTAGGCGTCCGTCATCAGCTGGCGCCGATTAAGTCCCTGCCTTTTGTACACACCGCCCGTCGCTACCTCCGATAGAATGGCTCAGCGAGGCCGTTGGACTCGGGACTTGCATTTTGCAACGACCCAGGAAGGCGGTCGAGCTTAATCATTTAGAGGAAGTAAAAGTCGTAACAAGGTTTCCGTAGGTGAACCTGCGGAAGGATCATTACCGTACCCGCCGGTCTCCTCCTCGTCCTCGAGAGAGAGAGAGAGAGAGGCTAGACGAGAACTCCCCCGAAACCCACCGGTTTCACGGTCGCACCAACAGACGTTAGGAGGCACGTCCCGTGCTATCCAGTCTGCGGCGAGGTGTGTCGGGCCGCCCGACATGGCCTCGGCACGTCTTCTCTTTTATCGGTACGTGTTCACGACCCTTCTCGCGGCAGGCGCTCTGCCCCGCGCTGACGGGCACGTTCAAAGAGCCCCGGTCGTCAGCACCGGGCCGCCGTCCAACCGATTTTCACACGATGAAAGAGACACTGTCATTGCGCACCGTCGTGTTCGACGGTCCGCAGCTTATAGAGTACGGCCGTAGGCGTTGGATCACTCGGCTCGTGCGTCGATGAAGAGCGCGGCCTGACGCGTTAAGTGGTGTGAATTGCAGTGAAGATCATCGACGTCTCGAACGCACATGGCGGTCGCGGGCTCTCCCGCGGCCACGTTCGTCCGAGGGCCGACAGGTGAAACTTACCAAGACTGGGAGTCGCGGTCGCCTGCGAAGCCCCGTCTCCTCAAAGACAGACAGACGGAGGGGAGTGCCGGGACAGCACGGAAGGTATCACGGCGCCAAGCTCTCGCCTGGGACGAACCTTTGGCAGAACGAGCGGCGGCAGTGCCTTCCGGGTGCGTCCTCTCCGCCAATTCTTTCTATCACCGGCCTCGGATCGAGCGAGATTACCCGCTGAACTTAAGCATATCAGTAAGCGGAGGAAAAGAAACCAACCGGGATTCCCTCAGTAGCGGCGAGCGAAGCGGGAAGAGCCCATCGCCGAATCCCCCGTCGGTCAGCGGCGGCTCGGGAACTGTGGCGTAAGGGCCCGACTCGCCAGGTGTCTGACTGTCCGAGTAAGTCCCGCGGGACAGGTCTGCTCCCAGAGTGGGTGTGAGGCCTTTACCTCGGTCTGGGTCTTCTGCCTGGCGCAGTCGGTGCCCGAGAGTCGAGTTGCTTGGGATCGCAGCTCAAAGTGGGTGGTAGGCTCCATCCAAGGCTAAATACAGGCACGAGTCCGATAGCGAACAAGTACCGTGAGGGAAAGTTGAAAAGAACTTTGAAGAGAGAGTTCAAGAGACCGTGAAAGCGCCTACGGGCAAACGGGTGGAACCGCCGGTGCGATCAGCGGGATCCAGCTCGCCGGGTAGGCGGCTCCTCGTGCGTTCGGGACCTGTTCTTCTCGGAGGACGGGCTCGGTCGACCGAGAGGGTTCGTCCCCGTCGGTGTATCTTCCGCTGCGTCGCGAGTCGCGACCGGCTCGGAGTGCTTCGTCTCGGCTGGAGTCAGGCAAGGGCCGCGTCTCTCGGGACGCTGAAACCCCCGTCTGCACTGGTCGGTTCTAGGGCGAACGTAGCTCCGGGCCGAGGAACGGCCCCGTCCTCGCTCCCGACCCAGTCCCCCAGCGCCGTCGCGGCCGCCTTGACTGCCTCCCGTAGGCTTAACAGTGCAAGTGCGGTCGCTCGGTCTACGTTGGCGGGGCGGCGGGCACTGGAGGGCGGTCTAGAGGGTCCGCGGCTGGCCGTGGCGGCACTCTTCCCGACCCGTCTTGAAACACGGACCAAGGAGTCTAACGTGAGCGCGAGTCACAGGGAAAAACACTCCCTTGGGCGCAGTGAAAGCGACGTGGTCCGATCCTCTCTCTGGCGAGCGAGGCGCAGGACCGGCCCGTCGGGGGTTGTTACGGCCTCGGTGGAGCGAGAGCGCTCGCGTTGGGACCCGAAAGATGGTGAACTAGGCCCGAGCCGGATGAAGCCGACAGAAATGTCGGTGGAGGTCCTAAGTGGTTCTGACGCGCAAATCGATCACGAGACTTGGGTTTAGGGGCGAAAGACTAATCGAACCATCTAGTAGCTGGTTCCCTCCGAAGTTTCCCCCAGGATAGCTGGCGCTCGCCGCGACAGTTTCGTCCGGTAAAGCGAATGACTAGAGACATCCGTGCCGAAAGGGCGTGGAGCTATTATCAAACTTTGAACGGGCGACGAGGGGTGTCTTCCGCTCGATCTGGGAGGCTGGACCCCCGCAGAAATGTACGAGTGCCAAGTGGGCCACTTTTGGTAAGCAGAACTGGCGCTGTGGGATGAACCAAACGCCGGGTTAAGGCGCCCGATCGTCACGCTCAGCAGAACCCACAAAAGGCGTCCATCGGTAAAGACAGCAGGACGGTGACCATGGAAGTCGGTACCCGCCAAGGAGTGTGTAACAACTCACCTGCCGAATTGGTGGGCCCTGAAAATGGATGGCGCTATAGCGTGCAGCCTACACCCGGCCGTCTCGGCAAATTCTCTCCGGCCCGCCGGGGGGACAGACCGAAGCCGAGACGAGTAGGAGGGTCGCCGCGGTCAGCGCCGAAGCCTTAGACGCGAGTCTGGGTGTAGCGGCCGCGGGTGCCGATCTTGGTGGTAGTAGCAAATATTCGAGCGAGAACCTCGAAGGCCGAAGTGGAGAAGGGTTCCGCGTTGCTCCTTCGATCGGCCGCGGGTTAGTCGGTCCTAAGGCCTGGGAGAAATCCTACGGGAAGCCAGACATTTTTGGACGGAGGGGTCTGGCACGGGGCCGAAAGGGAAACGGGTTAGTATTCCCGTACCCGAAGGTGGAGCATAAGCGGCGACGCAAGGAAGGTCGGAAACGCCGTCGGGAGAGTCGAGAAGAGTTAACTTTTCTTTTTGAGGTGCGCTCGCTGACCCTGGAAGCGGTTCTGCCGGAGATAGGGAGCGAGAGCAATCAACTTTATCCGCAAAGCCGGCTCCAGCGGGGGCCTGTTCGGCTACGGCTCGACGGTCCTTGAAACTCCGACGGCTAATCTCAAAGACAACCTCTTTTACGCTCTTGCCTCGGGCCGTACCTTAATCCGCCGCAGGTCTCCAAGGTTCGCAGCCTCTGGTCGATAGAACAATGTAGGTAAGGGAAGTCGGCAAAATGGATCCGTAACTTCGGGAGAAGGATTGGCTCTGAGGGCCGGGCGGCCCGCTGCTAGCTCGGAAAGGGGAATCCTAGGGCGGGAGTCCGCCAGGTGGCATATTATGTTGGGCGCACCTGAACGACGACCGCTCTACCCCCGGATGGGCAGGTGGACGTGAGCGGCGCGGGGCTATCCCCGAACCCGCTCGCGGCACGGGCGCCACGAACGGCTCGATCAGAACTGGCACGGTCCGGGGGAATCCGACTGTTTAGTAAAAACATAGCGTCTCGAAGGCCGGAGATCGGTGTTGACGGGACGTGATTTCTGCCCAGTGCTCTGAATGTCACGGTGAAGAAATTTACGGAAGCGCGGGTAAACGGCGGGAGTAACTATGACTCTCTTAAGGTAGCCAAATGCCTCGTCATGTAATTAGTGACGCGCATGAATGGATTAACGAGATTCCCACTGTCCCTATCTACTATCTAGCGAAGCCACAGCCGGAGGAACGGGTCCGGGGCTGTCAGCGGGGAAAGAAGACCCTGTTGAGTTTGGCTCACGATTGGCTTTGTCGGGCGAGAGCGCGGGTGTAGCCTAGGTGGGACTGCCTCGCGGCGCAAGTGAAAGACCACTACCGCGTTCCTCGTTCGACTCACTCGGTGATAACCACAGGAGCGGCCGCACTCGGGGCGGCGTCGGCGAGCTCGAGGGGCTAAGCGAGGAATTCATTTACCTCGCGAGGGTGTTCGAGGACAGATTCAGTTTTGAGCTTAACTGGGGCGGTGTGCCCGCGAAACGATAGCGCGGGCGCCCCAAGGCCAGCCTCACAAGGGACAGAAACCCTTGGTCGAGCGAAAGGGCAAATGCTGGCTTGAGGATGCTTTTCAGTAGGAGGTATCCATGTGAAAGCACGGCCTATCGATCCTTTTGTGTCGCCCCTCGGGCGACGATGGGAGAGCCCAATTTACTGCTTCCCGCAAGAGGTGTCAGAAAAATTACCACAGGGATAACTGGCTTGTGGCAGCCAAGCGTTCTTAGCGACGTTGCTTTTTGATCCTTCGATGTCGGCTCTTCCTATCATTGCGAAGCAGAATTCGCCAAGCGTTGGATTGTTCACCCACCAACAGGGAACGTGAGCTGGGTTTAGACCGTCGTGAGACAGGTTAGTTTTACCCTACTGGTAGGGAAATAATTCGAGCGGGTACGAGCGGGTAGGGCCGACTAGTACGAGAGGAACGTTGGCCCGGGATTGAAAGCGTTGGTGCTTGGTGGTGACTGCCATTGGCGCTTTGCCTTTGTCCCCGGGCGTACGGCTGAACGCCTCTAAGCCGGAATCCCATCCCACGACGTCCGCGTCTGCCTCTCGTTGTCCGGCAAAGGAACGATTAGGCCCCGCGTCGCCCTCCCGGGGCGGAACGGGGTGGTGTGTGTCCGACCTGTGTGTTTCGGCAGGTGTCTTTCGAAGGCAGGTAAATCTGCTTGCAGACGACTTGGGTTTGTGCGAGTCGGGGTGTCGTACTCGGTCGAGCGGCCTGTTGTGGTTGCGAGGCGTTGAGACTTGTCCCTCGACTAGGAGATTTGTCCGCGGTAGACGGACTGAGCTCTCGGTTTTGCCCGCCCCTTGCGACGCCGCAAGAGATTTACCCGCAAAAGACGGGTAGAGCTCTGCGCGGCGCACGGGGCGGGAGAGAGAGAGCGAGAGAGAGAGAGAGAGAGCCCGAGAGGGCCGAGCGCAGACAAAATACGTCTGGGGTCGAGACCCTTCCCGCGGGCGAGATCACACGGTGTCGTCAACGGGTTTCGGTTCTGGGAGTGCGCTTCCGCCGCAGGGGCGAGAGGGGCTGTCGTCGTCGACTGACATCGAGCACCGCCCGGTGCCAAGGTAAGGCTAGGAAAATCATCTTCGGTGGCCGTCGTCAACAGACAAGGGAAATGTGCCGTCGGCCAAAGACAGGCTGGGGAAAGTGTCGGTGGCCGACCCGCAGTCGAGAGATGGCCTGTGGCGGCAGAGAAATCTGACGTCGGCCAGTGACAGGGAGGAAGGTGTCAGAGGCCGACCCGCGATCTGCCGTCGGCCAGTGACGGGTACGAGAAATTGTCGATGGTCGACCCGAGACGTCGGCCAGTGACTCGGAGTGCCTCTCCTCGTTAGGTCGGCCACGACAACGAGGAAGGTGTCAGAGGGGCCGGCCTGCGATCTGCCGTCGGCCAGTGACGGGCACGAGAAATTGTCGATGGTCGACCCGAGACGTCGGCCAGTGGCCCGTAGTGCCTCTTCTCGTTAGGTCGGCTACGACCAGGCGTCGCCCAGAGGTGGTCGGCGAGGCACAGGTTGCTGCCACGTGCCCGCTACCGCCACTCTCGTTAACAGGTGACGGGACTCTAACCTCCCGCTAGGGTCCCTTGCAGAGAAGCGACGCTGGTTGTCGTTGGTCGACTTGCTCGAGAGAACGGGGCACTTGAGGAGGGGAACGTTGGCTCAAGCGAAGGACGGCTGCTCTGGCCGCCCCGCGCTTGATTACCGGTGAACGCCGACGCGGAGGCCTTCCCCTCGAGGTTCACCTTATATTTTTTTTTTTGGTTGATTTTATCGCAGTCGGAGAGGCGCCCGCCAGTTCGCTGTGGCTTTCAGCTCGGGAGTGCAGTAGGGCGGGGAAGCGCCTCCCCGGCCAACATTTTATAGCATTTTTTTGGAGTTTTTTGGTTTTTCTATAGGGTCGGGCGGGACCCGGTGCGCCGGGCCTGTTCTCAGGCACGGTCGACGGGATGCTGTCGGTGCTAGCGAGCCACGGGGCCGGGCTGCCCGTCTCGCAGAATTCGCCTCAAGGCAGTGCTGATCTCGGCAGACCGCCGCACTTGAAGAGGGAGGTGGTAGTAGCGCTTCTGAGTTCCCTCTGAATGGGACATCTGTGCCGCCAGATCGGCAGCCAGGGTCGGGTGCTGCTCGAGCATAGAGCACACGATGGACTTGCGTACGACCCGACTGTTAAACTTTTTCCCTAGGAAATTGCCGTAGCGGCTATTGAGCAATGCACCCATCTCGGAGGGCGTGTAAGGCAAGGCGGACCTGAACTTGATGAACAGCCTGTCCTCACGACTGTGTCTGGCCTGGGCCAGACAACGCATGAACTGGAAATACCGCATGATCTCGTCGTAGAACTTCTCCTCGAGGGGGAATTTAGCCGGGCCGGCGTAACCGGTCTTGTGCTTGTAGACTGAAACAACCCTGATCAATTCGCCGTCGGCGCCCGTCGACGGCACGGCATCCAAAAACTCGCCTACGGCCATGTTACAGACGGCCAGACTGCGCTGACCCGTGTTGATTAAGATCTGGGCGAAGAGGTAGGCCAGTACGGTGCGGAAGCGGACGGCGGTGATCTGAAGCGTGGCATCGGTGTCGATCCGCCCGAGTAGGTCTCGGGCGGTGGTTGTCACGTCGCAGCTGTCAATGTGAGCGACATCGGTGGCGGTGAGCAGCTTATCGCGCTGTTCCACTACGTGCCTGCGCTCACTAAACCTCTTACGCATAGATCGACCCCAGCGGGAGATTTTGGTCAGCCACAAGTCGTAACTGGCATCGACGACGTTCGACCGTTCTCGCAGAAATTCGATGAAGAGCCTGAGCGAGGACAGGTACGATTTTACGGTACCAACGGCCGCCTCCGAGGCGAGCATGGGTATCAGCCAGAGGTCTCGCGCCGCTCTGTGCGAGCCGAAGTCGGCAACGGGGTCCCAGTCCTTGGTGATCGCCTGCCATATACGCCAGACCTGCTTGACATGCTGGACTACGGCATAGCCACGTCGAGTGATGCCTTCGGAGAAAGCCACCTCCTTCCGGAAATTGGCCAAGAGACGCCTTGCGCTCGCAGTCAGGGGCGGCGAGGTGCAAGCCGGCTGGACGGGGGTAATAGGCTGGAGAGCCTCGGCCAAAGTCGACTTTTGCTCCTTGTGTAGCCGCAAGGCGCTTTGATAGCACGGGCAATTTCGTCCCGGATATTTGTGAAAATTTAACAAGTGAAGGTCCACTCGAGCCACGAGGGCATGGCAGTTTTCTACGGGGCACTCGTATCTGGCCGAGTTGCACTTGTACGTACGTATGCTCTTGGCAAGGGCATCCTGTCTGCACATGCCGTGCACTGCCCGATAGTGTCTCGCCAGTCGTACGACTGAAGCCTCACAGAGAGAGCACTGCCTACGCGGTCTGGTCATCGCGAGAGACTGACGGGGACAAGCCCGTTACCCGTGCCACAGCGCCACGACAGCATCCCGCCTAATGTTCGAACAGTTGCCCTTTAACAACATTAAGGGAGAGAATCTGGCCAGGGGAGGGAATAAGTAGGGCGACGCCGCTAACATCGCAACCCAGCGACGCCGGTCGAAGCGCAAGGGCGCATCGGGCGGGGAGACACACTCCCCGGCTGCCCCGCGCCAAAAGAACGCTGACAGCGGCCGAGTTCGGCTGAAAAATGAATGCAGGTCAACCCCCGTAATCGCATATGTTAATGAGCCGAGACATTTTCGCCACTCGGTTACCCGAGTGCGATAATACAATTACTAACGAAAATTTTTCATTCACCCGCCGGCGGTAGGGCAAACCACAGGGTCCCTGTCTAAGAGAAACGGAGGAAAGGCAGGGAATTTACAGCAGATCTGTTTGCACCAGACAGGCAGAGCTGTCCTCGTAAATTTTCTCGTCTTTCATCGGGGGCGGATCTCAGCGGGCAGGCCAAGTGGCTTAACCCGCAGACAGCCGATAGTTACGGCGGGCGAGAGACCGGGGAAAAGACACGCTGCACTTAGCTCGGCTTTTAGGATGGAGAATTATTTTTAAGGGGCGCCGAACGCATGTCACACATACACCGGTAGGAAGTTTTTGGTACGGCCGAGGGATTTCTCCTGTCTCGAGACGGCCGGTGCGCGGCTTTGCGCCCGAGTCGCGCTCTCGAGGAATTTCGGTGCATGTCCGTCTCGGAGTTGGCGGCCGGAGAGAAGCGGGGAAAGAGGATTCGCCGCCGAGACGGCCGGGCGAAGAGACGGCCGTGGCTGCCGTTCGTCGAGACTTGGCGGCCGAGTCGCGCGCTCTCGAGGAATCTCTCCGGCCGGCCGGCCGCGAGCCCTTCTCGGAGTTGGGAGACGGCCGAGTCGCGCTCTCGAGGAATTTCTCCTGCCGGCCGCCGCCGAGAGCCCGTCTCGGAGTTGGGAGAGAGGAGAAGGCCGCCGTTCCTCGAGACGGCCGGTGCGCTCTCGAGGAATTGGGAGAGAGAAGCGGGGAAGGAGGCGGCCGCCGTTCCTCGAGACGGCCGAGTCGCGCTCTCGAGGAATTTCTCCTGCCGGCCGCCGCCCAGAGCCCGTCTCGGCCGCCGTTCCTCGAGACGGCCGGTGCGAGGAATTTCGGTGCCCGTCCGTCTCGGAGTTGGCGGCCGGCCGCAATGCCCTTCTCGGAGTTGGGAGAGAGAAGCGGGGAAGGAGGCGGTCGCCGTTCCTCGAGACGGCCGAGTCGCGCTCTCGAGGAATTTCTCCGGCCGGCCGGCCGGGAGTTCCTCCAGGCGGCCGAAGCGTTCCTCGGCTCGAGTCGCGCTCTCGAGGAATTTCTCCTGTCTCGAGACGGCCGGGCCGCAATGCCCTTCTCGGAGTTGGGAGAGAGAAGCGGGGAAGGAGGCGGCCGCCGTTCCTCGAGACGGCCGAGTCGCGCTCTCGAGGAATTTCTCCTGTCTGGAGCCCGTCGCGGAGTTGGGAGAGAGGAGGCGGCCGCCGTTCCTCGAGACGGCCGGTGCGAGGAATTTCGGTGCCTGTCCGTCTCGGAGTTGGCGGCCGGCCGCAATGCCCTTCTCGGAGTTGGGAGAGAGAAGCGGGGAAGGAGGCGGTCGCCGTTCCTCGAGACGGCCGAGTCGCGCTCTCGAGGAATTTCTCCGGCCGGCCGGCCGGGAGTTCCTCCAGGCGGCCGAAGCGTTCCTCGGCTCGAGACGGCCGAATCGCGCGCTCTCTCGAGGAATTCCCGCCGGACGTTCGACCGCCCCTGGCCGGCAGACGCGTCGATTGATCTCGACGAAAGTTGCTGGAACGAGGGTCCCTGGCCAGCAAGAACGCCGAGAGATGAGTGTGGAAGGCCAGAAAAGCCTTGGAAAGCCAAAAAATTGTGTCGAAACCTACTTTATGCACGGTGGTATACCTTTCCGACGAGTGCGAAACACTAGTATAGGAGGTAGGTGAGAGGGACCGAACCTGGTACGGTGCATGTGTATACCTTTCAAACGAGTGCGTTTTCTCTTACAAGGGACCACCCCGAGGCGGATGGCATTATCCCATTCCGCGGCCAGAAGAGTACAAGCGGAAATTTGGTCAAGCGAGCGTCCCTAGGCGAGCGAAGCGAGTTTCTGGAGGCCCTGCCGGAGAGAGGGGAGAGCGGTATATACAGACTGGAATTTCTCGGGACGGGCGAGGCGTGGGTCGTCGGCCGAGAGAGAGGGAGAGAGAGCGGTACCGGCCGAGCCTCGAGACGGTAGGTGCGTGGCTTCACAGCCGAGTCGCGCTCTGGAGGAATTTCTCCTGCCTGCCCGCCGGAGGCAAGAGACGGGCGAGGCTACCGTTCCCCGAGACGGCCGACACGTGGCTTTCAGGCCGATTCACGCTCTCGAGGAATTCCTCCTGCCAGACGGTCGATGCGTGGCTTCACAGCCGAGTCGCGCTCTGGAAGAATTTCTCCGGCCGGTCGAGTCCCCGTTTCGGCCGAGGCTGTGGGCGCGCCCGGAAAAACCTCGAGACGGTCGAAACGTGGGTCGTCGGCCGAGAGAGAGGGAGAGCGAGCGGTCTGGAGGAATTTATCCTGCCTGCCCGCCGGCCGGTCGGCCGAGTCCCCGTTTCGCAGTGCCGGAGAGATGCGGGGCAAGAGACGGGCGAGGCTACCGTTGCCCGAGACGGTGGCTTTCAGGCCGATTCACGCTCTCGAGGAATTCCTCCTGCCACCTGAGCGCCCGTCTGGCAGTGGAAGAGAGAAACGGTGGAAGCGGCGCCCGAGACGGTCGATGCGTGGCTTCACAGCCGAGTCGCGCTCTGGAAGAATTTCTCCGGCCGGCCGAGTCCCCGTTTCGGTCGAGGCCGTGGGCGCGCCCGGAAAAACCTCGAGACGGTCGAAACGTGGCTTCACAGCGGAGTCGCGCTCTGGAGGAATTTCTCCTGCCGGCCGGGCGGCCGGCCGAGTCTGTCGTTCCTCCACACGGCCGATGCGTGGCTTCTCGGCCACGTCGCGCTCTCGAGGAATTCCCTGCGTCCCTCTCGGCCGCCGGAACGAGGGTCCCTGGCCAGCATTAACACAAAGAGATGAATTTGAAAGTTTGGAAAGCGCAAAATTTTAGACGAAACCTATTTTACACGGTGGTATATCAGGTGGCCAAGAGTGACCGAACATGGCACGGTGCATATTTATACCTTTCAAACGAGTGCGTTTTCTCTTACATGGAGGGTGACGCTCCGCTAGTCCTTGGCGGGTCAGAGAACTTCGGCGGAAATTGGTCAGGCGAGTTTCTGGAGACAAGCGCTTCGCGGTGGAAGGTTGGCCGGTCTCCTCTTGCTCGGTGCGTACACGGCGGTTGAGTGAAGGCTAGGGAGTGTGTGTTCGTGCAGCTCCCGGCTACCCTTCTCGTCACCGTCGACGCGCCGCTTGCTGGAGGGGAAGGATGGCACCCGAGACCGCTTACCCGCTCGCTCTGTTCTCTCGCGCCGCGCTCGTTCTTCGCCGGTTCTCTCTCACAGGCATCGAAGCGGTCGGAAGGCGGGGGATCGTTTAGCCCGATCTCTCGTCCAGTCACCGCGCACTCTTTCCTCGTACGATCCAAGACCCGATGGAGACGGTGGAGCCAGGCCGAAGCCCCGGGGACGACGACTCCTCGGCGCCCGGTCACAGCTCGCGGCGGTCGGCGGGGTGCGGAGATTGAGTTCTCCCTTCCTCCCGGCAGACCCGAAACGTTCCGGTGTACGCTTACACGGCGGGACAGGCTGGCTCGTCCGATTGTCAAATCAGCGAGTCTCGACTACTCCCGATTCGCGGCGTGCGGCGTGCTCGAGTTCCGTCTCTTGCCCGTCCTCTCGCCCGTCTCGGCCCAACCTCGGTTCTTCCGTACGCCTAGCGCGAGCGAGCGAGCGAGCGAGCGAGCGAGCGAGCGAGGGAATCGCCCGACGACTTGGCGGTCTTCGGGTCTCCTTCCTCCTCCTCCTCCTCCTCTTCGTCTGGGATTGCGCAGCGAACGAGGCCGGCGGTGTTCAGTCCTGGCTACTGTCCTCTCGCTCGGTCGCCCCCCAGCTCGCCCCCGCTCTTCGGTTGCTCAACCACCTCCCCTTCCCGGGGGGGGAGGGACGTTCGGCAAAGGGAGACGGGTGCCTGCGACTGGGGGCGTTTACTCGTGGTTCTCTCTCGAACTCGTGAAGGCTATCTGGTTGATCCTGCCAGTGATCATATGCTTGTCTCAAAGCTTAAGCCATGCAAGTCTAAGTTCAGGCTCGTCCCTTTCCAGGAGCGAGTCGAAACTGCGAACGGCTCATTAGTCAGATACGGTTCCTTGGCGAAAAGCGGGTTGGTTTAATGGATAACTGTGGTAATTCTAGAGCTAATACATGCAACACACCGTGGTCCCCCCCTCTTCGGAACAAGGGGGGAAACGGCATTTATTCTCTGGACCAGACCGCCCTAGCCTGCGAAGCTACCGTGAAAAGTAGCGACGGGGCGAAGCGAGAGGTGTTGAAATCCGAATAACTGTGCCGATCGCGGGGTCTTTCCGGGCCCCCGACGACTTTGCCATGAAGTGTCTGGCCCATCAATTTGCGATGGTCGGCGACCTGCCTACCACGGTGTTGACGGGTAACGGGGAATCAGGGTTCGATTCCGGAGAGGGAGCCTGCGAAACGGCTACCACCTCCAAGGAGGGCAGCAGGCGCGCAACTTACCCAATCCCGACACGGGGAGGTAGTGACGAAAAATAACGTGGCGGGGCCCTTTCGTGGTCGCCGCGGGCGGAATGAGCGCAACTTAAAAAAGTGTGCGAGGAGCTATTGGAGGGCAAGCCTGGTGCCAGCAGCCGCGGTAATTCCAGCTCCAATAGCCTATATCGGAGTTGCTGCGGTTAAAAAGCTCGTCGTTGGATCTCGGAGACGGCACGGTCGGGTGCGATACGCTGCGGACCCGATCGGAGAATTCTTGGCCGCTCCTAACTGGTGAGCGGGGCGAGGCGGACTTGACCGTCCTGCGTCGCTTTCTCTCCTTCCCGGGGGAGATCCCGCCACAATTTATGTCTACCTTGAAAAAATTAGAGTGCTAAAGGCAGGCTAACCCCGAGCCTGAATATTTCGTGCATGGAATAAGCGGGGAGGCTCTATTCCGGAGGGCGGTCCGGCCGACTTGTTTGACGTTGCCTCCCTGTCGGTCTCGCCGGAGAGCTAGGATTCGAGAGGAACGGTGGGGGGCGAGCGTACCGGGCGGGGAGAGGTGAAATTTTGTGATCCGCTCGAGACGACTCGAAGCGAAAGCGCTGGCCCCGGACGTCTTCCTTAATCCAGAACGAAGGTGGGTGGAGCAAAGACGATCAGATACCGTCGTAGTACCGACGGTAAACGCTGCCGACCGGGCCGCGGACGAGGAACGAGAACAGCGGTTATGGACCCGTTCGTGGCGGCTTCGGGCAACCTGAGAGTTTACGGGTTCCGGGGGTAGTATGGTCGCAAGGCTGAAACTTGAAGGAATTGACGGAAGGGCACCACAAGGAGTGGAGCCTGCGGCTTAATTTGACTCAACACGGGGCAACTTACCCGGTCCGGACATCGTCAGGATTGACAGACGCTCGTGCAGTTCTTTCTCGATTCGATGGGTGGTGGTGCATGGCCGTTCGTGGCTGGTGAAGTGAAAAGTCTGGTTTATTCCGCTAACGGGCGAGGCCTCGCCCTTAACTAGTCGGCTCGTGGTTCTCGAATCTTAGTCTCCCCTCGTCGGGGAGCAGGGAGAACATCGGGCGAGTCGAAGCGGTCGTCGCTACTTCTTAGGGGGATCCCGAGCAAGCTTAAGCTAGGTGAGAGAGATCAATAACAGGTCAGTGATGCCCTTAGATGTCCGCGGCCGCACGCGCGCTACACTGAAGACGAAAGCGCGAGTGCCTACGGTCTTGGTTTGGTCAGGCCGGGAACCCGCCCCGAGAGGGGAGGTTGGGGCTGTTCCTTCGGGGGCAGTCTCGCCTAAAACGGGTAAACCGTGCCAATCGTCTTCGTGCTGGGGATCGGGGCTTGCAACTCAGCCCCGTGAACGAGGAATTCCGAGTAGGCGTCCGTCATCAGCTGGCGCCGATTAAGTCCCTGCCTTTTGTACACACCGCCCGTCGCTACCTCCGATAGAATGGCTCAGCGAGGCCGTTGGACTCGGGACTTGCATTTTGCAACGACCCAGGAAGGCGGTCGAGCTTAATCATTTAGAGGAAGTAAAAGTCGTAACAAGGTTTCCGTAGGTGAACCTGCGGAAGGATCATTACCGTACCCGCCGGTCTCCTCCTCGTCCTCGAGAGAGAGAGAGAGAGAGGCTAGACGAGAACTCCCCCGAAACCCACCGGTTTCACGGTCGCACCAACAGACGTTAGGAGGCACGTCCCGTGCTATCCAGTCTGCGGCGAGGTGTGTCGGGCCGCCCGACATGGCCTCGGCACGTCTTCTCTTTTATCGGTACGTGTTCACGACCCTTCTCGCGGCAGGCGCTCTGCCCCGCGCTGACGGGCACGTTCAAAGAGCCCCGGTCGTCAGCACCGGGCCGCCGTCCAACCGATTTTCACACGATGAAAGAGACACTGTCATTGCGCACCGTCGTGTTCGACGGTCCGCAGCTTATAGAGTACGGCCGTAGGCGTTGGATCACTCGGCTCGTGCGTCGATGAAGAGCGCGGCCTGACGCGTTAAGTGGTGTGAATTGCAGTGAAGATCATCGACGTCTCGAACGCACATGGCGGTCGCGGGCTCTCCCGCGGCCACGTTCGTCCGAGGGCCGGCAGGTGAAACTTACCAAGACTGGGAGTCGCGGTCGCCTGCGAAGCCCCGTCTCCTCAAAGACAGACAGACGGAGGGGAGTGCCGGGACAGCACGGAAGGTATCACGGCGCCAAGCTCTCGCCTGGGCCGAACCTTTGGCAGAACGAGCGGCGGCAGTGCCTTCCGGGTGCGTCCTCTCCGCCAATTCTTTCTATCACCGGCCTCGGATCGAGCGAGATTACCCGCTGAACTTAAGCATATCAGTAAGCGGAGGAAAAGAAACCAACCGGGATTCCCTCAGTAGCGGCGAGCGAAGCGGGAAGAGCCCATCGCCGAATCCCCCGTCGGTCAGCGGCGGCTCGGGAACTGTGGCGTAAGGGCCCGACTCGCCAGGTGTCTGACTGTCCGAGTAAGTCCCGCGGGACAGGTCTGCTCCCAGAGTGGGTGTGAGGCCTTTACCTCGGTCTGGGTCTTCTGCCTGGCGCAGTCGGTGCCCGAGAGTCGAGTTGCTTGGGATCGCAGCTCAAAGTGGGTGGTAGGCTCCATCCAAGGCTAAATACAGGCACGAGTCCGATAGCGAACAAGTACCGTGAGGGAAAGTTGAAAAGAACTTTGAAGAGAGAGTTCAAGAGACCGTGAAAGCGCCTACGGGCAAACGGGTGGAACCGCCGGTGCGATCAGCGGGATCCAGCTCGCCGGGTAGGCGGCTCCTCGTGCGTTCGGGACCTGTTCTTCTCGGAGGACGGGCTCGGTCGACCGAGAGGGTTCGTCCCCGTCGGTGTATCTTCCGCTGCGTCGCGAGTCGCGACCGGCTCGGAGTGCTTCGTCTCGGCTGGAGTCAGGCAAGGGCCGCGTCTCTCGGGACGCTGAAACCCCCGTCTGCACTGGTCGGTTCTAGGGCGAACGTAGCTCCGGGCCGAGGAACGGCCCCGTCCTCGCTCCCGACCCAGTCCCCCAGCGCCGTCGCGGCCGCCTTGACTGCCTCCCGTAGGCTTAACAGTGCAAGTGCGGTCGCTCGGTCTACGTTGGCGGGGCGGCGGGCACTGGAGGGCGGTCTAGAGGGTCCGCGGCTGGCCGTGGCGGCACTCTTCCCGACCCGTCTTGAAACACGGACCAAGGAGTCTAACGTGAGCGCGAGTCACAGGGAAAAACACTCCCTTGGGCGCAGTGAAAGCGACGTGGTCCGATCCTCTCTCTGGCGAGCGAGGCGCAGGACCGGCCCGTCGGGGGTTGTTACGGCCTCGGTGGAGCGAGAGCGCTCGCGTTGGGACCCGAAAGATGGTGAACTAGGCCCGAGCCGGATGAAGCCGACAGAAATGTCGGTGGAGGTCCTAAGTGGTTCTGACGCGCAAATCGATCACGAGACTTGGGTTTAGGGGCGAAAGACTAATCGAACCATCTAGTAGCTGGTTCCCTCCGAAGTTTCCCCCAGGATAGCTGGCGCTCGCCGCGACAGTTTCGTCCGGTAAAGCGAATGACTAGAGACATCCGTGCCGAAAGGGCGTGGAGCTATTATCAAACTTTGAACGGGCGACGAGGGGTGTCTTCCGCTCGATCTGGGAGGCTGGACCCCCGCAGAAATGTACGAGTGCCAAGTGGGCCACTTTTGGTAAGCAGAACTGGCGCTGTGGGATGAACCAAACGCCGGGTTAAGGCGCCCGATCGTCACGCTCAGCAGAACCCACAAAAGGCGTCCATCGGTAAAGACAGCAGGACGGTGACCATGGAAGTCGGTACCCGCCAAGGAGTGTGTAACAACTCACCTGCCGAATTGGTGGGCCCTGAAAATGGATGGCGCTATAGCGTGCAGCCTACACCCGGCCGTCTCGGCAAATTCTCTCCGGCCCGCCGGGGGGACAGACCGAAGCCGAGACGAGTAGGAGGGTCGCCGCGGTCAGCGCCGAAGCCTTAGACGCGAGTGGTAGTAGCAAATATTCGAGCGAGAACCTCGAAGGCCGAAGTGGAGAAGGGTTCCGCGTTGCTCCTTCGATCGGCCGCGGGTTAGTCGGTCCTAAGGCCTGGGAGAAATCCTACGGGAAGCCAGACATTTTTGGACGGAGGGGTCTGGCACGGGGCCGAAAGGGAAACGGGTTAGTATTCCCGTACCCGAAGGTGGAGCATAAGCGGCGACGCAAGGAAGGTCGGAAACGCCGTCGGGAGAGTCGAGAAGAGTTAACTTTTCTTTTTGAGGTGCGCTCGCTGACCCTGGAAGCGGTTCTGCCGGAGATAGGGAGCGAGAGCAATCAACTTTATCCGCAAAGCCGGCTCCAGCGGGGGCCTGTTCGGCTACGGCTCGACGGTCCTTGAAACTCCGACGGCTAATCTCAAAGACAACCTCTTTTACGCTCTTGCCTCGGGCCGTACCTTAATCCGCCGCAGGTCTCCAAGGTTCGCAGCCTCTGGTCGATAGAACAATGTAGGTAAGGGAAGTCGGCAAAATGGATCCGTAACTTCGGGAGAAGGATTGGCTCTGAGGGCCGGGCGGCCCGCTGCTAGCTCGGAAAGGGGAATCCTAGGGCGGGAGTCCGCCAGGTGGCATATTATGTTGGGCGCACCTGAACGACGACCGCTCTACCCCCGGATGGGCAGGTGGACGTGAGCGGCGCGGGGCTATCCCCGAACCCGCTCGCGGCACGGGCGCCACGAACGGCTCGATCAGAACTGGCACGGTCCGGGGGAATCCGACTGTTTAGTAAAAACATAGCGTCTCGAAGGCCGGAGATCGGTGTTGACGGGACGTGATTTCTGCCCAGTGCTCTGAATGTCACGGTGAAGAAATTTACGGAAGCGCGGGTAAACGGCGGGAGTAACTATGACTCTCTTAAGGTAGCCAAATGCCTCGTCATGTAATTAGTGACGCGCATGAATGGATTAACGAGATTCCCACTGTCCCTATCTACTATCTAGCGAAGCCACAGCCGGAGGAACGGGTCCGGGGCTGTCAGCGGGGAAAGAAGACCCTGTTGAGTTTGGCTCACGATTGGCTTTGTCGGGCGAGAGCGCGGGTGTAGCCTAGGTGGGACTGCCTCGCGGCGCAAGTGAAAGACCACTACCGCGTTCCTCGTTCGACTCACTCGGTGATAACCACAGGAGCGGCCGCACTCGGGGCGGCGTCGGCGAGCTCGAGGGGCTAAGCGAGGAATTCATTTACCTCGCGAGGGTGTTCGAGGACAGATTCAGTTTTGAGCTTAACTGGGGCGGTGTGCCCGCGAAACGATAGCGCGGGCGCCCCAAGGCCAGCCTCACAAGGGACAGAAACCCTTGGTCGAGCGAAAGGGCAAATGCTGGCTTGAGGATGCTTTTCAGTAGGAGGTATCCATGTGAAAGCACGGCCTATCGATCCTTTTGTGTCGCCCCTCGGGCGACGATGGGAGAGCCCAATTTACTGCTTCCCGCAAGAGGTGTCAGAAAAATTACCACAGGGATAACTGGCTTGTGGCAGCCAAGCGTTCTTAGCGACGTTGCTTTTTGATCCTTCGATGTCGGCTCTTCCTATCATTGCGAAGCAGAATTCGCCAAGCGTTGGATTGTTCACCCACCAACAGGGAACGTGAGCTGGGTTTAGACCGTCGTGAGACAGGTTAGTTTTACCCTACTGGTAGGGAAATAATTCGAGCGGGTACGAGCGGGTAGGGCCGACTAGTACGAGAGGAACGTTGGCCCGGGATTGAAAGCGTTGGTGCTTGGTGGTGACTGCCATTGGCGCTTTGCCTTTGTCCCCGGGCGTACGGCTGAACGCCTCTAAGCCGGAATCCCATCCCACGACGTCCGCGTCTGCCTCTCGTTGTCCGGCAAAGGAACGATTAGGCCCCGCGTCGCCCTCCCGGGGCGGAACGGGGTGGTGTGTGTCCGACCTGTGTGTTTCGGCAGGTGTCTTTCGAAGGCAGGTAAATCTGCTTGCAGACGACTTGGGTTTGTGCGAGTCGGGGTGTCGTACTCGGTCGAGCGGCCTGTTGTGGTTGCGAGGCGTTGAGACTTGTCCCTCGACTAGGAGATTTGTCCGCGGTAGACGGACTGAGCTCTCGGTTTTGCCCGCCCCTTGCGACGCCGCAAGAGATTTACCCGCAAAAGACGGGTAGAGCTCTGCGCGGCGCACGGGGCGGGAGAGAGAGAGCGAGAGAGAGAGAGAGAGAGCCCGAGAGGGCCGAGCGCAGACAAAATACGTCTGGGGTCGAGACCCTTCCCGCGGGCGAGATCACACGGTGTCGTCAACGGGTTTCGGTTCTGGGAGTGCGCTTCCGCCGCAGGGGCGAGAGGGGCTGTCGTCGTCGACTGACATCGAGCACCGCCCGGTGCCAAGGTAAGGCTAGGAAAATCATCTTCGGTGGCCGTCGTCAACAGACAAGGGAAATGTGCCGTCGGCCAAAGACAGGCTGGGGAAAGTGTCGGTGGCCGACCCGCAGTCGAGAGATGGCCTGTGGCGGCAGAGAAATCTGACGTCGGCCAGTGACAGGGAGGAAGGTGTCAGAGGCGCCGGCCTGCGATCTGCCGTCGGCCAGTGACGGGCACGAGAAATTGTCGATGGTCGACCCGAGACGTCGGCCAGTGGCCCGTAGTGCCTCTTCTCGTTAGGTCGGCTACGACCAGGCGTCGCCCAGAGGTGGTCGGCGAGGCACAGGTTGCTGCCACGTGCCCGCTACCGCCACTCTCGTTAACAGGTGACGGGACTCTAAGCATTAATTATAATCGTTCTAGCGACTTTTACTTCAGAAACTTTGGGATTAGTTGTTCCGAGAACGTCAAATGAACCATCTGAGTCAACGTTATTTCCCAAGGCTGGTCAGACAACCTGTAAATGTGGGAGGTAAGGTCAAAACCAAAGGTTCGAACATTTACCTTGAAAAGGAAATTTTATTTCGGAGTCATTTTTCATTCAGTAGATTTGATGGTCATTTAATGTTCTTTTCACCCATGAATTTGACAGGTGTCACAGTAAGGTGGAGGAAAATTCATATTTATTTTCCATTTTTGAACAATTTTCAAGTTTGATATGACTTTGACCTCTGAGGTAAAATGCTTGGCGATGTTCTGGTTCACCGTGGACGATTTAGTTGGGATAGCCGGAGTCTTAAAGTTGTACCAATATTTGTCAACTTCGGTTACCAGGGGTGGGGGTGGGGATTTTATACCCCGGGAGATGTTTATGGTATAAGGACGGACTTTAACACCGTGGATCGGCTTCTCCGACATAATTTTCAGAAGTAGCCTGGATAGATGCGCCGTAAACTTAATTAGGGCTACCATTTTTTTTTCGAACTGGTTGCTCTTTGTGGCGCATATTTTATAAAGGGCATTTGTGACAGGTATCTACGTGGCTAAGTGGGTAAGGTGTTGGCTCGCTACCCTGGGGGTTGGGTGTTCGATCCCTGCATTGGCCGAGATTTTCCGACGTGGTTTCCCCTTGTCAATGATGCAGAACGGGAGGACCTGACAAGGGCAGCTGTCTTATTCAGATCGGACGAATAACCGAGGTCTCGTGTACACATTGGCGTGTGTAAAAGATCCCTTTTCAGTTGGAATTCGATATAAGAGTAGGCCGTAGCGCCACTGCCCGGGCAAAATTTCCCTCATGGCACACTGTATGGCGTATGCCCGTCTTCCATTAGCCAAGGTTAGGTGCAGAAAGTAGGACGTTAAACCCCAGTTCATTTTTGCCTTGACATCTGGGACATGCATCTACAAGACCTTTGCATTTTGAGATATAGCTAAACAAATAAAGGACCTAAAGCCAAGTTCAAGATCATTAAGGTCAAGGCCAAGGGGTGGAAAATTGACCTTGAAAAAAAAAGTTTTATTTCAAAGCCAGTTTAACTTATTTGACCTTGGCCCAGGACCTTAAGACAGTTCAGATGGGTTGAAAGTCATCTAATGTTCTTTTGAACCACGACCTTGAATTTAGTCAAACACCCACTCTTTAAGGTCTCAAATAAATGATCTATTTTTTTTTTGGGGGGGGGGATGTTTTCAAAAAGCAAATATTATTCAATTTTATCTCTAAAGTATTTTACGTTTTTTTTATTCTCTTACCCAACTTTGTTCAAGAAAAAAAAAGATCATGGAGTTCATCGTAAAATTATACCCACAAAGAGCCATTTTATTCAATTTTATCTCTAAAGTATTTTACGTTTTATATTCTATTACCCAACTTTGTTCAAGAAAAAAAATGTTCAAGATCATGGAGTTCATCGTAAAATTATACCCACAAATGGCTCTTTGTGGGTATAGGGTATAGAGATTAATATCACCGGAATATTAAAACAAAACGCTATTGGCAAAGAAATGTGATGGTTAGGTCATATTCACGGCTGAAAAATACCGAAGTGTACCGAATGGAGCTTTCATTCAAAATTCGCGCTATTTTTGTCACAGTCAACGAGGTACCGGTAAAGTCAAAGAAGATTTATTACTTATTAGACGGTGAGTACAATTTATGTTTTGTTAAATTATAAGTCATTGCAATAAGACTGAGGATGTTGTTAGTGTTTTTTTTTTACGTCTGCTTGTATAAACTTTGTTTGTTTGTGACCGTACACTGTAGTAACTAAGTAAGTCAGTAGACATAGCTAAACTTGCCCAGTTTAGCTAGACTATATGATTTAGTAGTATTATTATATAGGGTTACTTAAACTGGTCTAGATCTAATACGAATATTAATAGTTTGAAATCTATATAAACCCATAAACTGCCCATTTTTGTAGGTTGTTTGGAATGTTGAAAAGTCAATTTTGTTAATATTCATTGTTTAAATAAAAATTTCACAGAATTCTTAGAAGTTTTTACGAAAAAAAAAATTGGTTATGATCACCAGGTAGGGCCTACCAAAGTACCAATACCAATTTGCAGGCTAGGCCTATCCTATATCATGAGTCGCAGTCTTGTGTCGGTATTCAAATCGGTTCTCAATAAATTGTTAATTTTATATTAGCAAAGACTCTAAACTCAATATCATCCAAAATCTTCAACATTGAAAACACGAATTAATTGTCAGTTTAAATCAACATTGATGCTGTGATCTTATCGGAAAAAAGAGGGGTTGGGATGGGCTAGTGGTCTAGAGTGCCGCGCTTCGAACTTTAGCTGGCCGGTCACCTCTGGCTTGCGGCTGTGGTTCCAATCCCTGGTGTGAGTGTATGTGACATGGAGATAGTGGCGCCTTCTCAACCTCGTGGGTGTCCTCCGGGCACTCCGGTTTCCTCCCTCTGCTAAAGACCCCTACGCGCAAGCGAATTATTGAAATAAAATTGAAACCATGTGTAGGTCCCAGAATGACCTAGTTTGTGTCAAGTGGACGTTAAACCCCATTTCTCTCTCTCTTTATCGGAAAAAGATGGACTTCTGATATCCAATATTTTAAGACAAAATAAACATTTTACCATAATGCGTTTCAGCCACAGCTCTAGCAAGAGACTCGAGGAACGAGGCTAGAAAAACATTGCACCAAATCCAACGGCGTATGTGGACTGGAATAACTAGGCGCTAGAAATTTGCATTCGATTTAGACTGCTGGCTAATTTAGCTGAACTTTAAATTAGAGTAAAAACGGAAACCATTGAATGTAATCAGTTTCTACACATTCATATACTGTATTGTATGCGTTGCGTCCCACTTGTGTCAATTTCTAGGTCCCAAAAATTAGCGATTTAGCTACTTTAAATGCGATGATTTGCTTGACAAGATGACAATTAGTAATAGTAGGCCTACATGAAACCTATTGTACAGTACAGGCTAAAATTGTAAGTTTAACGTCCTACTGTTCTGCTCCTAAACTGGGCTACTGAAGACGGGCATACGCAATACACAGTGTGCTATGAGGGAAATTTTGCCAGGGCAGCGGCACTATGTCCTACCCTTAATATAGAATTCCAACTGCCAAGGGATCTTTTATGTGTACACGGGACCTCACTGGTTTTTTTGGTACCGTACTCCCATTGGAACAACTAGACAGCTGTTTATGTCAGGCCCTCAGTTCTGCATCACTGACCAGGGGAAACTACGACCTCCAGGCTAGCAAGCCGGCATCTTACCCACGTGATCCTCGGACGAGCTTCTTACTTGTAGATTGTTGTGTTGGTCTACTTTACTCTGGGGTGATGTGAAAGTTAGAGTTAAAGGTTCGCCAATATTAAGGCTAAGGGGGTCACAGTGGCTAAGTGGGTAAGATGGGAATCTATTAGTGAAGTACATGCTAAAAAGAGATATCGATAATCACTCCAGTAACAAGCTACATTTTGACACCAAAACACTGTTCATTATTGTGAATTTGTGAATTGGGTTTCATGTCCACAACAAATTTTAAAATTCAACAATTCGGACGTAAAAGTAAATATCTACTTCAGTGCACTACTCTGCCGCTCTAAAAATCTTTTTATTATACATTCAATTCCTTCTGACGTCATACATGTAGACTTCAACGATCCAGTCTAAGTCATTGGAATTCGATATAATAAGAGTACCGTAGGCTGTAGTACTTGCTGCTGTCTGAGCAAAATTTCTCTCATAGCACACTGTATGGCATACATGTTTGCCCGTCTGCATCTTCATAAGTCCAGTTTGGAGCAGAACAACAGTAGGACGTTAAACTCCATTTCATTTCATTGTGTCTAATGGCTCCTCCAAATTTGATTTCCAAATTCCCAAGTAATTTGTGAAGTTTTAACCAAATCCACTATTATTTCAACTTGTATCACAATTATTTACATGTAATCAAATGTTGGATAATATAAGCTTGCTGTTTTTTGTATGCACACATTTTGGAAGTTTCTCACATTTTCATTTGACCGGTATGTCATGTCGTCCACCTCACTTTTCCTGTGAGTGCTCTACAGGTCACAATTTTTATCCGTCATTTTCCAAAGATCTTGGTTTCTTTCGAAATTGGCATGTGACGCACGACGCACCACTTTAAAATATTGTTTATGGCCACTGATCGCACTGAAAAACACGTTTTTACTTTATATATAGCTGGACGTATATTGTCGTCCGTCCGTCCACAGTTGTTTGTGAACACTCTACAGGTCACAATTTTTATCCGATTTCAATGAAACTTGATAGTTTTATCATTCTGAGATCTTGGTTCTTTTCGACATAGGCATATATTGAATTGTAACTTCGTGGATTATGGGCCCTGATTATACGAAAAATCTTTGTTTTAGGTTGTGAACACTGTCTAGTTCCCAATTTGGAACCAATTTTGATGAAACTTGAAATTCCTCCTTATTACCCAGGCATGTTTTTTTCTGTTTTTTAACGGATTTCCGCGATATTACAGTCATCCACGGGTCATTCTTGTGATTCGTCTAAATTTGCAATAAAAAAAAATGGGGGGGGGGGGCTAATGCATGTCGGCCAAGTCTTAGTCTTTCTCCTCAAAAGAGAGAGAGAAATAAGGTTTACATGTAACATCCATTCGACACACACTTGGTCATTTCGGAACTAACATATGGTTTAATAATTTTTTAAATAATTCGCTTGCGCGTAGGGGTCTTTACCAGTGGGAGGACCCGGAGAAAATCCACCAGGTTGGACAGGCGACCCTACTCCTTAATGTCACGTACAACCAGGGCTTCGAAACCAGGCCATCTGACTCAATGACAGGCCTTTCTCCTGGAACCTGATGTTAACAGTAAACACAGTTTACTTCATTATCAAGGTTCTTGATGGTTATTACTGTCCTGGATAATGAAGAATCTGAGACTAATAATTGTCTAATGAAATTCCAAGAAATCATAATCCGCGGGAAATTGCCCTGTAGAGTTGTTTCGTGTCCGTGTGAGTTAATTCATAATACTTATCACGTCACTTATTGACTTTTTCTATGTGATTTAAAAAAAAAAAAACCCTTTGATTATCACTGTTAAACAGTAATGAAGGTTGAGTTAGAATTTTACGAAAATCGGACCAAAACTGCCGGACAAAATGATCACCACTTTTACCCGAAGAGTGTAAAAATATGTTATATCAAGGTTGTGGACCCTGTAGAGGTCACAATTTTAATGAAACTTGAAATGCATGTTTATTGTATAACCGAAAGATCTTTGGTCCTTTTGGTATTACGCATATTGGATCGTAGCTTCCTTAGGATATTTGCGCATATTTGATCGTAGCTTCCTGAATTATGGATTCTGATTGGCTGAAAAATGGCCTTTTTATACGCCCACATTGAAATGTGGTCGTATATTGTCGTCGCCCCTGTCCGTCCGTCCGTCCGTCCGTCGGTCCGTCGGTCCGGCGTCCACAATTGCTTGTGGACGCTCTAGAGGCTAAAGTTAATATCCGATTGACTTTAAATTTATACACAGTGTTTGAGGTCATGAGACGAAGAAGCCTATTGTTTTTCAGCGATTTCCGATAATAACTACCAGAGTTATGGCCCTTGATCACTTCAAAAAATCTTGTGGACGCTCTAGAGGCCAAAGTTAATATTCGATTGGCTTTAAATTTATACACAGTGTTTACGGTCATAAGACAAAGAAGCCTATCAATTTTCAGCGATTTCCGATGATTAGTGCCAGAGTTATGGCCCTTGATCACTTCAAAAAATCTTGTGGACGCTCTAAAAGCCAAAGTCAATATCCGATTGACCTTAAATTTATACACAGTGTTTAAGGTCATAAGAAGAAGAAGCCTATTGATTTTCAGCGATTTCCGATAATTAGTGCCAGAGTTATGGCCCTTGATCACTTCAAAAAATCTTGTGGACGCTCTAAAAGCCAAAGTTAATATCCGATTGACTTTAAATTTATACACAGTGTTTAAGGTCATAAGACGAAGAAGCCTATTGATTTTCAGCAATTTCCGATAATTAGTGCCAGAGTTATGGCCCTTGATCACTTCAAAAAATCTTGTGGACGCTCTAAAAGCCAAAGTTAATATCCGATTGACTTTAAATTTATACACAGTGTTTAATTAGTGCCAGAGTTATGGCCCTTGATCACTTCAAAAATCTTGTGAACGATCTAGAGGCCAAAGTTAATATCCGATTGACTTAAAATTCATACACAGTTTTTAAGGTCATAAGACGAAGAAGCCTATTGATTTTCAGCGATTTCCGATAATTAGTGCCAGAGTTATGGCCCTTGATCACTTCAAAAAATCTTGTGGATGCTCTAGAGGCCAAAGTTGATATCCGATTGACTTTAAATTTATACACAGTGTTTAAGGTTATGAGACGAAGAAGCCTATTGATTTTCAGCGATCTCTGATAATTATTGCCAGAGTTATGGCCCTTGATCACATCAAAAAATCCTGTGGACGCTCTAGAGGCCAAAGTTAATATCTGATTGACTTTAAATTTACACACACTGTTTAAGGTCATGAGACGAAGAAGCCTACTGATTTTCATTGATTTCAAATAATTACTTCCAGAGTTATCTCCCTTGATCACTTCAAAAAACCTTGTGACGCTACAGATGCCAAACTTATCATCCGTTTGACTTCAGATTGATACACAGAGTTTAAGGTGTTGAAACGCACAAGTATTTTGATTTTCAATGAATTTTGATAACAGAACAGCTAAATCCATGATGTTAAATGTTTCCTATACTAATTGATAGCGTGGGGCAAAACTTTATAAAAAGCAAACAAATTCTAATGATTTTCAGATAATTACATAATGAGTTGTTTCATTACCAAAAAAAGTAAAAATATGCGACAACCCTTGTTGACTGCCCGGACGATTTAGCTGCTGTGGGCGTATGTTTCGTTGCCTGGCAACCTATCTTTTAGATTGTGGTCCTTATGGAGTTCACAATTATTATCCGATTTAAAAAAACTGTTTAACTGTATCACTGATGAAACGAGTTCAAATTTCGTGAAAATCAGACCAATACTGCTGAAGACAAAATGGCCGCCGCTTGTACGCAAATAGTGTTAAAATATGATATCAAGGTTGTTTGTGGACCCTGTCACAATTTTAATCTGATTTTGATGAAACTTGAAATGCATCTTTATATTCCAAAGACTTCTAAGAGGTCACAATTATTATCCGATTTAAAAAAGCGTTCGAATATATCACTGTTTCACTGTTATGAAGGTTGAGTTCGAATTCCGTGAAAATTGACCAAAACTACCCGACAAAAAGGCTGCTCTGTCTACACCAATTGTGTAATACATAAAACCAAGATTGTGGACTCTCCAGAGGTCACAATTTTTATACGCCCACATTTTCATGTGGACGTATATTGTTGTCGCCCCTGTTCGTGCATCTGTCTACAATTGTTTGTGAACAGTCTACAGGTCACAATTTTTTATCCGATTTCAATGAAACTTAAAGTTACATTATGGGAGATAAGATAAAGAGATGGCAGTTCTCACTATAATAGTTAAAAACTAGATAGTGTAAAGGTAATTTGCTGAAAATTTTAGTCAAATTGATCCATTATTAGCCGAGAAAAAAGCGTTTGAAATATTCACATAGCCTCGGTCATCATTACTCAAATCATTAATATAAACAGCATAGTCTCGATTATCCACTTGATTGATTTAATTATCAACAGCCATTAAGCGGCATATAGGAATTCAATCCGCCAACATCGAAGGCTAGACTTGACTTTAAGAGTTTATTATGGTCTGGATATGTGAATTAATGTCTAATTGATTTTTTAGATAACATCTCAGGCCTAAAGAAAGACCTGTAATGAGCAGATTGTGCTCTTGCATAATGCTATTTTAAAATATAGGTTGATCAACCTAAGATCTTGGTTCCTTTCGATATTGGAATGTATCGGAGTGTAACTTCATGAATTATGGCCCCTGATTTTACGAAAAATCGCGTTTTTCGCTTGTGAACACTGTAGAGGTCCGATTTTGATGGAACTTGAAATGCATGTTTATAACCCAAAGATCTTGTTTCCTTTCTATATTTGCGTATTTCGGATTGTAACTTCCTGAATTATGGCCCTTAATTGTACGAAAAATCACCTGTTTTATCTTGTCTTTCTGGAGGCCAAAATTATTATCTGATTTTAAAAAAAGTCTGATTACATGTATATCACCATTACACCATAATGAAAGTTGAGTCCGAATTTCGCGAAAAATCAGACCAAAATTGCCGGACAAAATGGACCCCACTTGCACGCGATTAGTGTTAAAATATGGTATAACAAGGTTGTGGACCCTGTGTAGGTAACAATTTTAATCTGATTGTGAAAATTGATGCATGTTTATAACCTAAAGAGCTTGGTTCCTTTCGATATTTGCGCATATCAGATTCTAACTTCATGGATTATGGCCCCTGATTGTATGAAAAATCACGTTTTTCGCTTGTGAACATTGTTACGTAGAGGTCACAATTTTGATAAAACTTGAAATGCATGTTCATAACCCAAAGATCATGGTTCCTTTTGATATTTGCGCATATTGGATTGTAACTTCCTGAATTATAGCCCCTGATTGTACGCAAAATCGACTTTTTAAGCTTGTGGTCCCTCTAGAGGTCTCAATTATTATCCAATTTTAAAAAACGTTTGATTATGTCACCATTACACTGTAATGACGGTTGAGGTCGAATTTCGGACCAAATATGTCGGACAACATGACTGCCGCTAATACCCTGTAGATGTCACAATTTTAATCCATTTGATGAAATTTGAAATGTAAGTTTATAATCCAAAGTTTGTGGTTCCTTTCGATATTCGGGCACATTGGACCAAAACTTCCTGAATTATGGCCCCTGATTGTACGAAAAATCATGTTTTATACCTTGTGGACCCTATGGAGGTCACAATTTTATTCTGAATTAAAAAATAGGTTGCCAGGCAACGAAACATACGCCCACACAGCAGCCAAATCGTCCGGGCAGTCAACAAGAGTTGTTGCATTTTAAGTAATCATCAGAAAATCATAATTCAAACTCACCCATAACTACAGTGTAACTGTGATATAATCAAACGTTTTTTTAAATCAGATAATAATTGTGACCTCTAGAGGGACCACAAGCTAAAAAGGGTGATTTTTCGTACAATCAGGGGCCATGATTCAGGATGTTACGATCCGATATGGGCAAATATGCAATGGAACCAAGATCATTAGGTTATAAACATGTATTTCAAGTTTCATCAAAATCAGTTCAAAATTGTGACCTCTATAGGGCCCACAACCTTGATATAACATATTTTTACACAATTCGCGTACAGATGGCGGCCATTTTATCCGTCAACTCTGGTCTGATTTTCACAAAATTCAAATTCTCTCTTCATTACCATGAAACCGTGATATAATCAAACGGTTTTTTAAATCGGATAATAATTTTGACCTCCAGAGGGACCACAAGCTAACAAACGCGATTTTTCGGACAATCAGGGTACATAATTCAGGAAGTTATGATTCGATGGGCGCAAATATCGAAAGGAACCAAGATCTTTGGGTTATAAACATGCATGTCACGTTTCATCAAAATCGGTTCAAAATTGTGACCTCTATAAGGTCCACAACCTTTATATAACATATTTTCACACCATTCGCGTACAAACGGCGGCCATTTTGTCTTTCAATTTTGGTCCGATTTTCACGAAATTCGAACTCAACCTTCATAACCATGGATCGGTGATATAATCAAACGTTTTTTTTAAATCGGATAACAATTTTGACCTCCAGAGGGACCACAAGCTAAAAAGGGCAATTTTTCGGACAATCAGGGGCCATAATTCAGGAAGTTACAATCCGATGCGCGCAAATATCGAAAGGAACCAAGATCTTTGGGTTATAAACATACATGTCAAGTTTCATCAAAATCGGTTCAAAATTGTGACCTCTATAAGGTCCACAACCTTGATATAACATATTTTCACACTATTCGCGTACAAACGGCGGCCATTTTGTCCGTCAATTTTGGTCTGATTTTCACGAAATTCGAACTCAACCTTCATAACCATGGGACGGTGATATAATCAAACGGTTTGTTAAATCGGATAATAATTTTGACCTCCAGAGGGACCACAAGCTAAAAAGGGTGATTTTTCGGACAATCAGGGGCCATAATTCAGGAAGTGACGATCCG
The DNA here is from genome assembly GCA_963678685.1 of Patella ulyssiponensis. Classification (NCBI taxonomy): domain Eukaryota; kingdom Metazoa; phylum Mollusca; class Gastropoda; family Patellidae; genus Patella; species Patella ulyssiponensis. The sequence goes on from OY783226.1 coordinate 3,818,614, forward strand.
ATTGGCGCAAATATCGAAAGGAACCAAGATCTTTGGGTTATAAACATGCATTTGAAGTTTCATTCAAATCGGTTCAAAATTGTGACCTCTATAAGGTCCACAACCTTGATATAACATATTTTCACAATATTCGCGTACAAACGGCGGCCATTTTGTCCGTCAATTTTGGTCCGATTTTCACGAAATTCGAACTCAACCTTCATAACCATGGGACGGTGATATAATCAAACGTTTTTTTAAATCGGATAATAATTTTGACCTCCAGAGGGACCACAAGCTAAAAAGGGCGATTTTTCGGACAATCAGGGGCCATAATTCAGGAAGTTACGATCCGATTGGCGCAAATATCGAAAGGAACCAAGATCTTTGGGTTATAAACATGCATTTCAAGTTTCATTCAAATCGGTTCAAAATTGTGACCTCTATAAGGTCCACAATCTTGATATAACATATTTTCACACTATTCGCGTACAAATGGCGGCCATTTTGTCCGTCAATTTTGGTCTGATTTTCACGAAATTCGAACTCAACCTTCATAACCATGGGACGGTGATATTATCAAACGGTTTTTTAAATCGGATAACAATTTTGACCTCCAGAGAGACCACAAGCTAAAAAGGGCGATTTTTCGGATAATCAGGGGCCATAATTCAGGAAGTTACGATCCGATTGGCGCAAATATCGAAAGGAACCAAGATCTTTGGGTTATAAACATGCATTTCAAGTTTCATTCAAATCGGTTCAAAATTGTGACCTCTACACTGTTCACAAGCTAAAAAACTTGATTTTTCGTACAATCAGGGGCCATAACCCATGAAGTTACGGTCCGATACATGCCAATATCGAAAGGAACCGAGATCTTAGGGTGATAAACGTATATTTTAAGTTTCATTGAAATCGGATAAAAATTGTGACCTGTAGACTGTTCACAAACAATTGTGGACGGACGGACGGACGGACGGACGGACGGACGGACGGACAGGGGCGACGACAATATACGTCCACATGAAAATGTGGGCGTATAAAAAATGTTTGACTGTATCCTGTTACACATTAATGATGGATGATTTTGAATTTCTTGAAAATTGATAATTGAACAGCTAAAACCATAATATACTATTCAAAAAAAGTAGGGGATATTTGATTTTTAAGTGTAATTAAAGTCACCTAATGAAACTGACGAAGAAACAAATGACAAAATGAAATGAAGTTCACATTCATCGATTTATTCCAAATGATCGTTAGACTAAGTAAGGCACAGACTGACCATTATAAGGGTAAAATGATACCCGGGGTCAAACAGCAAAGTTACCACAGCATCACAACAAAGTCAGTAACGGGTAAATCCTCCTCTGTTTGCCAAACAAGCATTGATCCGACGTGGCATACTCCTAATGAGACGTCTAAGGTCATTTTGGTCCAGATTGTCCCATTCCTGTTGCAACGCAGCAGCAAGTTCTTGGACATTGGCAGGACGTCGTTGACGTAACCTCTGTCCAAGCATGTCACAGACATGCTCGATGGCGGAGAGGTCGGGACTCAGTGCTGGCCAAGGTAATGTGGTGATGTTCTGTTGTTGGAGGTAACCTGTAACGATCCTGGCCCTGTGACATCTTGCGTTGTCATCCTGGAAGATGAAACGGCGGCCATGACGTCGTGCAAACGGCACAACATGGACTGCCAAGATGTTGTCCCGGTAGTACTGGCCTGTAACACGCCCTGCAACAACATGTAAAGCCGTTCTTCCAGCAACAGTGATGCCTCCCCACACCATAACAGAACCACCCCCAAATCGATCATGTCTGATGACGTTAACGTCTTGGAAGCGCTCGTTTCGACGACGAAGCGCTCGTTTCGACGACGCCACACCCTCTTACGTCTGTCCAAAAAATCAACAGTGAACCTTGACTCATCTGAAAACATCACATTGCTCCAGCGTCGATTATCCCAGTGTTGACGATCCCTACACCAACGACGTCTTGCCTGAATGTGATGATCTCTCAAACAAGGGATCACGCGAGGACGTCGGGCGCGAAGGTGACCCCTATGCAGTCGATTCCGAATCGCCTGGCCACTCACTCTCACACCAGTGTCTGTTTGAAGACAAGCGCTGATCTGATTTGCTGTGATGACACGATTTCTCAAGGCCAAGGTACGGATAAATCGATCCTGGGCTTGAGTTGTCGCCCTTGGTCGACCTGAGCGTGGTCTGTCCTGTACAGATTGTGTATCACGGTATCTGGACCATAGTCTGCTTATGACAGACTGAGAAACATTCATCGTCCGCGCCACAACCGCCTGTGTTGTGCCGATCTGTAGCATGCCAAGGGCACGTAACCTTTCATTTTGGGTAAGCCGACGCATATCAAAATTTGTTTTCTGGTCATTTAAAACAATTAAACTGATGTTTCCACCCAGGAATTCAATGCCACAATAACTGTAACATTCAAAGTCAGAGTCGTGCAAATCTTGGGTTGGACCCCCATGATGATCCCAAGCATCACCTGCATTCCATGCGGTAGCTATTGGTGCGTTTGGGCGTCACATGTAACTGGAAATGTTTCTTCTGTCAGGTTCTATAGTGACTTTTTTCGTAGTCATTTGCATATTTTAGTATTATGCCCCCAAAATCAAATATCCCCTACTTTTTTTGAATAGTATATTAAATGTTTCGTATACTAAACGTTAGCATGGGGCAGAACTTTTATAAAAACCAAACAAATTCTAATGATTTTCTGATAATTACTTAATATGCGACAACTTTTGTTGACTGCCCGGACGATTTAGCTGCAGTGGGAGTATATTTCGTTGACTGGCAACCTATTTTTAACCAATTTTGATCAATCTTGAATTGTATACATGTGTATAACCCAAAGATCATAGTTCCTTTTGACATTCGCTCATACCAGACCGTAACTTCCTGTATTACGGTATGGCAACCTGACTGAACAAAATTTGCGTTTTCAGATTGTGGTGCCTTTAGAGGTTATGATTTTTATCAAAAAAATTTGAATATATCACGGTTACACACAAAAATGATGGCGTAGTTTAAATTTTGTGAAAATCGGACAGAAGGTACATGACAAAATGGCTGCTCTTTGTACACAAATAGTGTAATAGTTTGTACATGTAGCCTAATACCCATGTTCCTTAAGCAACGTCCGCGAGTTTTACAACATCTAACCATTACTTCAATACTCAGCAATTCATGAACTTTTGCGCAGCTACTAATTAGCATTGTCCAATCTGAGGTCGTGGCACATACATTGTAAAACACTGCAAACAAACAAATATACAGGCTGCTCCTTGTACACAAATAGTGTAATAGTTTGTACATGTAGCCGAATACCCATGTTCCTTAAGCAACGTCCGCGAGTTTTACAACAAAGTTTTTTTTTTAAATTGAGAAATTCACGAAAAACAAGTAACCTTGCCATTGATCGATCTTTGAACTTTGCAACTCGATTGTCACATGTAAACATTTTAGCTAAGAGCGCGAGACTTGGTATTCACGATGACCGATGAATCTGATAGGCTCCCAAGCTGGGCTTGTTACCCAATCAAACTTAGTTGCGAAATATGCAGGGTATTATGTGAAGGGCTTGATAAGATGTACGTAGTTAAGGCGAGATCAAGCCTTCTATTGAAGATGCCTAATACCAAGGTTATTGTGCACCCTCTAAAAGTTGTAAATTTTATCAGGTTTTGATGAAACTTATTGGAATTTTATGTTTTTATCCAAATGATCTTGGTTCCTTTTGATATTGGTGCATATCGAAACGTCACTTGCTGGTTAATGGTCCCAGATTGTACAAAAAATCACTTTAATTTTTTAGTTTGTCCATCTTTTGCAAAATGTGGGCCTATATTATCGTGCATGGCAACCGCTTGTTATGCTAAATTGTCACTTTTAAGGGCGTTGAGCAGTCTACGATACACACTAAATTTTCAGCACCAAAAATATTAAGACTTTTCAGTTGCACACTTGTTCCTTGTATAAAATAAATAATAAATATACTATATTTTGTGTATTACAATTTGAATTAAGGTTTTGATCTGTAGAAATATGGTAGCATCTACCAGTAACGGAGCTACTAAATGTGTGGGCTTCATTGTAATCAGTACATAATTTACACTGTCTAGTTACAAGTCATATAACGTTTTTCTGTGATATCATTTAGCCTGTCTCGCAATATTCACCATATGCCTGGCGCAATATAGCCCGGTTGGAGCGGACGTGCCATAAAACCACATTTCATTTCATTTCATTTCTAGTTACAAGCACCGAATGACAGACTAAAAATTCACAATTTATATTTGAACATATTGAATTACTAGTTTGACTACTAAGATTATTTGTTGCATTATTCGAAATTCCTTCCCCCGTCGACCAATCAAATTTCTTAATGCTCTGCTTACCCAGAGCAGAAAATGTTCATTAGTCAAGGTATTGATGTGATAAAACTATACACCAAGTTTCCTCACTCTAAATTAACCTAAAGCAGAAAATTCTCATCTTCAAACTCCATCATGGCATTTACCCAATAAACATCTATTCCAAGTTTGAACATTCTAGCTCAGTTAGAATGAGAGTTGTCATATTCCAAAGTCTTGAGTCTCTCGACCAATCAAATTGCTCATATTATTGCTCTGCTTACCCGGAGCAGAAAATGTTTAGTATCGAACTTAGTCAAGGTATTGATGTAATCATGTAATAAAACTATGCACCAAATTTCATCACTCTCACGTCTCACTTAATTAGAACTAAAGTTATCATCTCCCAAAGGGCGACTCTTCTGAAAGTGGTCCTGACATGCTATAAATTAGATATATTAAAATAATACAAAACACTTATTTTTCCAAAAGAACATATTCATTACTATTTTAAAATACCAAAATGTCATTGTTAATACACAAATTTCATTTAAAAAAATCATGATGTAACTGAATTACCCGAAATGCCTGTTTTTACCATATTTTATGAAAGTTATTTTATGGAGTTATGTCTAAAAGTTATTAGGTAAAAAGTACATTAAAGGAAGTTATATTTTTAACTTTTTTGTAGACAATTTAAAATTTCATGTCACACACGTAACGATTTGGTAGAACTTTTCTTTCTGAGGGATCTTATGATTACCATGAATCTATATAAGTTTTAATTACAGATCAAACTGACACAGTAATCATATTTCTAAATATTCATTCCAGTCTGAACAATAAAATTGAAAATACAAGTGTTTGATTTGTGTCACACACATAACGTTACGTGTGTGACAAAACTTTAAAAACACATTTAATATCATTGTTATGTGAAAGTAAAAGTAAATATGATTTTAAGTTATTCAACATTTAAATAACAATTAATTGACCATGTAAAGTTACTATTTTAAAATATATTTTCAAGGTATTCAACATGTAAATTACAATTCATGACTGCTGGTAAAATCGGCATTGGATGCATGATACATTATACTTAATAACTATGACATCATAATTATATAAGCCAGTGTAATATTATTGCTATTTAACCAGTGTCATATTATTGATATTTCACATGATAAGCATATTCTTTCAACACATACTTTAAACTGGACTATCCTTAAAAACTGCCCATACATATTATAAGAAGAGTTTATTTTTATTCTGAAATCCAGAAAAATATCCTTTAAGTACTACAATGTATCATGCATAATAATATGACTTCTTGTAGTATGAATACTTATAAAACACATTTGAAGTGCAATCAGTGCATTTTCATTATGACAATTTTAAATTTACTATTAATAGGTCGATGTAAATGGACAAACAAATACATCAATGATATAATAGACAATTTTGTTTCTTATTAATAATACTACATGTACATGTACATGTTTTTGTGCATAGCTGGGTTTATGCAACATTCTGAATCAACTGCAAAAACAATAATTCTACATGATTTATGATTTGTAATTTACATGTTAAATACCTTAAAACTATATTTTCTTTCACTTTCATATTAAATATTTTTTTCAAATTTTGTCACACACGTAACGCTGAGCTTTATGCAACATTATGAATTTACTGCAAAAATTGTTATTTTACATGGTTTATGAATTGTAAAATACATGTTGAATAACTTTAAACTAATTTTCTTTTACTTTCTTATATTAAATTTTGTTTTTAAATTTTGTCACATACGTAACGTTACGTGTGTGACACAAATCAAACACTTGTATTTTTAGTCTTATTGTACAGATTGTCGATTCATGATTTCTCCTGTAAAGAGTCCACACGGCTAATACATAGGATATTAACTTGATTTTATGTTTTATACCCTTCAGTCTCCTAATAAGACAACTTTTCCATCTTATATCCCATGGGTCACACACGTAACAAAATTTAGGTCACACACGTAACCTGATTCTTAAACATATTAAAGAAAACTTTATAAGGTTAGCACGAATCTGAAAAAATTACCTTTAGCAGTGATTTATAATGTTTAGTTTAATTGTGGACACAAATACTGAATAGGTCTAGCTTCACAGAATTTTACAAATTTATAAATGTACTCAATATTTTAAACTTCTCTGGGTCACACACGTAACACTCCGTATTGAGTTTGATAAAATTCAAACTTATGGTGTCATGCAATATTTTTTTGTTTCAAAAGCTAACTACAGATCTATCTGCAATATTCTTCATAAATTTTTACATCTTTGTTATATAATATAATAATTGTTATAAGATTAATAGGTAAAAATCAACCCAGGATGTCACACACGTAACAAAAGAGTCGCCCCAAAGCATCAACCAATGAAATTGCTTATCTCTGCTTACACCTACACCAAGTTTGAGATAGATAGAACTGGGGTTTACTAAGGTCCACTCGACACAAACTAGCTTATTTTGGGATGAACATATGGTTTAATTTTATTTCAATAATTCGTTTGCGCGTATATTTGTCTTTAGCAGTGGGAGGAAACCGGAGTACCGAGGAAAAACCCATGAGGTTGGACAGGCGACCCTTCTCCTTGCCATGTACAACCAGGGATTCGAAACCACACCAGTTGACTCAATGGCAGGCCATTTGATACATCATGCGCACGCTAACCATTCGGCCACCCAACTCCCCGCCAAGTTTGAACATTTTCGGTCAATTTGTTGAATATGTCCATGACAAGTTCTAAATACAACAATTCGGACGTAAAAGTAAATATTTCCTTCGGTGCACTACTCTGCCTTCGATCATCAATATGAAATTCAGCCATGTTCCAATCACGATAGATGGTAGACCTGGATAATCGTGTCTCACAGCAAATTCCTTCTGATTTTTCTCCGCTTGTAGCCTACCGTACCTCAATACAAACCGTCGGACTGTTATGTTTTGCATGGTCTCAAAAACTTATAGTTTTTTATATTTTAACGTTATTTTATCTGGATTATCGCCCTTTTATCGGGAAATTGCATCTTCTAACCCACGACGTCATAACAACTATTACGGCAGATTCACGTCACGCCACTCAGTCAGCAGACGGCTGTCTCCCTAGATGGTCTACATTCCTTTGCTTCTCTGTATTCAGTTTTGTTTGTTTCTGTGACGGTTGTAATGTGCGTCCTAAATGCATTCAACATACTTCAATCCTCTTCTTTATTGATTTAGTTTTTTGAACTATTCCTACTTCTTTGATACATTTAACGGTGTGGTTACTTGTATAGCGGAATTTATACAACAATATGCTTGCATTCGTAATTCTTGCAACATATAATACATGTAGATCATGACTCATGCTGACATTATATAATTATTTCTTTGGGTTGCATTCCCAATTGTTTTCAAATATGAGTGAAGTCTGTGTCACCACAGGCCCGGGACTGTACAGCGCAGTGGACGCTTACGGCTAGCCCCCGGATCCTTTCACTCTTTTTGAATTGTTTATGCTTGTGGTCTCTTGAGTATGATGTCTTGTCCATATGTTTTTGTGAAGAATTGTGTGTGGTGCAGCCCTCCTGCACTTACTATTAGAACACAATAACTCGCCTTCTAATTGAGGTAGAATGTTTAAACTAAGTGTTATAGGCATTCATAAGGTGAATGCCTTGGTGGAGTTCAGATATAAACATTGTCTGCTTACGGTAAGCTGGAATAAGCAATCTGATTGGCTGATGCTCTGGCTTTGGGGCACATTAACGTTGGTTATAATTAAGTGAGAGTAACGAAACTCTGAATATAGATTCATCATATCATTACCTTGACTAACTTCGATGATGAAAATTTTCTGATTGTATGAAATATCATGTTTTTAATTTGTTAACCCTCCAGAGGTCACAATTTTTATTTGATTTTAAAAAACGTTCAAATATATCACTCTAATGACATTTGTGTTTGGATTTTGTGAAAATGGTACTGAAACTGCCAGGCAAAATGGCTGCTTCTTGTACATCAATACTGTAAAATTAGGTAAACTGATAAAACTCCAAATGTATGTTTACATGTATATTCTGAAACTTGTTGTTCCTTTTTGGTATTGTCGCATGTCAGACCATAACATCCTGGATAATGGCTCCTGATTGTTTGAAAAATCACTTTTTGTCCCCCGTCTTTCGAAGAAAGCAGAGGACTATTAGAATGGGTTCGTCTTTCACACTTTTGGAGACACAATAACTCTCTTTCTAATTGGGCTAGAATGTTCAAACTTGGTGTAGGTAGTTGTGTATTAGGTCTATGCCTTGATGGAGTGTGAAGATGAACATCTGCTCCTTAGGGTAAGCAGAGATAAGCAATTTGATTGGTTCATGCTTTCGGACACGATAGCTTTAGTACTAATTAAATGAGAGTGATGAAACTTGGTGTATAGTTTCTGTAGATCAATACCTTGACTAAGTTTGATAATAAAATCTTCTTCTGGGGGTAAGCAGGGCGATAAGCAATTTGATTGGTCGAGACTTTGGAACACAATAGCTCTCCTTCTAATTGAGGTAGAATGTTCAAACTTGATGTAGGTGTTCATTAGGTCAGTGCCTTGATGGAGTTCGAAAATGAACATTTTCCGCTTAGGGTTAACAGAGATAAGCAATGTGATTAGTTGATTCTTTGGGGCACGATAACTTTAGTTATAATGAAGTGAGAGCAATTAAGCTCTTAATATAGATTCATTATATTATTACCTTGACTTAATATAGATTCATTATATTATTACCTTGACTTAATATAGATTCATTATATTATTACCTTGACTTAATTCGATGATGAGAATTTTCTGCTAAGGCTAAGGAGCAACAAGCAATTTGATTGGTCAAGACATTGGAACATAACAAATGCACTTTTATTTGAGGTAGCATTTTTAAACTTGATCTAGATGTTCAATAGGAGCTAAACAATTTCATTGGTTGATGCTTTGGGACAAGATAACTTTGATTAAGAAGCAACAAGCAATTTGATTGGTCAAGACGTTGGAACATAACAAATGCACTTTTAATTGAGGCACATGTAGAATGTTTAAACTTGATCTGGATGTTCATTAGGAGCTAAGCAATTTCATTGGTTGATGCTTTGGGACAAGATAACTTTATATCAGATAGAGATTGATAAAACTTAATGTATAGTTTGATTACTCGGTTCCTTTGATTTGAAAGAAATAAATGTCAATTGTCATCTATTTATTTTGGGATTTCACCTGTGGGGAATCAGCCTCGGTGTTGGCTTGTTTTAGCTTCTTCTATGTCCATTTCGGTGTTGTCATTGCAACCGATTGTTCTTTTTAATAATAATAATAAAGATAATGAATATTTATATTGGGGGCATTCCATCCAAACAGTATGCTCATGGCTTACAATTTTGTATTCCAGAGCATACATGATAAGCTTAAGCTTGTACAAACATCAACCTAATTATTATACATTACATGTAGTAGTAGTGCATTTTGCTCATCAGAAGTTTTTCTGTTGAATGACTTTTGTATTTCTACCATAACACCTAGAATAAGAAAGCCTATTGAATTCAACAAAATCATAATCTGAAAAAATTTATATTTATTTTATGCTCACGAGATGAAGAATTCTATTGAGTTTCAATGATTTCCAATAATTACTGCCCAGGTTATTGCCCTTGATAACTTTAAAAAATTTGGTGGAGGCTAAAGTTTTAACTTGTGATAATTGCTATCGAAACATATAGCTTTAGTAGATGTTAAGCAAAACATGTATTGTCTTGTTTTGTAAATAATGAAAAATTTAACCTGTTGAGAGAGAGAAAGAAATGGGGTTTAACGTCCAATCGACACAAACTAGGTCATTTTGTCTAATTTTATTTCAATAATTTGCTTGTGCGCAGGGGTCTTAAGCAGTGGGACTGGGAGGAAACCAGAGTACCCGGAGAAAACCCACGATGTTGGACAGGCGATCCTACTCCGTGCCACGTACAACCGGGGATTCAAAACCACGCCAGTTGACTCAATGGCAGGCCGCATGATACAGAGTGCGCACACTAACCATTCGGACACCCAACCCCCCTTTAACCTGTTGAAGTAGAAAAGCTGTTATTTGAAACAGCACATGTTTAACTTATCTTAAATTTGATTTCAGAAGCCTGTAGAAAATTGCATATAAACAGGGCTGTTAAAGAGATAATGATTTCATGGAAGATACCCTCAAATAAGCTCAGGTAATCCATTTGATCATATTTTCAATTTGAGAGAATATTGTTGCCATAAAAGTCAGTTCATCAGTCTGTAAAATTCCAGTTTTTGTGAAACTTCATTTGGCCAGAGAAAATCATAAGTCCTAAACTTAAGTGACTGTAGTCCAAAGATGTGTCTTATCTACAATGCGGAGATCTAAAGAGAAACAGACTTGCGAAAATCTTAGCTCAGAAGTATTTAAAACTTTTACTTCATACATTTATCAGGAATCATAACACATATTCAAATGTTATTGCGGCCATGCTTCTTAAGAACATGATTTGCAAAACTGCGAATCAAATGAGGTAAATTTAGGAAATTAATTATCAATTTCCGGTTTTGATTAGCAATATTTGGGGAAAATTGTGATTAAATAATGTCTGTGTTGAATTTACAATATAATGCAAAGCTTTATTGAAGTATAAATATTTCAAAACTTATAATTATAAATATAGATTTCAAAATTTGCCCACTGTTTTCTATACTTGCATGTGTTACAAATACTTTCTTCAAAGCAGTGGCAGTTGAGACACTGGTTGTAAGCTTATCGGAATAGTTTAGATATGATATTTCTGCAGGCCTGGAAATAACTGTGTATATGTATCTGATATTTTCAACTTAGTGTCGTGCATGTATTAATAATATGAAATGAAATGAAATGGAGTTTAATGGCACGTTAGCGCCAACCGGGCTATATTGCGCCAAACTTACGATGATCGTTACGAGACAGGTTAAAATATATCACAGAAAAGCATTATATGCATAAATAAAAACAATATCACAGTAAGTAAAAACTAAAAATTAAAACACATCCTTTATGCATATAAATATTTAAATACAAAAAAGAAATGATATATATATATATACAATTAAAATTTATGATAAAATCCTGTCTCTTTTAAAAAGTTTAATACTTTATCATATAAACCCGGTTGGGCAAACAAGTGATGTAATGACTGACAACGGTAAAAATTAGATCTAATATCCTTGAGATGCTTGCACTCAATCAAAATGTGCTTAACTGTCAAAGGAACATGACAGTGATCACATTCTGGTTGAGGCTCTCGCTTCAAAATATAAATATGAGTTAAAAAAGTATGACCAATGCGAGAGCGACACAAAACCACTTCATCCCTCCTACTGGTTCTATAGGAGCTTGGCCAGTCTTCTAAGAGAGGCTTAATGTGATGAAGTTTATTTGTGTCTGCAAGATCCCAAGACCGTTGCCAGCGGTCAAAAATAAAAAAGTTGATGGACGATTTAAAATCAGTGAAAGGTAAAAGAAATTGTGATATGGGAAGATCTAACGCAGACTTGGCAGCTAAGTCTGCTTCATCATTCCCTTTAATATCAACATGACTGGGGAGCCAGCAAAGGACAGTGTCCTTGCCGCTAAACTCGTGTGACAGTAGCAGACTATATATGTCTGCTACCAAAGGGTGTACAAGCTGCTTATTGTTTATTGCCTGTAAAGAGGACAAAGAATCAGTAAATATAACATGTTTTAAAGATGGAGAGGATTGAATGAACTCCTGTGCCTGAAAGATGGCCTGGAGTTCAGCAGTAAATATTGAAGCAGCAGGAGGAAGGCGAACAGAAATGGTCTCAGATGGCGTGACAGTAGCCGAAGCTACCCGATCGCCATCTTTGGAACCATCTGTATAAATTGGAGCATAATCACCATATTTAGACCTCAACTCTCCGAAGAGAGTTTGGAACACTGTGGAACTAGTATCTTTCTTCCTATTTTTTGTAAGATCTAGATCGATCTTAGGAGGAGATATAGACCATGGTGGTGTCTCAAAGAAAGGTGTATTCGCAATACTGTCATGACTTATACCAGTCTCTGACAAAAGGGGTTGAATGCGAATACCAAATGATGGAATAGTATTAGTCTTCATCATATACAAATGCTCGTGAAGAGGTCTAAATATGGTGTTAAATGAAATGTGATGAGGCAGAGATGCAATTTTTGTGGCATACTGCAGTGCAAGTTTATCACGTCTGTCGTGCAATGAGGGCTCGTGCGCCTCGACGTATAAACTCTGCACTGGAGATGTTCGGAATGCTCCTAAACTGATTCTAAGTCCTTGGTTGTGTATGGTGTCTAGCTCTTTGAGATACGACTCGCGGGCAGACCCATACACAATACACCCATAATCGAGTTTAGATCGTATTAATGCTCGATACAATCTGAGCAGGACCTTACGGTCCGCTCCCCAGTCAGTGTTTGATAAGACTCTCAATATGTTGAGGGCTTTCAGACATTTTTTCTTGAGGGATTTGATATGTGGGATAAATGATAATTTCTTATCAAATATCAAACCCAAGAATTTCGTTTCATCTACAACTGGAATGGGACTACCATCCAGTGTAAGTTCCGGATCAGGATGTAAACCTCTTCTTTGACAAAAGTGCATGCAGACAGTCTTGGATTTCGAGAAACGAAATCCATTGTTAGTTGCCCATCGTTGAATAGAATTCAAGCAAAGCTGCAACTGACGTTCGATTGTCTGCATACTTGTCGATCCGTAACACATCTGAAAGTCATCAACATAAAGAGAGCCGTCGACCCCGCGTTTAAGGCACGTCGGTATGGTATTTATTTTGATAGAAAAAAGTGTGGGGGATAATATACTTCCCTGAGGAACCCCCATTTCCTGAGGAAAGGAGTCAGAGAATATTGATCCTAAACGTACCTTAAACGACCTATCTTCTAAGAAGTTTTTAATGAAGATAGGTAAGCGACCCCGCAGACCGAGGTTATACAGGTCGCGCATGATACCATATTTCCATGTGGTATCATAAGCTTTCTCCAGATCAAAGAATATAGCAACTAAATGTTGTTTCTGGATGAAAGCGTCCCTGACAAACGTTTCAAATCGAACGAGATGATCAAGAGTGCTCCTTTGGGACCGAAATCCACATTGGAGGTCTGTAATAAGGTTGTTGGACTCTAGGTACCAAACAAGCCTTCGATTGATCAATCTCTCCATGGTTTTGCAAATGCAGCTAGTTAAAGCGATCGGACGATAATTGTTAGGATTCGTAGGATCTTTACCCGGTTTAGGGATGGGAATTATTGTGGCTTCATGCCACGAAGGCGGGAAATTCCCATCAACCCAAATTCGGTTGAAAAGATCTAATAATATTAAGAGTGTAGAAAAAGGTAAATGTTTTAAAATCTGGTAGTGAATTTCATCTGGACCAGTTGCAGTATCTCGAGCTCGTTTGAGGGAATCACGGAGTTCAGCAATAGAAAACTTATCATTATAACATTCATCATTACGGGACTTGAAGTAAAGTCGCCTTTTCTCCTGCTGATGTTTAATGCCCTGAAAGGCATCAGAGGAAAAATTGGATGATGAATTGAATGAAATTGTACTGGCCAGTGAATTAGCAATCTCAGGAAATGTTGTTAAGGTGGTATTATCAACATCTAGATGGTTAACTGATAATGCACTACTTTTACCTTTAATTCTACGAATCCTATCCCATACTGATTTGGAAGACGTACGGGAATTTATCCTTGAGACATAGCCCTGCCATGAAGACTTCTTTGCCTGGCGTATGATTCTACGGGCCTTCGCCCGAACCATTTGGAATGCTGCAAGATTCTCCATGGAAGGGTGTTTCTCAAGGCGTCTTAAAATACGATCACGCTCTTTAAGAGCGGATTTGCAATCGTTATTAAACCATGGTTTATTGAAACGTTTGGGCTCAGTCGTGGTCTTTGGAATCGCCTGCTCAGCTACATCTTGAAGAATAGAAGTGAATAAGGCCATGGGCTCATCTGCATCTTCTAACTCCTTCACATGAAAAGAATAGAGACACAAGGATTCAAAAAGAGCCCAATCAGCCTTATGCAACTTCCATCTCTGCGGTCTTTCAACCGGAGAGGGGCCATTATTATCTATCAAGATGGGAAAATGATCACTACCACATAGATCTTCATTTACCCTCCATGTAAAATCCTGAAAAAGGACCGGAGAGCAAATTGTTAGATCAAGAGAAGAAAAAGAAGCCGTGGCAGGATGTAGATAAGTAGGCGAGTCATTATTTAATAAACACAAATTATTAATGTTAATGAAGTCCACTATTTGTTTACCTCTATTGTTATCATCTGAACTGCCCCAGAGTGAATGATGACCATTGAAATCTCCCGTAATTATAAACGGGAGGGGAAGTTGTGCAACAAGGTCATCAAGATCTCTAGGGTTCAGATGTAAACTAGGTGGGAAATATACAGAACAGAGAGTGATTGGAATATGTAGAGTCACCCTAACTAAGAAAAGTAAAAAATATTTTATCACAAACCTCCCTAAATAAGTTGTATAAATGCTTTATCAGACCTATTTTAGAATATGCATCTGAAGTTTGGGATTCTTGTGCAAATTTCAATATTTATAAATTAGAATTATTTCAACTTAAAGCAGCAAGAATTGTCACAGGATGCACAATTTACACACCGAGGTCAGCCTTATATTTCGAAACTGGGTGGCCAAAACTATTAGATCGCAGAAAAATCCGCAGACTTTGTTTACTCTGGAAGATAATAAATGGTCATTGTCCCTCCTACTTATCGGATCTAGTTCCTTCTTTCAGTAATATACCATATAATCTAAGAAATCAAAATAATATACCGACTCCTTTTTGTAGACTAAGTCTTAAAAAACAATCCTTTTTTCCTAAAACTATTTCTGAATATAATAAACTATCAACTGATAAAAAGAATGCAAACTCATACCATAATTTCAAAAAGTCTATTTCAATTAAATTTCCTACACCACATTATAGAAACACTGGCATACGTAAACTAACAATTCTTCATAACCGACTCCGTCATTCATCTAGTAGCCTTAATAATGACCTATTTCAATCTAACATTATTGACACTCCTTTATGTTCTTGTAAAATGTCAGTGGAAAATATATACCATTACTTTTTTAAATGTCCTATTTATACCGTTCAAAGAGATATGCTCATGTCCGATATTAGTTATCTTAATAGCCTTCCCTCTGACGAATTATTAACTGTCTTGCTAAATGGGAGCCCTGTCTTACCCAACATTTTAAACAAGAAAATATTTCTTGCCGTTCAACGGTATATTTCCAGCACAAAACGTTTTAATAGTAAATTATAAACTTGGTTTTAATTCTCTATTGATTAATGTACATCCTCACAATCACACACTTATATTTATAATATGGTCTTGATAAACATATACTTATGATTATAGTTTATATTATATGCTTAATTTAGTAAAATGATAATGTTCTAATCTCTTTTATATATCAAAACAATAAATAGATGATAGATAATTATAAAATACGTGTACATATTGTATATAGCTGTATCTACTGTATGTTAAATGTTTGTTTTGCCATCACATTTTATATAATATTATATTAGTCTATTCCCTGGGAGAAGGTTCATAATTTTTATAAATTGTCCTAATCCCCTTTGTAAATTATTACAATAAAATATGTTTAAACTAACTGCAACTGCTTGTAAAGGCGAGTTGAGGGCGACTTTACTCTGCGGAATATTTCCATTAAGGAAAATGGAAACACCACCGTGTGCTCTAACATCATTATTAGCACAATAATGATAAGCAACAAAGTGTCTAAGTGATAAGACATCTGAGTTCTTTAAAAAAGTTTCTTGTAAACAAATAGCTAAGGGGTTAAATTTTTGAATTAAGATTTGAACTTAAAATTTGGTTTAAGACCACGACAATTCCATTGAATTATGGAATTGGCCATTTTCAGGGAGGTTTAACAGGACTTCTATGATGTTGTTTGGGGTCATGTATTTCAACAACAACATCCATAAGATTGTCCTGTATCCCGAACCTGTTATAGGTTCCAACAGGATCCTCGTCACCCTTCTTACTACGGAAGGTATGTAATTTTGAACTTCTTGGAACGCCTTTATCAGAACGTTCCTTGTTCTTATCGGTTTTGGGTGGATTTCCACCAACTGGCTGAGGAGTGGGGGACACAATCTCCTCAATCTCAGACTCCCCAGACTTACTCACAGTCTGGGTGTTGAGAGAAACTTTTACGGGCTTTGGAGGAATGATAGGTTTCTGTTGTGACGAGGATTCCGTCTCAGCTGGAAATTCAGCAGGCGTTTGACAAGCAATGGAAGCGGTTTTCGGTTTGACTGCATTTGCAAAAGACATTGCAAACGTTGGGGTTGCAGCCTCAACCAACTTCCTTGCTTCAGGATATGGTATGTTTTTTTCTGTTTTCACCTGCTGAATTTGTTTTTCTTTCTTCCATATTGGGCACTCTCTGGAATAAGCAAAATGAGGCCCTTTGCAGTTAATACAATGGTGATCGAGTTGACAAGATGTACTTTCGTGACCATCCTGCCCACATCGAACACACATTGCTTTCCCTTTACACACGTTTTTGCTGTGTCCAAAGCGTTGACAATGAAAGCAACGCAATGGATTTGGGATGTAAGGGGTAACTGGTATGGAAAGAAAACCAGCTTTGATCATCCTAGGAAGATCTGGTTTATCAAAGGTCAGGATGTAGGTGTTTGTTTGAATAATATTACCATTACGTCTGATGGAAATACGTTTGACGTATGTAACACCTTGTGAGGCGAGATTTTCAAGCATCTCTTCCTCACAGCTGCCTTCTAAATCCTGAGACCGAATAACACCTCTTGATGAATTTAGAGAGTTATGCGGTGCAACTTTGATCGGAATGTTGGCTAAAGTTTTTATACGCCCACATTTTCATGTGGACGTATATTGTCGTCGCCCCTGTTCGTCCGTCCGGACGTCCGTCCGTCCGTCCGTCCGTCCGGACGTCCGTCCGTCCACAATTGTTTGTGAACAGACTACAGGTCACAATTTTTATCCGATTTCAATGAAACTTAAAATATAGGTTTATCACCCCAAGATCTCGGTTCCTTTCGATATTGGCATGTATCGGACCGTAACTTCATGGGTTATGGCCCCTGATTGTACGAAAAATCACGTTTTTTAGCTTGTGAACAGTGTAGAGGTCACAATTTTGAACCGATTTGGATGAAACTTGAAATGCATGTTTATAACCCAAAGATCTTGGTTCCTTTCGATATTTGCGCCAATCGGATCGTAACTTCCTGAATTATGGCCCCTGATTGTCCGAAAAATCCCCCTTTTTAGCTTGTGGTCCCTCTGGAGGTGAAAATTGTTATCTGATTTAAAAAAATGTTTGATTATATCACCGTCCCATGGGTATGAAGGTTGAGTTCGAATTTCGTGAAAATCGGACCAAAATTGACGGACAAAATGGCCGCCGTTTGTACGCGAATAGTGTGAAAATATGTTATATCAAGGTTGTGGACCTTATAGAGGTCACAATTTTGAACCGATTTTGATGAAACTTGACATGTATGTTTATAACCCAAAGATCTTGGTTCCTTTCGATATTTGCGCCCATCGGATCGTAACTTCCTGAATTATGACCCCTTGATTGTCCGAAAAATCGCCCTTTTCAGCTTGTGGTCCCTCTGGAGGTCAAAATTGTTATCCGATTTGAAAAACCGTTTGAATATATCACCGTCCCGTGGTTATGAAGGCTGAGTTCAAATTTCGTGAAGATCGGACCAAAATTGACGTACAAAATGGCCGCCGTTTGTACGCGAATGGTGTGAAAATATGTTATATCAAGGTTGTGGACCTTATAGAGGTCACAATTTTGAACCGATTTTGATGAAACTTGACATGTATGTCAATAACCCAAAGATCTTGGTTCTTTTCGATATTTGCGCCCATCGAATCATAACTTCCTGAATTATGTCCCCTGATTGTCCGAAAAATCGCTTTTGTTAGCTTGTGGTCCCTCTGGAGGTCAAAATTACTATCCGATTTAAAAAAACGTTTGATTATATCACGGTTTCATGGTAATGAAGAGAGAATTTGAATTTCGTGAAAATCGGACCAGAGTTGACGGATAAAATGGCCGCGGTCTGTACGTGAATTGTGTAAAAATATGTTACATCAAGGTTGTGAACCTTGATGAAACTTGAAATACATATTTGCCCATATCGGATCGTAACTTCCTGAATCATGGCCCCTGATTGTACGAAAAATCACCCTTTTTAGCTTGTGGTCTCTCTGGAGGTCACAATTATTATCTGATTTAAAAAAACGTTTGATTATATCACAGTTACACTGTAGTTATGGGTGAGTTTGAATTATTATTTTCTGATGATTACTTAAAATGCAACAACTCTTGTTGACTGCCCGGACGATTTGGCTGCTGTGTGGGCGTATGTTTCGTTGCCTGGCAACCTATTTTTGATTTTAATAATGAAGAAGCGTGTGATTCTTTAGCACATTCCACTAACAAAGTACCATTTCTCATTTTTTTGACGCTTTTGGGCTCACCAGCTAAGCCAGCAAGACCTTTGGCAATCAAAAAAGGAGATGTTTTACTAAGATTTATATCGTTAGTACTTTGTATGACCAGAAATCTAGGCCAGGTTCGGGAAGTTTTTATTGGTAATGGTTCCAAATCCTCGGTCGACATACGTTTGGTAGTACGAGTCTTCTTAGTTTGAGAAGCCATTGAAGTAATTGAAAAGATTCATCCCTGCCTGCTCTCCAACCACCAAAGGGTTGCAATATCCATGCAGGCTACTGCGCGGATATCCAGCGCATGCGCCCTACGAGGACAGACAGGGATATACCTAGACAAAGTAAAAATTAAAATTTTTACTCCACCCAGTTGACCCAAGCCGTTGCTTTAGAGTAGGCACGTAGGACACAAAGGTAGAACTGCAACAAATACATTACAGATTTATGGGAAAGATGCGCCTACTCGTTAGCTAAACACGACCAAAGCCGATTGATCAGAGTGGGCCACTCTGACCTCCCGTCTAGGTGAATTATGGGCCGAAGCAATGTGTTGCAGAGATAGAGCTCGCAAGCCAAATCCCCACTCAATTACCAGGATTCCACTCTCCACCGACACGGGTCGCAACGCACGGCAAACACGTTGCCCCATTACAGGGATCCTTTTAGTCGCCTTTTACGACACGCAGGACATACGAAGGGTATATTCTTATCACCCCCTACACCCCGGGGGGGGGGATATTAATAATATCATTAAAAAGACAAATCAGTGCCTGGCAAAATGACAGGCACCAGAGGTTTAGTGCCTGACAAAGCCTGAATCTGTGCCTGACATTGTCAGTGACAGGTGCCTAATTTCCAGGCTTGTATTTCTGGGTTGATTGGTAGTTTGGAAATGACATGAAATGAAATTGGGTTTAATGTCACAATAAGCACAACAATATTATGCACT
Organism: Patella ulyssiponensis; assembly: GCA_963678685.1. Taxonomy (NCBI): domain Eukaryota; kingdom Metazoa; phylum Mollusca; class Gastropoda; family Patellidae; genus Patella; species Patella ulyssiponensis. Next base: position 3,838,586 of record OY783226.1, read on the forward strand.
GTCATCCACTCATTAGTTTACTGGATATTTGTATAGATATTTCATGCCAAAGCTAACTTGTCTCATTTTGTTTTATTATTGCAGAAGAGTTACCTTACAAGATACAAAGGGTAGTGATGAGTCATACATGTAATTATATATTGATTCTTTGATACTGCATGATTATATGTTAATTCTGTGATACTGTATGACAATACATAAACTGATTCTGTGATACTGTATGTAGTATTACAATATTTATACTGATTCTGTACTGTATGATAAAATACTGGTTTTGTGTTTCTGATTCTGTGATATTATATGATTGTATACAGATTTCGTGATTATATACTGATTCTGTGATAATATATGATTATATACTGATTCTGTGGTTGTGTTACTGTATGATTATATATACTGACTCTGTGATTCCCATTTCTGTGAAACTGTATGAGTATAATAAAAATCTGTGATAAAATATGATAATATACTTAAGATAGTGATTAGAGAGATACTAGGATAATATACTGATTCTGTAATAGTAGTAATACTATCTGATAATATACTGATTCTGTGATACTTTGGGATTATATACTGATACTGTATGATAATATACTGATTCTGTGATACTTTATGATTAGAAATTGTATGATAATATACTGATTCTGTGATACTGTATGATTATATACATACTGATTCTGTGATACTTTATGATTATATACAGATACTGTATGATAAAACATGTATACTGATATTGTATGATAATATACTGATATTGTATGATAATATACTGATTCTGTGATACTTTATGATTATATACATGTACTGATACTGCCCGATAATATATTGATTTTGTGATACTTTATGATTGTATACTGTTACTGCATAATAATATATTGATTTTGATTATAATACCAATACTGCATCATTATACATGTATACTGATTCTGTGATTCTGATTACTGTAGGATTATTTACCCTTTCTGTGATATCGATGTATGATTTCTGTGGTATTGATTTATACTTTTTAATGTTGTTATCATTACTTATTAAATCTATTTTTAAAAAATATTCTTGTTAATGTTCATATTTTTGATGATAGAATTAAGCTGACCTTTGAAGAAATGATATTACAGGTTATACTTGAATTACACGTTATCGGTAACGTGTAGGGGAAGAATGTAGTACATGCTATAGACGTTATAGAGAACGTTCCAGGGGGAGAATTAAAAACCTGCTATAGACGTTATCGGTAACGTATTAGGGTGGGAATTTAGCATATAATATAGACGTTACAGAGAACGTATCAGGGGGGGGGGGGAAATTAAAAACCTGCTATAGACGTTATCGGTAACGTATTAGGGTGGGGATTTAGCATATGCTGTAGACGTTATATAGAACGTTTCAGGGGGAGAGTTGAACACCTGCTATAGACGTTATGGAGAACGTTAACGGAAGGGGGTGTCATGCATGCTGTGGACGTTGTGGGGAACGTTTACCCAGAGGATTGTTAATCCTGCACCAGACGTTATCTGTAACGTTAAAGGATGGAAATAAAACACGTGCTATCGACGTTATCAGAAACCTTACAGGGGAGGAATTTAAAACCTGATATAGACGTTATCAGGAACGTTTAAGGAGGGGGATTTACCACATCCTATTGACGTTATCCCGAACGTTAAGGGGTGAATTTTAACACATGCTATAGACGTTAATGGTAACTTTCATGGCTTACGTCCGATGAACATTCAAAACTAAGGTAAAGTAACAGAATAACTAATGTTTTCAAAACGTTAAAATTAATGTTCAGTTAACTTATCCTGTAACGTTTGTAAATAACGTTTGCCTTACGACAACAAAACTTTCCTGGCTTACGTCAGATGAACATTCAAAACTAACGTTAAATAACAGAATAATTGATGTTTTCAAAACGTTAACATTAATGTTTTCCAAACGTTAACGTTAATGTTCAGTAAACGTATCCTATAACGTTTTTAAAAACGTTAACGTTACGACAACAAAACTTTCCTGGCTTACGTCAGATGAACATTCAAAACTAACGTTAAATAACAGAATAATTGATGTTTTCAACACGTTAACATTAATGTTTTCCAAACGTTAACGTTAATGTCCAGTAAACGTATCCTATAACGTTTTTAAATACGTTAACGTTACGACAACAAAACTTTCCTGGCTTACGTCAGATGAACATTCAAACTAACGTTAAATAACAGAATAATTGATGTTTTAAAAACGTTAACAGTAATGTTTTCAAAACGTTAACGTTAATGTCCAGTAAACGTATCCTATAACGTTTTGAAAAACGTTAACGTTACGACAACAAAACTTTCCTGGCTTACGTTAGATGAACATTCAAAACTAACGTAGAATAACTAATGTTTTCAAAACGTTAACATTAATGTTTTCAAAACGTTAACGTCAATGTTTTCAAAACGTTAACATTAATGTTTTCATAACGTTAACATTAATGTTTTCAAAACGTTAACATTAATGTTTTCAATACGTTAACATTAATGTTTTCAAAACGTATCCTGTAACGTTTGTAAAAACGTCAACGCGACAAAAAGAAAACTTTCCTGGGTCACGTGCCACAAACATTCACAGGGAACGTTAAATAACGAAAAAATAATGTTTTGAAAACGTTCGGAAAACTAAATTTTGTTAGCTGGGTAGTAATATAATAAAGGTACTTTTGTAGGGAACACGCCACAGGCGGGTTTTTATGAGCTTAAATAGACAATAAAACTTCAAACTTCTGGGAAATAGATTCTAACAACTTCTCTTTCTATCCGAAGAAAGAGCTGTTACATATTGGCGAAGAACGAACAACGAGCCAGTTTGTTGTTCGGTATTGGCGAATAACGAACAACGAGCTGGTTTGTTGTTCGGTATTCGCGAATACCGAACAACGAGCTGGTTGGTTGTTCGGTATTCACCGTATATGGAATTAGTAATATAATAAAGGTACTTTTGTAGGGAACACGCCACAGGCGGGTTTTTATGAGCTTAAATAGACAATAAAACTTCAAACTTCTGGGAAATAGATTTTAACAACTTCTCTTTCTATCCGAAGAAAGAGCTGTTACATATTGGCGAATAACGAACAACGAGCCAGTTTGTTGTTCGGTATTCGCGAATAACGAACAACGAGCTGGTTTGTTGTTCGGTATTCACGAAAACCGAACAACGAGCTGGTTTGTTGTTCGGTATTCACCGTATATGGAATTATTAATATAATAAAGGTACTTTTGTAAGGAACACGCCACAGCTTAAATAGACGAGCTTAAATAGACGATTAAACTTCAAACTTCTGGGAAATAGATTCTTACAACTTCTCTTTCTATCCGAAGAAAGAGCTGTTACACATTGGGGAATAACGAACAACGAGCCAGTTTGTTGTTCGGTATTGGCGAACAACGAGCTGGTTTGTTGTTCGGTTTTCGCAAATACCGAACAACGAGCTGGTTTGTTGTTCGGTATTCACCGTATATGGAATTAGTAATATAATAAAGGTACTTTTGTAGGGAACACGCCACAGGCGGGTTTTTATGAGCTTAAATAGACAATAAAACTTCAAACTTCTGGGAAATAGATTCTAACAACTTCTCTTTCTATCCGAAGAAAGAGCTGTTACATATTGGCGAATAACGAACAACGAGCCAGTTTGTTGTTCGGTATTCGCGAATAACGAACAACGAGCTGGTTTGTTGTTCGGTATTCACGAATACCGAACAACGAGCTGGTTTGTTGTTCGGTATTCACCGTATATGGAATTATTAATATAATAAAGGTACTTTTGTAAGGGACACGCCACAGGCGGGTTTTTATGAGCTTAAATAGACGACAAAACTTCAAACTTCTGGGAAATATATTCTAACAACTTCTCTTTCTATCCGAAGAAAGAGCTGTTACACATTGGCGAATAACGAACAACGAGCCAGTTTGTTGTTCGGTATTGGCGAAAAACGAACAACGAGCTGGTTTGTTGTTCGGTATTCACCGTATATGGAATTAGTAATATAATAAAGGTACTTTTGTAGGGAACACGCCAAAGGCGGGTTTTTATGAGCTTAAATAGACAATAAAACTTCAAACTTCTGGGAAATAGATTCTAACAACTTCTCTTTCTATCCGAAGAAAGAGCTGTTACATATTGGCGAATAACGAACAACGAGCCAGTTTGTTGTTCGGTATTGGCGAATAACGAACAACGAGCTGGTTTGTTGTTCGGTATTGGCGAATACCGAACAACGAGCTGGTTTGTTGTTCGGTATTCACCGTATATGGAATTAGTAATATATTAAAGGTACTTTTGTAGGGAACACGCCACAGGCGGGTTTTTATGAGCTTAAATAGACAATAAAACTTCAAACTTCTGGGAAATAGATTTTAACAACTTCTCTTTCTATCCGAAGAAAGAGCTGTTACATATTGGCGAATAACGAACAACGAGCCAGTTTGTTGTTCGGTATTCGCGAATAACGAACAACGAGCTGGTTTGTTGTTCGGTATTCACCGTATATGGAATTATTAATATAATAAAGGTACTTTTGTAAGGAACACGCCACAGGCGGGTTTTTATGAGCTTAAATAGACGATTAAACTTCAAACTTCTGGGAAATAGATTCTAACAACTTCTCTTTCTATCCGAAGAAAGAGCTGTTACACATTGGCGAATAACGAACAACGAGCCAGTTTGTTGTTCGGTATTGGCGAATAACGAACAACGAGCTGGTTTGTTGTTCGGTATTCACCGTATATGGAATTAGTAATATAATAAAGGTACTTTTGTAGGGAACACGCCACAGGCGGGTTTTTATGAGCTTAAATAGACAATTAAACTTCAAACTTCTGGGAAATAGATTATAATAACTTCTCTTTCTATCCGAAGAAAGAGCTGTTACATATTGGCGAATAACGAACAACGAGCCAGTTTGTTGTTCGGTATTCGCGAATAACGAACAACGAGCTGGTTTGTTGTTTGGTATTCACCGTATATGGAATTATTAATATAATAAAGGTACTTTTGTAAGGAACACGCCACAGGCGGGTTTCTATGAGCTTAAATAGACGACAAAACTTCAAACTTCTGGGAAATATATTCTAACAACTTCTCTTTCTATCCGAAGAAAGAGCTGTTACACATTGGCGAATAACGAACAACGAGCCAGTTTGTTGTTCGGTATTCGCGAATAACGAACAACGAGCTGGTTTGTTGTTCGGTATTCGCGAATACCGAACAACGAGCTGGTTTGTTGTTCGGTATTCACCGTATATGGAATTAGTAATATAATAAAGGTACTTTTGTAGGGAACACGCCACAGGCGGGTTTTTATGAGCTTAAATAGACAATAAAACTTCAAACTTCTGGGAAATAGATTCTAACAACTTCTCTTTCTATCCGAAGAAAGAGCTGTTACATATTGGCGAATAACGAACAACGAGCCAGTTTGTTGTTCGGTATTGGCGAACAACCCTTAACGTGTCTCTTTAAAACTATTAAATACTCTAAAACAGTAGCTCAACCTTTTGACCTTCATTAATTTACCATTTTGTTGTGAGCGACTTCTTATTCTTCCTATATGACATATTGCACGTGTCTGATTTCAAAGGGGGGTTGGGTGGCTGAATGGTTAGCACGCGCGCCTGTCATTGAGTTAACTTGCGTGTTTTCGAATGACCGGTTGTACGTGACAAGGAGTAAGGTCAACTGTCCAACCTGCCATTTTTAATTTTTTTCCGGCAATTTTCATTTCATTTTCTCATCCGTCTCATTACAGTAATACAAGTTTCGGTTATTTCCCTTTAGTTTTCAGATTATTGTTATGCCTGGGTGCAATGTTTCATACTATATTTAGACTTGTAATTTTGCGAGTTTTTGACCAATTTTGATAATTTTTTCTTCTTATCCTTTTATTTAGGATACTTGATACAATCAATGACACGTGACGATGAATATGAAAGCTTTCATATCTGCATGGGACAGTAGCAGATCTAGTTAGGCTTTCAGACTTTCGTCTGAAAGCCTATTGTGATTACTAAAATTATTATTATTTATTATTATTATTTTATTTTTCGGGGGAGCGTATTTCTCAGTGCCTGTAACAGATACCGATCTGGGACCTAATTCTCTATCGGGAAACCATGTGTTGGCTACTTGATAAACTATTTTTGAAACTTCTGCGCAGACCGGAAGTGGTCGAATTTCGTGCTGTGTCAAAAAATTAAAAAACGGCCGTAGATTCGTCAATTCTGTACCTATTTTCATACAAATGACATTTTCGGAAACCTTGAGTCTTTTCTCGGACGCTAGCAGTGAGTAGCAGTTGAAAATTTCGATATTTCGAAACTTCATCGCTGACTTCTTGCGATCGAAAAATGAAAAATGTTGTTTGAGAGACATTTTTTGACCTACATTTTTGGATACCTGAAGGCAATCCGGTTCCAGTAATATAAGTTTCATTCAGAGTTATCGCCCTTTATTTTTCTATTTTTTTCGAATTTTCTTCACATTTTGTGAGCTTAAGTTTCGTTTTACGGCCGGATCAACGTTTCTGAAATTCCTGGAACATGAAGCAATATTGTCAAACCACCGCTTAAAGCAATTTCAACAACAATCCGTAAACCGGAAGTAGTCGAAATATACCATTCAAAAAAAGTAGGGGATATTTGATTTGGGGGGCATAATACTAAAAAATGCAAATGACTACGAAAAAAGTCACTATAGAACCTAACAGAAGAAACATTTCTAGTTACATGTGACGCCCAAACGCACCAATAGCTACCGCATGGAATGCAGGTGATGCCTGGGATCATCAGTGGGGTCCAACCCAAGATTTGCACGACTCTGACTTTGAATGTTACAGTCATTGTGGCATTGAATTCCAGGGTGGAAACATCAGTTTAATTGTTTTAGTGACCAGAAAACAAATTTTGATATGCGTCGGCTTACCCAAAATGAAAGGTTACGTGCCCTTGGCATGCTACAGATCGGCACAACACAGGCGGTTGTGGCGCGGACGATGAATGTTTCTCAGTCTGTCATAAGCAGGCAATGGTCCAGATACCGTGATTCACAATCTGTACAGGACAGACCACGCTCAGGTCGACCAAGGGCGACAACTCAAGCCCAGGATCGATTTATCCGTACCTTGGCCTTGAGAAATCGTGTCATCACAGCAAATCAGATCAGCGCTCGTCTTCAAACAGACACTGGTGTGAGAGTGAGTGGCCAGACGATTCAGAATCGACTGCATATGGGTCACCTTCGCGCCCGACGTCCTTGCGTGATCCCTTGTTTGAGAGATCATCACATTCAGGCAAGACGTCGTTGGTGTAGGGATCGTCAACACTGGGATAATCGACGCTGGAGCAATGTGATGTTTTCAGATCAGTCAAGGTTCACTGTTGATTTTTTGGACAGACGTAGGAGGGTGTGGCGTCGTCGAAACGAGCGCGTCCAAGACGTTAACGTCATCAGACATGATCGATTTGGGGGTGGTTCTGTTATGGTGTGGGGAGGCATCACTGTTGCTGGAAGAACGGCTTTACATGTTGTTGCAGGGCGTGTTACAGGCCAGTACTACCGGGACAACATCTTGGCAGTCCATGTTGTGCCTTTCGCACGACGTCATGGCCGTCGTTTCATCTTCCAGGATGACAACGCAAGATGTCACAGGGCCAGGATCGTTACAGGTTACCTCCAACAACAGAACATCACCACATTACCTTGGCCAGCACTGAGTCCCGACATCTCCCCCATCGAGCATGTCTGGGACATGCTTGGACAGAGGTTACGTCAACGTCAACAACGTCCTGCCAATGTCCAAGAACTTGCTGCTGCGTTGCAACAGGAATGGGAGAATCTGGACCAAAATGACCCTAGACGTCTCATTAGGAGTATGCCACGTCGGATCAATGCTTGTTTGGCAAACAGGGGAGGATTTACCCGTGACTGACTTTGTTGTGATGCTGTGGTAACTTTGCTGTTTGACCCCGGGTATCATTTTACCCTTATTATGGTCAGTCTGTGCCTTACTTATTCTAACGATCATTTGGAATAAATCGATGAATGTGAACTTCATTTCATTTTGTCATTTGTTTCTTCGTCAGTTTCATTAGGTGACTTTAATAACACTTAAAAATCAAATATTCCCTACTTTTTTTGAATAGTATAATATGCGATATTTTGAAAAAAACGTGAAAAATTGGTGTTTTGGGTAAAAACACGATTTCTCCGTCCGATATCAATGGATTAAACAAATTAAGGTATCATTTGGTCGGGCGGTGATTGGACCACTGAATGATACCCAATTCGTACGGATACGATGAGCAGGAAGCAAAATATGGCACGCTGAAAATCAAGTATTTTCTGATTTGGAGCGTTTTTGGACGCCTGTATCTCGAAAACTTAACCGCAACTTTTTTTTTAATTTTTTCTATCGAGAGACCTTTCGGAGGTATTTTGCATGAAGCCATTCAATAAGACTTTGAAATATCTGGAATAGGTGAAATAACGGAATGAAAATCGAAAAAAGTCGAAAAATCGTGAGATTTTGGAAAATGCTCTGCTATTTTTTTATGTTAAGAGATTTTCAAAAAAAGATTGTATATTCAGATAGCTGACCTAATTACGATTCTAACGATGTATAATATGTATGTAGTTATTGAAATTTAATTTTCGATATTTTAAATTTTTTGCATTTTTGGCACTTTTGAACATAGGATTTCTCAGGGGCATTTTATCTGATCAGATAATGTAATATATCATTACAGAGCCCTGTGGCTATTTTAGTGCCCAAACCGGCTATTAAAACTATTCCGACAATAATAAGCATACCGGAAGTATTCAAAAAATGTAAAAAAAAAAGGTTAAAAACATTGGCGCACTTGCGAAAAACTTGATTTCTCCCTTAGGTAATAGCGGACCAAAAGAACTAAAGTGTCGTTGGATAGCCCTATTAATGGACCATAATATGGTATCTAAATAATACTATTTCGATGGTAAGGAAATAAATTATTGTATGTCAAAAATCTAGTATTTTCCGATTTTTTAACATTCTGAGACGCCCTTTTCTCGAAAACGACGCCTACAATTTTTCTTAAACTTTTCTTACTCAAAGTCCTATCGGTTGTCTATATAGCGAATCGAAAATGAAAAGCATTGAAATAATATAGGTGGTCCAAAAATGGCCTCAAACTTTGAAAAAAAATTGAAAAATCGTTAAATTTTTGGAAACACTCTTTAATTTATCTTTTTTTCCAAAACTACTCAATAGATGTTTCTGACACTACTGGTACGTAAAGTTAAGTATCCAAAGAACTTCGTAAAGCTATCACAATAACGATCATAAAACCGGAAGTAGTCGAAAAAATGTCCGATATTTTAAAAAAAATTAATTCTTTTACGAAAACCTTTTTTATTTATGAATATTTTTTGTTGATATTTTACACGGGAATTATTGATATAAAATTAAACCATGCTAGTCCCGAAATGACATAGTTTGTGTCTAGTCGACGTTAAACCCCATTTCTCTCATCTCGGTAGTGCCGGTTAATTTGAGATATATATTGTCTCCCTTTAAGTTTTTTACCTTTTTAATTTCAGTTTATGGGTTCTAAGTTTATTATTTATTGTCTGATGTGTATAAAACAATTCTCAATTGCGAATTCTCAACTTATTTGTTATCGATAATGATTTCTTTTGGCACCGGAAGTGAAGTAATTTTGCCAGATTTTACAATTTGACCGGTGTATTCGCAAGCAAATATTACTTACAAATCTGATAGAGGGTGTCACTGAATCATAACAACTACAGTATCGTTTGGTAGCTCGATGGATCGGCTATTGTATGACGCACTTCCTGTCTGATTCCTGAAAGCCGATTCAGCACTGCAGGTCTGCAGGTCTAGTTAGGGTTTCACACTGCGTAGCTTGTGTGAAACACTATTGTTTTTGTTAAAATTATTAAGCTTTCATATTACATATGAAAGCTTATTGTTTCTGTTAAGATTATTAAGCTTTCATATTACATATGAAAGCTTATTGTTTCTGTTAAGATTATTATTATTTTTTTTTTGTGTATTTTCTGCAAATCGGATTTCTCAGAATCTAACTATGGGATCTTTCTGAAACTTTGACCTACCCACACAAAAATGGGGTGCGAACGTTGTTTAAATATATTTTCAAAACGTTTTACGAATCCGAAATCACCTAATTTTACGAACGAAAAAACTGACAATGCATAGTCGTAACTTTGTTAATTTTTGACCAATTTTACTAATTCTTTTTTCTTTGAATACCTTGAAAAAAATCATTTTCATCTGCAGTTTCACATTTTCGAATTTCGAAAATTCGTCGCTGTGATTTCGAACCGGAAGTTTAGACCAATTTGACAACTTCTTTAATAGTTGTACGATTTTCATGAAATTTAGTATACAAGTAGATCTTACCGATGTGACTTCAAAAATATAATTAGAAATTTTTTAAATTATCTCCCCTTGATGAAATTAAGGATCAAATTTTTCAAAAAAATCGTCGAAATATAGGTCAGAATGACCTAATTTTTTTTTTCGATACTAGACAAGGAATTACTGATTCGTACACAAAATATGGAGTTTGTCGATCGAACCGGAAGTGCCACCATCTTTAAACGTGAAAAATCAAAAAGGCGTTTTTGCTATTTTACTTACAGACTCGGGAGTTATATTTTCGGAATCCTTGAAGGAATGCCTAAAAATCTATCTGATCAGAATTTTGATTTCGGTCACATGATGGTCACCATTTTGAATTGAAAATGAAAAATAGAAGCAATTTGAAGGGCCGGGACTTTGGAACACAATAACTCTCCTTCTAATTAAGCTAGAATGTTCAAACTTGGTGTAGACGTTCACTAGGTCAATGTCATGATTGAGTGCAAAGATGAGCATTTTCTGCTTAGGGTAAGCAGAGATAGGCATGCTGATTTGTTGATTCTTTAGGGCACGATAACTTCGGTTATAACTAAGGGAGGGCGGTGAAACTTTTGTCAATAGAGAGTCCAATAGCTAGCCTGTTGTGTGAAATCATTGTATCATTTATTTTAAATATCAGGGATAGGCGAAAAAAAGAGATTGAAAATCCAAAAAGTCGTATTTTTACAATTTGGAGCATGTTTAGAGGTCTTTCTTGTAAAGTCAACTTAATATTTTTTGGGAACTTCTTCTACAAAGAGTCTTATTGGTAGTCTTTTACATGAAACCATCGATCAACAATCCAACATATCAGGAGTAGAAGAACAAAACGATCGAACATTGAAAACGGCATCCTTTCATTGTTAAGCGAAACATGCAGTGTGGGTGACTACAATCTACACATTTAGTCATCGTATAGAGCTTATTCAACAGTATCGAATTCCAACTGCTTAGGGATATTTTACGTGCACTCCAATGTGTACACGGGACCTTGGTTTTTCGTCCCATCCGAACGACTAGACAGCTGTACTTGTCAGGCCCTCCGTTGTGCCTCACTGACAAGGGGGAACCACGCCGGGAAATCAAGATGAACTTTCTCCGTGCAGAACTTTCAATTCAGGCCAAACGTTTATTGCATACGATTAAGCTGGTCAGTTGGAGCTTATTTTCAAAAGTTTTGTAATAATCGGTTGGTAATTAAAGTACCGTGCACATTAAACTGTTAAAACAGAAAATTTCGCCCGGTTGAAATGTTTCTTGCTATAAGTCAGCAATTTTCCGAATTCAGGGAGGCTGAATGGCTGAATGGTTAGTATGTGCGCGCTGTATCGTAACGTCTGTCATTGAGTCAACGGGCGTCGTTTCGATCTCCAGGTTGCACGTGACATGGAGTATGATGTCCAACCTCGTGGGTTTTCTCCGTGTCCTTCGGTTTCCTCCCAACGGCTAAAGACCAGTAAGCGCAAGGGGAGTTTTTAAATAAAATTAAAAAACATATGTTAGTCACGAAATGACCTAGTTTGTGTCTAATAGACATTAGGCCGCATTTCTCTCTTTCTCTTTTATTTTTAAAGTTTTGTAATAAACGGTTGGTAATCAAAGGTACTGTAAAAGTGATAAAACAGAAAATGTCGCCCGGTAGTAATGTTTCTCACTTTAAAGTCAGCAATTTGCCGATTTTAAGGGGCAAACGTTTATTGCGAACGATTAAGCTGGTCAAGGGGAGCTTATTTTTAAAAGTTTTGTAATATTCGGTTAATAACTAAAGGTACCGTGCAAATTAAACTGTTAAAATAGAAAATTTGGCCCGGTTGAACTGTTTCTCGCTGCAGGTCAGCAATTTGCCGATTTTAGGGAGGTTGCGTTGCTGAATAACGTCTGTCTTTGAGTCAACTGGCGTTGTTTCGATTTCTTGGTTGTAGGCCGTAACGCCGCTGCCCGGGTAAAATTTCCCTCATTGCACACTTTATGGCATATGCCCGTCTTCATTAGACCATTTTAGGAGCAGAACAGTAGGACGTTAAACCCCATTCAATTTCATTTCATTTTCTCTATGTTGCTTATTTATTATAGTGGATAAATATTTTTCTGGTTCTAGCAATTATTTAATTTCTGCATAGAAATCTTGCTTTGGTCAGTTTTTTTATTGCAGAGTGCCATTCTTGTATAATTCAGTCTATGATCCTTTGTTTAAAACATGCTTAAGAAGTCGTCACGATTTCCTACTTATAACCAAACATATTGGAAATATTAGTCTGGCATTATTAAATCCTAATTTTATTGGTCTTATTTAAAATTAAACTTTCATTTAACTATGAACAACCCTTAACGTGTCTCTTTAAAACTATTAAATACTCTAAAACAGTAGCTCAACCTTTTGACCTAAACTCATTAATTTACCATTTTCTTGTGAGCGACTTCTTATTCTTCCTATATGACATATTGCACGTGTCGGATTTCAAAGGGGGGTTGGGTGGCTGAATGGTTAGCACGCGCGTCTGTCATTGAGTTAACTAGCGTGTTTTCAAATGCCCGGTTGTACGTGACAAGGAGTAAGGTCGCCTGTCCAACCTGCCATTTTCATTTCATTTTCTCATCCGTCTCATTACAGTAATACAAGTTTCAGTTATTTCCCTTTAGTTTTCAGATTATTGTTATGCCTGGGTGCAATGTTTCATACTATATTTAGACTTGTAACTTCGAGAGTTTTTGACCAATTTTGATATTTTTTTCTTCTTATCCTTTTATTTAGGATACTTGATACAATCAATGACACGTGACGATGAATATGAAAGCTTTCATATCTGCATGGGACAGTAGCAGATCTAGTTATTCTTATTATTAGGGTTTCACACTGCGAAGCTTGTGTGAAACACTATTGTTTTTGTTAAAATTATTAGGCTTTCACCATTTTTAATGGTGAAAGACTATTGTTATTACTAAGATTATTCTTATTATTATTTTTTTTTTTATTGGGGGAAGCTAGATCTCAGAAACTATAAGAGATAGAGGTCTGAAGTTTGATTTTCCCTCGGGAAAATGGGTGGTGGTTACTCCTTAAAACTATTTCCAGATTTGTGCGCATAGCGGAAATGCGTGAAGTCTTTAGCGTGCACAAAAATTGAAAATCGGCCATAATTCAGTTAATTCTCAATCGATTTTTCAGACATTTATATTTTTGAATAGCGGGAGACATTTCGGACTAGATAGCAGTTGAAAAACGTTGAATATAGAAACTTTGTCGCTCTCATTTTTTTGGTGAATACTGGAAAATTTTCAAAAAATTGCTAAAATGTTTATTTTTAGGAATTTAGAAATTCTAATTACACTTTTGGATAGCTGACGTCTATCCGATTCCAACAATATAAGTTGTGTTCTGAAATGTTAACTTTGATTTTTCACTTTTTTTCGCATTTTGGTCAAAAACGGTAAGGCTTATTTTTTTAAAACCACTTCAACGATTTTCCTGAAACTTTGGTAAGATGAACAGAGATGTCTGAATTGTTCCTTAAACTATAAATGAAAATCCTCTAATCACCGGAAGTGGTCAAGAAAGGTATCCAAACTTTGACAAAATTCAGAAAAATGGGTGCCTGTGCGCCAAATAAGATGTATCGATTGGTTGTTTACCGAGTAATTAAAGTATTATATGGATTGATAGCCACGTGAATTATCTACAAGATGGTACTATAGCGACAAGTTTCTATGAAAAAATAAAAAAGTTATCTGAGTTTGAAAATTAAGGTATTTTGCTATTTCAATCAACTTTAGACGCGTATTTCTCGAAAACGCCGCCTACGATTTTTTTTTAAACTTTCTCATTCGAGAGTCTTATAGGTGGTGTATTGTGTGAAACCATTGTACAATTTCTCTAGATGTCATGAGTAGTCGAAAAACGAGATTGAAAATCCAAAACGTCGTATTTTTACCATTTGGAGCATTTTTAAACGTCTTTTTCTCGAAGAGTCAACGTAATCTTTTTGGTTGAACTTCTTCTACAGAGAGTTTGATCGGTAGTCTAAGGTATGAAACCATTGCACAAAAGTTAAAAATATCAGGAGTATGAGAACAAAGGGATCGAAAATTGAAAACGTCACCTTTCATTGTTAAGCGAAACATGCAGTAAGAGTTGATACAATCTGTACGTATTACATACGTTTAGAGCATATTCAAAAGCCTCCTTTTCTCTCACAGTGACGATATTTGAGCTAATAGCATTTCAACTTTGAGTGTTTACTTTTATTCAAAATTTGGGTTTAATGGCCCTGTAACAGAAATAGTTGATTGCTGTGTGTAATAATTATTCTTTGAATTAATATTGTTTCTTCTTTGTCACAATTATCTCATAACCGTAATCATCTCGACATAAATCGACGACTCGCGCTGTTTATAAGCAAATCCAATATTTAGGAGGTTGCAGTTGTATCTTGCAGTAGTATCGTGCAGAAGTACAAATATTGCACCGGTCATAGAAAGTGTAATGTAGTTTGAGCATGGACTCTGTTTGTAATAAACGTCGAAATTTTGTATGTTGGTGACGTCAAATCTTTAACGTGCACGAAATCAGAAAATTGACGATATTTCATTGAATATTCAATCAATTTTTGAACCAGTTACATATTTGAGTCCATTTTGCCTATTTCTCAGCAACTATAAGAGATAGAGGTCTGAAGTTTGATTTTCTTTCGGGAAACTGGGTGGTAGTTAGTGCTTAAATGTAAAACGAAATTCGTGCGCATAGCGGAAATGCGTTAAATCTTTAACGTGCACGAAAATTGAAAATCGGCCGTAATTTTGGTAATTGTCAACCGATTTCTCTGATATTTACATTTTTGGATAGCTTGAGACATTTCTAATAAGATAGCAGTTCACAAACGTCAAATTTGGAAAGTTTGTCGCTTTACTTTTTTTGGTGAAAATTGGAAAATTTTCAAAATTTCCCAAAATTTTTATTTTTTGGAATTTTGAATTTCTGCTTATATTTTTGGATTGCTGACATCGATCCGATTCCAACAATATAAGTTTTGTTCCGAAATGTTAACTTTGATTTTTCACTTTTTTTCGCATTTTGGTCAAATCGTAGAGTTCTTATTTTTTTAAAACGGCTCCAACGATTTTTCTGAAACTTCAGGAATATGAAGTCGAAGGACCAAACCAGTCCATGAACTATAAATGAAAATCCTCTAATCACCGGAAGTGGTCAAGAAAGGTATCCAAAGTTTGACAAAATTCAGAAAAATGGGTGCCTGTGCGTCAAATAAGATGTATCGATTGGTTGTTTACCGAGTAGTTAAAGTATTATATCGTTTGATAGCCACGTGAATTATCTACAAGATGGTACTATAGCGACAAGTTTCTATCAAAAAATAAAAAAGTTATCTGAGTTTGAAAAGTAAGGTATTTTGCTATTTCGATCAACTTTAGACGCGTATTTCTCGAAAACGCCGCCTACGATTTTTTTAAAACTTTCTCATTCGAGAGTCTTATAGGTGGTGTATTGTGTGAAACCATTGTACAATTTCTCTATATGTCATGAGTAGTCGAAAAACTAGATTGAAAATCCAAAACGTCGTATTTTTACCATTTGGAGCATTTTTAGACGTCTTTTTCTCGAAAAGTCAACGTAATTTTTTTTTTTGAACTTCTTCTACAGAGAGTTTTATCGGTAGTCTTAGGAATGAAACCATTGCGCAACAGTTAAAAATATCAGGAGTATGAGAACAAAGGGATCGAAAATTGAAAACGTCACCTTTCATTGTTAAGCGAAACATGCAGTAAGTTGATACAATCTGTACGTATTACATATTTGAGTAGCTGATATGAAAACGCGATTCCAAAGTACCGTGTAACACATTGGTGTGACATCGACAAAAGTCCGAATTGGTTATAAATGGAACGTTTTGCATACGTATAAAGCATATATAGAGAGCTTTTTTTTTTAAAACTGGCAATATTTGAACTAAGGGTGTTTGAATGGTAACCAATATCTGGTACCGGTACTTCTAGAATGAAAATAATTCATTTTAGTAATTAACAGTTACTCCTGAAATTAATATCCCAGGTTTTTTGTCTACATGACTTCATCATTTGACACCAGTGAAAATGAAGCTCTCTAATGAAGCTATTTATAAATAAGGTACCCCTCAATTACAATGTTGAAAAATTAATGTTGAATGGTGCGATTTTGGGTTTTGGTTATTACCTGATACTTAAGGTATTTTTTTGTCTCATTCGGAAAACTGTTTTTTTCTATAGTCGTTTAGATTTCTGAAACTAAAACTGATAGAGTTCTGAATATTGTTTTTTTTCTATGTTTTAAACATTTAGTACTTAGATCTATTGCGAAAGTTGTGAACAGACCGGAAGTGATGTAAATCTTTAACGTGCGCGAATGAAAATCGGTCCTAATTATGTCAATTCCCAACCGATTTTCGAAAAAGTTGTATTTTTGTACAGCGGGGGATATTGAGATACCACGTCGTTCTCTTTTTTCTTGAATATCTTGAAAATGTACTAAAATTAAAATTTCTTGGAATTTTTGAGTTTTTGATTGCGTGCTTAGATTTCCGACGTCTGTGCGATTCTACCGATCCAAGTTCATTATGTCGGAAATTATTCAACTATATTTTTCACTTTCTTTCTATCGTGATGCGCATGCACAGAAAGTGTCAATATCTGAGTTGTTTAAGTGTGTGTGTGTGTGTTTTAAGGGGTGAGTGGTGGGCATTTTGAGCTGCCTTGGGTAAGGTGAAAGCCTTCAGTCCTGCAAGCAGGTCTAGTTATTCTTATTATTATTATTATTATTCTTTTGTTTTGAGTAGATCTCAGCAACTGCTTGTCGCATCGTTACGATTTCTTCGGTTTTACTGGGAAAGTGGGTGTGACTTAGAGGATAAAGCTATTTTGAACGTTCTGCGACAATGCGAAATGTCCGAAATCACCGAAGTTATCATTTTTAAAAATATTGCAGTAATTTTAACAACAATCATTGGATTTTAACTGTCGATACATTTTGGCATAGCCGGAGACAGGGCACATAGCTACGCTACTTTCGATTTTTGATTTTCGGCAAATCTTCGAAGATATTAGGCGCCAAATTTCGAAAATTTAAAATTTTACAAAAAACTTTTTTATTTATGAATATTTTTTAGTCGTGTTGTGCACAGAAGTAAAGAGTCATCTGACTAGCGCAAAAATGTTAAAAAAATTTGTCTCAGTTATTTTCCTTGGCCGCCATTGGCTAATCCATTTTTCAGTCCTAGATTAATTTTTTATTGTTCGATTTGTATAAAACAAAATTCATATGCTACGTTGTCTCAATTGTCATTTTTTTTATTACCGAAAGTGTTATCTGTCGGCACCGGAAGTGGCATAATTTTACCAAAAACTACAATTTTGACAGTTAGGTACCATTTTTCGAAAACAAATATTATTTTTTTGAAAAATTATATGACTCAAAGAGTGTGCCCTTTTAAGGCGCAAAAAATGTCGGAAGCAGTTTTTTTAATTTCGATTTCATTTTCGAGCAAATTGGATTAAGAGGCTAAAAATGGTGTAAAATTGACCTATTTACAACCCATTCAGGCTTTTCAGATTTTAAAATATTTCTTCGTAACTTTTATAAACATGTAGCTATAATCCATACGAAGAGAATGTATGTTAAAATTAGTTTGTAATATAAGCAGTTGCCAAGAAATGGGCAGTTCTGCATAAGTCACTGTTTTCGTTATTTTGCCTGTAAAATAGTCAATTATTATTGGATTTTTATAAAAGTGACATCATTTGATTCAAAAAGCATGTAGCGTCATATCAAGTTGATAACAATTTAAAATTGACACCGGAAGTGACGTCATTTTGTCAAAAACTGCATTTTAAACTTTTTAAATCAATGTTTTATTCAACCAAGAATTACTTAATATGTATTAATAATTTTAATTTTTGGTTTAAATTCACATATAAACACAACTCATATGGTCATATAGATATCATAAAATTGTTTCTAACTTGTTCGGTTGCCGAGAAATAGACGGTTTTCTACAGGTCACTTTTGAAGGTTTTTGTTCCATAAAAGTGTCAATTATTATTCGATTTTCATAAACGTTACACCATGTTATACCTAATGCCATTTAGGATTTCATACAAGTAATTTAAGATTTTCATTATCACCGGAAGTAACGTCATTTTGGCAAAAACTGTATTTTTAGCTTTCAAAATAGATATTTTATTCAAATGAGTCTGTTTTGAAATCTTTTTCAAATTATGGTATTTGATGCCAATCAACAAATAGAATGAACCCATACGATCATACAGATACCACAAAATGGTTTCTAACTTGTACGGTTGCAGAGAAATAGCCGATTTTCTACAAGTCACTTTTCAAGTTTTTTGGTCTTTAAAAGTGGCAATTATTATTCGATTTACATAAAATTTTCACTATATGATATCGTATGCCATTTCTGATTTCATAAGATTAATTGAACATTTTCATTAATACCGGAAGAAATGTAATTTTGTCAAGATCATTTACAAGTAACAAATGTATAAAATGAATTGATATTGCTGGATTTGGTTGATTCTGCGTCCATTTTATTTGTGTGCAATGTTAATTTGGAAACCTGTTTAATGGTTTCGTTGGTACCGGAAGTGACATATGTTCAAGGGTATCTTGGCACCGGAAGTGACATGTTTAAGGATAACGTGGCACCAGTGAAACCCGTCATTCCTGCCTGCAGGTCTAGTTATTAGGCTTTCAGACTTTCGTCTGAAAGCCTATTGAGATTACTAAAATTATTATTATTATTATTATTATTATTTACCGCGAGGGCCTAGATCTCCATGATCGAAAACAGATATCGATCTGGAATTAGCTTTTCTATCGGGAAACCATGTGGTGGCTACTTGATAAAATATTTTTGAAATTTCTGCGCATACCGGAAGTGACCGAACTTTGTACTTTCTCTAAAAATTGAAAATCGGCCATAGTTTCGTCAATTCTTTATCCATTTTCAAACAAATTACATTTTTGGAATCCCTGAATCTTTTCTGAGACAATAGCTATCTCACATTTTTCAATTTCGAACATTCGTCTATGATTTTTATCGTTCAAAAGTTGAAAACATGTTGTTTACGAGACAATTTTTGTTATTTTTCAAAATTTTCAAATTTGACCTAAATTTTTGGATACCTGAAGTCCATCCGATTCCAGTAATATAAGTTTCATTCAGAGTTATCGCCCTTTATTTTTCGATTTTTTTCGAATTTTCTTCCCATTTTGTGAGCTCGGGTTTCGTTTTATGGCAGAATTGACGTTTCTGAAACTTCTGGAACATGAAGTTATAGTCCAATACCAACTTATAAAGCAATTTCGACAAGAATCCTTAAACCGGAAGTGGTCGAAATAATGTGCAATATTTTGAAAAAAATGCAAAAAATGGATATTTTTGGGGAAAACGCTATTTCTCCGTCCGATATCAATGGATTAAACGAATGAAGGTACCGTTTGATGGCACGATTGTTGGACTATCATATGATACCCCATTTATACGGATACTATGAACAGACAGCAAAATATGGCACGCTGAAAATCAAGTATTTTCTGATTTGGAGCGTTTTTGGACGCCTGTATCTCGGAAACTTAACCTGCAATTTTTTTTAATTTTTTTCTATCGAGAGTCCCTTTGGAGGTATTTTGCATGAAGCCATCCAATAAGACTTTGAAATGTCTGGAATAGGATAAAAAAGGGACTGAAAATCGAAAAAAGTCGAAAAATCGTGAAATTTTGGAAAATGCTCTACTATTTTTTTATTTTAAGAGATTTTTAAAAAAAGGTTGTATATTCAGATAGCTGACCTAATTACGATTCTAACGATGTATAATATGTATGTAATTATTAAAATTTAATTTTCGATATTTTAAATTTTTTGCATTTTTGACACTTTTGAACATAGGATTTCTCAGGGACATTTTATCTGATCAGATAATGTAATATATCATTACAGAGCCCTGTGGCTATTTTAGTGCCCAAACCGGCCATTAAAACTATTCCGACAATAATAACCATACCGGAAGTATTCAAAAAATGAAAAAAAAGAGTAAAAACATTGTCGCACTTGCGAAAAACTTGATTTCTCTCTTAGGTAATAGCGGACCAAAAGAACTAAAGTGTCGCTGGATAGCCCTATTAATGGACCAGCATATGGTATCTAAATAATACGATTTCGATGGTAAGGAAATAAATTATTGTATGCCAAAAATCTAGTATTTTCCAATTTTTTAACATTCTGAGACGCCCTTTTCTCGAAAACCACGCCTACGATTTTTCTTAAACTTTTCTTACTCAAAGTCCTATCGGTTGTCTATATAGGGAATCCAAAATGAAAAGCATTGAAATAATATAAGTGGTCGAAAAATGGTCTCAAACTTTGAAAAAAACTGAAAAATCGTTAAATTTTTGGAAACGCTCTTTAATTTATCTTTTTTTCCAAAACTACCCAATGGATGTTTCTGACACTTCTGGTACAGAAAGTTAAGTATCCAAAGAACTTCGTAAAGCTATCACAACAACGATCGTAAAGCCGGAAGTAGTCGAAAAAATGTCCGATATTTTGAAAAAAAATAATTTTTTTACGAAAACCATTTTTATTTATGAATATTTTTTGATGATATTTTACACTGGGTTAAAATATCATCGTACTTGAGCAGAAATGAGAAAAAAAATTGTCTCGGTAATTTGCGTTAGCCGCCATCGGCTAATTTAGTTTTTCGTACACAGAAAAATTATTTATTGTTCGATTTGTATAAAACAAAGTTCATATGCACCGTGGTCCCAATTGCAATTTTTTTTGTTACGGTGAAATTTTTCTGTCGGCAACGGAAGTGACGTAATATTAACAAAAACTACAATTTTGACAGTTCGGTACCACTTTTTGAAAGCAAATATTATTTTTTTTCAAAACTGATATAACTAAAAGGATGCACCCTGCAAAGGTGCACAAAATCCTTAGCTCATATTTTTAAATTTCAATTTCATTTTCGGGCAATTTAGAATAAAATGTAAAATAAAGTGTAAAATTCAGTTATTTACAATTCATTCAGCGTCTTCATATTTTGAAATATTTATTTGTAATTTTCATAAACTCGTAGCAATAATCAAGACGAAGAGAATGTATGTGAAAATTAGTTTGTAATATGAGCAGTTGCCGAGAAATATGCAATTTTGCATGCATCATTTTTCTCGTTATTTTGCCTATAAAAGAGTGAATAATTATTCGATTTGCAATATTTTTTTTCCATTTGATGCCTAATGCCAATTTGGACTAGGTCAAGCCAATTTTACATTTTCACTGTGACCGGAAATGACGTCTTTTGGGCAAAAACTGTATTTCTAACCTAAAAAACAAATATTTTATTCAAATGAGTCTGCCTTATAATGTTTTTAAAATTATGATATTTGATTCCCATCAACGAATAGAATGAAGCCATACGACCATACAGATACCACAAAATGGTTTCTAACTTGTACGGTTACAGAGAAATAGGCGATCTTCTATAAGTCACTTTTCAAGGTTTTTGGTCTGTAAAAGTGTCAATTATTATTCGATTTTTATAATTTATTTACCATTTGATGCCTTATGCCATTTATGACTTCTATGAACCAAGTTAAAATTTTCAATATCACCGGAAGTAATGTAATTTTTGCAAAAAACGTATTTTTAGCCTTCAAAACAAACATTTTTTTGAAGGGATTTATATTTATTATTCGTTTAACTTTATAACGTCTGACTCTAATGGGCAGTAAGACTGAATCAATACCATCATATTGATATCAAGAAAAGGCTTCTAGCATGTTCCCTTGTCGAATAATAACCAATTTTCCGAGGGTCACTTTTAAGTTTTTTACTTTCTTAATTTCAGTTTATGGGGTATAGGTTAATTATTTATTGCCCGATATCTATAAAATAAAGTTTGCATTTTGTATGTTGCGAATTTTCGACTTATTTTTCACCTATAAAAATTTCTTTCGGCACCGGAAGTGACGTAATTTTGCCCTAATTTACAATTTTGACCGGTCTTTTTGCCAGCAAATATTACTTTTACATATGATAGAGGGTGTCACTGAAGCAAAACAACTAATGTATAGTTTGGTAGCTCAATGGATCGGCTATGGTATAATAAACTTCCTGTATGATTCCTGAAAGCCGGTTCAGTGCTGCTTGCAGGTCTAGTTCTTATTATTATTCCAATTCCACTTTGACTATATCTCAGCAACTACTTGTCGCATCGTTACGATTTCTTCGGTTTTACTGGGAAAGTGGGTGTGACTTAGAGGATAAAGCTATTTTGAATGTTCTGCGACAATGCGAAATGTCAGAAATCACCGAAGTTTTCGTTTTTGAAAATATTGCAGTAATTTTAACAATAATCATTGGATTTTAACTTTCGATACATTTTGGCATAGCCGGAGACAGGGCACATAGCTACGCTACTTTCGATTTTTAATTTTCGGCAAATCTTCGAAGATATTAGGCGCCAAATTTCGAAAATTTAAAATTTTACAAAAAACTTTTTTATTTATGAATATTTTTTAGTCGTGTTGTGCACAGAATTAAAGAGTCATCTGACTAGCGCAAAAGTGTTGAAAAAATTTGTCTCAGTATTTTTCCTTGGTCGCCATTGGCTAATTCAGTTTTTCAGTCCTAGATTAATTTTTTATTGTTCGATTTGTATAAAACAAAGTTCATATGCTTCGTTGTCTCAATTGTCATTTTTTTTATTACCAAAAGTGTTATCTGACGGCACCGGAAGTGGCATAATTTTACCAAAAACTACAATTTTGACAGTTAGGTACCATTTTTCGAAAACAAATATTATTTTTTTGAAAAATTATATGACTCAAAGAGTGTGCCCTTTCAAGGCGCAAAAAATGTCGGAAGCAGTTTTTTTAATTTCGATTTCATTTTCGAGCAACTTCGATTAAGAGGCTAAAAATGGTGTAAAATTGACCTATTTATAACCTATTCAGGCTTTTCAAATTTTAAAATATTTCTTTGTAACTTTTATAAACTTGTAGCTATCATCCATACGAAGGGAACATACGTGAAAATTACTTTGTAATATAAGCAGTTGCCGAGAAATAGGCAATTTTGCATGAATCACTTTTCACGTAATTTTGGCTGTAAAAGAATCAATTATTATTCGATTTTCAATTTTCTTTCGCCATTGGATGCCTAATGCCATAGTGGACTATGTCAAACAATTTTACCTCTTACGCTGCCGTCGGAAATGACGTCATTTGCTCAAAACTTAAATTTTAGCCTTCAAAAACAATATTTTATTCAAATGAGTCGTACTTGTTATTTTTTTCAAATTATGATATTTGATTCTATTGATCAAATAGATTGAACCCATACGATCATACAGATACCACAAAATGGTTTGTAACTTGTACGGTGAAAGAGAAATGGGCGATTTTCCTTAAGTCACTTTTCAAGGTTTTTGGTCTATAAAAGTGTCAGTTATTATTCGATTTTCATAAAACTTTCATATGAAAGCTTATTGTTTCTGTTAAGATTATTATTATTTTTTTTTTTGTGTTTTTCCTGCAAATCGGATTTCTCAGAATCTAACCATAGGATGTTTTTGAAACTTTGACCTACCCCCCAAAAATGGGTGGTGGCTGTTGATTAAATATATTTTCAAAACGTTTTGCGAATTCGAAATCACCGAATTTTACGAACGAAAAAAATGACAATGCATAGTCGTAACTTTGCTATTTTTTTTAGCAATTTTACTAATTCTTTTTTCTTTGAATGCCTTGCAAAAAATCATTTTCATCTGCAGTTTCACGTTTTCGAATTTCGAAAATTCGTCGCTGTGATTTCGAACCGGAAGTTTAGACCAATTTGACAACTTCTTTAATAGTTGTACGATTTTCATGAAATTTAGTATATAAGTAGATCTTACCGATGTGACTTCAAAAATATAATCAGAAATTTTCTAGATTATCTCCCCTTGGTGAAATTAAGGATCAAATTTTAAAAAAAAAATCGTCAAAATATAGGTCAGAATGACCTAAAAAACAATTTCGATACTCGACAAGTAATTACTGATTCCTACACAAAATATGGAGTTTGTCGACCGAACCGGAAGTGCCACCATCCTGAAACATGAAAAATCCCTAAGGCTTTTTTGCTATTTTACTTACAGGATGGCCCAAAAATCGCAGGGAGCAGAAATTTGATTTAGGTCAACTGATGGTTGCCATTTTGAAGTGAATATAAAAAGTAGTAGCAATTTGAAGGGCCGAGATTTTGAAACACAATAACTCTCCTTCTAATTGAGCTAGAATGTTCAATCTTGGTGTAGACGTTCACTATGTCAATGTCATGATTGAGTGCAAAGATGAGCATTTTCTGCCTAGGGTAAGCAGAGATAAGCATGCTGATTTGTTGATTCTTTAGGGCAAGATAACTTCGGTTATAATGAAGGGAGGGTGGTGAAACTCTTGTTAATCGAGAGTGTAATAGCTGGCCTGTTGTGTGAAATCGTTTGTATCTTTTTTGTTAAATATCAGGGATAGCAGAAAAAAAGAGATCGAAAATCCAAAAAGTCGTATGTTTACGATTTGGAGCATCTTTAAAGGTCCTTTTCTCTTAAAGTCAACATAATACTTTTTGCGAACTTCTTCTACAAAGAGTCTTATCGGTAGTCTTTTATATGAAAACTTCGACCAACAGTCCAAAATATCTGGAGTAGAAGAATAAAAGGATCGAACATTGAAAACGGCACCCTTTCATTGTTAAGCGAAACATGCAGTGTGGGTGACTACAATCTGCACATTTAGTCATCGTATAGAGCTTATTCAACAGTATCGAATTCCAACTACTTAGGGATATTTTACGTGCACTCCAATGTGTACACGCGACCTTGGTTTTTCGTCCCATCCGAACGACTAGACAGCTGTCCTTGTCAGGCCCTCCGTTCTGCTCACTGACAAGGGGGAACCACGCCGGAAAATCGAGATGAACTTTCTCGTTGCAGAACTTTCAATTCAGGCCAAACGTTTATTGCATACGATTAAGCTGGTCAGTTGGGGCTTATTTTCAAAAGTTTTGTAATAATCGGTTGGTAATTAAAATACCGTGCGAATTAAACTGTTAAAACAGAAAATTTCGCCCGGTTAAAATGTTTCTTGCTATAAGTCAGCAATTTCCAGATTTTAGGGAGGCTGAATGGTTAGCATACGCGCGCTGTATCGTAACGTCTGTCATTGAGTCAACCGGCGTCGTTTCGATTTCCAAGTTGAACGTGACATGGAGTATGGTGTCAAACCTCGTGGGTTTTCTCCGTGTCCTTCGGTTTCCTCCCACGGCTAAAGACCCGTACGCGCAAGGGAAGTTTATAAATAAAATTAAAAAACATATGTTAGTCCCGAAATGACCTAGTTTGTGTCGAATGGACGTTGAGCCGCATTTCGCTCTTTCTCTTTTATTTTTAAAGTTTTGTAATAATCGGTTGGTAATCAAAGGTACTGTAAAAGTGATAAAACATAAAATTTCGCCCGGTTGTAATGTTTCTCACTTTAAAGTCAGCAATTTGCCGATTTTAGAGGGCAAATGTTTATTGCGAACAATTAAGCTGGTCAGGGGGAGCTTATTTTTAAGGGAGGCTGAATGGCTGAATGGTTAGCCTGTGCGCGCTGTATCGTAACGTCTGTCATTGAGTCAACGGGCGTCGTTTCGATTTCGAGATTGTACGTGACATGGACATTAATACGATTAAGCTGGTCAGTTGGGGCTTATTTTCAAAAGTTTTGTAATAATCGGTTGGTAATTAAAATACCGTGCGAATTAAACTGTTAAAAAAGAAAATTTCGCCCGGTTAAAATGTTTCTTGGTATAAGTCAGCAATTTCCAGATTTTAGGGAGGCTGAATGGTTAGCATACGCGCGCTATATCGTAACGTCTGTCATTGAGTCAACCGGCGTGGTTTCGATTTCCAAGTTGCACGTGACATGGAGTATGGTGTCCAACCTCGTGTGTTTTCTCCGTGTCCTTCGGTTTCCTCCCAACAGCTAAAGACCAGTACGCGCAAGGGGAGTTTTTAAATAAAATTAAAAAACATATGTTAGTCCCGAAATGACCTAGTTTGTGTCGAATGGACGTTTAGCCGCATTTCTCTCTTTCTTTTTTTTATTTTTAAAGTTTTGTAATAATCGGTTGGTAATCAAAGATACTGTAAAAGTGATAAAACATAAAATTTCGCCCGGTTGTAATGTTTCTCACTTTAAAGTCAGCAATTTGCCGATTTTAAGGGGAAAACGTTTATTGCGAACGATTTAGCTGGTCAGGGGGAGCTTATCTTTAAAAGTTTTGTAATATTCGGTTGATAACTAAAGGTACCGTGCAAATTAAACTAATAAAATAGAAGATTTCGCCCGGTTGAAATGTTTCTATCTGTAGGTCAGCAATTTGCCGATTTTAGGGAGGTTGCGTGACTGAATGGTTAGCACGTGCGCTGTGTATCATAACGTCTGTCATTGAGTCAACTGGCGTTGTTTCGATTTCTTGGTTGTACGTGACAAGGAGTATGGTCGCCTGTCCAACTTCGTAGGCCGTAACGCCGCTGCCCGGGTAAAATTTCCCTCATTTGCACACTTTATGGCGTATGCCCGTCTTCATTAGCCCATTTTAGGAGTAGGACGTTAAACCCCATTCAATTTGATTTCATTTTCTCTATGTTGCTTATTTATTATAGTGGATAAATGTTTTTTTGGTTCTAGCAATTATTTAATTTCTGCATAGAAATCTTGCTTTGACCAGTTTTTTTTTTTATTGCAAAGTGCCATTCTTGTATATTGCAGTCTATGATCCTTTGTTTAAAACATGCTTAAGAAGTTGTCACGATTTCCTACTTATAACCAAACATATTGGAAATCATAATTATATAACATATCTCTAATTTTGGAAGCCCGATTACAGCTATACAACTTTAGGTTATTTCCCTTTAGTTTAAAGATTATTTTTTTGCCCGGGTGCAATGTTTCTCACTACATTTAAATTTGTAACTTTGTGAGTTTTGACCGATTTTGATAATTATGTCTTTATAATTTTCCAAATTTACATATTTAACGTAAATATTCAAACAATTGGGATCAACCTGATTCAATTTTTTTTAGTTTTGTTCAAAGTTATCTCATTTAATTGTTCGATGTTTTCTTACCATTTTCATTTCATTTTTCTGAAAGTTTTGAAGTGGGAAGTCATCCCGATTACAGCAACACAAGTATCAGTTATTTCCCTTTAGTTTTCAGATTATGCAATGTTTCATACTATATTTAGACTTGTAACTTCGCGAGTTTTTGACCAATTTTGATAGTTTGTTATTCTTATCCTTTCATTTTAGATACTTGATATAATCGATGACACGTGACGATGAATATGAAAGCTTTCATATCTGCATGGGACAGTAGCAGATCTAGTTATTTTTATTATTATTCAGATACCAATTTGAATAGATCTCAGCAACTAATTGTCGCATCGTTACGACTTCTTCGGTTTTACCGGGAAAGTGGGTGTGACTTAGAGGATAAAGCTAATTTGAACGTTCTGCGACAATGCGAAATGTCCGAAATCACCGAAGTTAGCGTTTTTAAAAATATTGCAATAATTTTAAAAATAATCACGGGATTTTAAGTTTCGATACATTTTGGCATAGCCGGAGACATGGCACATAGCTACGCTACTTTCGATTTTTGATTTTTGGCAAATCTTCGAAGATATTGAGCGCCAAATTTCGAAAATTTAAAATTTTACAAAAAACTTTTTTATTTATAAATATTTTTTAGTCGTGTTGTGCACAGAATTAAAGAGTCATCTGTCTAGCGCAAAATTGTTAAAAAAAATTGTCTCGGTAATTTTCCTTGGCCGCCATTGGCTAATTCAGTTTTTCAGTCCTGGATTAATTTTTTATTGTTCGATTTGTATAAAACAAAGTTCATATGCTTCGTTGTCTCAATTGTCATTTTTTTTATTACCGAAAGTGTTATTTTGACAGTTAGGTACCATTTTTCGAAAACAAATATTATTTTTTTGAAAAATTATATGACTAAAAGAGTGTGTCCTTTAAAGGCGCAAAAAATGTCGGAAGCAGTTATTTTAATTTCTATTTCATTTTCTAGCAAATTGGATTAAGAGGTGAAAAAAGGCGTAAAATTGACCTATTTACAACCCATTCAGGCTTTTCAGATTTTAAAATATTTTTACTTAACTTTTATAAACCTGTAATTATAATCCATACGAAGAGAATGTATGTTAAAATTAGTTTCTAAAATAAGCAGTTGCCGAGAAATGGGCAGTTTTGCATAAGTCACTGTTTTCGTAATTTTGCCTGTAAAATAGTCAATTATTAATGGATATTCACAAAAGTGACATCATTTGATTCAAAAAGCAAGTCTGCGTCATATCACGTTGATTACTATTTAAAATTGACACCGGAAGTGACGTCATTTAGTCAAAAACTCAATTTTTAACTTTTAAAATCGATATTTTTTTCAACCAAGAATTATGTCACATATAATAATAAAATTAATTTTTGGTTTAAGTTCACATATTAACAAAACTCATACGGTCAAAAAGATATCATAAAACTGTTTCTAACTTGTTCGGTTGCCGAGATATAGGCGATTTTCTAAAAGTCACTTTTGAAGGTTTTTGGCCCATAAAAGTGTCAATTATTATTCGATTTTCATAAAATTTTCACCTTTTGAAGCCTAATGTCATAGACGATGTTATAAAACTAATTTAAAGTTTTCATTATCACCGGAAGTAACATCATTTTGGCAAAAACTGTATTTTAAGCCTTCAAAACCGATATTTTATTCAAATGAGTCTGATTTGTAATGTTTATACAATTATGATATTTGATTCCAATCAACAAATAGATTAAACCCATACGGTCATATAAATACCAAAAAATGGTTTCTAACTTGTACAGTTGCCGAGAAATAGACGATTTTCTATACGTCACTTTTCAAGATTTTTGGTCTATAAAAGTGGCAATTATTATTCGATTTACATAAAATTTTCACCATGTGATGCCTTATGCCATTTCTGATTTCATAAAAATAATGGAACATTTACATTATCACGGGAAGTACTGTAATTTTGTCAGGATCAATTACATGTAACAAATGTATAAAATGAAATGATATTGCTGGATTTGTTTGATTCTGTTTCCATTTTATTTGATGTGTGCAATGCTTATGTGGAAACCTGTATATTTGTTTCATTGGTACCGGAAGTGACATATGTTCAAGGGTAACGTGGCACCGAAAGTGACACAAGTTCAAGTTCAAAGGTAACATGACACCAGTGAAACCTGTCATTCCTGCATGCAGGTCTAGTTATTATTATTAGGCTTTCAGACTTTCGTCTGAAAGCTTATTGAGATTACTAAAATTATTATTAAGCTTTCATATGTATTACATATGAAAGCTTATTGTTTCTGTTAAAGTTATTAAGCTTTCATATTTCATATGAAAGCTTATTGTTTCTGTTAAGATTATTAAGCTTTCATATTTCATATGAAAGCTTATTGTTTCTGTTAAGATTATTAAGCTTTCATATTACATATGAAAGCTTATTGTTTCTGTTAAGATTATTATTATTATTTTTTTTTTTTGTGTGTTTTCTGCAAATCGGATTTCTCAGAATCTATCCGTAAGATCTTTCTGAAATTTTGACCTACCCCCCCAAAAATGGGGTGCGAACCTTGATTAAATATATTTTAAAAACGTTTTACGAATCCGAAATCACCGAAATTTACGAACGACAAAATGGACAATGCATAGTCGTAACTTTGTTATTTTTTGACCGATTTTACTAATTCTTTTTTCTTTGAATACCTTGAAAAAAATCATTTTCATCTGCAGTTTCACATTTTCGAATTTCGAAAATTCGTCGCTGTGATTTCGAACCGGAAGTTTAGACCAATTTGACAACTTCTTTAATAGTTGTACGATTTTCATGAAATTTAGTATATATCTAGACCTTACCGATGTGACTTCAAAAATATAATTAGAAATTTTCTAAATTATCTCCCCTTGACGAAATTAAGGATCAAAATTTTCAAAAAAATCATCGAAATATAGGTCAGAATGACCTGATTTTTTTTTTGGATACTAGATAAGTAATAACTGATTTGTACACAAAATATGAAGTTTGTTGATAGAACCGGAAGTGCCACCATCTTGAAACGTGAAAAATCCCTAAGGCTTTTTTGCTATTTTACTTACAGACACGGGAGTTATATTTTCTGAATCCTTGTAAGATGGCCTAAAAATTGTTCAGAGCAGAATTTTGATTTAGGTCAATTGATGGTTGCCATTTTGAAGTGAATATGAAAAGTAGTAGCAATTTGAAGGGCCGAAACTTTGAAACACAATAACTCTCCTTCTAATTGAGCTAGAATGTTCAATCTTGGTGTAGACGTTCACTATGTCAATGTCATGATTGAGTTCAAAGATGAGTATTTTCTGCTTAGGGTAAGCAGAGATAAGCATGCTGATTTGTTGATTCTTTAGGCCAAGATAACTTCGGTTATAATGAAGGGAGGGCGGTGAAACTCTTGTTAATCGAGAGTGTAATAGCTGGCCTGTTGTGTGAAATCGTTGTATTTTTTTTTTTTCAAATATCAGGGATAGCAGAAAAAAAGAGATCGAAAATCCAAAAAGTCGTATGTTTACGATTTGGAGCATCTTTAAAGGTTCTTTTCTCTTAAAGTCAACATAATACTTTTTGAGAACTTCTTCTACAAAGAGTCTTATCGGTAGTCTTTTATATGAAAACTTCGATCAACAGTCCAAAATATCTGGAGTAGAAGAATAAAAGGATCGAACATTGAAAACGGCACCCTTTCATTGTTAAGCGAAACATGCAGTGTGGGTGACTACAATCTGCACATTTAGTCATCGTATAGAGCTTATTCAACAGTATCGAATTCCAACTACTTAGGGATATTTTACGTGCACTCCAATGTGTACACGCGACCTTGGTTTTTCGTCCCATCCGAACGACTAGACAGCTGTCCTTGTCAGGCCCTCCGTTCTGCTCACTGACAAGGGGGAACCACGCCGGAAAATCGAGATGAACTTTCTCGTTGCAGAACTTTCAATTCAGGCCAAACGTTTATTGCATACGATTAAGCTGGACAGTTGGGGCTTATTTTCAAAAGTTTTGTAATAATCGGTTGGTAATTAAAATACCGTGCGAATTAAACTGTTAAAACAGAAAATTTCGCCCGGTTAAAATGTTTTTTGCTATAAGTCAGCAATTTCCAGATTTTAGGGAGGCTGAATGGTTAGCATACGCGCGCTGTATCGTAACGTCTGTCATTGAGTCAACCGGCGTCGTTTCGATTTCCAAGTTGCACGTGACATGGAGTATGGTGTCCAACCTCGTGGGTTTTCTCCGTGTCCTTCGGTTTCCTCCCACGGCTAAAGACCCGTACGCGCAAGGGAAGTTTATAAATAAAATTAAAAAACATATGTTAGTCCCGAAATGACCTAGTTTGTGTCGAATGGACGTTGGTTGAGCCGCATTTCTCTCTTTCTCTTTTATTTTTAAAGTTTTGTAATAATCGGTTGGTAATCAAAGGTACTGTAAAAGTGATAAAGCATAAAATTTCGCCCGGTTGTAATGTTTCTCACTTTAAAGTCAGCAATTTGCCGATTTTAGAGGGCAAATGTTTGTTGCGAACAATTAAGCTGGTCAGTGGGGAGCTTATTTTTAAGGGAGGCTGAATGGCTGAATGGTTAGCATGTGCGCGCTGTATCGTAACGTCTGTCATTGAGTCAACGGGCGTCGTTTCGATTTCAAGATTGTACGTGACATGGACATGCATACGATTAAGCTGGTCAGTTGGGGCTTATTTTCAAAAGTTTTGTAATAATCGGTTGGTAATTAAAATACCGTGCGAATTAAACTGTTAAAACAGAAAATTTCGCCCGGTTAAAATGTTTCTTGCTATAAGTCAGCAATTTCCAGATTTTAGGGAGGCTGAATGGTTAGCATACGCGCGCTGTATCGTAACGTCTGTCATTGAGTCAACCGGCGTCGTTTCGATTTCCAAGTTGCACGTGACATGGAGTATGGTGTCCATCCTCGTGGGTTTTCTCCGTGTCCTTCGGTTTCCTCCCAACAGCTAAAGACCAGTAGGCGCAAGGGGAGTTTTTAAATAAAATTAAAAAACATATGTTAGTCCCGAAATGACCTAGTTTGTGTCGAATGGACGTTTAGCCGCATTTCTCTCTTTCTTTTTTTTATTTTTAAAGTTTTGTAATAATCGGTTGGTAATCAAAGATACTGTAAAAGTGATAAAACAGAAAATTTCGCCCGGTTGTAATGTTTCTCACTTTAAAGTCAGCAATTTGCCGATTTTAAGGGGAAAACGTTTATTGCGAACGATTTAGCTGGTCAGGGGGAGCTTATTTTTAAAAGTTTTGTAATATTCGGTTGATAACTAAAGGTACCGTGCAAATTAAACTAATAAAATAGAAGATTTCGCCCGGTTGAAATGTTTCTATCTGTAGGTCAGCAATTTGCCGATTTTAGGGAGGTTGCGTGACTGAATGGTTAGCACGTGCGCTGTGTATCATAACGTCTGTCACTGAGTCAACTGGCGTTGTTTCGATTTCTTGGTTGTACGTGACAAGGAGTATGGTCGCCTGTCCAACCTCGTAGGCCGTAACGCCGCTGCCCGGGTAAAATTTCCCTCATTGCACACTTTATGGCGTATGCCCGTCTTCATTAGCCCATTTTAGGAGTAGGACGTTAAACCCCATTCAATTTGATTTCATTTTCTCTATGTTGCTTATTTATTATAGTGGATAAATGTTTTTCTAGTTCTATTAATTATTTCATTTCTGCATAGAAATCCTGCTTTGACCAGTTTTTTTGTTATTGCAAAGTGCCATTCTTGTATATTGCAGTCTATGACCCTTTGTTTAAAACATGCTTAAGAAGTTGTCACGATTTCCTACTTATAACCAAACAAATTGGAAACCATAATTATATAACATAACTCTAATTTTGGAAGCCCGATTACAGCTATACATGTTTAGGTTATTTCCCTTTAGAGATTATTTTTTTGCCCGGGTGCAATGTTTCTCACTACATTTAAATTTGTAACTTTGTGAGTTTTGACCGATAATTATGTCTTTATAATTTTCCAAATTTACATATTTAACGTAAATATTCAAACAATTGGTATCAACCTAATTCAATTTTTTTTAGTTTTGTTCAAAGTTATCTCATTTAATTTTTCGATGTTTTCTTACCATTTTCATTTCATTTTTCTGAAAGTTTTGAAGTGGGAAGTCATCCCGATTACAGCAACACAAGTATCAGTTATTTCCCTTTAGTTTTCAGATTATGCAATGTTTCATACTATATTTAGACTTGTAATTTCGCGAGTTTTTGACCAATTTTGATTCATTTGAGATACTTGATATAATCGATGACACGTGACGATGAATATGAAAGCTTTCATATCTGCATGGGACAGTAGCAGATCTAGTTATTATTTTTTTTTTTGTGTTTTTCCTGCAAATCGGATTTCACAGAATCTATCCATAGGATGTTTCTGAAACTTTGACCTACCCCCCCCAAAAATAAGTGGTGGCTGTTGATTAAATATATTTTCAAAACGTTTTGCGAATTCGAAATCACCGAATTTTACGAACGAAAAAACTGACAATGCATAGTCGTAACTTTGCTATTTTTTGACCGATTTTACTAATTCTTTTTTCTTTGAATACCTTGAAAAAAATCATTTTCATCTGCAGTTTCACATTTTCGAATTTCGAAAATTCGTCGCTATGATTTCGAACCGGAAGTTTAGACCAATTTGACAACTTCTTTAATAGTTGTACGATTTTCATGAAATTTAGTATTTAAGTAGATCTTACCAATGTGACTTCAAAATTATAATGAGAAATTTTCTAAATTATCTCCCCTTGCTGAAATTAAGGATCAAAGTTTTAAAAAAAATCGTCGAAATATAGGTCAGAATGACCTGAAAAATTTTTTCGATACTCGACAAGTAATTACTGATTCCTACACAAAATATGGAGTTTGTCGATCAAACCGGAAATGCCACCATCTTGAAACATGAAAAATCCCTAAGGCTTTTTTGCTATCTTACTTACAGACACGGGAGTTATATTTTCTGAATCCTTGAAGGATGGCCCAAAAATCGTAGGGAGCAGAATTTTGATTTAGGTCAACTGATGGTTGCCATTTCGAAGTGAATATGAAAAGTAGTAGCAATTTGAAGGGCCGAGATTTTGAAACACAATAACTCTCCTTCTAATTGAGCTAGAATGTTCAATCTTGGTGTAGACGTTCACTAGGTCAATGTCATGATTGAGTGCAAAGATGAGCATTTTCTGCCAAGGGTAAGCAGAGATAAGCATGCTGATTTGTTGATTTTTAGGGCACAATAACTTCGGTTATAATGAAGGGAGGGTGATGAAACTCTTGTCAATCGAGAGTCTAATAGCTAGCCTGTTGTGTGAAATCATTGTATCATTTTTTTTAAATATCAGGGGTAGCAGAAAAAAGAGATCGAAAATCCAAAAAGTCGTATTTTTACGATTTGTTCATTTTTAAAGGTCCTTTTCTCTAAAGTCAACATAATATTTGGGGGGAACTTCTTCTACAAAGAGTCTTATCGGTAGTCTTTTATATGAAACCATAGATCAACAGTCCAAATTATCAGGAGTAGTAGAATAAAAGGATCGAAAATTGAAAACCGCACCCTTTCATTGTTAAGCAAAAAATGCAGTGTGGGTGGCTACAATCTGCACATTTAGTCATCGTATAGAGCTTATTCAACAATATAGAATTTCAACTGCTAAGGGATCTTTTACGTGCACTCCAATGTGTACACGGCGGATGGGGGGACACGCCAGAATATCGAGATGAACTTTCTCGGCCAATGCAGGGATCGAACACCCGACCTCCTGGCTAGCAGGCCAACGCCTTAGCCACATAGTGTGGACACCCATCGTACATTTCATCCGTCAAATCAAAGCATTTCATTGCATTAGACCAATAATTAATTATTCTTAATTTAAAACTTTATTTAATATTACTCTGGCATTATTAAATCCTAATTTTATTGGTCTTATTTAAAATTAAACTTTAATTTAACTATGAACAACCCTTAACGTGTCTCTTTAAAACAATTAAATACTCTAAAACAAAAAACAAAACAAAAAATCAATAAGCGGGTCAATTCAGGTAAGTATAACTACGGGTTATGTCCTTCTCTCGTCTACGGCCATACCACGTTGAAAACACCAGTTCTCGTCCGATCACTGAAGTTAAGCAACGTCGGGCCCGGTTAGTACTTGGATGGGTGACCGCCTGGGAACACCGGGTGCTGTAGACGCCTTTTTGCCCTGATTCTTCGTGAAAAAATAAATTTTCCGCCAATCAGACCACAGGGCGCACTCTTTTGCACCACTCCAGCTCTGCGCTCGGCCCGTCTCCCCAGGGAAAAAGACACAAAAAGAATTTGAGTAAGCACAAGTATGGGTTCTGTCCACCTTCTCTCGTCTACGGCCGCACCAGGTTGAAAACACCAGTTCTCGTCCGATCACTGAAGTTAAGCAACGTCGGGCCCGGTCAGTACTTGGATGGGTGACCGCCTGGAAACACCGGGTGCTGTAGACGCCTTTTTAAAACCGCCCCCCCACCCCCCCAAAAAAAATCAATAAGCGGGTCAATTCAGGTAAGTATAACTACGGGTTCTGTCCACGTTCTCTCGTCTACAGCCACACCACGTTGAAAACACCAGTTCTCGTCCGATCACTGAAGTTAAGCAACGTCGGGCCCGGTCAGTACTTGGATGGGTGACCGCCTGGGAACACCGGGTGCTGTAGACGCCTTTTTAAAACCGACAAAAACCGCCCCAAAAATCAATAAGCGGATCAATTCCGGTAAGTATAACTACGGGTTCTGTCCACCTTCTCTCGTCTACGGCGACACCACGTTGAAAACACCAGTTCTTGTCCGATCACTGAAGTTAAGCAACGTCTGGCCCGGTTAGTACTTGGATGGGTGACCGCCTGGGAACACCGGGTGCTATAGACGCCTTTTTAAAACCGAAAAAAAACGCCCCAAAAATCAATAAGCGGGTCAATTCCGGTAAGCATAACTACGGGTTCTGTCTACCCCCTCTCGTCTACGGCCATACCACGTTGAAAACACCAGTTCTCGTCCGATCACTGAAGTTAAGCAACGTCGGGCCCGGTCAGTACTTGGATGGGTGACCGCCTGGGAACACCGGGTGCTGTAGGCGCCTTTTTAAAACCGACAAAAAACAAAAAAAAATCAATAAGCGGGTCAATTCAGGTAAGTATAACTACGGGTTCTGTCCACCTTCTCTCGTCTACGGCCACACCACGTTGAAAACACCAGTTCTTGTCCGATCACTGAAGTTAAGCAACGTCTGGCCCGGTTAGTACTTGGATGGGTGACCGCCTGGGAACACCGGGTGCTATAGACGCCTTTTTAAAACCGAAAAAAAACGCCCCAAAAATCAATAAGCGGGTCAATTCCGGTAAGCATAACTACGGGTTCTGTCTACCCCCTCTCGTCTACGGCCATACCACGTTGAAAACACCAGTTCTCGTCCGATCACTGAAGTTAAGCAACGTCGGGCCCGGTCAGTACTTGGATGGGTGACCGCCTGGGAACACCGGGTGCTGTAGGCGCCTTTTTAAAACCGACAAAAAACAAAAAAAAATCAATAAGCGGGTCAATTCAGGTAAGTATAACTACGGGTTCTGTCCACCTTCTCTCGTCTACGGCCACACCACGTTGAAAACACCAGTTCTCGTCCGATCACTGAAGTTAAGCAACGTCGGGCCCGGTCAGTACTTGGATGGGTGACCGCCTGGGAACACCGGGTGCTGTAGACGCCTTTTTAAAACCGACAAAACCCCCCAAAAAAATAAATAAGCGGGTCAATTCAAGTATATATAACTACGGGTTCTGTCCATCTTCTCTCGTCTACGGTCATACCATGTTGAAAACACCAGTTCTCGTCCGATCACTGAAGTTAAGCAACGTCGGGCCCGGTTAGTACTAGGATGGGTGACCGCCTGGGAACACCGGGTGCTGTAGACGCCTTTTTGCCCTAAACTCATTAATTTACCATTTTGTTGTGAGCGGCTTGTTATTCTTCCTATATGACATATTGCACGTGTCTGATTTCAAAGGGGAATTGGGCGGCTAAATGGTTAGCACGCGCGCCGGTCATTGAGTTAACTAGCGTGTTTTCGAATGCCCGGTTGTACGTGACAAGGAGTAAGGTCGCCTGTCCAACCTGCCATTTTTAATTTTTTTCCAG
This sequence comes from Patella ulyssiponensis, assembly GCA_963678685.1. NCBI lineage: Eukaryota > Metazoa > Mollusca > Gastropoda > Patellidae > Patella > Patella ulyssiponensis. The sequence continues at coordinate 3,876,455 of OY783226.1, forward strand.
CAATTTTCATTTCATTTTCTCATCCGTCTCATTACAGTAATACAAGTTTCGGTTATTTCCCTTTAGTTTTCAGATTATTGTTATGCCTGGGTGCAATGTTTCATACTATATTTAGACTTGTAATTTTGCGAGTTTTTGACCAATTTTGATAATTTTTTCTTCTTATCCTTTTATTTAGGATACTTGATACAATCAATGACACGTGACGATGAATATGAAAGCTTTCATATCTGCATGGGACAGTAGCAGATCTAGTTATTATTTTTTTTTTGTGTGTTTCTCCTGCAAATCGGATTTCACAGAATCTAACCATAGGGTGTTTCTGAAACTTTGACCTACCCCCCCCCCCCCCCAAAAATGGGTGGTGGCTGTTGATTAAATATATTTTCAAAACGTTTTGCGAATTCGAAATCACCGAATTTTACGAACAAAAAAAATGACAATGCATAGTCGTAACTTTGCTATTTTTTGACCTATTTTACTAATTCTTTTTTCTTTGAATACCTTGAAAAATATCATTTTCATCTGCCATTTCACATTTTCGAATTTCGAAAATTCGTCGCTGTGATTTCGAACCGGAAGTTTAGACCAATTTGACAACTTCTTTAATAGTTGTACGATTTTCATGAAATTTAGTATATAAGTAGATCTTACCAATATGACTTCGAAAATGTAATGAGAAATTTTCTAAATTATCTCCCCTTGGTAAAATTAAAAATCAAAGTTTTAAAAAAAATCGTCGAAATATAGGTCAGAATGACCTATGTTTTTTTTTCGGTACTCGACAAATAATTATTGATTCCTACACAAAATATGGAGTTTGTCGATCGAACCGGAAGTGCCACCATCTTGAAACATGAAAAATCCCTAAGGCTTTTTTGCTATTTTACTTACAGACACGGGAGTTATATTTTCTGAATCCTTGAAGGATGGCCCAAAAATCGCAGGGAGCAGAATTTGGTTTAAGGTCAACTGATGGTTGCCATTTTGAAGTGAATATGAAAAGTAGTAGCAATTTGAAGGGCCGAGACTTTGAAACAAAATAACTCTCCTTCTAATTGAGCTAGAATGTTCAATCTTGGTGTAGACGTTCACTAGGTCAATGTCAGGATTGAGTGCAAAGATGAGCATTTTCTGCCTAGGGTAAGCAGAGATCAGCATGCTGATGAATTGATTCTTTAGGGCACAATAACTTCGGTTATAATGAAGGGAGGGCGGTGAAACTCTTGTCAATCGAGAGTCTAATAGCTAGCCTGTTGTGTGAAATCATTGTATCATTTTTTTTAAATATCAGGGATAGCCGAAAAAAAGAGATTGAAAATCCAAAAAGTCGTATTTTTACAATTTGGAGCATGTTTAGAGGTCTTTCTCGTAAAGTCAACATAATATTTTTTGGGAACTTCTTCTACAAAGAGTCTTATCGGTAGTTTTTTATATGAAACCATCGATCAACCGTCCAAAATATCAGGAGTAGAAGAATAAAAGGATCGAAAATTGAAAACGGCACCCTTTCATTGTTAAGCAAAACATGCAATGTGGGTGGCTACAATCTGCACATTTAGTCATCGTATAGAGCTTATTCAACAATATCGAATTCCAACTGCTAAGGGATCTTTTACGTGCACTCCAATGTGTACACGGTGGGTGGGGGGACACGCCAGAAAATCGAGATGAACTTTCTCGGCCAATGCAGGGATCGAACACCCGACCTCATGGCTAGCAGGCCAACGCCTTAGCCACATAGTGTGGACACCCATCGTACATTTCATCCGTCAAATCAAATCATTTCATTGCATTAGACCAATAATTAATTATTCTTAATTTAAAACTTTATTTTAATATTAGTCTGGCATTATTAAATCCCAATTTTATTGGTCTTATTTAAAATTAAACTTTCATTTAACTATGAACAACCCATAACGTGTCTCTTTAAAACAATTAAATACTCTAAAACAGTAGCTCAACCTTTTGACCTAAACTCATTAATTTACCATTTTGTTGTGAGCGACTTGTTATTCTTCCTACATGACATATTGCACGTGTCTGATTTCAAAGGGGGGGTTGGGCTGTATGGTTAGCACGCGCGCCTGTCATTGAGTTAACTAGCGTGTTTTCGAATGCCCGGTTGTATGTGACAAGGAGTAAGTTCGCCTGTCCAACCTGCCATTTTTAGTTCTTTCCCGCCATTTTCATTTCATTTTCTCATCCGTCTCATTACAGTAATACAGGTGTCAGTTATTTCCTTTTAGTTTTCAGATTATTGTTATGGCTGGGTGCAATGTTTCATATTATATTTAGACTTATAACTTCGCGAGTTTTTGACCAATTTTGATAATTTTTTCTTCTTATCCTTTTATTTGGGATACTTGATACAATCAATGACACGTGACGATGAATATGAAAGCTTTCATATCTGCATGGGACAGTAGCATATCTAGTTAAGCTTTCATATTACATATGAAAGCTTATTGTTTCTGTTAAGATTATTAAGCTTTCATATTACATATGAAAGCTTATTGTTTCTGTTAAGATTATTATTATTTTTTTTTTGTGTGTTTCTCCTGCAAATCGGATTTCTCAGAATCTAACCATGGGATCTTTCTGAAACTTTGACCTACCCCCCCAAAAATGGGGTGCGAACGTTGTTTAAATATATTTTCAAAACGTTTTACGAATCCGAAATCACCGAATTTTTGTTATTTTTTTACCGATTTTACAAATTCTTTTTTCTTTGAATACCTTGAAAAAAATCATTTTCATCTGCAATTTCACATTTTCGAATTTCGAAAATTCGTCGCCGTGATTTCGAACCGGAAGTTTAGACCAATTTGACAACTTCTTTAATAGTTGTACGATTTTCATGACATTTAGTGTATAAGTAGATGTTACCAATGTGACTTCAAAAATATAATTATAAATTTTCTAAATTATCTCCCCTTGACGAAATTAAGGATCAAATTTTTCAAAAAAATCGTGGAAATATAGGTCAGAATGACCTATTTTTTTTTTGATACTAGACAAGTAATTACTGATTCGTACACAAAATATGGAGTTTGTCGATCGAACCGGAAGTGCCACCATCTTTAAACGTGAAAAATCAAAAAGGCTTTTTTGCTATTTTACTTACAGACTCGGGAGTTATATTTTCAGAATCCTTGAAGGAATGCCTAAAAATCTATCGGATCCGAATTTTGATTTCGGTCACGTGATGGTCCCTATTTTGAATTGAAAATGAAAAATAGAAGCAATTTGAAGGGCCGGGATTTTGGAATACAATAACTCTCCTTCTAATTAAGCTAGAATGTTCAAACTTGGTGTAGACGTTCACTGGGTCAATGTCATGATTGAGTTCAAAAATGAGCATTTTCTGCTTAGGCTAAGCAGAGATAAGCATGCTGATTTGTTGATTATTTAGGGCACGATAACTTCAGTTATAATGAAGTGAGGGCGGTGAAACTCTTGTCAATAGAGAGTCTAATAGCTAGCCTATTGTGTGAAATCATTGTATTATTTTTTTTAAATATCAGGGAGAGCCGAAAACTTTGATCCTTAATTTCGTCAAGGGGAGATAATTTAGAAAATTTATAATTATATTTTTGAAGTCACATCGGTAACATCTACTTATACACTAAATGTCATGAAAATTGTACAACTATTAAAGAAGTTGTCAAATTGGTCTAAACTTCCGGTTCGAAATCACAGCGACGAATTTTCGAAATTCGAAAATGTGAAATTGCAGATGAAAATGATTTTTTTCAAGGTATTCAAAGAAAAAAGAATTAGTAAAATCGGTAAAAAAATAACAAAGTCGTATTTTTACAATTTGGAGCATGTTTAGAGGTCTTTCTCGTAAAGTCAACATAATATTTTTGGGGAACTTCTTCTACAAAGAGTCTTATTGGTAGTCTTTTATATGAAACCATCGATCAACAGTCCAACATATCAGGAGTAGAAGAACAAAAGGATCGAACATTGAAAACGGCACCCTTTCATTGTTAAGCGAAACATGCAGTGTGGGTGACTACAATCTACACATTTAGTCATCGTATAGAGCTTATTCAACAGTATCGAATTCCAACTGCTTAGGGATATTTTACGTGCACTCCAATGTGTACACGGGACCTTGGTTTTTCGTCCCATCCGAACGACTAGACAGCTGTGCTTGTTAGGCCCTCCGTTCTGCCTCACTGACAAGGGGGAACCACGCCGGGAAATCAAGATGAACTTTCTCCGTGCAGAACTTTCAATTCAGGCCAAACGTTTATTGCATACGATTAAGCTGGTCAGTTGGAGCTTATTTTCAAAAGTTTTGTAATAATCGGTTGGTAATTAAAGTACCGTGCACATTAAACTGTTAAAACAGAAAATTTCGCCCGGTTGAAATGTTTCTTGCTATAAGTCAGCAATTTTCCGAATTCAGGGAGGCTGAATGGTTAGCATGTGCGCGCTGTATCGTAACGTCTGTCATTGAGTCAACGGGTGTCGTTTCGATCTCCAGGTTGCACGTGACATGGTGTATGATGTCCAACCTCGTGGGTTTTCTCCGTGTTCTTCGATTTCCTCCCAACGGCTAAAGACCAGTACGCTCAAGGGGAGATTTTAAATAAAGTTAAAAAAAACATATGTTAGTCCCGAAATGACCTAGTTTGTGTCGAATGGACGTTAGGCCGCATTTCTCTCTTTCTCTTTTATTTTTAAAGTTTTGTAATAATCGGTTGGTAATCAAAGGTATTGTAAAAGTGATAAAACAGAAAATTTGGCCCGGTTGTAATGTTTCTCACTTTAAAGTCAGCAATTTGTCGATTTTAAGGGGCAAACGTTTATTGCGAACGATTAAGGTGGTCAGGGGGAGCTTATTTTTAAAAGTTTTGTAATAATCGGTTGATAACTAAAGGTACCGTGCAAATTAAACTGTTAAAATAGAAAATTTCGCCCGGTTGAAATGTTTCTCGCTGTAAGTCAGCAATTTGCCGATTTTAGGGAGGTTGCGTGGCTGAATGGTTAGCACGTGCGCTCTGTATCATAACGTCTGTCATTGAGTCAACTGGCGTTGTTTCGATTTCTTGGTTGTGCGTGACAGGGAGTATGGTCGCCTGTCCAACCTCGTAGGCCGTAACGCCGCTGCCCGGGTAAAATTTCCCTCATTGCACACTTTATGGCGTATGCCCGTCTTCATTAGCCCATTGTAGGAGCAGAACAGTAGGACGTTAAACCCCATTCAATTTCATTTCATTTTCTCTATGTTGCTTATTTATTATAGTGGATAAATATTTTTTTGGTTCTAGCAATTATTTAACCCTTTAACGCCGTCGGTATCAGATTTGATACCACTAATTAGCTTAACTAATTAATAAACTAAATTTTGAACAAATAATCTATCCCCCGGTTTTTCATGACGAGAACGCCTATGGTATCTAATATAGTCCCATACAGTGCTGCTATATTGAGTACATGAGGTTCACTTGTACTTTCAAAGATGGCTGCTCGCACGATTGAGAAATTTAAGTTTTTTGACCAGGGAAATTGGAGTATTATTCAACAAAATAGTTAAGTTTACCCAGAATTAATATATTATTCATGTATATAAGAATACAGAGAAACTTAATAACAGTTCACAGAATATTCAATTGCAAACTTAATCGCTCGGTGTGTGGTGAAAACATGTGGTATTAAATTTGCTACCACAGGCATTATTTGTCAAATATACCTGATGTTCTCCAAAAATAAATTTCAAAATTTCCATCCCAACTGTCATTTTAATGTAAATTTATGTCTGAACAAAGACAGAAATTTGTTTTTTTTTAGCTTATCACAAATAAATATGATATCAAACCTGAGTTTTCCTACTCTTTTGCACCTAACCTGGGCTAATGGAAGACGGGCATACGCCATACAGTGTGCTATGAGGAAATTTTGCCCCGGCAGCGGCGCTACGGCCTACTCATATCGAATTCCAACTGCCAAGGGATCTTTTACGTGCACGCAAATGTGTACACAGGACCTCGGTTTTTCGTCCCATCCGAACGACTAGGCAGCTGCCCTTGTCAGGCCCTCCTTCTGCATCACTGACAAGGGGGATATCACAACGGACAATCGAGATGAACTTTCTCGGCCAATGCAGGGATCGAACACCCGACCTCCAGGCTAGCGAACCAGCGCCTTACCCACTAGTCATCTTCGTCTAAAGCCTATGGTATCAAATTCGATACCTGTCCAAAATTTTGAAATTTTTTTCTGATGAATTTTTTTTTTGTGGATTAGGTTTATTCACACCCCAGGCATCATGAAAAACACAATTTGTGAATTTTTAAAGACCTCCTTCATGGTTTAGGCTCTAAAGGGTTAATTTCTGCATAGAAATCTTGCTTTGGCCATTTTTTTTATTGCAGAGTGCCATTCTTGTATATTGCAGTCTATGACCCTTTGTTTAAAATATGCTTAAAGTTGGGTTCCCGGATACAAACTGGGTGATTTGATGATATATTAGAATTAAAAACATATTCAAACTAATTATCTTATCATAATTTTGCTTCAAATCGTTCTCATAACATTGTAATTGACGAGAATAGCCTGCTATAAAAATCTATCGAAAGAGACCATGTTTGCGTCAGGCGATTACCCCTCGCCGTAACCAATGTCAACGGTGGCAGACGACAGGGGAGAATGCATTGCATACACAAGACGATGTTGTCTGTAAGCGCTGACTATTTACTACAAATATAGAATCCTACTTAAATTCTCGGATTATCCACTGCATGCGTCTTTTTCCGTGATTTTTACCCCAGAAATTGTTGTATGTCTAACTCTTCATAAAGTTTTTCAAAATGTACACAAATCACTCAAGTTCGCGTGCAGCCTTCAACGCCAAGCGTGCAGGTACCCTTATTCGTCGGGTTGACTATTAAGGGAACCCCTTACATTTTTGTCCTGTTTACGCTCCATGAGTGTTTTTCAGGGAATCCAGTATTTTTCTAGTAAGATTGGATATCTCTTCTTTCCATATATATCAAAATTGCCATACTTTTATAGGCAATGACCACCCGATAAATACTTATCTGGGAACCCAACTTTAAGAAGTCGTCACGATTTCCTACTTATAACCGAACATATTGGAAACCATAATTATATAACATATCTTGGAAGCCCGATTACAGCTATACAAGTTTCAGTTATTTCCCTTTAGTTTAAAGATTATTTTTTTGCCCGGGTGCAATGTTTCTCACTACATTTAAATTTGTAACTTTGTGAGTTTTTGACCGATTTTGATATTATGTCTTTATAATTTTCCAAATCTACATATTTAACGTACATATTCAAACAGTTGAGTTCAACCTGATTCAAAAAGTTTTAGTTTTGTTCAAAGTTATCTCATTTAATTTTTCGATGTTTTCTTACCATTTTCATTTCATTTTTCTGAAAGTTTTGAAGTCGGGAGTCATCCCGATTACAGCAACACAAGTATCAGTTATTTCCCTTTAGTTTTCAGATTACTCAATGTTTCATACTATATTTAGACTTGTAACTTCGCGAGTTTTTGACCAATTTTGATAGTTTGTTATTCTTATCCTTTTATTTGAGATACCTGATATAATCGATGACACGTGACGATGAATATGAAAGCTTTCATATCTGCATGGGACAGTAGCAGATCTAGTTATTATTTTTTTTTGTGTGTTTTCTGCAAATCGGATTCCTCAGAATCTATCCATAGGATCTTTCCAAAATTTTGACCTACCCCCCCAGAAATGGGGTGCGAACCTTGATTAAATATATTTTCAAAACGTTTTACGAATCCGAAATCACCGAATTTTACGAACGAAAAAACTGACAATGCATAGTCGTAACTTTGTTATTTTTTGACCGATTTTACGAATTCTTTTTTCTTTGAGTATCTTGAAACATTTACTTCAAATCTGCAATTTCGGATTTTGGAATTTCGAAAATTCGTCGCTGTCATTTCGAACCGGAAGTTATTACAAATTTGACAACTTCTTTAATAGTTGTGCGATTTTCGTGAAATTTAGAATGTTAGTAGATCTTACCAATGTGACTTCAATGATGTCCTTGGAAATTTTCTAAATTATCTCCCCTTGGTGAAATTAAGGATCAAAGTTTTAAAAAAAATCGTCGAAATATAGGTCAGAATGACCTAATTTTTTTCTTGAATACTAGAGAAGTAATTACTGATTCGTACACAAAATATGGAGTTTGTCGATCGAACCGGAAGTGCCACCTTCTTTAAAAGTGAAAAAAAATAAGGTTTTCTCGCTACTTTACTTACAGACTCGGGAGTTATATTTTCGTAATCCTTGAAGGAATGCCTAAAAATCTGTCGGATCAGAATTTTGATTTCGGTCACGTGATGGTCACCATTTTGAATTGAAAATGAAAAATAGAAGCAATTTGAAGGGTCGGGACTTTGAAAACACAACTACTCTCCTTCTAATTAAGCTAGAATGTTCAAACTTGGTGTAGACGTTCACTGGGTCAATGTTATGATTGAGTTCAAAGATGAGCATTTTCTGCTTAGGGTAAGCAGAGATAAGCATGCTGATTTGTTGATTTTTAGGGCACGATAACTTCGGTTATAATGAAGGGAGGGCGGTGAAACTTTTGTCAATAGAGAGTCTAATAGCTAGCCTGTTGTGTGAAATCATTGTATCAATTTTTTTAAATATCAGGGATAGCCGAAAAAAAGAGATTGAAAATCCAAAAAGTCGTATTTTTACAATTTGGAGCATGTTTAGAGGTCTTTCTCGTAAAGTCAACATAATATTTTTTGGGAACTTCTTCTACAAAAAGTCTTATTGGTAGTCTTTTATATGAAACCATCGATCAACAGTCCAATATATCAGGAGTAGAAGAATAAAAGGATCGAACATTGAAAACGGCACCCTTTCATTGTTAAGCGAAACATGCAGTGTGGGTGACTACAATCTACACATTTAGTCATCGTATAGAGCTTATTCAACAGTATCGAATTCCAACTGCTTAGGGATATTTTACGTGCACTCCAATGTGTACACGGGACCTTGGTTTTTCGTCCCATCCGAACGACTAGACAGCTGTGCATGTCAGGCCCTCCGTTCTGCCTCACTGACAAGGGGAACCACGCTGGGAAATCGAGATGAACTTTCTCCGTGGAGAACTTTCAATTCTGGCAAAACGTTTATTGCATACGATTAAGCTGGTCAGTTGGAGCTTATTTTCAAAAGTTTTGTAATAATCGGTTGGTAATTAAAGTACCGTGCACATTAAACTGTTAAAACAGAAAATTTCGCCCGGTTGAAATGTTTCTTGCTATAAGTCAGCAATTTTCCGAATTCAGGGAGGCTGAATGGCTGAATGGTTAGCATGTGCGCGCTGTATCGTAACGTCTGTCATTGAGTCAACGGGCGTCGTTTCGATCTCCAGGTTGCACGTGACATGGTGTATGATGTCCAACCTCGTGGGTTTTCTCCGTGTTCTTCGATTTCCTCCCAACGGCTAAAGACCAGTACGCGCAAGGGGAGTTTTTAAATAAAATTAAAAAACATATGTTAGTCCCGAAATGACCTAGTCTGTGTCGAATGGACGTTAGGCCGCATTTCTCTCTTTCTCTTTCATTTTTAAAGTTTTGTAATAATCAGTTGGTAATCAAAGGTACTGTAAAAGTGATAAAACAGAAAATTTCGCCCGGTTGTAATGTTTCTCACTTTAAAGTCAGCATTTTGCCGATTTTAAGGGGCAAACGTTTATTGCGAACGATTAAGCTGTTCAGGGGGAGTTAATTTTTAAAAGTTCTGTAATATTCGGTTGATAACTAAAGGTACCATGTAAATTAAACTGTTAAAATAGAAATTTTGGCCCGGTTGAAATGTTTCTCGCTGTAGGTCAGCAATTTGCCGATTTTAGGGAGGTTGCGTGGCTGAATGGTTAGCACGTGCGCTCTCTATCATAACGTCTGTCATTGAGTCAACTGGCGTTGTTTCGATTTCTTGGTTGTACGTGACAAGGAGTATGGTCGCCTGTCCAACCTCGTAGGCCGTAACGCCGCTGCCAGGGTAAAATTTCCATCATTGCACAATTTATGGCGTATGCCCGTCTTCATTAGCCCATTTTAGGAACAGAACAGTAGGACGTTAAACCCCATTCAATTTCATTTCATTTTCTCTATGTTGCTTATTTATTATAGTGGATAAATATTTTTCTGGTTCTAGCAATTATTTAATTTCTGCATAGAAGTCTTGCTTTGGCCTGTTTTTTTTATTGCAGAGTGCGATTCTTGTATATTGCAGTCTATGATCCTTTGTTTTAAACATGCTTAAGAAGTCGTCACGATTTCCTACTTATAACCAAACATATTGGAAACCATAATTATATAACATATCTCTAATTTTGGAAGCCCGATTACAGCTATACAAGTTTCCCTTTAGTTTAAAGATTATTTTTTTGCCCGGGTGCAATGTTTCTCACTACATTTAAATTTTGTAACTTTGTGTGTATGGCTATCTCACATTTTTCAATTTCGAACATTCGTCTATGATTTTTATCGTTCGAAAATTGAAAACATGTTGTTTACGATACAATTTTTGTTATTTTTCAAAAATTTCAAATTTGACCTACATTTTTGGATACCTGAAGTCCATCCGATTCCAGTAATATAAGTTTCATTCAGAGTTATCGCCCTTTATTTTTCGATTTTTTTCGAATTTTCTTTCCATTTTGTGAGCTCGGGTTTCGTTTTACGGCAGAATTGACGTTTCTGAAACTTCTGGAACATGAAGTTATAGTCCAATACCAACTTACAAAGCAATTTCGCCAAGAATCCTTAAACCGGAAGTGGTCGAAATAATGTGCAATATTTTGTAAAAAATGCAAAAAATGGATATTTTGGGGGAAAACGCCATTTCTCCGTCCGATATCAATGGATTAAACGAATGAAGATACCGTTTGATGGCACGATTGCTGGACTATCATATGATACCCCATTCATACGGATACTATGAACAGACAGCAAAATATGGCACGCTGAAAATCAAGTATTTTCTGATTTGGAGCGTATTTGGACGCCTGTATCTCGAAAACTTAACCTGCAATTTTTTTTTAATATTTTCTATCGAGAGTCCTTTTGGACGTATTTTGCATGAAGCCATCCAATAAGACTTTGAAATGTCTGGAATAGGATAAAAAAGGGACTGAAAATCGAAAAAAAGTCGAAAAATCGTGAAATTTTGGAAAATGCTCTTCTATTTTTTTATTTTAAGAGATTTTTAAAAAAAGGTTGTATATTCAGATAGCTGACCTAATTACGATTCTAACGATGTATAATATGTATGTAATTATTAAAATTTAATTTTCGATATTTTAAATTTTTTGCATTTTTGGCACTTTTGAACATAGGATTTCTCAGGGGCATTTTATCTGATCAGATAATGTAATATATCATTCCAGAGCCCTGTGGCTATTTTAGTGCCCAAATCGGCTATTAAAACTATTTCGACAATAATAACCATACCGGAAGTATTCAAAAAATGAAAAAAAAGAGTAAAAACATTGTTGCACTATCATATGGTATCTAAATAATACGATTTCGATGGTAAGGAAATAAATTATTGTATGCCAAAAATCTAGTATTTTCCAATTTTTTAACATTCTGAGACGCCCTTTTCTCGAAAACGACGCCTACGATTTTTCTTAAACTTTTCTTACTCAAAGTCCTATCGGTTGTCTATATAGGGAATCCAAAATGAAAAGCATTGAAATAATATAAGTGGTCGAAAAATGGCCTGAAACTTTGAAAAAAATTGAAAAATCGTTAAATTTTTGGAAACGCTCTTTAATTTATCTTTTTTTCCAAAACTACTCAATGGATGTTTCTGACACTTCTAGTACAGAAAGTTAAGTATCCGAAGAACTTCGTAAAGCTATCACAACAACGATCTTAAAATCGGAAGTAGTCGAAAAAATGTCCGATATTTTGAAAAAAAATATTTTTTTTACGAAAACCTTTTTTATTTATGAATATTTTTTGATGATATTTTACGCAGGGTTAAAATATCATCGTACTTGAGCAGAAATGAGAAAAAAAATTGTCTCGGTAATTTCCGTTAGTCGCCATCGGCTAATTTAGTTTTTCGTACCCAGAAAAATTATTTATTGTTCGATTTGTATAAAACAAAGTTCATATGCACCGTGGTCCCAATTGTAATTTTTTTTGTTACGGTGAAGTTTTTCTGTCGGCAACGGAAGTGACGTAATATTAACAAAAACTACAATTTTGACAGTTCGGTACCACTTTTTGAAAGCAAATATTATTTTTTTTCAAAACTGATATAACTAAAAGGATGCACCCTGCAAAGGTGCACAAAATCCTTAGCTCATATTTTTTAATTTCAATTTCATTTTCGGGCAATTTCGAATAAAATGTAAAATAAAGTGTAAAATTCAGTTATTTACAATTCATTCAGCGTCTTCATATTTTGAAATATTTATTTGTAATTTTCATAAACTCGTAGCAATAATCCAGACGAAGAGAATATATGCGAAAATTAGTTTGTAATATGAGCAGTTGCCGAGAAATATGCAATTGTGCATGCATCACTTTTCACGTTATTTTGCCTATAAAAGAGTGAATTTTTATTCGATTTGCAATATTTTTTTTCCATTTGATGCCTAATGCCAATTTAGACTAGGTCAAGCCAATTTTACATTTTCACTGTGACCGGAAATGACGTCTTTTGGGCAAAAACTGTATTTCTAATCTAAAAAACAAATATTTTATTCAAATGAGTCTACCTTATAATGTTTTTAAAATTATGATATTTGATTCCCATCAACGAATAGAATGAAGCCATACGACTATACAGATACCACAAAATGGTTTCTAACTTGTACGGTTACAGAGAAATAGGCGATCTTCTATAAGTCACTTTTCAAGGTTTTTGGTCTGTAAAAGTGTCAATTATTATTCGATTTTTATAATTTATTTACCCTTTGATGCCTTATGCCATTTATGACTTCTATGAACCAAGTTAAAATTTTCAATATCACCGGAAGTAATGTAATTTTTGCAAAAGACGTATTTTTAGCCTTCAAAACAAACATTTTTTTGAAGGGATTTATATTTATTATTCGTTTAACTTTATAACGTTTGACTCTAATGGGCAGTAAGACTGAATCAATACCATCATATTGATATCAAGAAAAGGCTTCTAGCATATTCCCTTGTCGAATAATAACCAATTTTCCGGAGGTCACTTTTAAGTTTTTTACCTTCTTGATTTCAGTTTATGGGTTATAGGTTAATTATTTATTGCCTGATATCTATAATTGAAAAATCGTTAAATTTTTGGAAACGCTCTTTAATTTATCTTTTTTTCCAAAACTACTCAATGGATGTTTCTGACACTTCTGGTACAGAAAGTTAAGTATCCGAAGAACTTCGTAAAGCTATCACAACAACGATCTTAAAATCGGAAGTAGTCGAAAAAATGTCCGATATTTTGAAAAAAAATATTTTTTTTACGAAAACCTTTTTTATTTATGAATATTTTTTGATGATATTTTACGCAGGGTTAAAATATCATCGTACTTGAGCAGAAATGAGAAAAAAAATTGTCTCGGTAATTTCCGTTAGTCGCCATCGGCTAATTTAGTTTTTCGTACCCAGAAAAATTATTTATTGTTCGATTTGTATAAAACAAAGTTCATATGCACCGTGGTCCCAATTGTAATTTTTTTTGTTACGGTGAAGTTTTTCTGTCGGCAACGGAAGTGACGTAATATTAACAAAAACTACAATTTTGACAGTTCGGTACCACTTTTTGAAAGCAAATATTATTTTTTTTCAAAACTGATATAACTAAAAGGATGCACCCTGCAAAGGTGCACAAAATCCTTAGCTCATATTTTTTAATTTCAATTTCATTTTCGGGCAATTTCGAATAAAATGTAAAATAAAGTGTAAAATTCAGTTATTTACAATTCATTCAGCGTCTTCATATTTTGAAATATTTATTTGTAATTTTCATAAACTCGTAGCAATAATCCAGACGAAGAGAATATATGCGAAAATTAGTTTGTAATATGAGCAGTTGCCGAGAAATATGCAATTGTGCATGCATCACTTTTCACGTTATTTTGCCTATAAAAGAGTGAATTTTTATTCGATTTGCAATATTTTTTTTCCATTTGATGCCTAATGCCAATTTAGACTAGGTCAAGCCAATTTTACATTTTCACTGTGACCGGAAATGACGTCTTTTGGGCAAAAACTGTATTTCTAATCTAAAAAACAAATATTTTATTCAAATGAGTCTACCTTATAATGTTTTTAAAATTATGATATTTGATTCCCATCAACGAATAGAATGAAGCCATACGACTATACAGATACCACAAAATGGTTTCTAACTTGTACGGTTACAGAGAAATAGGCGATCTTCTATAAGTCACTTTTCAAGGTTTTTGGTCTTTAAAAGTGTCAATTATTATTCGATTTTTATAATTTATTTACCCTTTGATGCCTTATGCCATTTATGACTTCTATGAACCAAGTTAAAATTTTCAATATCACCGGAAGTAATGTAATTTTTGCAAAAGACGTATTTTTAGCTTTCAAAACAAACATTTTTTTGAAGGGATTTATATTTATTATTCGTTTAACTTTATAACGTTTGACTCTAATGGGCAGTAAGACTGAATCAATACCATCATATTGATATCAAGAAAAGGCTTCTAGCATATTCCCTTGTCGAATAATAACCAATTTTCCGGAGGTCACTTTTAAGTTTTTTACCTTCTTGATTTCAGTTTATGGGTTATAGGTTAATTATTTATTGCCTGATATCTATAAAAAAAAGTTTGTATTTTGTATGTTGCGAATTTTCGACTTATTTTTCACCTATAAAAATTTCTTTCGGCACCGGAAGTGACGTATTTTTGCCATAATTTACAATTTTGACCGGTCTTTTCGCCAGCAAATATTACTTTTACATATGATAGATGGTGCCACTGAAGCAAAACAACTAATGTATAGTTTTGTAGCTCAATGGATCGGCTATGGTATAATAAACTTCCTGTGTGATTCCTGAAAGCCGGTTCAGTGCTGCTTGCAGGTCTAGTTATTATTATTATTATTCAGATTCCAATTTGAATAGATCTCAGCAACTAATTGTCGCATTGTTACGATTTCTTCGGTTTTACTGGGAAAGTGGGTGTGACTTAGAGGATAAAGCTATTTTGAACGTTCTGCGACAATGCGAAATGTCCGAAATCACCGAAGTTAGCGTTTTTAAAAATATTGCAATAATTTTAACAATAATCATGGGATTTTAACTTTCGATACATTTTGGCATAGCCGGAGACATGGCACATAGCTACGCTACTTTCGATTTTTGATTTTTGGCAAATCTTCGAAGATATTAGGCGCCAAATTTCGAAAATTTAAAATTTTACGAAAAACTTTTTTATTTATAAATATTTTTTAGTCGTGTTGTGCACAGAATTAAAGAATCATCTGACTAGTGCAAAAATGTTAAAAGATTTTGTCTCAGTAATTTTCTTTGGCCGCCATTGGCTAATTCAGTTTTTCAGTCCTGGATTAATTTTTTATTGTTCGATTTGTATAAAACAAAGTTCATATGCTTCGTTGTCTCAATTGTCATTTTTTTTATTACAGAAAGTGTCATCTGTCGGCACCGGAAGTGGCATAATTTTACCAAAAACTACAATTTTGACAGTTAGGTACCATTTTTCGAAAACAAATATTATTTTTTTGAAAAATTATATGACTCAAAGAGTGTGTCCTTTAAAGACGCAAAAAATGTCGGAAGCAGATTTTTTAATTTCGATTTCATTTTCTAGCAAATTGGATTAAGAGGTGAAAAAGGGCGTAAAATTGACCTATTTACAACCCATTCAGGCTTTTCAGATTTTAAAATATTTCTACGTAACTTTTATAAACTTGTAGCTATAATCCATACGAAGAGAATGTATGTGAAAATTAGTTTGTAATATAAGCAGTTGCCGAGAAATGGGCAGTTTTGCGTAAGTCACTGTTTTCTTAATTTTGCCTGTAAAATAGTCAATTATTAACGGATATTTGCAAAAGTGACATCATTTGATTCACAAAGCAAGTATGCGTCATATCAAGTTGATTATAATTTAAAATTGACACCGGAAGTGACACCATTTGGTCAAAAACTGCATTTTTAACTTTTAAAAGCGATATTTTTTCAACCAAGAATTATTTAATATGTAATAATAATATTAACTTTTGGTTTAAATTCACATACTAACAAAACTCATACGGTCACTTAGCTATCATAAAATTGTTTCTAACTTGTTCGGTTGACGAGATATAGGCGATTTTCTAAAAGTCACTTTTCAAGTTTTTTTGGTCAATAAAAGTGGCAATTATTATTCGATTTACAGAAAATTTTCACTATATGATATCTTATGCCATTTCTGATATAATGAAACTAATTGAACATTTTCATTATAACCAGAAGTACTGTAATTTTATCAGGATCAATTACACGTTACAAATGTATAAAATGAATTGATATTGTTGGATTTTTGTTGATTCTGTTTCCCTTTTATTTGATGTGTGCAATGTTTATGTGGAAATCTGTTTATCGGTTCCATTGGTTCAAGGGCAACATGGGAGCGAAAGTGACATAAGTTTAAAGTTAAAGTGGCACCAGTGAAACCCGTCATTCCTGCATGCAGGTCTAGTTATTATTGATTTTGTTATTAAATTTATGTGAACGGGGCTGTGCCTATAACACTGAGCAACTTAATCAATATCCTGGTATTTGAGATCATTGCAGGAACAAGAGAACCAGAAATAGGAGTCAGTGAAACATAATCTCGAAATCTGCACCTGTCAATTCCGCCTGTTTTGCAAGAGTTGTCAGAACATTTGTATAGTCTGACGCCCCACGACCCATGCACCAGGATGGTGTTGAGGCAGTATAATACTACAGGGGCGTAGAGGAAAGGTGAAAGTTGTCATAATGGGATTAAATATGCAACAAGTAAACAAATTCTAAAAGATCGCCTTAACATTTCATAATTAACAATTTTGTACGTATTTCTATAACAAAATATCCTTCGATAACTTCTTAACAATGGTTCGACTTATTTTACTCGTATGACAATCCATAACATAATTTATCAAAATCTACGTAACAAGCTCTCAATTTCTTGGACCAACTTAATCATAACAGCGATTTTTTTTTTCAAACATGATAAGTTGACTAGGTTATTTTATACTCTAGGTGCACGGATTCACACAAAATTTTTCCCTTCTATTTTGGCATCGTTTATCTCATTAATTCATTTAGTCTCAGACCGACTGCAGTGGTCACTTATTTTGAGACTTAAGACATTAAGGTGCACGTATATTAAGTATTTGAAATTTTCCTCCTCTATTCTGGCATTGTTTGTTTACCTCAATAATTCATTTCGTCAGTCGCCGGTGCATAATTTTGAGACCGGCTGCAGTGACTGCACGGTTGTACGCAAATACATAACAATTTGGAATTTTTCCTTCTATTTTGGCTTTGTTTGTTTACCTCATTAATTAGGTGAGCACTTAGTTTGAGATCAACTTCACTTTTTTTACGACCGACTATTTACGTCCCTGGTTGACGCGACGTAACAATTATTCTGACACACCTCCATCCTTCTGTAAATTCTTAGAGGTTGATGTTTTCTTACCATCCAATAAACAACTGCTTTGAAGTATTTCACGGGTACAGTGTAAGCATTGGAACAATTGATATTCGGAGATAGTCCCTCAAGCCATTTCTGCCCTTAGTATTTGTATTTCGAATAACAACCTTGAAAGCGGATGCAACTATATTTCTTCCTCAGCACTCACTATTTCCTGGAACATTTAATTTTGTTTAATTTTTTTAGTTAATATTTTTACTAAAATGTTCTGATAACACCCCCATGCACCCTCCAAATCGTGTAAAATTAATTTTACTTACCAAAAATCATTGGAGTGTAATAGGCTATAACAATAAATATGGGCGCTTTATTCATACTGCTACTTATTCCCGACTATAAGTCCTGTTGGTTATATCAATACGTGGTGAATATTCACATGTAACAGTATATCTAGTCGTATAGCAATGGGTTTGTAAAATATAGAATAGTATTGAATAAAATACACAGGACAGCTTACATTCACAATAACGTCTTGCGGGAACAATATTTCCATGTAACTTTATTATACACAATATAACGGCCAATAATCACAATAACGTTGTGGTATAAGCAGGTAGCACAAATCCGATAGAAGACTACAAATAGGAAGTTGTTGGCCTTGTCACCTATGCGCAAGGACTAGTCATTACCACGAATCAATCGCATTACTACAATGTGGCAACGCGGAGTCTTAAGTTTATTGGTTAATTTTGTAATGTTCAGTGAGTATGTTTTTACATTAAATGCGGTGTATATATTTAGTTGGTTCACATTTAAATGTAATTTCATTGCAAATGGAGAATAAGTGATGTATATTGACTACAATTTGGATTTTTCTTGTTTTGTTATGTTTTTCAGTACATGTTTATAGTACAGCCACCACCGAGAAGCCAGTGACCAATAATGATCTATTTAACATAACTTTTAAAGTTAATACTCCTACATTTAAAGTTAGGTGGTACAAAGACGATGTTCCTCTTCATATTTCTGAACTCGACCCGTCGGGAACGGAATGTAAGAGAAGTCTCTTTTCAACACCCGAGGAATTTAACTTCTACTGTGAAGATAATGGCATGACATACAAGTTAGAAATACTAAATCGTAGAGAAAATGCTGGCGTTATGTTCAGTGCGGTGTACGATTCTATGGAAAATGATACATTCACTGTACCGTTTCCTGGTAAGTTATAATAATATTGTTTATAAATTAATTGCATTACGAATTTACTTATATTTTAGTAAGTGTCCGAATGTCAGATTCTCGTGGTATCGAGCCGTGCGATTTATTAGAATTGATGTATAGTGTAACACTACAGATAACAGAATATCAGCATAGTTGATAGACCTTTATTGAGAGCATGAAATAGGCATACTCCGGGTGAAGCGCCATTCCAACTCTTCTGATTAACAGTAAACTCTGACTTATAAAGCATACAATCAATTAAGAAAAATGATACACGAGCGATGTACAAATTTGGCATTGTTTATTTTTGAGATTATAGTATCTGTAACTGCACTGCATATTTCCTTTGAATAAATAATATGCTTAAAAAGATCGTGCCTTTTGTCAAAAAGACCAGAGGCCATTCGTGTGTAGTCCGTAAATACCATATTGAACACATTAGATCTTGTTATAATAAGTCCGTGCCTAGAATTTGTGTCGAGTTGAACACGTCAATATCATTAATGATCAAAAACCAGCAGAGGTCAGAAAGTTCTATCTGTTTATGTATATTTCAATATGATGTAGAGATCGCTTTGTCACAATAGTAAGTGATAATATACGACTGGGTGTAGATTTTTTCTTTGATGTCCATAACAATTACATCTCATAACAACCTCTCATGACGTCATCATAGGTTGATATACGGTTCATATCAACCGCTGATGACGTCATGACAGGTTGATATTCATATTTCATATCAACCGCTGATGACGTCATCCCAGGTATATATATTTGGCTCATATCAACCGCTGATGACGTAGATGATCGAAGAACATAGAAATAAAATTTTATTCTTTTGACAATTAAAAATTGTTATGGTGCAGTTTGTAGCATTCAGTAACGAAATAGACGGCGGACTAATCGGCATATATAAATTATCCATACTACATGTCTAAGATATCTTTCAGAATTTTCTTTCTGCCTTCATTATTTCTCCACACACTCCAAGTTTTCGTCAGGCTTTGGATAGATCCTCATCATATTTGCATTCACATCTATTCTATCGTCCATGACATGGTGACTAAAATGGATTGATGTGATAGCTTCGGTAATTTTCGCGTTTTGACGGAAACTATCGAGCAATTATCCAATCACTGTTGCCCTTTTTTGGAAGAGCCAATTTAATTTAAGGCTGAACCTCGTTGTAGATGTCAGATATAAACCTACTCTCCCTTGGATTGATATGATAGAGAACCCTATTCTCTTATATCAACCTCGGGTAGGTTAATATCCTATACATAGTAATTAACGAAATCCAATTTCATACCAAAAATACTTTTACCTAGACGGTAACGCAAATTAATTGAGACAAAATGAGATTAAACACGCTTGCAACATTCATCCTCATAAAACCAACGTGGTAGCCCGATGCTAGGTTCACACAATCACGATTCGTGCTACGATTGAAATCGATTTTAATAATGGGATAATGGTGATGATCCTATCAGGTCTTGTCACATATTCCGATCGTATATGCACGTAGCAGATCGTGGACTCAATGGTAACAGTCCTATCGTAATGCATTGCACGACGGTAGGAACCTAGCATAAAAGGTAAACGAAAATTTGTTAATGCCATCAGTTAAAAGGTTAATAAAGATACATACAATTTTATTTTTATTGTTTTACTGTTCTGCACCGACAGAGCTAATGAAAGTGGGGATAAACCACTTTGTACGGCCTACTCTTATATAGAATTCCAAGAGTTATGTAACGTGCACGCCAATGTGTACGAGAGACTTCGTGTTTTCGTCCCACCGAACCCCAAAATTATATATATAAAGAAATAACAGTTGTGCCGACACATAACCAATAATCTTTAAGGGGATAAAAAAAGCTACTTATTTATTTAAGGGCGTGATACATATTTCAAAACACGAAAATGGGTAAAAACACAAATTAATAAAAGTCCTTGTGCATCAAAATGTCACAGTTTTTGGAAATCGCTAACCTGAGACGAAGGGGCGCGTCAGCACGCTCCCCTTCAGCATTATGATAACAAGTGAAAATCGGTGATGCCGTTGTTTGGTGGTTGGTGTCACCACTGCGGTTTGACAAAATCTGCTTGTTTTATATGGGAAAGCGAAATTCTCGAACCAAAAATCATTAGCTGTCTTGTGTGTGACTCTTCACAGATTATATACTATTCAAAAAATGATACCCGGGGTCAAACAGCAAAGTTACCACAGCATCACAACAAAGTCAGTAACGGGTAAATCCTCCTCTGTTTGCCAAACAAGCATTGATCCCACGTGGCATACTCCTAATGAGACGTCTAAGGTCATTTTGGTCCAGATTGTCCCATTCCTGTTGCAACGCAGCAGCAAGTTCTTGGACATTGGCAGGACGTTGTTGACGTTGACGTAACCTCTGTCCAAGCATGTCCCAGACATGATTGATGGCGGAGAGGTCGGGTCTCAGTGCTGGCCAAGGTAATGTGGTGATGTTCTGTTGTTGGAGGTAACCTGTAACGATCCTGGCCCTGTGACATCTTGCGTTGTCATCCTGGAAGATGAAACGGCGGCCATGACGTCGTGCTAACGGCAAAACATGGACTGCCAAGATGTTGTCCCGGTAGTACTGGCCTGTAACACGCCCTGCAACAACATGTAAAGCCGTTCTTCCAGCAACAGTGATGCCTCCCCACACCATAACAGAACCACCCCCAAATCGATCATGTCTGATGACGTTAACGTCTTGGAAGGGCTCGTTTCGACGACGCCACACCCTCCTACGTCTGTCCAAAAAATCAACGGTGAACCTTGACTCATCTGAAAACATCACATTGCTCCAGCGTCGATTATCCCAGTGTTGACGATCCCTACACCAACGACGTCTTGCCTGAATGTGATGATCTCTCAAACAAGGTATCTCGCGAGGACGTCGGGCGCGAAGGTGACCCCTATGCAGTCGATTCCGAATCGTCTGGCCACTCACTCTCACACCAGTGTCTGTTTGAAGACGAGCGCTGATCTGATTTGCTGTGATGACACGATTTCTCAAGGCCAAGGTACGGATAAATCGATCCTGGGCTTGAGTTGTCGCCCTTGGTCGACCTGAGCGTGGTCTGTCCTGTACAGATTGTGTATCACGGTATCTGGACCATAGCCTGCTTATGACAGACTGAGAAACATTCATCGTCCGCGCCACAACCGCCTGTGTTGTGCCGATCTGTAGCATGCCAAGGACACGTAACCTTTCATTTTGGGTAAGCCGACGCATATCAAAATTTGTTTTCTGGTCACTAAAACAATTAAACTGATGTTTCCACCCTGGAATTCAATGCCACAACACTATAAACCGCAGATTGCCTCGTTCGGCATTTCTGTCCAAACGAGGTAAAACAAATGCCTCGTTGTCTGGAGTTCCAAAACGAGGTTTTTTAAATTACCCTGTTTTTGGAACGAGGTATTTTGTTCAGAACGAGGCTTGGTAAAAATGCCTCGTTTACTAAACGTGGTTTTTTCAAGATAGTTATTAGCAGTATTTCCTATCAGCGAATTTGTAAAAATTAAAATTTATGTTATTTAATACGAAAATAAAACCAGTCCAAACTATGATATTATAATCAGAGAAATAGACAAGACAAGAATACACGCCATAGATGTAGGTGTAAAGCAACATCAGCTACCTTGATTGGTTTATTGGCCCAATCAGTTATAGGTGTTAAGAAACAACTGTGGTGTTGTGACAATTTATTGGGGCCAATAAATTAATCAAGGTAGCTATGTGTCTGCAATAGTTTTACACCTAACTGATATCGCAGACAACAAATTAGTGTTTATTTGGTCTAAATACAACAAATAATCCATTCTTATTAATCAAAAAAGCATATAATTTCATTTATTTCCAATACGCCAGTTTATTATTTATATTTATTGTAAAAAAATAACTTGACTATAGCATTGACTGTTTCTGTTGAAACCCCACAACATTGCACAAAATATTATTGGAGCAAAATTACATAAACGCGCAGCGATGAATTTGTTGGCTTATACCAATTAAATGGGAAATAAAGTACAGTTGTTTCTTAACACCTATAGTCAAGTTATTTCATTTCTTATTTCCAATACGCCAGTTTATTATTTATATTTATTGTAAAAAATAACTTGACTATTATAGCATCGACTGCTGCTGTCGAAACCCCATAACATTGCACAAAATATTATTGGAGCAAAATTACATAAACGCGCTGCGATGAATTTGTTGACTTATACCAATTGTCAATTAAATGGGAAATAAAGCACAGTTATTTCTTAACACCTATAGTCAAGTTATTTCAATTCTTATTTCCAATACGCCAGTTTATTATTTATATTTATTGTAAAAAAAATAACTTGACTAAAGCATTGACTGTTTCTGTTGAAACCCCATAACATTGCACAAAATATTATTGGAGCAAAATTACATAAACGCGCAGCGATGAATTTGTTGGCTTATACCCATTGTCAATTAAATGGGAAATAAAGCACAGTTGTTTCTTAACACCTATATTCAAGTAATTTTTTTACAATAAATATAAATAATAATCTGGCGTATTGGAAATAAAAAATGGAATTATATGCTTTTTTGATTAATAAGAATGGATTATTTGTTGTATTTAGACCAGATAAACACTAATTTGTTGTCTGCGATATCAGTTAGGTGTAAAACTATTGCAGACACATGGCTACCTTGATTAATTTATTGGCCCCAATAAATTGTCACAACACCACAGTTGTTTCTTAACACCTATAACTGAATGGGCCAATAAATCAATCAATGTAGCTGATGTTGCTTTACACCTACATCTATGGCGTGTATTCTTGTCTTGTCTATTTCTCTGATTATAATATCATAGTTTGGACTGGTTTTATTTTCGTATTAAATAACATAAATTTTAATTTTTACAAATTCGCTGATAGGAAATACTGCTAATAACTATCTTGAAAAAACCACGTTTAGTAAACGAGGCATTTTTACCAACCTCGTTCTGGACAAAATACCTCGTTCCAAAAACAGGGTAATTTAAAAAACCTCGTTTTGGAACTCCAGACAACGAGGCATTTGTTTTACCTCGTTTGGACAGAAATGCCGAACGAGGCATTCTGCGGTTTATAGTGCAATGACTGTAACATTCAAAGTCGTGCAAATCTTGGGTTGGACCCCCATGATGATCCCAAGCATCACCTGCATTCCATGCGGTATAGCTATTGGTGCGTTTGGGCGTCACATGTAACTGGAAATGTTTCTTCTGTTAGGTTCTATAGTGACTTTTTTGGTAGTCTTTGCATATTTTAGTATTATGCCCCCAAAATCAAATATCCCCTACTTTTTTTTGAACAGTATAGTTACCTGGAAAGAGTCAGAAGCAACACAGAACAGAACAAAAATAAAATGAAACGAAATGGGGGTTTAACGTCTAAACTGGGCTAATGAAGGCGTGCATATACGCCATGCAGTGTACTATGGAAGACCGTTTGAACGGTTAGCGGCACAACGACTTACTCATATCGAATCAAAACTGTCAAAGAATCTTTTACGTTAACGCCGATGTGTACACGGGAGCTCGGTTTTCGTCCCACCTGAACGACTAGACAGCTGTACTTGGCAGGTTCTCCGTCTTGCCAGAACAGAAGAATTACACAAATTAAAACATAGGAATAGTGCCGTGACATTAATTTTTTAAGCACAAATTATGTAGATTTATATGCATTATCATTGTTAATGATGATTGGGTATGTCACTATCCCATTTGCCATTACTGTAGATAAAATATTATTATATTAAATCATACAGTGAGCTGAACCGCCATACTGTCCTAAAACAATAATTTCTTCCTTTGTAACGATATATTATGTTGTTCCCTATCTTAATGTGAATTTATTCTGATAGTATTAAAGCACCCAAGTGGCCTATCCGCCAACCTGCTCTACACAATCTGCCATAAATTTTACATGACATATTCCGAGGAGGAGAGAGTACATTTTGGAGGAGTGCATACTGACATTTGGCATCTTACGGGGAGTCTTTTTTCTTCCAATTAATGACAGGTAATGACATGATTAACAGTGAAAATGTGGCCGCATTCACACTTGACAGTTATGGTCGGTTAATAAATCTTTATTTTTTCAGTCTTTTGATTAACCCCCGTCTTGAAAACCAGATCAGTATTTAATTTGCTCTGGCCAAACCAGTATTTAATTTTAGCGTTAATGATAGAATTTGAGCGTGTTGTGGATTTTCTTTCTTCTTAACATTATACGTAAACTTTTATCATAGTTTCGGGAATCACGTGGCTAAGTGGATAAGATGCCGGCACTATGGACTTCCGGTTGCCGAATCGAAGTGCCAAGACGTGTTTACATCGAGCTCTCCACACGAAGCCTTAAAAATGTTTCGACTGATTATAGTAAGTTTATTTACCTAGTACGGCTAATAATGTCGGTGCTCTACAGATCCTTACTACTAACTTTCCCCCTCTGGGCCCGCTTGGGCGTTTTATTAAACTTAATCTTGCTGGTATATTATATATTTCCCTGTGTATTCATAGTGTGGAGCGATCACTGAAAGATGAATACTGAGAGAAACTTTACCGCTGAATGTTCAATCAAGGTTGATGTGGATAATAACAAAAAAGCGCTGATGTCAATAAATTTTTTGCTTATATAGAAGAGGAAATTGTCTTGCCTGCATCCCCACATATCCCGATACCCTTGAAAATACTTTGAGTTCGACTGAGTATGTGACATATTTTTCCAATGAGAACATTGTGATTAATAACACTGTTTACCAGAGTGAACCGTTGTACTCACCATTCATTGTTGTTTCAATCCTAAATCTGCCAGCTTACACAACAGACGAAGAGATTTGTGAGAAGTTGTCAGAATTTAAGGTCGAAATAGGCGGCTCCGTCGTTAAAAACTATCATAAAATTTTTCGCAATTGTATAGATGGTACCAGACACGTAAAATGCCGCTTTCCACCTGGTCTAAATTGTCTACCATGGGCACTAAACTTTAGGACAGTTGCAGGCCCCAAGAGCTTTAAAGTTATTCACAATAACCAACGAACAGTTTGCCTCTATTGTTACGATGAAAATCATCTTAAACAATCCTGCCCCAAAATCCAGTGTCGAAAATGCAAAGAATATGGGCATCTTTCATATAAATGCCCTGCAATCTGGTGCAAGTCATGTAGAAAACTTGACTGTGGAATACCCGAACATATCCCGAACCCAAATGAAGACATTGAAAGAACCCCTCCTACACAAAAATCCACGTCTAACGACCTGCAAGCCAACACGACCCATGGAAATCAAGATGACACCCATACAAACACTAAAAATAATGATATAGAAAAAACTGAAAGGGCAGAGGGGAAAAACAAAAGTAATACCAAAGATTCTCCGGAATCTAAACTGAAGAGCGATACGAGACAGAGTAATTTAGAGCAGGAAGACGATCCCAATGATCAGACGCAAGTAGATAGCGAATCCAAGATAGCCAACCAATCCACGGAGAACGAATAACGAGAAGAAACGACGAGCGATTACCAACAAGTAAAAAATAACGAAAATAAAATTGAAGACAGGAATATAAAATTGACGACTAAGACAGAAGTTACTGAAGAAGAGGAAGTTGAGGTAGTAAAAGTGGATACCTCACCCGACTCCTTCTAACAAATTCGTGCGGCCAAAAAAAGCTCGAATTGTTATATCCCCACCTAAAGTCACTCCCAATGAATCTACCAGAATCGATTATGACGACGTTCCTGAAATAGATGTATCCGACTGTTCTATAATAAAATCGGTAGACGAAAGTATGTCTACCCCTCCACCCCTAACCAGACGAAATTTGCCGTTTAAAAACCCCAAACCAGAAAGTTTGA
Source organism: Patella ulyssiponensis (assembly GCA_963678685.1). Lineage (NCBI taxonomy): Eukaryota > Metazoa > Mollusca > Gastropoda > Patellidae > Patella > Patella ulyssiponensis. Next base: position 3,903,247 of record OY783226.1, read on the forward strand.
TAAAATCGGTGAATGAAAGACTCAAACGTGTAAAAGAACTTTCCCAAGCGACCAATCAGAAATAACACAATGACTCTTAAGTACGCTTCTATAAATGTTAACGGTCTATGGACCAGCTCAAATATTAAGAACGTATTCGCACTTATTGTCTTTTATCATCTCGACTTTGTTTTTCTCCAAGAAACGTTCTGGGACGCAGAACTCGTAGCCTTCTGCCAAAGCCTTTGGAAAGGGAGAATACTTTACAATAACCATACAAACCAAAGGCGAGGTGTAGCCATCCTAATTAGTGAAAGATACAAACAGTCTGTGATTAGCGTATCCCATGATGATCAAGGTCGTATTATAAATATTCCCTTTCAGACATTTTCAGAGAAAAGAATCCCGACAAGAAGCATTATACAAGAACCCAAATAAGGGGCGGAGAAGCCAAAATGAGCCGGTTGGACTATATATTCTTAAGTTCAAATTTGTTAATTTACTGCCAACATTGTTTTATTCAACCATCAACCTTGAAGATGAATGATGATAAATCGGAATTTATCATGTTTGTAAGCACTCGCCTACTGCCGAATTGCCTCGCAACCGATGTTATAGTTTATTTGTGTCTGCAAGATCCCAAGACCGTTGCCAGCAGTTAGATATGGAACGATATAAAGCAGACTGGGCAGTCAGTCTGCTTGGCCATTCCCCTTTATACCAACGTGACGTGGGAGGCAGCACAGAATATTGTCCTTGCTGATACTCTCGGTTACTAATGGGTGATCAAGTTGTTTTATTATTTATTGCTTGAAGAGAGGGCAAAGAAGCAGTTTAGATGATATGTTTTAAATTAGGCGAGGATTGAATGAACTCCGGACCACAAGTGCCTGACTAAATGGCCGCCCCTCGTACGCTCATAGTGTACAAATATGGTATATGAAGATTGTGGACTCTCTAGAGGTCACAATGTTCATCAGATTTTGATAAAACTTAAAATGCATGTTTATAACCCAAAGGTCGTGGTTCTTGTCAATATTCGCGCATATCCGATCGTAACTTCCTGAATTATGGCCCCTGATTGTAAGAAAAATCGCGTGTTTTGCTTAAGGTTCCTCAGGAGGTCACAATTATTATCTGATTTACCAAAACCTATCACCGTTACCCCATATTGCTGGGTTAGTTCGAATTTCATTATAATCGGACCAAAACTGACAGACAAAATGGCCGCCCCCACATCTGGTATATCAAGGTGGTGGACCCTCTATAGGCCACAATTTTGATCCGATTTTGATGTAACCGTTTGAATATATCACCGTTTCACCCTAATGGTGGTTGAGTTCAAATTTCGTGAAAATCGGACCAAAAGTGTCGGACTCTCTAGAGGACACAGTGTGCACCCGATTTTGATGAAACTTGAAATGCATGTTTATAACCCAAAGATATTGGTTGCTTTCGATATTTGCACATATCTTATGGTATCTCTTAGAGGTCACAATTATTATCTGATTTGAAAAAAAAAAAAAAACTACGAATTTTTCACCGTAATGTTGGTTGAGTTTGAATTCTGTCAAAATCAGACGAAAACCGCTAGACAAAGTGGCTGCTCCGTATGCAAATAGTGTTAACATAATCTGGTAAAGCAAGGTTATGGCCCCCGATTGATCGAAAAATAACCTTTTTAGCTTGTGGACACTCTAGAGGTCACAATCTTATCCGACTTTGATGAAAGTTCAAATATATGTCCATAACCCAACGATCGCGGTTCCTGGCGATATTCGAGCATATCGGAAGATATCTTAGCGGATTATGGCCCAAGATTTGACAAAAAATCATATTATTTTTTAAAGCTCGTTCTCTGTCCATGTCTTACAATATGTGGTCGTACCTCGCATGGCAACCGCTTGTTTATTACTGTTTTAGCTTGATATCGTTATAAGTAGCTGTTTTCCATAAGTATGTATTATAGTTTATGACACATGACCAAGTATGAATGCTTAACGTGACGCTTGGGCTGCATGCGGTTTTGCCCAATTGCTACCAGGGTTCATGCTTTCCTTGCTCCGTAGATATGTCAGGTGATGGACTAGCTGCTTTCACTTGTATGTACATCGGAGAGAATACGCCAAAATTGTCATTTAACCTTGGCATACATTATTTACGTTATAAATTTCTCTGATGGCATAAACATTCAGATGTTGCGATACCGCGTTTCCCTTTGTATGTAGATTAAACAATAAAATGGCACTGGTTACCTGAAATATGACAAAATTGAAGTAGTTGAAATAGGATTTAACTTTAATATATTTTACTTTTCCATTTATGGTTGTCCTGCGTATTAAATCACACAATTTGTAATTATTTCAGATCCATCAACCACAACCGAGGAAGGTAATTAACGGACTTTAATATCGTCAAGCTAAAGCAAAAATTGCCTAAGTCATTTTTACTGAATTTTACAGGAGAGACAAAAAACTATTTTAAATTAAACACAGTGATTGTATTAAGTTCAAATTTTGTTTTGGGTGTTGTTAACATAATCTTTAGTGGTTTGGCATATTATTTTTGTAATGCATGCATTTTGCGTGTCATTAAATGACTTAGGCAATTATTGCACTTGTACAAGTCTGACTTAGGCAATTTTGGCATTATTTGTCCATTATATTAAGGAACCGATAGTTTTTAGTAGCCGGGGAATAGTGCATAATAGACGTTAAAAAACATGACTATTGCATCATCGTGGTCGCATAGTCAAGTAGAGACTGCCAAGTAACATTATTTTTGGTATTCTCATAGACAAAGTGAATGCATTTGATTTATATCTAATTTGTTCAAGGAAGTCATTTAATCAATCGTTGAAATAATGTTTAAAGGGCTAATCCTGATAATTTTTTGGAGAATAACACTGCTTAATTTTATGTTAAAATCGCGTAAAACCCTCTACCTAAGGGCAGAAACACTAACTCAGTATTTGTGATACGTTTTCAAACAACTTAAACCCGTCGATTTTCATCTGGAAAGGAAACCGGTGTCCCAAGCTGTATTGTGCGATGTCTACGTAAAATTCTGGCTTCTTTTATAAAAAATAATGTGTAGGTGAAATTTACCTTTCGATATCATGTACAGTACATGGGTTATTCACTATATAGAACTCTCAATAAACGGGAGTCGATTATCAGGTCATCAACGAGAAAATAAACCCGAATTCTTAAAAGGGTTACGTGTCCCGATAAGCAGTTTTGACGTTCACGCCCAAACGACACAATATTTTGATCTGAAATTTTGAGACAATGTAAATAAAGCAGTCTTCGATATTTTGGCGTTTAAATTTCATACATACTCAGACTTTTATTTTTGAGGCTCTGTTTAAAACGGGATAGTCCCTGGTATATTGTTTAGTTACTTCCAATAAAAGTATGGATTTGCACGATTTCTTGAATAAAGTTCGTGAAAATGCGCCTGGACAAGACAAGATGTAAGACTAGCAGTTTGTTGCCATTGGCTGCTTGTCTGCTCGCGTGAAGTACGGCCTCTTTATGTATTGATTGAATGGCTAACGGCTGTGAGACAAAGCAAGGTACTTAAATATACAGCATTTTCTGCAATTACATAGCAGAAGAATAAGTTGGCAGACGTCTTACACGTCGATACTTAAGGTAATGGACAGCGAGTAACGACAAGTACAAGCTATAAATGGACCCTCCCCCAATCAAGTCACGTGCAAGGCTTTGTAAAAAAGATTTTAAAAGATTGTGGTAGTGGATTGCCCTTAAAATGTTTTGAGAGGAATTTGATAGATGAATTGGTTTGAATATATATTCAGGCCAAATATATCACCAAATCATAAATGACCAGAAATGTAAACACTTCATGAGAAAATTTCAAAAAAAAAACCAATCAAACTTGAAGAAGTCGCGTTCCAGGTATAATCGCTGAACCTTGGCGTTTGTTTTGAACATGTTCAAAACAACCGCTGTGACTCCGTGATAATTTTTGACCAATAAGAGCACAGTACGATATCTGGCGTTTCCACCAAGCATATCTGTCTGTACCAAATGTTGGACTCAATAAGGACGTGTCTGATCGTACTTGAACGTGAGACAACGTCGCCACAGAAAGATAATGTCACATGAAATTGACCACTCGTGATCACATCGCATCCAATTGCACCCTATCGTATCGAGAAGTCAATAAAATTCCACGATCAGATAAGAATGACCAATCGTCGCGCAGCATTAGTAACAAATAGATGACATAAACCTTGTTTACACTGGAATTAAATTTAAACTTGGGGAGCTTTAACCAAGTGCTCGTAAAAGAACATTCGATAACCCTTTTCAATGGATTATTGTCTAAAATTTAGTATTAAGAATTGGGGTCAGGAGAGGACGAACCCTAATGATATTCAGTATTCAACGACTTTCCGTTACTTCACTTTGCGGCCATAACCCTTTCCCGAAAAGGTTGTCCACGTGACAGTATGTATTTTTACAAATGGGTGGTAAGAAAATTGATATTATGCTTTACGAATCTTTCTTTGCTGAAGCTATGACACAAATTTCTGAAAATCTTGATAATGCGACTGTTTTGGACGAATTTATTTCATGCCAACATGGTGTGACGCATTGTGACCATGTCGAACCATATTGCATATCGGCTTTCAATTTTTAGTGATTATTCGTTCCGCATTATCCCCCTTTAACCTAAAACCTAGTGAACACGACAGAGCCTACAGTTTTTAACAGAATTTTGCAAAATTTGGATTAGATTAGAAAATTTGGTGAAAAACCAAGATTTTATTTTCGGATGTCTCCTAAATGTTAACCAGCAGCAGTTACTTCGAGGTTTTTGATGGCATAATTCTGTTAAAAATTGCCTAATTACCCTGTGAAAAATTGCCTAAGTCATTGTGTATCTTGGACGTAAGGTAAAAACTGCCTGAGTCAAATTACACTTACTGCCTAATCCACGTTTCTCAACCTTTTCTCACCGTTCACCCCTAAATGAATTCTCAACCGACCCATTTACCCCCAGAATTTTGAGGTTACTGACCGCGGAGCCGTGGTCGGCGAAGCCGGTCACCGCAAGCGCCGTAGTCGCAAAGCCAATAAACATAACCACAGATGAAACACTGAGGCTTCTCGACGCCATCCGCGCCTGTTATCGACTTGAACCTGAACGATAAATACTCTTCTTGGTATGAACGCTTCTTTGGAGGCATGATTTTGAATCAAAATCACATGGAATCAAAAGCACGTATAAAAATTCAAAATGAAACTAGATTGGAGATTCGTCTGTTGAATGAGCTAGCCATTCACTGACAATGGACACCTGCGCCCCTTTACCACTCACACAGCCAAGTAAACTAGCTATCACATGGCAACCGCTGATGGGCTGCCTGGATTGAGCTTGATCATCAATTCAAATTGAAATTGAGAAAAAGTTGACAACTGAAATCTTGAAATGCAACTTCACCTCTCATAGGACTGCTGGAACAACTGCACAACCTTAATATAACCATTTTTGAAGTTACTGGGAGTGTAGTCATTCACCCCTTGGACACAAGCCATTCCCCCCTTGGGGGTGAATTCACCCCAGGTTGAGAAACGCGGGCTAAGTCACACATTGACTTAGGCAGTTTCAACCTTTCCCCCTAAAACATAATATTTTACAATTTTTGTGTAAATTCCTTCAAGAAGTCAATGAAGCTGGTGGTCATACCCATTTTAAGCAAATAATCTAAATTTGGAAAAAAAGTGACTTAGGCAGTTTTTGCTTTAGCTTGACGATATATTATCCATACAAGCCACGGGTTTGATATCACGTGGTAAATAGTAGTGTACCATAATCAACCTCATTAAAATGGGTGGGCACTGCTCTTTACTTAACAAAATACACCGACTACGCGTGGAAGGTGCAGATGGATATATCTGTATTATGGTCTGACATATTTATTGAGCTTGCAAATTACAACTGCAAATGAACCGAAGTAAAATAGTGTTTTACGTCCTATCATTATTCCTCACTATATTCAGCATCATTATTCAATTTAGATATATTAATAATGTACTGGTACATTCCTGCATTGTAATTTAAAACACGATATTCCATTATATTTATTACAAATCAATTGTAACGACAGTAACAATTCGAAAAACATAAAATAAGTATTGTTTTTTTTTATATTTTCTTTTGCAGATTGCTTTACCGGCAACGTTTTTATTCCATTGATAACAGTTATAGTTATTCTGATTGTAATTGTGGTTGTATTATTAATCCTACACTTCAAGTATTCAGGTAAATATTGATTATCTAAAAATCAATTTTGATAGAATATGCAATATACGCCAATTTCACATACCGTGTACATGGTTGTCCAGATTTTTATAAGTTACTATATCTTATATTATCTGTCTAGGATTTGTGTTAACCTTGCCACGTGTTTTATTTTCTTTAATTATAGATGAAAAATGGAGAATTAGAATAGATGTTTCATTGGGATGCATTAATATTGTACTTCTTGTTGCTGCAATAACATGTACTGTTTTTGTTGCTAAAGGAATTGGTAAATATTTGTATAGAAAATTTTGAGATAAAATATTCATCTTTTTGCACATACAAACCATATATGGTTTGCCCAGAAAGCGGTGCTAATGGCTACATTTGGTACATTCTATGAAGCTCTGTACAAATAATTATCAACAACAATTTGTATTGAAATAATTAACATGTTCTTGGCTTTGTATATGTCAATGCAATTAACTCATCATTGTAAAAGTCATTTGATGCAGCTAGGTTAGACTTTTATAAGCGGCAAGGGACACGAGATAGTTTAGTTGCGCTTAAAGATACATTATGGGAGATTTTGACAAGGAGTTAGCCATTCTTGCTATAAAAGTTCAAAAATAGATGTTGAAACAAGAATATATTGAAAATTTCAGTCAAATAACTTTATCCTGAACAAAGTTGTTACCACTATAATTTTTTACTAGAAATGGTGGTTAAAATCATCGACACCCTTTTCTCCACTATGGCCGATTGTTGATTGACAGGCGTTAACTCCACCTACATAGTCTCGATCATCAAGTAATGTTTAAACGGTATCTAGTGAAGCTTGTGTATAGCCTCGGTCATCACTGTCTTTCATGAATAATTTCCGGAAGTATGATGACGTCAACGTCACGGAGAAACCCCACCCACGACGCCATAGTGATTAAATCAGTCGACGAAATCCTGTTTTAATCCGAGCCCAATCCAAGCCATCCGTGGGTCTACAGTGTTCATTTTGGGCTTGTTGTTTAAATAAAGATCTAATTTATAATTTCTATGACATCTGAGGCTCAAAAGAAGACCGACAAAAGTCAGTTTTTGCTCTCCCATAATGTATGTTTAATTGAACATTAAATACTCGATTTAATTACACGTTAGGTGGATTAATACATGAAAAACCAGATATTGTACAATTAATGCGTAGATGGTGATCGATGACTTTTAAGGTAAAGTTTTCAAGACATTGAAAAGCTGCATCAATTTATACATAAATTCAAACTATATCCATTATCGATCGACGACTTTAAGTTAATGTTTTTTAACACATTGAAAAGCTTCATTAATTTATGCACAAATTCAAAATATATCCATCATATAATTTTAATTGTCCACGTTTAAAATTACAGAGTGTTATAAAGGCAATGAAGACTATTGGAAAACAGCTATTGGGTTGGTTGTTGTAGCGTTCCTGTTGGTGTTAGTCGTTATAATAGAGCTGATTCGATTTTATATCTCCGGGCGATAACACTACAGAGGAAGCAGGCCGTAAATAAAGCTATTATGACATACGCAACCCAAAATTCTGTTAATGGAATTTTATTGTATATTTCACAGAACAATAGTTGCACATAGTTTAATTTTAGCATTAAGTTTGTTATGCTGGATTTTTGTCTTTTATTCTTAACTAAATATTTATATTTTGATTTCATGAATAACCCCAACCTTTAACATAGAAGAATGAGATAGATTTGCATATATTGAAATGCATTTTAATTTTTCGATTGCATATCATGTGCATAATATATGATCGTACAGTTAGTAAAATTCGGATACACTTCTTTGTATTCTATCCAAGTTTTGTTGAGTACCGCTTATTGATACCAATAATTTATTGATACATTCACACAGATAAAGTATTTTAGTTACAAGATAAAAAAGATGTCATCGCGTCCGGTATTGGTAACGCATTACAGTTAAATGTACGTTAATCTAGCTTCAGTGTGGTTATGGTTAATATTATGGTTTAGTACAATTACGGTAGACCTATGACGTAAATGTAGTCAAAACGTTTTGCCGGTTTTAACCATTATGTTTTCCTGGTGACCATACCTATACCAGTGTGTGTACATTCTAATCTATCACCCAATAATACATTCTACAGTAGATATCGCTTGAGCGATAAATTTCATATCGCTTTACATGGATTTGATTGGTTAGTTATAAAGGAACTCCTTTTTATATTATAAAAGAACAGTTCATTGTTTATTATAAGTAACTTTTTTTAATAAACGGAACCCGTTGTGTTTAATTGAACTTGATGTGATAAACGTTTAATTACTATTACAAAGATAGGCAAAATAATAACAATTAACGTCAAGGTGTAGGCTTCCTGTTTATATATCTAGTAATTTCTGCAACAACAGTGGCTCACGAGCTTGGTCCATATGTTATTTATACTTCGATTACATTTAATAAAATAAAGAAAGTTTGAAATAAATTAATTTTGAACAAAAAACACATTTATATTTTGTAAAGTGGGAGATGCAGGTAATCCATGGTGGTGAAATTTATTTCCATGTGAAGAATGTCAGACCCTATGTCTACTGGGGTCAATTAATGTATTCGTGCGTCCTAAATTGCCATGGGTGTAACGGTCGAACTTTACGTTGTCACGTCACATAGGGCTACCAAGACGACACACACATTGGTTTTTCAAGTCAATCTATTAATGTTATTCGTTCGATTCTCCGCGTAATACTACATGCGTTTTGTTCGATGTTGTGTACATTTTAAATGAATCTATGCAATGCAACAAGTTATATTTATAGCACGGCTTTCATGAGTCAAACCACAGAGGCCGTAGGCCAAGGTGTGAAACATGTTAAAGAATGTGAAGCGTTCTATAAATGAATTGTAACTCTGACATCTGCTGAACATGCTCCTTGTTATAACACAGAAAAGTCACCCAACTTCTCTATATTTCTAATAAAAGTAGCGCAAGCCAGCAAAAATGTGCAATAACACTTAAAATGTCTAGCTATTACACAGTTACACTCCAGTAAATTCAGTAAAGGTAAAACAATTTCCTTATTCAACAAAAAGAACAAAGGAAGATCTCCCGTCCGAGTTAAATGACTTTTGTCATATTGTAGTAGACACAAAAGGCTGGGAAAGAACAGACACAGAGAAATACATTTATAAAATAAATCGACACATATCTGACTTGTTATTTCTTTGCTAAGTTATCCGGATAGGCAGTTTTGACGTTCACGTCCAAATGACCCAATATTTTAAGCTGACAATTTTGGAAAAGCGAATACACCATCCCTCTATATTTTGGCGCTTAAATTTCAAACGCACACAGACTTTTAATTCTGAGACTCGACACAAACTAGGTCATTTCGGTAATTACAATTGATTCAATTTTATTTCAATAATTCGCTTGTGTGTAGTGGTCTTTAGCAGTAGGAGGAAGCTGGAGGGCCCGGAGAAAATCCACGATGTTGGACTGGCGACCCTACTCCTTGCGTCACATACAACAGTGGAATCGAAACCACAATAGGTGGCTCAATGACAAACCTTATGATACAACGCGCACACGCTGACCATTGTACCCCCACCCTTATAAAAATATGGATATTACCTTTTAAAATCTATTGAAAAGTAAAATTTTGTACTGCTATTTACTGTAGGAGCTACGTGGATAAGTGGGTTATACGCTGGCTCTCTAGCTTGGAGGTCGCGTGCATTGGCCGAGAAAGTTTATCGGGTGGGACGAAAAACCAAGGTCTCGTGGCAGTTGGTATTCGATAAAAGAGTAGCCAATAGTGCCGCTGCCCGGGCAAAATGTCCATCATGGCAAGAAACAAATATGTTTGGTATTTAAATTATGTCTGATTATCGAGCTCTGTGAGAAAAGGTTTACACAATATAAAGAGCCATTTCCAACTGTCTTGATCTTTCTGATGTGGTTAACTGAAAACGAGAATGTACTAGTTGAAAATTTACTTACATTGTATGTGTGTGCTGTCTTGTTTTGAGAAATACAAGATGTCTTCCACGATGCCGCCATTTAAAATAATCAACACATCTCCCATCTATTGCAATATTTACATTGGCTCCCAATGCAGCCAAGAATTAAGCTCAAGTTACTCTTTTTCGCCTTTAAAGCGTTAAACGGCCAAGATCCATCTTACATAAAACGACTTGAAGAACCATATACTACCAGTAGAATTCTTTATTCTCCGAAAAAAATATCTTCTAAAATCCCCAGCCATTAACTTACAACTGGGAAAATGTGCCTTTTCTTATGCTGGTCCTTTTCTATGAATCAGCCAATGAAACAATTACCGTCTGTGGGCCACTTTAAATCTCAACTCAAAACATTCTTATTTCAAAACCATGATCTGTAAATAATCAGTGAATATATAAAAACCAACAGCGCCTTTCTTTAGTATTAACGCGCTTTATAAATGACGATGTTATTATTATTATAATTTTGGTGTCTAACCGAATGTTTTGGGGCCAAGGAATACACCGAAATCGTTATGTGTGAGGTATCTTAACATTGCTTTCAACATATAGCCAGCGATGTATACATATTTATTAAGAAATAGTAAAATAATGTCTGAAATATGGGATACCACAAAGATTATAAATACCTGAAGTCACAGAACCGAGTGTTACAAAGTGCGGGGACAATAGATGTAAAACCTGTGACAACAAATTGAAGGGTAAACAATTAATGGAGATGTAAATTTGCAAGTAATCTATGACCTGTAAAAACAAAAATGTTATATATTTGGTATGTCCAGGTTGCTATGAAAACTATATAGTCAAAACCGAATCACAACTCAACATAAGGATGTACCTACACAGATCCCACTCAACATAAGGATGTACCTACACAGATCCCACATTCCTAATCCCAAAAATAGAATGACCGCATTTATGATAAAGGTATTGGGTATTTCGGATTGGAATCTATCGAGCCAGAAATGTATAGATCATATTACTGCTTCGAAAAAAAAGCTTGTGTTAGGTGTCTCTATTTAACAACACAAACTTTTGTTAAATGTTGAAACAAGACAAAGCTTGTGTAAAAATGTATCAAACCGCACAAACTTGTGTTGAAACTTGTGTCAAAATCTACACATCACTTGTGTTAAAATGTTTGAAATTTGTGTTGAAATAACTTGTGTTCTTGTGTTGAAATTTTTGAAACTTGTATAACCACCAACAAAAACTTGTGTTGTATTTTCCGCCAATATATAACCAGTGTAACAACCTTTCCCATGCAGCACCCCTCCTTTTGCTCTGTTTAACCTGTAAAGTTTGATAAATGACGTAACAATAAATTCGTTGGTTAAATTAATATTTATTCATAAAATGATAGGAAAAGGTAAATTAATACTGTCGAATCAAAACTAAATCGACATTTGGAATGTTAACAGCAAAAATTATTCCAATACTAATAAAATTGTGTTATATAATGACCCCCACCCCTCCCCCATCACAAAATAGTTATTTATATGTTTCTTTACAGTGAAACAAGAACTGAGAATATAAAGATATTTTATTTAAACAATATTTAATTCATTTAAATTTACAAAATTTATTTAATGAATACAGGATACGATAATAAGCTTTATCAGCTTATATAAAATCGCTTTCTTAAAACGATCTTTAACAGATTTACACAGTATCCCTATCCCATACCCCCAAAATATATAATTCAAATATATCTAAATTTAATAACATCCTAACCAAGCACTAATAAGATTAATTATGCACTAAAATGAAATACTTTCAAAAATTGAAAAGTGCTACAAAGTCATATTATAAGTGATTTGTGGGGCATTCGCAGAAAACTAACAAATGAAACATGCACTCATGAACGAGTTATAAAATGATGTAGAACCCTTTCCTCGTTAAAAAACAAACAAAATGAATCTTTTGTACATAAAAGGGGTAGCCATTGAATAATAAAAAGCATCAAGATTACAGGTTAATGAAAATTAAATAAAATAAAAATATCAGAGAAAATGGAAAATGTTAAATAATATGTACAAAATATTTGTATACAAGTCAATAAGCAATGACTTGCCCACACTCTACCCAACGCAACGTCTTGTCTCAGATAATCAGTGCAGTGTGGACAGTCCCACGACAAAGATTCAATCGATTTCCGTCACGTCGTGGCCCGTCGGCCCGACTTAGCATGTTCAGTCGTAGTCGGATGCAGTCGTAGTCCATCGTGTTTGTGTGGACACTCACACACGACACGATCAATTGTCTTACTGTTGTTTAGCCAATCAGAGAGTAGCATTTAGTCATGTGACTGTGCTGGTCAAGTGCCCCTTGTTTTCCCGGGAATATTCAAGATGACAGATGCTTTTACTCTTATAATCACTCGCTAGAGGGATGTGGCGTAACTCACGACGCATAATCTGTGAGAGTCGGGTCTGTGTGGACTGGTAGCGTCGTAAGCAAGTGATGTAAAGACGCGACCCGATTTTTTTTACAACTACCCAAGACGCTGAGTCCTGTCGGGTTGTGTGTAGTCGTTGCGGTATTAGTCGGGTTTAAGGCGTTGGCCGAGAAATTTCATCTGGATTTACCGGCATAGTTCCCCAATGTTAGTGGTGTAGGACATGGCAAGGGGCAATATATATAGTCGTTCGGACAGGACAATAAATCTAGGTCTCATATACACATTGGCGTGCATTTTAAAGAGACAGATATAACTGGGGTTTAACGTCCATTCTACATAAACTGGTTCAATTAGGGACTAACACAAAGTTCAATTTTATTCCAATAAATCACTTGTGCGCAGGGGTCTTTAGCAGTAGAAAGAAAGCCAAAGACCCGGAGAAAACCTGTGAAGTTTGACAGGCACCCCACCCACCCCCTGCGTTTACTTTTAAAAAAATGAGAGAAATGGGGTTTAACGCCCACACTACACAAACTCGGTCATGTTGAGACTAATTTTATTTCAAAAATTCGCAGTGGGAGGAAATCGGAGAACCCAGAGAAAACTCACGAGGTTAGACAGGTGAACCTACTCATTGTCATGTACAACCGGGGATTCGAAACCACGTCAGTTAGCTCAATGACAGGCTTTATGATACAGCGCGCACGTGCTAACCATTCGGCCATCCACCCCCCCCCCACACACACACACTTTAAATAACCCTTAAAGTTGAAATATTTGATATAAGAGTAGGTTGGTTGATGGGCAGAATTACCCTAATAGCACGGAAAAGTAGGATGTTAAATCCTAATTCTGTTAAAATACTTTCGCTTTATTACAATGAAGTTTAGATTCCAAAATAATGAAATTAAATGAAGTTTTATGTCACATCATTAGAATTGAACACTTACCCTCCAAAAACACTTCCTGGGTGATTGACTGTCACTGAAAAAAATAAATACATGACATGCAATTAACCGTAGCAAGGATAATCGGGACTACCCCATCGCTCTTCTAACAACGATAATATAGCCACGTCTGATAATATCCGAATATATAAAGAAATTAAATCTGTTTCAAAGTGCATTTTAAAGCTAGCCCATTTAGATCAGTCTAACTCATGTAATGAGAACTTGATACGAATTCTCACATCTAACAACATCAGCTCTATTAATGAAAAGACCCGCGTATGTCTATTAAATTGTAGATCTGTGAACAATAAGACTACAGTCTTAAATGATTTCATCTGCGATGAAGACCTTGGTATCTGCGCTTTGACTGAAACATGGCTTAACAGTAAATCCCTGGGTGTAACATTATCTTCATTAATTCCGAATGGTTATTCAATTAAACATAAAAGCAGATCTACCGGAACCGGTGGCGGAGTAGCTTTGATATACAAGCGCTCAATCGAAGTCTTACTGAATAACCAATTGACTTTTGAATCATTTGAGTACCTTGACTGTACGCTACCCCCTCCCGGTAAACATATACGTATCATAATCATATATCGTCCACCAAAACAAAAACTCTTCGCCAAATTCTTAGAAGAGTTTTCGTCCCTTCTCGGTCACCTATCTTCCTGCAAAAAAGAGCTCTTAATACTAGGAGACTTTAACTGCCACGTTGAAAACAGGAAAGATCCATCTACTATAAAACTTATTGTATGGGCATTCGCTCCAACAGCATGTCTCCACCCATACACTAGATTTAGTTTTGACGAGAAGTGACCAACTATCTGTTACTAAAGTGACAACAGATGATCAACTCATTTCCGACCATTTCCCTGTGTGCTTTAATCTAAATATCATAAAACCCAAAGTACATTCGAAAGATATCAAATATCGAAAATATAAATCTTTGTGTATTGATCAGTTTAAAGACATCATACTTAATTCGAACCTATGTCAAATCTATGCTTTGGAAATCAGTAGATGAAAAAGCAGGACATTATAATGATTGTCTTGAATCTTTACTAAACTCTAACCTACCATTGCAGTCAAAATCCATTCGAATTAGGCCAGGCACCCGGTGGTTCAATGATGAAATTGGAGTAGCGAAACAGGAACGTAAGAGTGCGGAGAATCTGTGGAGGAAAACCAAGCTCCATGTCCACAGAGACATTTACAGTTCGGCCAGAAACAAAGTAACTCACCTTAATGAAAAATCCAAAAAGGAATACTATACTGAAAAGATTGAAGGCAGTGGTAACCGCCAAAAAGAACTATTTAATATTGCAAATTCTTTACTTGACAATAAGCACGGCATATCTATTCTCCCAACACATAGTGAAAGTCTTGAACTAGCCGAGCGTTTCTCAAAATTCTTCAACAATAAAATCTCAGTCATACGAGACAGCTTGCACCGTGCCGATGTAAATAATAGCATTTGTCTGAAAAACCAAGTCACACCACCTACTTTTAGTAGTTTCGAACCTGTAAGTGAAGAACATGTTTCTGAGATAGTCAAATCGTCCGCCACAAAATCTTGTTCGCTTGATCCGCTGCCTACTTGGCTACTTAAAGATTGTCAGACTGAACTTAACCCTATTATTCACCACCTCGCAAACTCAGCTATAACTGAATCAACATTCCCATTAATTTTTAAGGCTGCTACCGTTACTCCAATTATAAAAAAAGCCTAACTTAAACCCTAACGAGCTAAAGTCATTCAGACCTGTCTCTAATCTAAGTTTTGTTTCGGAAATAATTGAAAAGTGTATAGCTAAGCAAATAACTGCACATGTTGGCGATAATAATCTGTTAGAGCCATTTCAGAGCGCTTACAGGAGGTACCATAGTACAGAAACTGCTTTATATCGGGTACATAATGACATCATGCTATCCATCGACTCTCAGAAATGCGTCATCCTTATACTATTGGACTTGTCGGCAGCGTTTGACACTGTCGATCACGCCATTCTTTTGAAACGCCTGACTTCACGCTTTGGTATTGTGGATAGTGCTCTTGAACTGCTTAGGTCTTATTTAATAGGGCGTCAGCAGTGTGTCTCGGTCAATGGCCGTTCGTCCAATGTAACTACTCTTGAGTATGGAGTTCCGCAAGGGTCAGTATTAGGACCCATACTGTTTAGTTTGTACACTTCCCCCTTGGGAGATCTAGTAAGGAAACATGGTGTTGAATTCCATCTCTACGCTGATGAGACACAGTTGTATTTATCATTTAAACCGTCAACTGGTGCAGCTGTTACCAAGGCCCAGGTCGAATTATGCATAGGAGAAATTCATACATTGATGTCCAGTAACTTTCTGAAACTGAACGCTGATAAAACCGAGTATTTGCTTCTGGGATCCGATAATTTACTATCAAAACTTAATGATTCGTTTAATAAGGAAATCAGAATAGCTGAATACAATGTGTATCCTTCTCTTTCTGCTCGCAATATAGGTGTGGTATTTGATTTTAAGATGTCCATGAAGCAACAAGTTAATAATATTTGTAAATCATGCTATTTCCACATCAGGAACATTAGTCGTATTCGTAAAAATATTTCCGATGAAGCAACAAAGATTTTAATTCATTCTATGGTCACTTCTAGACTTGATAACTGTAATTCTCTTTTAATTGGCCTTCCCAACAGATTGATAGATAAACTTCAAAAGGTACAGAATAGTGCTGCCAGGCTTATAAGCAGAACCAGTTTTAATGACCACATTACTCCGGTTTTATACCATTTACACTGGCTCCCTGTTCGTTTTAGAATCCGTTTTAAAATACTTTTATTTGAGCAACTTATTAGAATTATATATTCCTAGTCGTACTTTGCGGTCATCCTCTGGTAATCTCTTAATTAAAAGACCTGTCCGACTTGTGAACTATGCTAACGATCGTTTGCCTTCCAGGGTCCTTACTTGTGGAACAGCTTACCCCTGAGTGTACGTAATTTGCCGTCCTTGTCTACTTTTAAAACACACCTCAAAACACATCTATTTAACGAAGCATTTCAATAGTTTTTATTGTATTTACCAAAAGATGTCCGATATATAACTGTGATAATTATCTTTTATTTTTTTGTCTTTCTTGTGTTTTACTAATTATCGTACTTTTATTATATCAATTTTATTATTCTATACACTTGTCTATATGGTTATGTTTTAAGTATTTTAAATGTACGTGTCTTTCCTATTGTATGTCGTACCTTACCTGTATATCCTTTTTGTATTTATTTTTTCTATTTATTTTATTTTCATACTTGCTTTTATATCTATATTGTAAAGCGCACTGGAGCACAGTACTGTGGAAGTGGCGCTATATAAATCCTTAATCATAATAATAATAATAATAACGAAGCTCACAGTAATGTGCCTGAAGTATTTAACAATATCTTTTTTTATTATCATTTTTTTTAAGTATTGTAGAGAGAACAGTCAGTTTTTTTTATCTAATCTTAACCAATACCCTTTCAAGAGTCCATTTATATACACTATTTGTCGACTTCGACCTCAAGTCTAAATTTATTGTGTACATTACCAAAATATGTTGCATTAACATACTTTAGAAACAATCAATTTTTATGAAATATATGTTTAAAAATCTAAAATAATGTGAGATTGATATCCACCTCATCCCCTCACATTCTCCTCCAAAGGTGTATTTTCCATATTTTTATAGTGATGGGCACCCTTGTCAATTACAGCCTACGTGGAATGATACTATATCTTTTATAGCTATGCATTGTTTGAATTTAGATCAGATATGAATTATAAATAGTTATATAGTTAATTTTGTCATGACACACGGTGTCAACAAAACACCAAATGAGAAATAGAAATACACCTGCCTGCTAAAGATTGTAATACATGTTAGTATATATATTAGTACTATGCATGTTTCACCGTATATATATTCGTAGTATGCATATCTCAACGGTTTTTATTGTGTTGGTGGTTTTTGTTTCTATGTATAGAGGTAAGTTGTTTACTTATCCGTATATATAGAATTGGCAACTAAATCAAAGATTGAAATGTACCCGAAATCCAACTCAAATTATATTAATTTCAATATTTATGATCAAATTCAATTTGTGTACATGTATATTACCTGAATGCAAATGAACTCCCATTTAAAGTATATGTTCTAATATGCTAAGTTCTATTTGATTATGCGTTTGTCTATTATGAAAAGTGGGTATCACGGTGGCTAAGTGTGTAAGACGCTGGCTCGCTAGCCTGGAGGTCGGTTGTTCGATCCCTGTATTGGCCTAGAAAGTTCATCCAGGCTTGGTTTACCCTTGTCGGTGATGCAGGACGGGGGGCTTGACAAGGACTGCTGTCTAGTCGTTCGGATGACACGAAAAACCGAGGACCCGTGTATATATTGGCGTACACGTAAAAGAACCCCTGACAGTTGGCATTATATATGAGTTGGCCATAGTGCCGCTGTCCGGCGTATGCCCGTCTTCATTAGTCCAGTATACACTGTAACAAAAATATCTGTGAAAAAACGGAAAAAATTCCCAAAACAAACATTACCAGGAAAATATCCGTGTTTGTTTTTCCAGTAATTTACAGAAATTCCCTCAGTTAACATAAATTCTATTTTCAAATAGAGAAAAAATAAATCCTGGTAATTTTTGTTTCCTAGAGTCAAAAATGACCAATACTTCACAGAATTAATCATTGACTTGTGCGAAAGAGCTTTATTTACGTCCGTTTCCGCCGAAGTGCTAACCCTGACGATATTTTTACGTAACCTCTTTCCGCTAATACAAGAATATACCCTCATCTATGGCGGGGGAAAGCGGCAAAAACCTAATGCTATGTAGAAATGTCTAATTCAAAACACACATGTAACATAATGTCATACCAAATACCTAAAACGTCTAATGCAAAAAACAAAATACAAGAAACCTCTAATACAAAATACCTCATACGTCTATTGCAAAAGACAAAATACAAGAAACCTCTAATACAAAATACATACAACCTCTAATGCACAATTGATTTTACAATCTGAAACATCTACCATAAGCATTAGATGACATATCTCGTTGTCATTACTTACGTTTCTCCACTGAATTATCTTTATTTAGGTTAATGTCAAGGTCACCGAACACAACATGGCGACCTATTCGGCTAGCGAGCTATTCGACCGATCCAGCTGGCAACCTGTTCGTTGGCAACCTATTCAGAATTAAGACAACAGTCGCCCAAACTCATCTATTTTTAACAACCAATAAAATCCAACGTTACGTCTATCAAATGAAAGTAGAATAAAATATTATTTTTATCAATTGCTTTAGCTCAGAATAGAGATGTAATTTCGCATTATCGTACAAAATTCTAGACATCCAACTAAATATATTCCGAAAGGTAATTAAATAGGCTTTCTAAGTATTATCAGTAAAAATTGGCACATTCATATTAAAGGGGTGCACTCTCTTCCTAAACATGACCAATTTTTTAAAAATTTTAAAGGGAAAAACTGTTAATATCCCGTGTCAAAATTCGGACCATCGTACAAAATTCTGATGATCCAACTAAATATATTCTAAAAGGTAATTGAATAAGCTTTGCAAATATTATTAGTAAAAGTTGGCACAGTCATATTAAATAGGTTGCCAACGAACAGGTTGCCAGCTGGATCGGTCGAATAGCTCGCTAGCCGAATAGGTCGCCAAGTTGTGTTCGGTGACCTTGACATTGACCTAAATAAAGATAATTCAGTGGAGAAACGTAAGTAATGACAACGAGATATGTCATCTAATGCTCATGGTAGATGTTTCAGATTGTAAAATCAATTGTGCATAAGAGGTTATATGTATTTTGTATTAGAGGTTTCTTGTATTTTGTCTTTTGCAATAGACGTATGAGGTATTTTGTATTAGAGGTTTCTTGTATTTTGTTTTTTGCATTAGACGTTTTAGGTATTTGTATGGCATTATGTTACATGTGTGTTTTGAATTAGACATTTCTACATAGCATTAGGTTTTTGCCGCTTTCCCCCGCGATACTCATCGAGAAAAGGGCGTCTCTACTAACGGTCAGATGTAAGTTTGCGGTATTATCAAATTGCAGACATGTTAACTCTGCTATAGAGACAAACCGGCTTAAACTGGCCAAACGGTTATATTATCCAGAATTAAGCGTGCTTCTTTTTTTATTATTTTATTCATAAAAATATTGCACACGTACAGATATTACATAATCAAAACAATAAAAGTTACATCATCTTAAAGGCGCCATCTAATTAAATTTAACTAGGACTTTGTCATTAATTTCGTTGTAAGAATTCATTGAAAATAGTAATAAATATTTATGTCGATTACCGTGCGTTGACATATATTGATACAAGTAATTCATGTGTTTAATAAGAAGTGTTTAAATAATATACACAAATCTACCCCGGTGGCTTCATTTAAAAACATAACTCTCCGTTTGATAATAGGTAATCTAGCAAACGAGACAATAAAAATTAAAAACAGGTTATTGGCTTCATTTAGCACAGGATAACCAAACAGTAACCACTGACGAAGTCATCTAGTCCAAAACCCGAGGATTGGAAAAACACCTCTATGAAATCTAAAATCATTTCACACAATTTCTTAACAGACATGCAATCTAAAATCATGTGCTCTAAATTTTCAATAGAATCTTTATCACAGAATTTACAATGAGGATTATTTATTTTACCAATATTATAAAGCTTCTCATTGGTCCAAATAATGTTATGAACAATCCTATAATCATTATCTAACGATTCTGAACTTTTATTTATAGTAAAACAGACTTCCAGACCACTGGCCAGTTCATGTCGTACCCTTGGTACTGCCAATAAGACTGGCAGACAGGGGGTTCAAAATACTTATTCCTTAATACCTTATAGACCGAAGACGTACTTAATTGACAGATATCATAGGTCTTATCATTAATAAGTTCAAAATCTAATTCATACCGTATAATATCACTCTGAGAGCGAATTATTTTAGTCCAGGACACTGGCAAACATTTGAGAATCAAATTATATTGTTTTTCAACTTTTTCATATTTACAATCTGGTAACGATTCTCTAACCAGTTCATATATAGTGTCATCTGATAAAAACCATGCGATAAAAATGTAAGATCAGAAATTTGGACTAAACCGGCTTCTATAAAATCACCAAAATATAAAGTTTTATCATTATACAATCTGTGGATTATCAAATAATGGCGGATTGAGGATATCATTATAATTATCAGCAACTGGCCTTTTACCATTATAAAATTCATCCCACGAAATCAACATAGATCTATATAGAAAGATGGTAATACCTTTAAAGCAGGTTTAGAATAATTAATAAATAATAATTCAAATGAACACAAATAATTCTTATAAAGTTTTACAAAATAGGTCATAAAATATTTCCAGATGAAATTATTTGGACAGGATAAATATTTGGATAGCCAGTGTAGCCTAAAGGCTTTCTGTTTTAAAATGATAGAATTCAGATTAAGGCCCCCAATGTCAGTACTACCTAAAATAAGGGGTGGTTTACCATTCCAAATAAAGGATCTAATGGACTTTTCTATACGATCTTGGGCCCATTGTGGAATTTCTACAACTCTTAATAGATACCATAACGTTGATAGACACATGATGTTGACAATTAAAACTTTGCCACGCAACTGAAGCCCTCTCTGTCTCTAGAGATTAAGTATTCTGCCAATTTTATTAACCTTGGAATCCCAATTTGATCGTTCACACATAGCTTTATCCGGACCCAAATACACACCGAGGAACTTTGCCGCTCCATGTAAAACTTTAACTGGTAAACAATCAGAATTCGGAACAGCGGCACTGCCGGCTATTAAGAGTTCGGATTTCTTGGCGTTAATTTTTGCTCCCGAACCCGAACAATAAATTCCAACTGTGGATAGGGCTTCATTTACGGAATCTAAAATAGATAAAGACAAAGTTGTGTCATCAGCGTGTTGAAACACGGTTGAATTATAATCACATCCAGGAACAGCAAAACCCTTGACATTCTCATTAGATTTAATTAGTGTATTTAATGGAACTGAGGTTAATACATATAACAAGGCCGAAATTCCACATCCTTGGCGAACAGAGCGAAGGATAGGGAATGATAAAGAGACATGCCCGTTTACCTTTACCACCCTGTCAAATGCTTTCTCGGCATCTAATTTCAAAAGATACAGAGAAAGATATTCAAGTTCAGCAAAGGAAATAATGCCCCGTATGTTTAGAATGTTGGTAGCAATATCCCTGCCGGGAACACAACAAGACTGATCAGGCGATACAAGGTCAGCTACTACTGTTTTTAATCTAAGAGCTAGTGTCCTGGAGAAGATCTTGTAATCAACATTTAAGAGACTTATGGGTCTCCAATTACGTAATTCTGATTTATTACCCCGCTTTTTGAAAATAGCGAAATTGTCCCTCGCTTCATGGAATTACTGAGCTCGCCTAACTCCTGTATATTTGAAATAACTTGAAAATAATATTTACCTAAAATGTCCCAAAAGTACAGATAAAATTCGACAGTAAGTCCGTCCGGACCGGGCGATTTCCCTTTCTTCATACGCTTTAAAGAATTGTACAATTCATGAATGGAAATATCAGAATCACAATATTTAGATTTAGCTTCATCTAACTCCACGTTTCTCAACCTTTTCTCACCGTTCACCCCTAAATGAATTCTCAACCGACCCATTTACCCCCAGAATTTTGAGGTTACTGACCGCGGAGCCGTGGTCGGCGAAGCCGGTCACCGCAAGCGCCGTAGTCGCAAAGCCAATAAACATAACCACAGATGAAACACTGAGGCTTCTCGACGCCATCCGCGCCTGTTATCGACTTGAACCTGAACGATAAATACTCTTCTTGGTATGAACGCTTCTTTGGAGGCATGATTTTGAATCAAAATCACATGGAATCAAAAGCACGTATAAAAATTCAAAATGAAACTAGATTGGAGATTCGTCTGTTGAATGAGCTAGCCATTCACTGACAATGGACACCTGCGCCCCTTTACCACTTACACAGCCAAGTAAACTAGCTATCACATGGCAACCGCTGATGGGCTGCCTGGATTGAGCTTGATCATCAATTCAAATTGAAATTGAGAAAAAGTTGACAACTGAAATCTTGAAATGCAACTTCACCTCTCATAGGACTGCTGGAACAACTGCACAACCTTAATATAACCATTTTTGAAGTTACTGGGAGTGTAGTCATTCACCCCTTGGACACAAGCCATTCCCCCCTTGGGGGTGAATTCACCCCAGTTTGAGAAACGCGGATCTAACTGATCAGTAATTAAATCAAATAACTTATTTTGATTGACCTCATTAATTGGTTCATTTGTATATAATTTTGTGTAAAATTTAACACATTCTTCAAGAATTTCAGGAGTTGAATTCAGAATAGAAACGTCAGATTTTTTCAAAATCTTAATAATATTACTCTCCTGTTTAAATTTTTCTAAATCAAGAAAATAACGTGAACATTTGTCTGTATCAAGAGCATCACGGGTTTTTGATCTAAGTATGGCCCCGTCACATAGCTGTTTTTCATATTGTACAAGTTTATTCTTTAGTTCATAAATTTCGGAATAGTCGTAATCTTTAACTCTATTGGCTTTAGTATAATGGAAATTTAACGCAGTCTGAATCTGCCAGAAATCATCCTGCTCTTGTTTTCTTCTTTTCTGGGCATGTAAAATACTAAATTGTTTTATACGATACTTCAAATTGTCCCACCATATTAATTGTTCAGTTTTATATAAAGGACAGGCAAGGGATTTGCTAATTAATGATTTAACACCTTCACAATATTCATGTTCTTTAAAATACTTATTTTTAAAGATCCACAATCCGGGCCCTTTACCATAGTTGTTAAAATTAAGAATTGCAGTAACGAAACTATGATCACTAGTTGTGGTATGGGATATAAAACAACGAGATATGAACATCAGTATCGATGAAGTGGTAAATATATAGTCCAAACGAGACTGCTTCAACACACCTTGTACGAATCGTTGACGCGTAAAAGTATCCTTGCCTGGGTTTTTCCTTCGCCAAATGTCAAATAAATTATTAGTAGAGGCAAAATCAAACATTACCAGGAAAATTTTATCCGTGTGTGTTTTAAGCTTGCTTGGTTACCAGACAATACAACCTATACTCGCTGAGCGTTGAAAATTGTTTTTACACATTTATGAAAATACTTACAATCTGATTACCGTATGGTGAATGAGAATACACTTTGTAGATCTTATAAATAATGGAAATTAGATATACATGACTATTAATATACCAAACGTTACACAATATGATCCTTCATATTATGGTTGATAAATTGAAATGAATACTATAGAATGATAATTACTAGGAATGATTATATATGTATACGATTTCTTATCGTTGCATTTGAAAACTGAAATAGTCCGTTATATAATGGAATAAAACATTTTATCCCTAAATTTCACGTAACTTTCCTGTCATTCCACCGTTTATTCAGTAATATAACAGAATTAAGTCCGGTTTAGAAGGGAATAAAATATTCTATCCCTAAATTACACGGAAATTTCTTGTTTTATTCTGAATATTCCACAGAATTACATAAAACACGTAATTTGAAGAAATAATTCACTCTTTTAACACAATTTCTCAAAAAAATCCATCAATTAACAGAAAAAGGGTGTTAAACTACGGAATTCGGCGACATAAAAAATGGAAATTTTTTAAAGTGTATAGATTGAAGGACGTTGAACTCCATTTCATTTCATTTCTTGAATCTACGATTTCTTTGCGTCTGCCAAGGAGCTCTTTAAATATTTGTGATGGTATATGAACTATACATACTCAACAAACACTGTGTCCTTCTTGCCAGATGTATGGGCGCAAACGTGTCAATAATACACCCGACAACTATGTAAATGTTTATACAAGTTACAAAGAAGTACATGCTAAAATCGAAATGTAGGATAATATTTTCAAACTTTCCCATATACAAAAGTTCGTAGTACGAATATATGCCAACTTTTCTTTATACTGCAGCATGATAAAGCATGATAAAATTATTTAACATTTTAATTATTTATAAGTAACCAGTGTCGTGTACCGGGCATTTGATTCCTATTTGCTACTTCTTCGTAGACCAACACGTACTATTGACAATGGGGTTAACTTTCTACTAAGTCCATGTCATATATCGCAGAATCCAGTTTCCTGCCAAGATTTGTAATTAAATATTTTCGTTTTTTTTTCTATTTATCTCGTCAGTTATGTGGCAATGTTGTTATTAATTATTACAATTATTCAAAACTGGTTAATGTGCAACTGTTCCCACTCATACACCAACTGTATTGTAATGCATACATTTATATTGTAACTTTAAGGCCAGACGAAATTTGTTATACCAAATGTACACATGAATTTGCCATTGAAACACTAAGTTCTTATTGCGATTCAGGTGCTATGATGTGATTCGTACCACGATTCATAGGCCGTTCAATATTTACCAAGTAAACAATAGTCGTCCAGCCACTTTGTGAATAAAAGGGGGTCAACCCACCAAAATTGCAAGAAAAGGTTGTTTGATGGGTTATGATAACGTTGGTTGTACGCTGAATGACATCCCAAAAGTTTACCAAAAATGGAGTACCGGAAAGTCCTTAATTTTGTAGGTAAAGTTCGGGATTTAGCCATTTGCCTTCAGACAAACAAAACGTCGTATATTTTTTAATGAAATGGGGATTAACGTCTTACTCTTGTGCACCTAACCTGGGGTAATGGAAGACGGGCATACGCCATGCAGTGTACTATGAGAGAAGTTTTGCCCGAGCTACGGCGCTATGGCCTACTCTTATATGGAATTACAACTACCAAGGGATCTTTTACGTGTACGCCAATGTGTACACGGGTTCTCGGGTTTTCGCACCATCCGAACGACTAGACAGCTGTCCTTGTTCTGCATCACTGACAAGGGGAAACCACACCGGAAAATAGAGACGAACTTTCTCGGCCAAAGCAGGAATCGAACACCAGACCCCAGGCTAGCGAGCCAGCGCCTTACCCACTTAGCCACGTGATCCTCCGTATATTTTTAAGAGAAACACATGGAACTGACGCCATGCATTAGATTGTTGGGGTCAAACTATTATATGGCATTGTTTCATAGATATCCTGTGCTCTCTTGAACTATTATTTTCGGGGATTTCATTACCCGCGAAACATGCTGACCAGAATCCACATTTATAAAGGGGTATAAATTAATATTTTTGAGGTCATTATTTTATTGAAGATATGGTGTTAAGTGGTTCCTTATACCATATGCGGGAATCCGCAAACCCAAAGTTACGTATATTCGTAACTCTGCACTTCTTCATCACTTACTGGCATATTTGGTATGTGCCGAAAGATGAGTGAAGTAAGACACGAAAACAGGTGTGCAAGAAATTGTTTACCAATCAATTTGTTCTTCATACTCATAGAATGAAGCGTGGTGCTGTCTATGTGATTTCTAAGACACGTGAGAGTGCTTTTCATTAACTGAGCAACTTTTGCTGAAATAATCGTCAATCCCAGTTTGTTGGGTTATACAATGTTTTATTTGCATCACATTTACTGCTATCCATTCATAGGACCTTAAGGTAACGTCGGTAGCGGATCTAGAAGCTGTGCATAGGGTGGGGGAAGTTCCAAATCTAGGGTACCATCCATAATTCCATCGCACAATGGGCATAGATCGCACCCCGCAAAGAGCATAGATCATACTGCCTATATAGTTGTTTGTGCTTTGTTATCTTGCCGGAAAGTAGATTTATCAACATGGCAAAGAACTCATGTCGTATTATGATTGTTGATAATTTTTTGATAAAATCATTAACTGACTGGACTATAGGATAAATGAATAAAATTTATATTTTTGTTCCTACCGACCCCGATGAAATAAGACTGTTTTATATCAAGTCATAAAAAGGACCAAAACCATTTAAGAGTGTTTGTGTACCCATGGATATAGTGTGTCGTGGATAAGTAAGAGAAAAGGGTTAGTTACTGAAGTGACAAAAACATAAAAGAAAAAATCACGATACAATGACGCAACGTCTCGCGATTCCATACGCGTATCGTTACAAGGTGAATTGCCAGCACTAATTGTTAGAGGGTGTTAGATTATGGTTTCCGTTTTTACTCCAATTTCAAAGCAGTTATGTTCGGCGAAATAAGCCAGCTGTCTTAATCAAATGCAAATTTCTAGCGTCTGGTTATTCCAGTCTATACGCCGTTTGATTCGGTGCAATGTTTCTAGCCTCGCTCCTCGAGTCTCTTTCTAGAACTGGGTCTGAAACGCAATATGGTACACGATTCATGTACCAATGGTAAAATGTTTATTTTGTCTTAAATATTGGATATCAGAATGCCATCTGTTCCCGGTAAGATCACAACATCAATGTTGATTAAAATTGACAAACAATTCTTGTTATACTAGTATAACTAATATATATATCAACAGTACATCATTGGTTAGAGACGGGGGAGGATGGACATGCTCACCTGTAGGCAGTAATGACGCGGAAAGTACTATTCTCATGATTGCAGGTGAGCAAAGATTCACATTTTTTATTATAATGCTACACATCTTAAGAGGTGAGATATTTTATGGGGCTTAGTCTGCGTTTTTGTCGGTGTAGAAAAGTGGAACATTAAATCCCATTGCAGTTCAGTTCTACGTCTTTAAATCACATGTTATGTAATATATACTATTCAAAAAAAGTAGGGGATATTTGATTTTTAAGTGTTATTAAAGTCACCTAATGAAACTGACGAAGAAACAAATGACAAAATGAAATGAAGTTTACATTCATCGATTTATTCCAAATGACCGTTAGACTAAGTAAGGCACAGACTGACCATTATATAGGGTAAAATGATACCCGGGGTCAAACAGCAAAGTTACCACAGCATCACAACAAAGTCAGTAACGGGTAAATCCTCCTCTGTTTGCCAAACAAGCATTGATCCGACGTGGCATACTCCTAATGAGACATCTAAAGTCATTTTGGTCCAGATTGTCCCATTCCTGTTGCAACGCAGCAGCAAGTTCTTGGACATAGGCAGGACGTTGTTGACGTTGACGTAACCTCTGTCCAAGCATGTCCCAGACATGCTCGATGGGGGAGAGGTCGGGACTCAGTGCTGGCCGAGGTAATGTGGTGATGTTCTGTTGTTGGAGGTAACCTGTAACGATCCTGTGACATCTTGCGTTGTCATCCTGGAAGATGAAACGGCGGCCATGACGTCGTGCAAACGGCACAACATGGACTGCCAAGATGCTGTCCCGGTAGTACTGGCCTGTAACACGCCCTGCAACAACATGTAAAGCCGTTCTTCCAGCAACAGTGATGCCTCCCCACACCATAACAGAACCAACCCCAAATCGATCATGTCTGATGACGTTAACGTCTTGGAAGCGCTCGTTTCGACGACGCCACACCCTCCTACGTCTGTCCAAAAAATCAACAGTGAACCTTGACTCATTTGAAAACTTCACATTGCTCCAGCGTCGATTATCCCAGTGTTGACGATCCCTACACCAACGACGTCTTGCCTGAATGTGATGATCTCTCAAACAAGGGATCACGCGAGGACGTCGGGCGCGAAGGTGACCCCTATGCAGTCGATTCCGAATCGTCTGGCCACTCACTCTCACACCAGTGTCTGTTTGA
Source organism: Patella ulyssiponensis (assembly GCA_963678685.1). Classification (NCBI taxonomy): domain Eukaryota; kingdom Metazoa; phylum Mollusca; class Gastropoda; family Patellidae; genus Patella; species Patella ulyssiponensis. Next base: position 3,931,661 of record OY783226.1, read on the forward strand.
AGACGAGCGCTGATCTGATTTGCTGTGATGACACGATTTCTCAAGGCCAAGGTACGGATAAATCGATACTGGGCTTGAGTTGTCGCGTTTGGGCGTCACATGTAACTGGAAATGTTTCTTCTGTTAGGTTCTATAGTGACTTTTTTCGTAGTCATTTGCATATTTTAGTATTATGCCCCCAAAATCAAATATCCCCTACTTTTTTTGAATAGTATATTACGGGAGACTCGTCTACGTGTCTGCATTTGATTTTATCTTGATTTCAGCCCCAGCATCAAGTATAATAAAAGATAAAAGTAGATTATTATTTACTGATGGTGTCGTAACAGAGGTAATATGTTCTACGGGAACAGTAGATTCAAACGTCACAGTCACGTGGTATATAGATTCTACAGATAATATATTACCAAAACAGCCTACTGGTTTTATAGATGGTTCACCGGCTAGTATCTTACAGTTAACTAGTACCAAACAATTCAACAATAAAACTCTCTACTGTTCAGCTACCAATCAGTGCGGTACTGGTAACACAGATAATATCACACTTGATATAACATGTAAGTTATAATAATATATAAGATGTATGTTATATAGAGAATCTCCTACAAGTGTTTTTTGATATCAAAAAATATCAACACAAGTTGATAATGTAAAAAAAAAACGAGGCTCTGCCGAGTTTTTTTTACTTTATCAACGAGTGTTGATATTTTTTGATATCAAAAAACACGAGTTGGAGATTTTATTTATCACCCAATCCTTTCTTACATGCAGAAATAAATAAATATAATTCTTTGGTATAAATTTCACCTTTACTGGACCTAATTTCATTACTGCGTAGTGATTGCAGTTTAGCTATTGCAAAGTCCTATATATTGAACCAGTATTTCCTTCAAAGTCAATTAAATAAAAACAGTTTCTTTTTAACAAAAAAAAAAGTCACTTTTTATTTAAAATAAGTGGTTTCTTTAAAATAAAAGAAAGTAGTTCCTTTTTGATTGACCAATCAAATTCATGTAAAGCGATATCTCCTAAGGAGATATCGCAGTAGATTATGTAATTTATCATACAAGCGATATCTACTGTCAAATAAGATATTGGGTGATAAAATAATATATAAGATGTAAGTTATAATAATATATAAGATGTGGGTTATAATAATATATAAGATGTGGGTTATAATAATATATAAGATGTGGGTTATAATAATATATAAGATGTAAGTTATGATAGTATATAAGATGTAAGATATAATAATATATAAGATGTAAGTTATAATAACATATAAGATGTAAGCTATACTAATATAAGACGTAAGTTATAATAATATATAATATGCATGTTATAATAATGCGGTATATAAGATGTAATATTTTGGTCATCGTTGTAAAATAGTGTTTTCGTTAATTAAACCCCCAGAATGGTGAGAAGAACTGCAACTTGTATGGCGATTCTTGACTCTGTGGAATTTAATAAATTCTGTGTAAATTGTGTAGTTTGTTTAAGGTGTCATACGGAAATGCATTTAAACACTTTTGATATTTAAAGACAGTTAATGTTGTTTTTCTTCGTAAAGCCGTTCTTGATTTTCCGGTATATTAATTTTATTTGTTACTATTACAGATCCACCAAAAGTACACTAGTTTATTTTTTACTGACTCTAAATTGTTGTCTATTACAGATGGACCAATAGTACATATAGAACCATCAACCAGTCCTTATAAAATAATAGAAGGTAATCAACTAACTTTAACATGTACTGTTGATGATTCTAATCCACAACCTACAAATTTTACCTGGAGTAAAGATGGTGGCAGTATTATAGGTCAAAGGTCATCTGTATTCAGTCTGACGTCAATACAGAGATCACAAGTTGGCCACTATACATGTACAGCTAATAATGGAGTTGGAACAGGAACATCTACATCTGTACATGTTGATGTTTTATATCCACCTATTGTATCCACACCATCTATATATAACATACTAGAATCTAGTGAGTTATCTATAACTTGTTCAGGTAACCCTGGTAACCCTACTGTTACTAGGTATAGTTGGGCAGGACCTGGTGGATATAGTTCTACGGGTGCTATATTAACTATATCTGATATAAAGAGGATTCAGACAGGTGTTTATAGATGTACAGGTACTAATACCATGGCACCTACATCTACTAATATACAACAAACAGGTAGAGCTACAAGTCAAACAACAATTGACGTTTTATGTAAGTATTTGAATATACTGTTTACTATGTTGAATGGTGCTTTATGTATTCATGTATTTTATGCTGTATTTATGAGAACAATAGAATATGTTAAAATCACTGTATTTTGATATATGTATTGGTAAGAACATGTTGAAATCACGTGACAAGATGTGTAGTTTTGTTTTCCACCATTTGTTTTAGATGGATCCGAGGTATCTTTAGCAACCGAACTCATCTATACAGCAGAGTCAGAAACAGTGTCTACCTCGTGTTCAGTTCAATCAAATCCTGTACCTTCCAGTATTACATGGTATGGTCCAGATGGTCGTACATTATCTAATAATAAAGATTTAGTTATAAATAATATCAACAGAAATCAATCTGGTATATATAACTGTACAGCTATTACAGAATTACAACCTACTAATGGTAATCAACAGACTAAGACAAACAGTAAAACTGTTCTGGTGCGAATTCCCGGTAAGTACATAACATGTAGTTTCTTGTAACATATATGTGGTAACATATAATATGGAGGTAAATATAGCTGTTCTATTTACAAACCAAGTTTGGTTTGAGAGATGGAACTTGGTGTATCGCTTTATAATAAAATTCAGGACGCAAATACCCTGACCACGGTTAAGAGGCCTGATAAAGGATGTCAATGTTCGATGTTGTATGTAAAGATAAATGTTTAAAAATAAAAGCGAGTCATATCTTTAGTTTGGTATTGAGTCGTAGGACATCATTACGACTGTTGGTGTGTGAACCTTATAAATTCATTGTTGTATTTGTCAGGTGTACCCGATCAGCCACGTGACTTTAAATTAGTTCGTGTATCCCAAGATTCTATCTGTGTTGAATTGCAACCGGGTTTAAACAATGGAGATGTTCAAAGATTTGTATTTCAGTATTCCCTTGATAATATTGTCTGGTTTTTATCTGCAACTGTAAAAGCGGGAGACAGTGAAGACATTGAACACTGTATTGACGACCTTGATTCTAATGCAGTATATTATATCAGAGTTATAACCCAAAACAGATTTGGTCAATCACAACCTCTCTCTTTGGTGACTGCTAAACCAATTAGAACATCTCAAGTGTCAGGTATGTTTAATGGAAAGAGTAAGACAGGCCTTTGTATTTTGTATATAAATAATACTTTAAAAAAAGTAAAAAATACTATGGACTTTATTTGTCGATCTAGAAACGGACAGCCCTCTAAGCCAAGTTCGTTCTTATATGACGTTGAAAGTAGATATTTCTTTATTTGCAGCAGCAAATGGTTCATACATTTCTTTAGGTGTTTGTTTGGCTATTTCTATAACAGTATCCATAGTTTTATTAATTCTGGTGATCAACATGCGTCGTAAACTGAGATCTAATAAAGGTAATTTATTGTTATGTCGGAAAAAAGCATTTATTTATCCTATACTAAATGTTTACACGTGTAACAACATGTATATAAACAAATGGAAAGTTAGAGTCCCGTCACCTGTTAACGAGAGTGGCGGTAGCGGGCACGTGGCAGCAACCTGTGCCTCGCCGACCACCTCTGGGCGACGCCTGGTCGTAGCCGACCTACCGAGAAGAGGCACTACGGGCCACTGGCCGACGTCTCGGGTCGACCATCGACAATTTCTCGTGCCCGTCACTGGCCGACGGCAGATCGCAGGCCGGCCCCTCTGACACCTTCCTCGTTGTCGTGGCCGACCTAACGAGGAGAGGCACTCCGAGTCACTGGCCGACGTCTCGGGTCGACCATCGACAATTTCTCGTACCCGTCACTGGCCGACGGCAGATCGCGGGTCGGCCTCTGACACCTTCCTCCCTGTCACTGGCCGGCGTCAGATTTCTCTGCCGCCACAGGCCATCTCTCGACTGCGGGTCGGCCACCGACACTTTCCCCAGCCTGTCTTTGGCCGACGGCACATTTCCCTTGTCTGTTGACGACGGCGGCTGGCAGATTCGCGGGGTCGGCCACCGACCGCCGCAGATGATTTTCCTAGCCTTACCTTGGCACCGGGCGGTGCTCGATGTCAGTCGACGACGACAGCCCCTCTCGCCCCTGCGGCGGAAGCGCACTCCCAGAACCGAAACCCGTTGACGACACCGTGTGATCTCGCCCGCGGGAAGGGTCTCGACCCCAGACGTATTTTGTCTGCGCTCGGCCCTCTCGGGCTCTCTCTCTCCCTCTCTCTCTCGCTCTCTCTCCCGCCCCGTGCGCCGCGCAGAGCTCTACCCGTCTTTTGCGGGTAAATCTCTTGCCGCGTTGCAAGGGGCGGGCAAAATCGAGAGCTCAGTCCGTCTACCGCGGACAAATCTCCTAGTCGAGGGACAAGTCTCAACGCCTCGCAACCACAACAGGCCGCTCGACCGAGTACGACACCCCGACTCGCACAAACCCAAGTCGTCTGCAAGCAGATTTACCTGCCTTCGAAAGACACCTGCCGAAACACACAGGTCGGACACACACCACCCCGTTCCGCCCCGGGAGGGCGACGCGGGGCCTAATCGTTCCTTTGCCGGACAACGAGAGGCAGACGCGGACGTCGTGGGATGGGATTCCGGCTTAGAGGCGTTCAGCCGTACGCCCGGGGACAAAGGCAAAGCGCCAATGGCAGTCACCACCAAGCACCAACGCTTTCAATCCCGGGCCAACGTTCCTCTCGTACTAGTCGGCCCTACCCGCTCGTACCCGCTCGAATTATTTCCCTACCAGTAGGGTAAAACTAACCTGTCTCACGACGGTCTAAACCCAGCTCACGTTCCCTGTTGGTGGGTGAACAATCCAACGCTTGGCGAATTCTGCTTCGCAATGATAGGAAGAGCCGACATCGAAGGATCAAAAAGCAACGTCGCTAAGAACGCTTGGCTGCCACAAGCCAGTTATCCCTGTGGTAATTTTTCTGACACCTCTTGCGGGAAGCAGTAAATTGGGCTCTCCCATCGTCGCCCGAGGGGCGACACAAAAGGATCGATAGGCCGTGCTTTCACATGGATACCTCCTACTGAAAAGCATCCTCAAGCCAGCATTTGCCCTTTCGCTCGACCAAGGGTTTCTGTCCCTTGTGAGGCTGGCCTTGGGGCGCCCGCGCTATCGTTTCGCGGGCACACCGCCCCAGTTAAGCTCAAAACTGAATCTGTCCTCGAACACCCTCGCGAGGTAAAGGAATTCCTCGCTTAGCCCCTCGAGCTCGCCGACGCCGCCCCGAGTGCGGCCGCTCCTGCGGTTATCACCGAGTGAGTCGAACGAGGAACGCGGTAGTGGTCTTTCACTTGCGCCGCGAGGCAGTCCCACCTAGGCTACACCCGCGCTCTCGCCCGACAAAGCCAATCGTGAGCCAAACTCAACAGGGTCTTCTTTCCCCGCTGACAGCCCCGGACCCGTTCCTCCGGCTGTGGCTTCGCTAGATAGTAGATAGGGACAGTGGGAATCTCGTTAATCCATTCATGCGCGTCACTAATTACATGACGAGGCATTTGGCTACCTTAAGAGAGTCATAGTTACTCCCGCCGTTTACCCGCGCTTCCGTAAATTTCTTCACCGTGACATTCAGAGCACTGGGCAGAAATCACGTCCCGTCAACACCGATCTCCGGCCTTCGAGACGCTATGTTTTTACTAAACAGTCGGATTCCCCCGGACCGTGCCAGTTCTGATCGAGCCGTTCGTGGCGCCCGTGCCGCGAGCGGGTTCGGGGATAGCCCCGCGCCGCTCACGTCCACCTGCCCATCCGGGGGTAGAGCGGTCGTCGTGCAGGTGCGCCCAACATAATATGCCACCTGGCGGACTCCCGCCCTAGGATTCCCCTTTCCGAGCTAGCAGCGGGCCGCCCGGCCCTCAGAGCCAATCCTTCTCCCGAAGTTACGGATCCATTTTGCCGACTTCCCTTACCTACATTGTTCTATCGACCAGAGGCTGCGAACCTTGGAGACCTGCGGCGGATTAAGGTACGGCCCGAGGCAAGAGCGTAAAAGAGGTTGTCTTTGAGATTAGCCGTCGGAGTTTCAAGGACCGTCGAGCCGTAGCCGAACAGGCCCCCGCTGGAGCCGGCTTTGCGGATAAAGTTGATTGCTCTCGCTCCCTATCTCCGGCAGAACCGCTTCCAGGGTCAGCGAGCGAACCTCAAAAAGAAAAGTTAACTCTTCTCGACTCTCCCGACGGCGTTTCCGACCTTCCTTGCGTCGCCGCTTATGCTCCACCTTCGGGTACGGGAATACTAACCCGTTTCCCTTTCGGCCCCGTGCCAGACCCCTCCGTCCAAAAATGTCTGGCTTCCCGTAGGATTTCTCCCAGGCCTTAGGACCGACTAACCCGCGGCCGATCGAAGGAGCAACGCGGAACCCTTCTCCACTTCGGCCTTCGAGGTTCTCGCTCGAATATTTGCTACTACCACCAAGATCGGCACCCGCGGCCGCTACACCCAGACTCGCGTCTAAGGCTTCAGCGCTGACCGCGGCGACCCTCCTACTCGTCTCGGCTTCGGTCTGTCCCCCCGGCGGGCCGGAGAGAATTTGCCGAGACGGCCGGGTGTAGGCTGCACGCTATAGCGCCATCCATTTTCAGGGCCCACCAATTCGGCAGGTGAGTTGTTACACACTCCTTGGCGGGTACCGACTTCCATGGTCACCGTCCTGCTGTCTTTACCGATGGACGCCTTTTGTGGGTTCTGCTGAGCGTGACGATCGGGCGCCTTAACCCGGCGTTTGGTTCATCCCACAGCGCCAGTTCTGCTTACCAAAAGTGGCCCACTTGGCACTCGTACATTTCTGCGGGGGTCCAGCCTCCCAGATCGAGCGGAAGACACCCCTCGTCGCCCGTTCAAAGTTTGATAATAGCTCCACGCCCTTTCGGCACGGATGTCTCTAGTCATTCGCTTTACCGGACGAAACTGTCGCGGCGAGCGCCAGCTATCCTGGGGGAAACTTCGGAGGGAACCAGCTACTAGATGGTTCGATTAGTCTTTCGCCCCTAAACCCAAGTCTCGTGATCGATTTGCGCGTCAGAACCACTTAGGACCTCCACCGACATTTCTGTCGGCTTCATCCGGCTCGGGCCTAGTTCACCATCTTTCGGGTCCCAACGCGAGCGCTCTCGCTCCACCGAGGCCGTAACAACCCCCGACGGGCCGGTCCTGCGCCTCGCTCGCCAGAGAGAGGATCGGACCACGTCGCTTTCACTGCGCCCAAGGGAGTGTTTTTCCCTGTGACTCGCGCTCACGTTAGACTCCTTGGTCCGTGTTTCAAGACGGGTCGGGAAGAGTGCCGCCACGGCCAGCCGCGGACCCTCTAGACCGCCCTCCAATGCCCGCCGCCCCGCCAACGTAGACCGAGAGACCGCACTTGCACTGTTAAGCCTACGGGAGGCAGTCAAGGCGGCCGCGACGGCGCTGGGGGACTGGGTCGGGAGCGAGGACGGGGCCGTTCCTCGGCCCGGAGCTACGTTCGCCCTAGAACCGACCAGTGCAGACGGGGGTTTCAGCGTCCCGAGAGACGCGGCCCTTGCCTGACTCCAGCCGAGACGAAGCACTCCGAGCCGGTCGCGACTCGCGACGCAGCGGAAGATACACCGACGGGGACGAACCCTCTCGGTCGACCGAGCCCGTCCTCCGAGAAGAACAGGTCCCGAACGCACGAGGAGCCGCCTACCCGGCGAGCTGGATCCCGCTGATCGCACCGGCGGTTCCACCCGTTTGCCCGTAGGCGCTTTCACGGTCTCTTGAACTCTCTCTTCAAAGTTCTTTTCAACTTTCCCTCACGGTACTTGTTCGCTATCGGACTCGTGCCTGTATTTAGCCTTGGATGGAGCCTACCACCCACTTTGAGCTGCGATCCCAAGCAACTCGACTCTCGGGCACCGACTGCGCCAGGCAGAAGACCCAGACCGAGGTAAAGGCCTCACACCCACTCTGGGAGCACACCTGTCCCGCGGGACTTACTCGGACAGTCAGACACCTGGCGAGTCGGGCCCTTACGCCACAGTTCCCGAGCCGCCGCTGACCGACGGGGGATTCGGCGATGGGCTCTTCCCGCTTCGCTCGCCGCTACTGAGGGAATCCCGGTTGGTTTCTTTTCCTCCGCTTACTGATATGCTTAAGTTCAGCGGGTAATCTCGCTCGATCCGAGGCCGGTGATAGAAAGAATTGGCGGAGAGGACGCACCCGGAAGGCACTGCCGCCGCTCGTTCTGCCAAAGGTTCGTCCCAGGCGAGAGCTTGGCGCCGTGATACCTTCCGTGCTGTCCCGGCACTCCCCTCCGTCTGTCTGTCTTTGAGGAGACGGGGCTTCGCAGGCGACCGCGACTCCCAGTCTTGGTAAGTTTCACCTGCCGGCCCTCGGACGAACGTAGCCGCGGGAGAGCCCGCGACCGCCATGTGCGTTCGAGACGTCGATGATCTTCACTGCAATTCACACCACTTAACGCGTCAGGCCGCGCTCTTCATCGACGCACGAGCCGAGTGATCCAACGCCTACGGCCGTACTCTATAAGCTGCGGACCGTCGAACACGACGGTGCGCAATGACAGTGTCTCTTTCATCGTGTGAAAATCGGTTGGACGGCGGCCCGGTGCTGACGACCGGGGCTCTTTGAACGTGCCCGTCAGCGCGGGGCAGAGCGCCTGCCGCGAGAAGGGTCGTGAACACGTACCGATAAAAGAGAAGACGTGCCGAGGCCATGTCGGGCGGCCCGACACACCTCGCCGCAGACTGGATAGCACGGGACGTGCCTCCTAACGTCTGTTGGTGCGACCGTGAAACCGGTGGGTTTCGGGGGAGTTCTCGTCTAGCCTCTCTCTCTCTCTCTCTCGAGGACGAGGAGGAGACCGGCGGGTACGGTAATGATCCTTCCGCAGGTTCACCTACGGAAACCTTGTTACGACTTTTACTTCCTCTAAATGATTAAGCTCGACCGCCTTCCCGGGTCGTTGCAAAATGCAAGTCCCTCGTCCAACGGCCTCGCTGAGCCATTCTATCGGAGGTAGCGACGGGCGGTGTGTACAAAAGGCAGGGACTTAATCGGCGCCAGCTGATGACGGACGCCTACTCGGAATTCCTCGTTCACGGGGCTGAGTTGCAAGCCCCGATCCCCAGCACGAAGACGATTGGCACGGATAACCCGTTTTAGGCGAGACTGCCCCCGAAGGAACAGCCCCAACCTCCCCTCTCGGGGCGGGTTCCCGGCCTGACCAAACCAAGACCGTAGGCACTCGCGCTTTCGTCTTCAGTGTAGCGCGCGTGCGGCCCCGGACATCTAAGGGCATCACTGACCTGTTATTGATCTCTCTCACCTAGCTTAAGCTTGCTCGGGATCCCCCTAAGAAGTAGCGACGACCGCTTCGACTCGCCCGATGTTCTCCCTGCTCCCCGACGAGGGGAGACTAAGATTCGAGAACCACGAGCCGACTAGTTAAGGGCGAGGCCTCGCCCGTTAGCGGAATAAACCAGACTTTTCACTTCACCAGCCACGAACGGCCATGCACCACCACCCATCGAATCGAGAAAGAACTGCACGAGCGTCTGTCAATCCTGACGATGTCCGGACCGGGTAAGTTGCCCCGTGTTGAGTCAAATTAAGCCGCAGGCTCCACTCCTTGTGGTGCCCTTCCGTCAATTCCTTCAAGTTTCAGCCTTGCGACCATACTACCCCCGGAACCCGTAAACTCTCAGGTTGCCCGAAGCCGCCACGAACGGGTCCATAACCGCTGTTCTCGTTCCTCGTCCGCGGCCCGGTCGGCAGCGTTTACCGTCGGTACTACGACGGTATCTGATCGTCTTTGCTCCACCCACCTTCGTTCTGGATTAAGGAAGACGTCCGGGGCCAGCGCTTTCGCTTCGAGTCGTCTCGAGCGGATCACAAAATTTCACCTCTCCCCGCCCGGTACGCTCGCCCCCCACCGTTCCTCTCGAATCCTAGCTCTCCGGCGAGACCGACAGGGAGGCAACGTCAAACAAGTCGGCCGGACCGCCCTCCGGAATAGAGCCTCCCCGCTTATTCCATGCACGAAATATTCAGGCTCGGGGTTAGCCTGCCTTTAGCACTCTAATTTTTTCAAGGTAGACATAAATTGTGGCGGGATCTCCCCCGGGAAGGAGAGAAAGCGACGCAGGACGGTCAAGTCCGCCTCGCCCCGCTCACCAGTTAGGAGCGGCCAAGAATTCTCCGATCGGGTCCGCAGCGTATCGCACCCGACCGTGCCGTCTCCGAGATCCAACGACGAGCTTTTTAACCGCAGCAACTCCGATATAGGCTATTGGAGCTGGAATTACCGCGGCTGCTGGCACCAGGCTTGCCCTCCAATAGCTCCTCGCACACTTTTTTAAGTTGCGCTCATTCCGCCCGCGGCGACCACGAAAGGGCCCCGCCACGTTATTTTTCGTCACTACCTCCCCGTGTCGGGATTGGGTAAGTTGCGCGCCTGCTGCCCTCCTTGGAGGTGGTAGCCGTTTCGCAGGCTCCCTCTCCGGAATCGAACCCTGATTCCCCGTTACCCGTCAACACCGTGGTAGGCAGGTCGCCGACCATCGCAAATTGATGGGCCAGACACTTCATGGCAAAGTCGTCGGGGGCCCGGAAAGACCCCGCGATCGGCACAGTTATTCGGATTTCAACACCTCTCGCTTCGCCCCGTCGCTACTTTTCACGGTAGCTTCGCAGGCTAGGGCGGTCTGGTCCAGAGAATAAATGCCGTTTCCCCCCTTGTTCCGAAGAGGGGGGGACCACGGTGTGTTGCATGTATTAGCTCTAGAATTACCACAGTTATCCATTAAACCAACCCGCTTTTCGCCAAGGAACCGTATCTGACTAATGAGCCGTTCGCAGTTTCGACTCGCTCCTGGAAAGGGACGAGCCTGAACTTAGACTTGCATGGCTTAAGCTTTGAGACAAGCATATGATCACTGGCAGGATCAACCAGATAGCCTTCACGAGTTCGAGAGAGAACCACGAGTAAACGCCCCCAGTCGCAGGCACCCGTCTCCCTTTGCCGAACGTCCCTCCCCCCCCCGGGAAGGGGAGGTGGTTGAGCAACCGAAGAGCGGGGGCGAGCTGGGGGGCGACCGAGCGAGAGGACAGTAGCCAGGACTGAACACCGCCGGCCTCGTTCGCTGCGCAATCCCAGACGAAGAGGAGGAGGAGGAGGAGGAAGGAGACCCGAAGACCGCCAAGTCGTCGGGCGATTCCCTCGCTCGCTCGCTCGCTCGCTCGCTCGCGCTAGGCGTACGGAAGAACCGAGGTTGGGCCGAGACGGGCGAGAGGACGGGCAAGAGACGGAACTCGAGCACGCCGCACGCCGCGAATCGGGAGTAGTCGAGACTCGCTGATTTGACAATCGGACGAGCCAGCCTGTCCCGCCGTGTAAGCGTACACCGGAACGTTTCGGGTCTGCCGGGAGGAAGGGAGAACTCAATCTCCGCACCCCGCCGACCGCCGCGAGCTGTGACCGGGCGCCGAGGAGTCGTCGTCCCCGGGGCTTCGGCCTGGCTCCACCGTCTCCATCGGGTCTTGGATCGTACGAGGAAAGAGTGCGCGGTGACTGGACGAGAGATCGGGCTAAACGATCCCCCGCCTTCCGACCGCTTCGATGCCTGTGAGAGAGAACCGGCGAAGAACGAGCGCGGCGCGAGAGAACAGAGCGAGCGGGTAAGCGGTCTCGGGTGCCATCCTTCCCCTCCAGCAAGCGGCGCGTCGACGGTGACGAGAAGGGTAGCCGGGAGCTGCACGAACACACACTCCCTAGCCTTCACTCAACCGCCGTGTACGCACCGAGCAAGAGGAGACCGGCCAACCTTCCACCGCGAAGCGCTTGTCTCCAGAAACTCGCCTGACCAATTTCCGCCGAAGTTCTCTGACCCGCCAAGGACTAGCGGAGCGTCACCCTCCATGTAAGAGAAAACGCACTCGTTTGAAAGGTATAAATATGCACCGTGCCATGTTCGGTCACTCTTGGCCACCTGATATACCACCGTGTAAAATAGGTTTCGTCTAAAATTTTGCGCTTTCCAAACTTTCAAATTCATCTCTTTGTGTTAATGCTGGCCAGGGACCCTCGTTCCGGCGGCCGAGAGGGACGCAGGGAATTCCTCGAGAGCGCGACGTGGCCGAGAAGCCACGCATCGGCCGTGTGGAGGAACGACAGACTCGGCCGGCCGCCCGGCCGGCAGGAGAAATTCCTCCAGAGCGCGACTCCGCTGTGAAGCCACGTTTCGACCGTCTCGAGGTTTTTCCGGGCGCGCCCACGGCCTCGACCGAAACGGGGACTCGGCCGGCCGGAGAAATTCTTCCAGAGCGCGACTCGGCTGTGAAGCCACGCATCGACCGTCTCGGGCGCCGCTTCCACCGTTTCTCTCTTCCACTGCCAGACGGGCGCTCAGGTGGCAGGAGGAATTCCTCGAGAGCGTGAATCGGCCTGAAAGCCACCGTCTCGGGCAACGGTAGCCTCGCCCGTCTCTTGCCCCGCATCTCTCCGGCACTGCGAAACGGGGACTCGGCCGACCGGCCGGCGGGCAGGCAGGATAAATTCCTCCAGACCGCTCGCTCTCCCTCTCTCTCGGCCGACGACCCACGTTTCGACCGTCTCGAGGTTTTTCCGGGCGCGCCCACAGCCTCGGCCGAAACGGGGACTCGACCGGCCGGAGAAATTCTTCCAGAGCGCGACTCGGCTGTGAAGCCACGCATCGACCGTCTGGCAGGAGGAATTCCTCGAGAGCGTGAATCGGCCTGAAAGCCACGTGTCGGCCGTCTCGGGGAACGGTAGCCTCGCCCGTCTCTTGCCTCCGGCGGGCAGGCAGGAGAAATTCCTCCAGAGCGCGACTCGGCTGTGAAGCCACGCACCTACCGTCTCGAGGCTCGGCCGGTACCGCTCTCTCTCCCTCTCTCTCGGCCGACGACCCACGCCTCGCCCGTCCCGAGAAATTCCAGTCTGTATATACCGCTCTCCCCTCTCTCCGGCAGGGCCTCCAGAAACTCGCTTCGCTCGCCTAGGGACGCTCGCTTGACCAAATTTCCGCTTGTACTCTTCTGGCCGCGGAATGGGATAATGCCATCCGCCTCGGGGTGGTCCCTTGTAAGAGAAAACGCACTCGTTTGAAAGGTATACACATGCACCGTACCAGGTTCGGTCCCTCTCACCTACCTCCTATACTAGTGTTTTGCACTCGTCGGAAAGGTATACCACCGTGCATAAAGTAGGTTTCGACACAATTTTTTGGCTTTCCAAGGCTTTTCTGGCCTTCCACATTCATCTCTCGGCGTTCTTGCTGGCCAGGGACCCTCGTTCCAGCAACTTTCGTCGAGATCCATCGGCGCGTCTGCCGGCCAGGGGCGGTCGAACGTCCGGCGGGAATTCCTCGAGAGAGCGCGCGACTCGGCCGTCTCGAGCCGAGGAACGCTTCGGCCGCCTGGAGGAACTCCCGGCCGGCCGGCCGGAGAAATTCCTCGAGAGCGCGACTCGGCCGTCTCGAGGAACGGCGACCGCCTCCTTCCCCGCTTCTCTCTCCCAACTCCGAGAAGGGCATTGCGGCCGGCCGCCAACTCCGAGACGGACAGGCACCGAAATTCCTCGCACCGGCGACGGGCTCCAGACAGGAGAAATTCCTCGAGAGCGCGACTCGGCCGTCTCGAGGAACGGCGGCCGCCTCCTTCCCCGCTTCTCTCTCCCAACTCCGAGAAGGGCATTGCGGCCCGGCCGTCTCGAGACAGGAGAAATTCCTCGAGAGCGCGACTCGAGCCGAAGAACGCTTCGGCCGCCTGGAGGAACTCCCGGCCGGCCGGCCGGAGAAATTCCTCGAGAGCGCGACTCGGCCGTCTCGAGGAACGGCGACCGCCTCCTTCCCCGCTTCTCTCTCCCAACTCCGAGAAGGGCATTGCGGCCGGCCGCCAACTCCGAGACGGACGGGCACCGAAATTCCTCGCACCGGCCGTCTCGAGGAACGGCGGCCGAGACGGGCTCTGGGCGGCGGCCGGCAGGAGAAATTCCTCGAGAGCGCGACTCGGCCGTCTCGAGGAACGGCGGCCGCCTCCTTCCCCGCTTCTCTCTCCCAATTCCTCGAGAGCGCACCGGCCGTCTCGAGGAACGGCGGCCTTCTCCTCTCTCCCAACTCCGAGACGGGCTCTCGGCGGCGGCCGGCAGGAGAAATTCCTCGAGAGCGCGACTCGGCCGTCTCCCAACTCCGAGAAGGGCTCGCGGCCGGCCGGCCGGAGAGATTCCTCGAGAGCGCGCGACTCGGCCGCCAAGTCTCGACGAACGGCAGCCACGGGCATTGCGGCCCGGCCGTCTCGAGACAGGAGAAATTCCTCGAGAGCGCGACTCGGCCGTCTCAGGAACGGCGGCCGTCTCGAGGAACGGCGGCCGCCTCCTTGTTCGCTCCTCTCTCCCTACTCCGAGACGGGCTCTCGGCGGCGGCCGGCAGGAGAAATTCCTCGAGAGCGCGACTCGGCCGTCTCGAGGAACGGCGGCCGCCTCCTTGTCCGCTCCTCTCTCCCTACTCCGAGACGGGCTCTCGGCGGCGGCCGGCAGGAGAAATTCCTCGAGAGCGCGACTCGGCCGTCTCGAGGAACGGCGGCCGCCTCCTTCCCCGCTTCTCTCTCCCAACTCCGAGAAGGGCATTGCGGCCCGGCCGTCTCGAGACAGGAGAAATTCCTCGAGAGCGCGACTCGGCCGTCTCGTGGAACGGCGGCCGCCTCCTTCCCCGCTTCTCTCTCCCAACTCCGAGAAGGGCATTGCGGCCCGGCCGTCTCGAGACAGGAGAAATTCCTCGAGAGCGCGACTCGAGCCGAGGAACGCTTCGGCCGCCTGGAGGAACTCCCGGCCGGCCGGCCGGAGAAATTCCTCGAGAGCGCGACTCGGCCGTCTCGAGGAACGGCGACCGCCTCCTTCCCCGCTTCTCTCTCCCAACTCCGAGAAGGGCATTGCGGCCGGCCGCCAACTCCGAGACGGACAGGCACCGAAATTCCTCGCACCGGCCGTCTCGAGGAACGGCGGCCGAGACGGGCTCTGGGCGGCGGCCGGCAGGAGAAATTCCTCGAGAGCGCGACTCGGCCGTCTCGAGGAACGGCGGCCGCCTCCTTCCCCGCTTCTCTCTCCCAATTCCTCGAGAGCGCACCGGCCGTCTCGAGGAACGGCGGCCTTCTCCTCTCTCCCAACTCCGAGACGGGCTCTCGGCGGCGGCCGGCAGGAGAAATTCCTCGAGAGCGCGACTCGGCCGTCTCCCAACTCCGAGAAGGGCTCGCGGCCGGCCGGCCGGAGAGATTCCTCGAGAGCGCGCGACTCGGCCGCCAAGTCTCGACGAACGGCAGCCACGGCCGTCTCCAACACCGAAATTCCTCGAGAGCGCGACTCGGGCGCAAAGCCGCGCACCGGCCGTCTCGAGGAACGGCGGCCGCCTCCTTGTCCGCTCCTCTCTCCCTACTCCGAGACGGGCTCTCGGCGGCGGCCGGCAGGAGAAATTCCTCGAGAGCGCGACTCGGCCGTCTCGAGGAACGGCGGCCGCCTCCTTCCCCGCTTCTCTCTCCCAACTCCGAGAAGGGCATTGCGGCCCGGCCGTCTCGAGACAGGAGAATTTCCTCGAGCGCGCGACTCGGCGGCGAATCCTCTTTCCCCGCTTCTCTCTGTCACTCCGAGACGGCCGACAGACAGGAGAAATTCCTCGAGAGCGCGACTCGGCCGTCTCGAGGCACGGCGGCCGCCTCCTTCCCCGCTCCTCTCTCCCAACTCCGAGAAGGGCATTGCGGCCCGGCCGTCTCGAGACAGGAGAAATTCCTCGAGAGCGAGACTCGGCCGTCTCGAGGAACGGCGGCCGTCTCGAGGAACGGCGGCCGCCTCCTTGTTCGCTCCTCTCTCCCTACTCCGAGACGGGCTCTCGGCGGCGGCCGGCAGGAGAAATTCCTCGAGAGCGCGACTCGGCCGTCTCGAGGAACGGCGGCCGTCTCGAGGAACGGCGGCCGCCTCCTTGTCCGCTCCTCTCTCCCTACTCCGAGACGGGCTCTCGGCGGCGGCCGGCAGGAGAAATTCCTCGAGAGCGCGACTCGGCCGTCTCGAGGAACGGCGGCCGCCTCCTTCCCCGCTTCTCTCTCCCAACTCCGAGAAGGGCATTGCGGCCCGGCCGTCTCGAGACAGGAGAAATTCCTCGAGAGCGCGACTCGGCCGTCTCGAGGAACGGCGGCCGCCTCCTTCCCCGCTTCTCTCTCCCAACTCCGAGAAGGGCATTGCGGCCGGCCGCCAACTCCGAGACGGACAGGCACCGAAATTCCTCGCACCGGCCGTCTCGAGGAACGGCGGTCGCCTCCTCTCTCCCAACTCCGCGACGGGCTCTCGGCGGCGGCCGACAGGAGAAATTCCTCGAGAGCGCGACTCGGCCGTCTCGAGGAACGGCGGCCGCCTCCTTCCCCGCTTCTCTCTCCCAATTCCCCGAGAGCGCACTGGTCGTCTCGAGGAACGGCGGCCTTCTCCTCTCTCCCAACTCCGAGACGGGCTCTCGGCGGCGGCCGGCAGGAGAAATTCCTCGAGAGCGCGACTCGGCCATCTCCCAACTCCGAGAAGGGCTCGCGGCCGCCGAAATTCCTCGAGAGCGCGACTCGGGCGCAAAGCCGCGCACCGGCCGTCTCGAGGAACGGCGGCCGCCTCCTTGTCCGCTCCTCTCTCCCTACTCCGAGACGGGCTCTCGGCAGTAGAAATTCCTCGAGAGCGCGACTCGGCCGGCCGCCAACTCCGAGACGGACATGCACCGAAATTCCTCGAGAGCGCGACTCGGGCGCAAAGCCGCGCACCGGCCGTCTCGAGACAGGAGAAATCCCTCGGCCGTACCAAAAACTTCCTACCGGTGTATGTGTGACATGCGTTCGGCGCCCCTTAAAAATAATTCTCCATGCTAAAAGCCGAGCTAAGTGCAGCGTGTCTTTTCCCCGGTCTCTCTCCCGCCGTAACTATCGGCTGTCTGCGGGTTAAGCCACTTGGCCTGCCCGCTGAGATCCGCCCCCGATGAAAGACGAGAAAATTTACGAGGACAGCTCTGCCTGTCTGGTGCAAACAGATCTGCTGTAAATTCCCTGCCTTTCCTCCGTTTCTCTTAGACAGGGACCCTGTGGTTTGCCCTACCGCCGGCGGGTGAATGAAAAATTTTCGTTAGTAATTGTATTATCGCACTCGGGTAACCGAGTGGCGAAAATGTCTCGGCTCATTAACATATGCGATTACGGGGGTTGACCTGCATTCATTTTTCAGCCGAACTCGGCCGCTGTCAGCGTTCTTTTGGCGCGGGGCAGCCGGGGAGTGTGTCTCCCCGCCCGATGCGCCCGTGCGCTTCGACCGGCGTCGCTGGGTTGCGATGTTAGCGGCGTCGCCCTACTTATTCCCTCCCCTGGCCAGATTCTCTCCCTTAATGTTGTTAAAGGGCAACTGTTCGAACATTAGGCGGGATGCTGTCGTGGCACGGGTAACGGGCTTGTCCCCATCAGTCTCTCGCGATGACCAGACCGCGTAGGCAGTGCTCTCTCTGTGAGGCTTCAGTCGTACGACTGGCGAGACACTATCGGGCAGTGCACGGCATGTGCAGACAGGATGCCCTTGCCAAGAGCATACGTACGTACAAGTGCAACTCGGCCAGATACGAGTGCCCCGTAGAAAACTGCCATGCCCTCGTGGCTCGAGTGGACCTTCACTTGTTAAATTTTCACAAATATCCGGGACGAAATTGCCCGTGCTATCAAAGCGCCTTGCGGCTACACAAGGAGCAAAAGTCGACTTTGGCCGAGGCTCTCCAGCCTATTACCCCCGTCCAGCCGGCTTGCACCTCGCCGCCCCTGACTGCGAGCGCAAGGCGTCTCTTGGCCAATTTCCGGAAGGAGGTGGCTTTCTCCGAAGGCATCACTCGACGTGGCTATGCCGTAGTCCAGCATGTCAAGCAGGTCTGGCGTATATGGCAGGCGATCACCAAGGACTGGGACCCCGTTGCCGACTTCGGCTCGCACAGAGCGGCGCGAGACCTCTGGCTGATACCCATGCTCGCCTCGGAGGCGGCCGTTGGTACCGTAAAATCGTACCTGTCCTCGCTCAGGCTCTTCATCGAATTTCTGCGAGAACGGTCGAACGTCGTCGATGCCAGTTACGACTTGTGGCTGACCAAAATCTCCCGCTGGGGTCGATCTATGCGTAAGAGGTTTAGTGAGCGCAGGCACGTAGTGGAACAGCGCGATAAGCTGCTCACCGCCACCGATGTCGCTCACATTGACAGCTGCGACGTGACAACCACCGCCCGAGACCTACTCGGGCGGATCGACACCGATGCCACGCTTCAGATCACCGCCGTCCGCTTCCGCACCGTACTGGCCTACCTCTTCGCCCAGATCTTAATCAACACGGGTCAGCGCAGTCTGGCCGTCTGTAACATGGCCGTAGGCGAGTTTTTGGATGCCGTGCCGTCGACGGGCGCCGACGGCGAATTGATCAGGGTTGTTTCAGTCTACAAGCACAAGACCGGTTACGCCGGCCCGGCTAAATTCCCCCTCGAGGAGAAGTTCTACGACGAGATCATGCGGTATTTCCAGTTCATGCGTTGTCTGGCCCAGGCCAGACACAGTCGTGAGGACAGGCTGTTCATCAAGTTCAGGTCCGCCTTGCCTTACACGCCCTCCGAGATGGGTGCATTGCTCAATAGCCGCTACGGCAATTTCCTAGGGAAAAAGTTTAACAGTCGGGTCGTACGCAAGTCCATCGTGTGCTCTATGCTCGAGCAGCACCCGACCCTGGCTGCCGATCTGGCGGCACAGATGTCCCATTCAGAGGGAACTCAGAAGCGCTACTACCACCTCCCTCTTCAAGTGCGGCGGTCTGCCGAGATCAGCACTGCCTTGAGGCGAATTCTGCGAGACGGGCAGCCCGGTCCCGTGGCTCGCTAGCACCGACAGCATCCCGTCGACCGTGCCTGAGAACAGGCCCGGCGCACCGGGTCCCGCCCGACCCTATAGAAAAACCAAAAAACTCCAAAAAAATGCTATAAAATGTTGGCCGGGGAGGCGCTTCCCCGCCCTACTGCACTCCCGAGCTGAAAGCCACAGCGAACTGGCGGGCGCCTCTCCGACTGCGATAAAATCAACCAAAAAAAAAATATAAGGTGAACCTCGAGGGGAAGGCCTCCGCGTCGGCGTTCACCGGTAATCAAGCGCGGGGCGGCCAGAGCAGCCGTCCTTCGCTTGAGCCAACGTTCCCCTCCTCAAGTGCCCCGTTCTCTCGAGCAAGTCGGCCAACGACAACCAGCGTCGCTTCTCTGCAAGGGACCCTAGCGGGAGGGTATTGTGTATATAATTACGTAAACCTAACAGCATTTTACAGTATTCATCATATTTCTTTACATATGTTTTATTTTATTTTCTAGATGACAAGCGGACCATTGTGTAAGTTTGAAATTTTACTATTGAAAGAATAGTAAACCTTTTCTGTTTATTTTCGACGTCAAATTTATTATCGTAACAAATAACGTAATGTATGCTTTAAATTTAAACTGTCTTGATTATCTGTATTATGTTTTGACAATAATTATTAGGTTATATTTTGCAATGTTCGCATGCGCATGACTAATAAAGAGATAATTTCAATTTGCCTTGAAATACCCACCGTAAATCATAACCCATTTTTCAAATGTATCATGTGATCGGCAAAAAGATCAAAAAAGAGAAAATACATTTAAAACATTGTTTTGAATCTGTATAATACAATCTGATGTTATCGGTTTCATATTTACTATTTGCAGACGAAATGGTGAAAGCGATACAAGAGGTGAGTTGTTCCTAAATAAATAGTGAATTAGTTTATCCATTTCAAAACAAGCATAACAGATTCATATGCTAGCAATATTATCCTGTAAATGTATTAATGTATAACTGATTCAAATCTGAAATGAACTAATTGAGCAGATAAAATAAAGGGTCATTATTTTATAGTCGTATATGTAATTACTGTACGTGGTTTATTTTCAAATCGTATATGTAATTACCTCGTGTATTTTCCCAGACCCCCCCCCCCCCCCGCCCCCCAGACACACACACACACCACGGTTTCCTCCCACTGCTAATGATCCCGACGCACAAGTGACTTATTGAAATAGAATTTAACCATGGTAGCCCCGAAATAACTTAGTTTGTATCGAGTGTATGATAAACTAAATCCCATTTCTTTCACCTCCTTTTTTCAGATACATCAACATATGACAGTTTGGAGTTAAACCACAGGAGTGAATCGCCCCCCAGTACATATAACAACTTAGAGATAAATAGAGCAACTGAACCGTTACCCAGCACATATGTTAATTTAGATGAACTACCAACAAATTAATCCCGATGTCTTGCTCATTATGGTAATTGATTTTGTACATACAATTTTTATGATATTATTATTTTTAGTAAATGTTTCCTCTGTTGAATATCAGGTGACAGTTATTTTCATATCGTCATAACAATACCATAATTCTAAAGGGTATAATTATATCAGTAGATGGACTTTATCAGAGATAGAAACCAATCACATGTAAAAATAGATAAAAAAACAATTAGTTATTTGATATTCGCAAATTATTACTTATGTTCACAGTTTAGAATTTTAATACTAAATATCATGTAAATCAGTGGATACTTTAATTTTATGTATTATATAAAAGTATTTACACATTTATTAATTTTATATTTACTAAGAATCGTAGTAAATGTTGAGTAGCTATGCGTGTCATGTAATCATTCTATTTTATTTATTCTGTAAAAAAAAGAAATCAAAGTTTTGTAAACACCATTCGTACAAAATATGATCAATTTTTATATAATTTAAAACTACTTTTTGTCTCGTGTTCTTGATATTATAAATTATTCCGTTTAATCATTATTTTGTTTTACATGTATATAATAAATTATTATTTTTTTCGCGTTTGTTTTAAATATAATTGTAAATTTGTATTATATGTTAGCACATTAAAGGAATAATTCATATTTCTATAGAAACATTACATAGCATAAATCATACAATGCGCATTATGACAATTACGATTCTAGACCGTCGTTCGTTTTTCATACTTCTCGCCTTACATCTTCTAAATAAAAATAAATTGAATTTGTACGACTTCGAAAAATAATTATTTTTTTCTGTAAAACCTTATTATAATGCTTTAACAATATAATAAAATCCAGACGGGTTGCGTTAATATTTCATTATTGTTATTGTAATTTTAATTCAGCCTTGTCTCGTGTACATTAACAAGGAAGAGTTGCCTTCGTTTGGCTTTCAGGATGTTTTGTTTAGAGTTTCACAATACATGTACACTAATTGTAATGCTTATAATTGGCAAAGGCCCAGTGATCATAAACAATAAGCTTAAAAACAGATTGATGACCTGAAGTTGTACTATTGAAAATGACACTGAACATTTCTGATCACGTTTCATTAGCCCAGTTGGAGCAGAACAGTAGGACGTTAAACCTCATTTACAGAAAATGTATTCCCCGAGCATGTATGTACATGTCTGAGTTGGGTTTGTACGCATATCGAACACAGGAGAGTTAAGGGATAAAGAGAATCGGTCCGTTTCACAATAGACATGTTTATATATTAAACAATAGGGTCTGGTTTATATTGACAACCAGAATACAGACAAAAATATTTCGTTTAGGTTTATTTGTACATGTGACCATAATGCAACACTGTTCACCGCCCTGTCAATATATTTGAGTGTACGTGAATAGCTTCAAATTGAAATGGCGGCAACTTCCTTCTCCAAGTATTATAACATTTAATATGAAAATCTAGTTATATGCATGTAGCGAATAGATATGTCATTAATCTCTCCATATCTGTCACATAAATCGATCAATACCAGGTAAAATCGATACTTTATTACCAACACGTGTTACACAATAGTCCGGTAATAGAATAGAAAAGACCTGTATATTCGTTGAAAAATTGATTCATAATCGCGTCTTGGTTTATTTTGACTACCTTTATTAAAATCATTCAATCCGCCATTTAATCATATTTAATAATGTCTTTTCAGAAAATGTATATATTACGGACATGTAGCTCTATTCTTTGGGACTTTAAATTTGGCAGTCATTATACAAAAGATCACACTGAGGGCGCAAAATGAGATCAATCAAAATGAACCAACAAAATGTTTTTATTCGTTTATTGAAAACAGAATAAATATAACATGCGTTTATGTTTTACATGTTCAAATAGTATAACTACCAATCTTAAACTACTAAAGTTCTTACAATATAACGTCTTGTCAAGCTTGTGGCTCCGTAGCTTAAGGTCATGTGCTATTGAGGAAGATTTGTCGTGTGGGTCGATATAAGACGACGGAGGGACATAATACATAACAGCGTTAACAGTGCACTTGTGCGGCTTTTTTCAAACAAATATAAAAAGTAACAGAGCACAATTTTTATGGGAACCAATACTTGTCGAAACGTCGTGCTTATAGAATAAAATCAGTGATTGTTTCCTGTTTATCTGTTTTCCAATCGCTAAATGCCACTTTAAGAATAAATATATAGAAACCATCGATATTTCCCCTTAAAATGATCGTTTTGTGCTTTTTACTGTTTCATGGTCAATGGTGGTAACGAATTTGGGGATCGGCATAAGTGCGCTCGCTTGCACTTCATCGAATTCTAACTACCAAAATATACAAGTTTGGACCCTCACGAGTATTGTTATTCTTTCGCATTAAATCGATACTTTTTCTTTAGTCATCTATGTGACTTGAAATATTAGGAATAATTATATTAGTTTGATTGGAAAATGCACAAAGGAATATTACGACAAATTAGACAAGAAATTAAATGAGTATCAAATTTGGTAAAAAGTATAAGTCAATTCTGAAAAGGGGGATGTTCACCCACTTATGAATAACTGTGTTCCATATTTTACACCTAAAAATAAACACCGATGTTCGTCGTTATTCCGACAGACGTACACAAGAAATTAAAGATGGTGGCATGAAATGTAGCGGACAATAATGTAAACTGTAGATTATCATAACTTTTATTATGGGTTATGTTGGCCGAGTGATCTAGTCTTTCGCGCTTTGAGCTCAAACTGGCCGGTCAAATATTTTGTCTGTGACATCACAGTCGCTGCAAGCCTATTTTAAACACTACTCATAGCAACAACAGCAACTTCCATTAGCATTTATAATGAGAGCGACAATACTATGCTGGTTTGTTAGAACATTTGTTCTTTTGTTTGATTGGCCGCATTTTCCCATAACATAACAGACGGCCCTATTTTAGATCAACCAATACAATTTATACAATATAATTGTGAGTTATAACACAAGATAATGAACGAGTGCGACTAGGAAGGTGCATTCATTATTAATATAAAATCACTGGGGAATTCCCTCAAACTTTTAGTTTTTGTACTTTTACTTCCATCATATTATCACTGTGGAATTCACCCAAACAATTAGTTCGTGTTGTACTCATGCTTTCATAATAGGCAGAGTAACTTACACAAAACTAGTCAATACTACCAAATACGATCATAAACTCCGGCAATGCAACAAATTAACATATTACTTCAATTATGAAAACACACATGAGTTGATTCATGGAAAACTTGCCTACAATGTACATCATATATAATTGTCAATGTCTGGCTATTTCCTAGTTAAATAGCCTCGAGTCTTTATTCGGACAATCACGGTGGCTAAGTGGGCAAGGCGCTGGCTCGCTAGCTTGGAGGTCGGGTGTTCGACCCCTGCATAGGCCGAGAAAGTTCATCCCTTTGTTAGTCATGCAGAAGGAGGGCCCGACAAGGACAGCTACCTAGTCGTTCGGGTGGGACGAAAACCCGAGGTACCGTGTACACATTGGCGTGCACGTAAAAGATCCTTGGCAGTTGGAATTCGATATAAGAGTAGGCTGTATGGCGTATGCCCGTCTTCCAATAGCCCAGGTCAGGTGCAAAACAAGTAGGACGTTAAACCTCATTTCATTTCATTTCGACACCTGATAGGTTGGAAGACAGTTGGCCCATGTCATCATACTACAGACCAGCGCACAACATTATAATATTTTAAACCTCTCTAGATCAGAGCACCATACATAGATAAGTCAGCATCTACTTGCCCCCGACCCGAAGGGTTCTGATTAGGTTACTTAAGTTATAAATTGTTCCCGGGGCTGGGAATTTTTAAGGAATTTATAGCATTGGGGCGTTGTTGCTTTCGAACAAAAATTCTGAATTCCATCATTATTTAAGAACGTGAACGTCCTGTGCTTTGTGTTACAGATGTGTTATATCCCAAATATCCTACTTATGCCCTCTCAAATAATACTTGATGCCTGCATTGTACCTCAACATTATTACAAAGTAGTGGGTAAATTTTCTTCTCCAAAAAGTATCTTTGGCAACGTTTCAACTTATCATTGGTTCAAGGAGATCTTAACCTATTAAAACAAGACGGAGGTGGTCCGGTTTAGATGAAATGCTTATTAATTGCAATTACCATATTCCTTGGTTTGTCCCAATTTGGCAAAAATTGTAATACCATAGACACGTGGATTTCGGATTGTCGTTTCGTAATGAAAGCAATACTTGTGTTTAATTCTCATAGCCGTTACAATTTTGGTAGTTCGGCTAGCCTTGAACCATGCGGAGTGAGTTAGAGGGGGTAATAAATAGTGGTCGACAATCTTGTCTGTATGAAAGACTTGTTAAAGCAACACAGGAACATTCTTACATGGCAGGGCCATAAGAACAAATCCCCCCATCCCCTCCCCTCGGTATTTCGTTCTGTTTATCCCTTTCACAACTTTCGTACATAAAGAATTAGATATCATTTTTTTGTCAGAAGCCATTATTTAAAATGTCTCCCCGTAAAGAAAAGTTTATGATGATCCTTGAACATTGGCAGTATCTATTGGTATTTGTTACTATCATATTGTTATCATGTGTTAATTAGACACATAGCTACTTATCTATTAACTATTCAGTTTTTAAGGATACATAACGATCTCGTTAAATACCAAATGCCAATATAATATTGTATTACAAAAACTCACTTTGTACGTTAGATAAACATTTTACTGTATATTGTATGTATTCAAACATATATAGTCGTTTCATAGATCAGATAATAGCACCGTGGTTACTTCCGTTATTATGCACGTCAACAAAAGATAAAAAAAGAAGATCTATGTCAGTTTGTTAAAGATTTATTGAAAGTATGCCAGCTCTGGTGTTTTACATTGTCTTAGCCTTGCTAATGCCTATGCATAGAGGTAGGTTGTTTATTGATTCATATACATAATGTTCAGTAACATAAAAAACACACAGTCGTATTGCATAGCAATATATTTTTATAATGTGACGCAATCGTTTCGTATTATATAAAACACGAAACGAGGAATAATATGAAACGAAATATTATTTAGGTACTTGTAACTACAGTCATCAAATTAGCAATTTTAATTCTAAGATTTATTTTTTGTATCGGCTGTTCTCAAATCTCAAGTATAAGGATAAGGATGTAATGTGTAACCCTGTTGCAATAATAACAGATTATCAGTTCAGTACATGTAAGATTTATTTTCAAAATTCAAAATGGAGGCTCAATTTGGCGGGAAACTCACAAAATTGCAGGAGTTCCCTAAATAAGGTGTGTAATATATTGAAATGTTTTTGGTGTAATAAAATAAATAAAATAAAATAAAATAAAATAAAATAATAATATAAAATAAAATAAAATAATAAAATAAAATAAAATAAAATAAAATAAAATAAAATAAAATAAAATAAAATAAAATATAAAATAAAATAAAATAAAATAAAATATAATATAAAATAAAATAAAATAAAATAAAATAAAATAAAATAAAATAAAATAAAATAAAATAAAATAAAATAAAATAAAATAAAATTAGAAAAATAAAAATAAAATAAAATAAAATAAAATAAAATAAAATAAAATAAAATAAAATAAAATAAAATAAAATAAAATAAAATAAAGTTGACGATTATTTCCGCTAGGGGTTCAAATTAAAAATAGGGCTCATTTTGGCTGGAAACTCGTAAAGTTCTCTAAAAAAAAGTGCGCAATATATTGAAATATAGGTTTTCGATGTCAATTATTTCATATTTAAATATAAAAACATGTTCCGACCAAAGTTATTCGAAGCCGAGCTCATATTCAAAATGGTAACCATATTTGACGGGACATTTCGATGTTAGTAATGTGATAACTGAATTCATATCTGAACAGCTGAATGTCATATGATCGAAATAAAGAACAACATGTTTTTCAAACCCGACATTATAGCTAAGCTTGGGAGACCATGGACAAATATGATAACTCGAGGATATTCTTCCCCTCGTATTCTTAAAAAGAACCCAACCTCACAGATTTGTCGATTAAATCACTGGAATACTCGCAATCGTTATAGACTTCCACTGACAGTTATTAGATCACTCATACGCACGGATAAAGCCGAAGATTCTTACGACGCTAGTAAACATTTTCTATATATCTTATTGCTCTCCGTTTTCTAGCAGAGATGGGTGTCATAGTGGATCATAATGTATGCTTGACAATTCTCTCTTCGTGGCTTTTGTTCGTGTGGCCCTGTAAATTTGTGGTAAACAGCAAAACCGCTTAGTTCCATATAGAACTCCATTTATAAGCCCAAGAAACTGCCAAGGTATCAGTCCTCTGGTCATTGTACATATGTAAATTGCATCACCGTATTCCCATGTCCATGGACAATTGTACTATTCATACATTTTGACTTCACAGTTGAGTCTTAAATGATAACAAATATAACCAGAAAGAAACACTCATCTGGCCCAGAATGAACGTGTAGCTGCACTATTATATCAGAAGTAAGCACCAGTTACCTTTTAGCAACATATGCTATGGACTATGGTCCAATGGTGGATTGTGTTATCGCATTACTAATATTGTTATGTCTCACAAAATACATGTATTGAGCACAACCTGGAATATCTTTTGGTCGGAACATATTTTTATGTTTATTCCTTTTGGAATTAGTCGTCACTTGTAAGAGGAATCCAAACTCGTTGGATTCAGTAAGTCAAATTCGGATAGAAACCACCATCAAACATATGTCCGAAAGAATCTGTCACAAATTTTACCCCACTATATAACCCCATGGCGGCCATCTTGAATATCTAAACTTCCCCAAAGGTGCCGGGGTGGCATCATCCGGATCCTGAACCTACACTCTCAATAAACATTAAGTGGACTATATTTCGATCGGCTGTCGGAATATGTATAGAGTTGGGTTTTAGATGTCGTCATATAGGAACTAATTTGTGGTATTTGTGGGTGGTTGTATTTGCAACGCAAGAGAAAAGATTTTTGCACTGCATGTCAATTAGTTTAACTCGGAAATTGGAACGACTAATTACATGATTCCACGTGAGGTTAGATTACATATAGATCAGTCTGATGTTTGTGAAGGGGCACCAGTTACTTTATCATGTTCTATTCTATGTATAACTATGTTTATATTTCTAGGTGATGTTAGATTAGATATAGATCAGTCTGATGTATGTGAAGGAATGTCAGTTACTTTAACATGTACTGTTGATCCACCAGACTTTATTTCATGGAGACGAAATGATGTGAGGATTCAACTTGTACATCTTTCTGTGATCAACCGCCTGGTTATAATATCACCGTTGATTTTAATACTGATACTGGTATAAGTATAGTATATATCAACAGTACATCATCGGGAAGAGATGTGGGAGAATGGAAATGTTCTGATGGGGGTAGCACTAATACTATATCTCTCAATATTACAGGTGAACCTTACCTTTATTATTGAATGTTACAAATGATACGGAGTGATGTAATATTATGGGAAGTTTTGTTTAAGTTAAACCCTCGTTGTGTCTTTATATTTTATGTCGTGTAATAATATTATGTGAGGTTTGTCTAAATGTATATTGTACTTTTATAATTATTTCAGCCCCATCATCAAGTACAATACAAGATAAGAGTGGGCTATTATTTACTGATGGTATGGTAACAGAGGTCACGTGTTATACAGGGACCATAGATTCAAACGTTTCATTCACGTGGTATATAGATTCTACAGATAATGTATTATCACAACAGACTGGTGGTGTTATAAATAGTTCACCAGCTAGTGTCTTACAGTTAACTAGCACCAAACAACTCAACAATAAACGGCTTTACTGTTCAGCTACCAATCAGTGTGGTACTGGTAACACAGATAATATCACACTTGATGTACGATGTAAGTTATAATAATATATAAGATGTAAGTTATAATAATATATAAGATGTTAGTTATATTAATATATAAGATGTAAGTTATAATAACAATATAAGATGTAAGTTGTAATAATATATAAGATGTAAGTTATAATAATGTATAATATATAATTGTGTAAGTTATAATAATGTATAAGATGTAAGTTATAATAATATATAAGATGTAAGTTATAATATATAAGATCTAAGTTATAATAACAATAATACACATGCGGTGCTAATTGTAGTATTGCTAAAACAGAGTAAATAGCTCTTTAGATAAGATGTAAGTTTATTATATAACCCATGATATAATATAAACAGAAACAATATATAACGTAGATGATGTAGGTTTGTGTATTTTTTCATTTTGCTTTTTATAATCTAAAATCGAGAGATACAGTACATTATGTATCAAATCGGATCTTATCACATTACCCTATACGATGTCAGGCAGGCTTGAATCAGAACTACATGTATATAGACTTCATCATGTAACCTGTATCTTATAATGCACGTGGAGATTAGGGTGGTGATTAGTTTGCAAAGTTTTGAAAAGTTAAGGGGCTACCTGCAACTTATGTTGGAATGAAGAAAATATTTAGAGGACTAATTTAAAAAAAAATGTGATTTTTTGGCATTTTCGTAATTTTTTTGTATTTGGTAAAGAGTGATACATGAAACGAAATGATGTATCCTGGTTAATTATAATATGACATAAAATAATATTAAGAATATTCTTTATAGTGATTCCAGTGTTTTACACAGAGGCTCGAAATTGGCGAAATCGAGATAATTCCGGAGAACTGCCTTGTGTTCTGGCTTCCTGTAAACCCCAATTGTCCGTCGTGGGACGAACTTCTTTTATTAGCTTTTACGCGTAACCGTGGATTATTATTTCATTTATATACGGAAGATACACAGTTACGCATTTTGTTCAAACCTATTAAATGTGATTTCGAAATATCTAAGCTAAATATTGAAACTTGTATTGCAGACATTAAAATTTGGATGAACAACATTTTGTTTAATTTTTCAATGAAGATAAGACAGAGTGTTTGGTTATTAGGTTGTTTTTAACCTGATTAAGTTAAAGTTTGATCAATGATACAAAGCGGTGATAGTTGCAGTGCCACTTCTCAGCCAAAAATATTGGTGCAGTTTGTAATTTTAAAAATTT
Organism: Patella ulyssiponensis; assembly: GCA_963678685.1. Classification (NCBI taxonomy): domain Eukaryota; kingdom Metazoa; phylum Mollusca; class Gastropoda; family Patellidae; genus Patella; species Patella ulyssiponensis. The sequence goes on from OY783226.1 coordinate 3,961,330, forward strand.
CTTTGGAACTTTGGAAAATCATATAAACAATATCTGTAAAATACGTTATTTTAAAGTAGCTAAGTCTCTACCTCAATATCATCGAAAGTCTTCGACGTTGAAAACACAAATTATATGTCAATTTAAATCAACATTGATGATGTGGTCTTACCAGGAAAAGATGGGCTTCTGATATCCAATATTTAAAACGAAATAATTTTTTCACCATTGGTACGCGAATCGTGTACCATACGGCGTTTCAGACTCATTTTCAGCTAGGGACCCAAAGAACAAGGGCTCGGTATACTCCACATTACACCACAAACGGTGAGCATGCGCAATATATACTATGTAGACTGGAATAACCAGACGCTATATATATTGTGATTCAATTGAGACTTCTGGTGTACTTCGAAAATATAACTGATTTGATATTAGAGTAAAAACGAAAACGATTGAATTTAAATCAGTTTATAACATTCATATTACATTATTATATGGCTTGCGACCCATTTATGTCAATTTCTAGGCCCCAAATATTAGCGATTTAGTTCCTTTAATTTAAGAAACATGGGTAAAAAAAAACATAAATATATGTTAATGAATGCCTCTTACATATTATTCTTTTATTTCTGTCATTTACGGTAAAATAAATTGAAAAACTTCAAAAGTTACAGAACTCGGGTGCTCGCCTTATTTCTAGAACATTTTAATTACACCTATTCTATATTGAGCCAGAACAGATTAGCTTCTGAAACCCCCTAATTAAGATCATAATTTAGGACACTGCAAGTGTGGTGTACGTATACGATTATGGTAAATGGATAATTTTCTGCTGACGATGTTTCTTAATTTTGAACGTGAACTATTGAACTGTAAAATGGTTTTAGGGAAAAGGGAGTTCTTTGTTACATTAAAGGCCAAAGTGGTACTTTTATACCATGACAGTTACTAAGATTATAATTATTACTATGAATACATATTATCTCTTGATAAACAATTTTCTAACATGAGAATTTGATTTCTCTTATCCAAGTAATCTGAATTAGTACGAGTCTCTCGTCTTGGATTACATAACTGTTCAATTAACACAATAATCACTTATGAGAAACTTTATCGAACGCCTTTGGAATGTCTCAAAATACTAAGTCTATATAATAAACACAAAAACATATTATGGAACACAATTACTATTTAAATTAAAGCGACGTTTCGTTGAGGATTCTCTCAACGTTTTCAAGCGAATGATAATGAAAATAATGTACAGGGGGTTTATATACAAAAACAAGTAACAGCTAATTAATCATAATGAATAGTGAAACCATAAATATATTAAGTCAACAAGACCTTACGAAACCGTATACATAAAATCTATAATAACTCATAATAGCTAATTAACAATTAAGGAAGCCACTGATCATAGTAAAGTTACTGTTCAAAGGTAAAATTGTAACAACATATACATTAAATTACATTGATAAAACAATAATAATAATAGATTAGGGGAAACCACTAAATCATAGCCATGAAAAGTAACAGATCAAAAGGAAACTTAGCAAAACGTATAGGATTAATTAACACAACAATATCAGGGTAAAAAAACTTATTATTGCTCCGTAGATGAGAGATAATAAGTTTTTTTACCCTGATATTGTTGTGTTATTATCTCTCATCTACGGAGCAATAATAAGTTTTTTTATTGTTCATTCTGCACTTAAAACTAAGACACTATTACAATCACGTACTTTCAATATAATTGATACAACTTGTAATTATTGCAAAATTAAAGAAGAAACACTTACTCACCTGTTTGAAAACTGCCCTTATCTGTATTATTACCGAAAATTCACTACAACACATATACAAAACATCTCCGGTAATAAATCTTTCCAATTACCCAAACCATATTTTAATTTGACATCTTATAATAATCAAACTATATTATTTCTTTTCTATTATTTTTTATATTGTGTGGGACAATAAAGACAAACTTCTGGATTCGGAAGACCTAATATTTAAATTTTACCATGACAGTGTTTCGTTATACTAGAGTTTTTTTTGTTTTTTTTTTTGTTTTGTTGTTTCGTTTTTTTTTTTTTTAATTATTATTATTATTTTTCCTACAGATGTAAAAATGATTTGATTGGTTAAATATATAATTTCAGGGTGTATATATTTGTATAATATATTTGTTTATGAAATGTAAAAAAAAAAAAAAAAAAAAAAAAAAAAATGGTTCCGGTTTCACTTAATCAACACCATCCCGTCTCTCAGAAAACTGCTCTGCACCAATGTACTTTATATATTTATTTTGTAATTATTATAATTAATTGAACTTATTACATTTGTACTTATTATATATTTATTATTAAAAAAAATCAAAACGTCCAAAAAAAAAAAAAAAAAAAAAGAAAAAAGAAGCGGACGTTAAATAAAGCTATTTCAAAAAAAAAAGAATCCTCAACGAAACGTCGCTTTAATTTAAATAGTAATTGTGTTCCATAATATGTTTTTGTGTTTATTACGTATGTCAATTGCTAAATGCCACTCAAAGAAGACTAAGTCTATATATTCTTTTGTTTCTAATGAATTGCATATACATTGATATATGTATATAGGTTGATGTACCATAGATATATCTGGTAACAATCTCGATTTTTTACTGGCTGTAACATTGTTTTTATTTATGCATGTAATGTTTTTCTGTGATAATTTAGCCTGTCTCGTAAAATTCACCATATGTTTGGCGCAATACAGCCCGGTTGGAACTGACGTGCCATAAAACCACATTTCATTTCATTTGATACTTGTTAACAAGTTCATTTTTGAAATATAACTATAAAGATTCTGATAAATTAATATTTTGAAAAATAACAAAAAATGATTCTGATACATTTATCGTTCAAAAACTTTAGACATACTAACAGGGACATGGGTCTATAATTATTTGGATCCGATCTGTCACCTTTTTATACAGTGGAATAAGAGTGGCGTGTTGCCATTTACTCGGAAATATATTCTGTTTTATTATAACTTTGAAGAGTCCATAACAGTACTCATGATGTGAATGGTTATACATTTGATGATCAAATTCTGACATGAATATTATGGACTGTTCGTAAGATTAGCTTTTTGGATTTTTTGTATTTATAACAATTTAAGAACCATAAAATATATTTTGAGTCTTAATATTATATGTTAAATCCATGAACAACGTATGAAGTTCCGATGAATGATTTAGGAGTGTAATTTCAATATATTTTGTTTCTCGATTACTCGTTCATGATTATGATGTGTATTAAAACTATTACAGATCCGCCAACAGTACATATAAAACCATCTACAAGTCGTTATAAAATAATAGAAGGCAATCAACTGACTTTAACCTGTACTGTTGATGATTCTAATCCACAACCTACAAGTTTTACCTGGAGTAAAGATGGTGGCAGTATTACAGGTCAAAGGTCATCTGTATTTAGTCTGACTTCAGTACATAGATCACAAGCTGGTCAGTATACATGTACAGCTAATAATGGAGTTGGAACAGGAACATCTACATCTGTAAAAGTTGATGTTTTATATCCACCTACTGTATCCACACCATCTATATACAAAATACTAGAATCTAGTGATTTATCTATAACTTGTTCAGGTAACCCTGGTAACCCTACTGTTACTAGTTATAGATGGACTGGACCTGGTGGATATAGTTCTACAGGTGCTATATTAAATATACCTGATATAAAGAGGAGTCAGACAGGTGTTTATAGATGTACAGGTACTAATACCATGATACCTACATCTACTAATATACAACAAACAGGTAGAGATACAAGTCAAACAACAATTGATGTTTTATGTAAGTATCTTAGACTTAGTTGGATAAAATGTTAACCCTGACGTTTTTATGCAATTTGAAATATTTCCTGAGCATAGAGCTTCTACGGTCTAGATTATCGGCACTGTTACTAGTGATGAGTGTCATGTCCATTTGAAGGTAAATAATATGGTAGAGAAATACCAGTCCCTGGACTCATTCTTTAAGGCAAGGAGTTATTCAAATATGAAAAGACACGGGTGGTTTGAGTCTTTGTACACCATGTGTAGATGGTGATACAATAAGAATTTGATGTTTAGATTATTAGATAAGAATACAAATTACAACTATCGAGGAATCTTGTAAAATCACAGAGTAGTCTGGTATATACTCGTATCTGCCAAGAGGCTACACATCGCACCCTGTCGTATTTGAATCTTTTACCTTTCATGCATTTACCACAGAGTTAAAAACATTTCAGATGGACCAACAGTATCTGTATCAAGTGAATCTGTTGACGTAGCAGAATCAAAACGTTTAACTGTAACTTGTACAGTTGATTCTAATCCTGTATCAACTATTACATGGTATGGTCCAGATGGTCGTGTAGTATCTAATAATAAAGATTTAATTATAAATAATATCAACAGAAATCAAGTTGGTATATATAACTGTACAGCTATTACAGTATTACAAACTACTAATGGTAATCAACAAACTAAAACAGATAGTAAAACTATACAGGTTGATGTACTATGTAAGTAGTAAATTAACTGCATATCTTATTATGTTGCGCGCTATATCATAAAGCCTGCCATTGAATCAACTGGTGTGGCTTCGAATCCCTGGTTGTACGTGACAACCTCATGGGTTGAAATAAAATTAAACCATGAGTTAGTCCCGAAATGACCTAGTTTGTGTTGAGTGGACGCTAAACCCCATCTCTCTCTCTTTCTCTTTCTCTTATAACGCTGTCTGTATTTTTTAAAATATTGTGAATTTCTAAGAATTAATTATTTAGCCATACTGCCCCTATCCGTAACAAATTGAAATTTGGAGCAGTTCACATTTTCTGTTGCACGGCTACATGGCACGTTCACAGAAAAACAAAGGTTTTGAATTAAAGGCCAAACAGAATGGTAAATTGTATTTGAAAAAATAACTACCATATTGTCCATCCTTGTTAGATTCTTTTATGTCGTTGGGTGACTAGATAAATTATTATATAACAATAGTTCAGAATTAACTTGATAAATTCAGATACCTGTTGTAAATTATTTTATACAGATCTGGACCCAGTCATCATAGAATCTGATACAACTGATGTAGATGAAGGTCAGTCGTTTAACTTGTCTTGTTCTACCAATAGTAACCCTATAGCCACCATGACATGGTCTACACCAGATAGTAATTCTACGCAACTAACCAGCAATTCTATCAACTATTATAAAGCTAGAGCTGATTGTCTAGATACAGGGATATATACATGTACAGCTGTTAATACCCAGATACAGACAACTGTTACCAAAACACAAGATGTAAATATACGATGTAAGTTTATAGTGAATTTTACTAGATTAATAATAATAATTGATGATATAAAAATCCATTTATATACAAAATGAAATCATTTGGGTCAAATATCTGTAAAGGTCGAGGCGAAATATAAATGAAAGAAATGAATTCGGATCTAGGTCAATAATATTAAATGCCAGTGTTTTTCAAAACAATATTGTCATGTTTACGTTTATGTTTTTTATTTCTAGGTTCTCCTCGTCAATATCCCAATCCCAGGTCTGCTACTAGATTTGTGTCTGGTAATGTATCTCAAACAGTTCAACTGTACGTCAGTATATTGGCTTATCCTGAACCAACATTTACCTGGTATAGACTGGACAAACCTATTAATATAAACAATGGACTGTTTCAACAAGAAGATATTATTAATTCTACTAATATATTTATATCAACTTTAATTGTTAAAATCAATTCATCTGACTTGTATGGAGATTATAAAGTCAACATTTCCAATGATATCAACCATACTATATTAACCAAGACACTCACTTTTCAGAGTAAGTATATAAAACATATTTTAAATACAGAACCTACACAACATCATCCGTGTTGTTATTTTATTGGTTTTGTTTTGAAGATCGATTTGCAAGATAAATGATTTATTCAGCCAGTAAAAATATAAAAATCTTGCATCCAATAAGAATATGTAATTTAAATTTAATATAAACTGATTTAATGATTTTATTATCTAGCTGTACCAGATGTACCTATTGAATTTATATTGGACAAATTATCCCACAATTCGATCTGTATCAAGCTAAAATCAGGATTTGATGGTGGGGATACCCAGAAGTTTAAATTCGAACATTCTGTCGACAACACAACTTGGATTACCTCACCAACAATAGAACTAACTAAGGCAGGCGATGTTTTAAACGGCTGTATAGAAAACCTCAACCCAGACACCGAGTACTTTGTGAGAGTAATTGCTAGTAACAAGTTTGGTTCATCAGAACCAGTCCATCTGGTGAATCGTCAGGCGCTACGAACATCAACTGATCCACGTGAATCTGGTGAGAATTATTACAATACGTAATTTAGTTCACATAAATTAACTGAGTGAGTTTTGTGAAGGTGCCAGGGTGTGTAATACCAACGATAATTGGTCCAATCGTTGTATTGGCCGCGAAAGGTACCCTGGATATTCAAATATGGTTTCTTTTTTTACGAGGCTCATTATGACACTGGCTTACTAAGTAAGCAGTCCGGATTCCATCCTGGCGTTGTTGGAGAAAGTTCCCCGACATGTAGCAGCTTGGCTGTATTTACACTTGTCAGAGTTCCCAAAAAGAACAATGTTTATTTGTCCTACTGTTATACACCAACATTGTCTATTGCAGATGAAAACAGTGATAGGAACGACATCGCCTTGATCGAGTGTCTATGTCTTGCTGTTGTAATAAGTATTGGTCTAATCATTGTGGTTATTTATCAACGTAAACAAATTTCAAGTCTGAAAGGTGATTAAATTAGAGTATTAATAAAAACATTAAATCGAAACTTGGACGATTGGATTCTTTTGGTTTTCACAAATAAAGTCCGACGTCAGATGATTAAAATGTACATTTTTCACCCATGGTGATTGTGTTCATATTTCACTGTTCTATTTATAGCAGGTTTTAATGTTTTCCTTATATCGCACCTTTTTATTGTCCTGCTGAAATTGCATCGTTGACTGTTATCCTTATATCACACGTTGTTATTGTTCTGCTGAAATTGCATCATTGATTGCTATCCTTATATCGCACGCTGCTATTGTCCAACTGAAATTGCATCGTTTGATTCTTCTTCTTATTTGGTATATATATTTTTTCTCCTTATAACACGTGACTTTGTTTTAATTGCAGACAACGCTAGGACCAGTGGGTAAGTGACGCTTCTACCGTGATACTTGCGCGATCAAAGCGTCTGCGTTACGTTTGTGATATTATAGAAACATATGTTTATGATGTAATTCAATTCAAAGTATTAATTTGTGTGATGGTTACAGGAGATGCACTATTGGATCACAAGTAAATTACAGTATTACACTCGGTGAATCTTTAACTTGAATATTGCCTATCTGTTCAGTAATTACAAGGAAATGTGTAATTAGCCCGCTGCCATATTGCTGTTCATGTAATCATATACCTGTCCGGGTATTATCCATACTCCTGTCAGTGTTTTTAGTTTGATATCGTATCGTTACTTTAATTGTACACATTATGTATGATCAAGAGAATATTACTTTATTAATTACAGAACAAGTGGAAATAATACAACTAGTAAGTAGATTCAATATCATTTAATGTTAAAACCCACATTGCCTCCGGTATGTCATTGGAAGTTTTAAGGAGGCAGGGTAACCTACACTCACCAATATGGTCATGTTTTAAAAAATACTGACAATCCACACATCATATCATCATAATATTTAGTTCAAGCACTTATGAAAATATAAGTATACATGGATGTCTTTATAAATTGAATAGCGTTTTTTTTACATAAAACAAATGAAATGGAAATGATAGTTTTTTTTTTTGCTTATTTGACATTCACAGATTCGTCAATCTACAACAGTCTAGAATTAAATACTAGGAATGAATCATTACCCAGTGCCTATAGCAATTTAGGTGAAACATCGGGAAGTAAACCAGTGTCCAGTCCATATACAAATGTAGCTGAAACATCATCTGGAAGTGGTCCAGTATCAAGCCCGTATATAAATGTAAGCGAAGAATCTTAAATCTTGCATTAAATGTAGGTAATGTCATACCAATTACAAATTTAATCAAAAGGTTTCATATTTGTAATATTATATTAGGTTGCCATGATAGAGACAGGGTATGCTTACTATTGTTAGAATACCTCATACCAATTTTCACTGGACAAGTCCGTCCAGTTACTTATATATTTTGGACCCGACGTTACCTTTTACCCAAGAACGTACGAGTATCAAACAAAATGTACTCCCATTTAACTGAAGTGACTGATTCATGCGCTGGAAACGTTTGTAGCATAACTAATAATAGACATGTATCTCGACCTATATACTAGAAGATTTAAACCCAAGCGTTCGTTTTAGCTTCGAGTAAGTGATGCCGTACATAAGACAGTGTGTATTTAGAATAACTTCTTATCTGTGGGGAATATACATTGCTTATCACTTTTTGTCGTATTTTGGAGCATACCGAGTTACTAATCTTTGACATATTGCCCTTTTTAAAATTATGACTTACTACTTTTTGGCACTATTTTGTAGGTCTTGTATTATATGTCTCAAATCGCACGTCAACGGAATAATTTAGACAATGCTTATTGGTTGTTGTCATATTGTTTTTACATATCAAATAACTACTTTTTGTCAAATATAACTTTTTGACATAATAACTTTTTGACATATATTTATTTTATGTAATATTTTTATATAATTAATTTCGATTTTCATATAATACATTGCTTTATATAATAAATGACTATTTTTATATAATAAATTACTATTTTCATTTAATAAATTACCATTTTTGTCATATTTTTTTTACAAAAAATTGCTACATTTTTTCATATTCATATTATATAATAAAGCACTACTTTTTATCATATTATTTTCATAAAATAAATAAATGCTAATTTTTTTGTCTTATTTTTATGTATACATACTTTTAATATAATGAATTATTACGTTTAATCATAATAGTTTGTTCTACATAATAATACTTTTTGTGAATGTTTTTAATATAAAAGAAATCTTGTAATTAAAGAAATAATTCGTATTTCCATATCGATTCAGCATTGTTATAACATAAACATTACAACATAATATACTATTCAAAAAAAGTAGGGGATATTTGATTTTTAAGTGTTATTAAAGTCACCTAATGAAACTGACGAAGAAACAAATGACAAAATGAAATGAAGTTCGCATTCATCGATTTATTCCAAATGATCGTTAGACTAAGTAAGGCACAGACTGACCATTATAAGGGTAAAATGATACCCGGGGTCAAACAGCAAAGTTACCACAGCATCACAACAAAGTCAGTAACGGGTATATCCTCCTGTTTGCCAAACAAGCATTGATCCGACGTGGCATACCCCTAATGAGACGTCTAAGGTCATTTTGGTCCAGGTTGTCCCATTCGTGTTGCAACGCAGCAGCAAGTTCTTGGGCATTGGCAGGACGTTGTTGACGTTGACGTAACCTCTGTCCAAGCATGTCCCAGACATGCTCGATGTGGGAGAGGTCGGGACTCAGTGCTGGCCAAGGTAATGTGGTGATGTTCTGCTGTTGGAGGTAACCTGTAACGATCCTGGCCCTGTGACATCTTGCGTTGTCATCCTGGAAGATGTAACGGCGGCCGTGACGTCGTGCGAACGGCACAACATGGACTGCCAAGATGTTGTCCCGGTAGTACTGGCCTGTAACACGCCCTGCAACAACATGTAAAGCCGTTCTTCCAGCAACAGTGATGCCTCCCCACACCATAAAAGAACCACCCCCAAATCGATCATGTCTGATGACGTTAACGTCTTGGAAGCGCTCGTTTCGACGACGCCACACCCTCCTACGTCTGTCCAAAAAATCAACAGTGAACCTTGACTCATCTGAAAACATCACATTGCTCCAGCGTCGATTATCCCAGTGTTGACGATCCCTACACCAACGGCGTCTTGCCTGAATGTGATGATCTCTCAAACAAGGGATCACGCGAGGACGTCGGGCGCGAAGGTGACCCCTATGCAGTCGATTCCGAATCGTCTGGCCACTCACTCTCACACCAGTGTCTGTTTGAAGACGAGCGCTGATCTGATTTGCTGTGGTGACACGATTTCTCAAGGCCAAGGTACGGATAAATCGATCCTGGGCTTGAGTTGTCGCCCTTGGTCGACCTGAGCGTGGTCTGTCCTGTACAGATTGTGTATCACGGTATCTGGACCATAGCCTGCTTATGACAGACTGAGAAACATTCATCGTCCGCGCCACAACCGCCTGTGTTGTGCCGATCTGTAGCATGCCAAGGGCACGTAACCTTTCATTTTGGGTAAGCCGACGCATATCAATTTGTTTTCTGGTCACTAAAACAATTAAACTGATGTTTCCACCATAGAATTCAATGCCAAAATGACTGTAACATTCAAATTCAGAGTCGTGCAAATCTTGGGTTGGACCCCCATGATGATCCCAAGCATCACCTGCATTCCATGCGGTAGCTATTGGTGCGTTTGGGCGTCACATGTAACTGGAAATGTTTCTTCTGTTAGGTTCTATAGTGACGTTTTTCGTAGTCATTTGCATATTTTAGTATTATGCCCCCAAAATCAAATATCCCCTACTTTTTTTGAATAGTATACAATATATTGCGGATTGTGACGATTATAAAATATAATGGTAGACTGTCCTTCGTTTTCTATACGTCTCAACTTTTGTTGTACACGTGTCTGTGCGCCATAAACATTTCGTGTATATTTTAACAATGAAATAGCCCTGTGTGTAGGTAGCTGCTTATCTAACCTGGAATTGACGCACGCATTCCCTGCTTTGGCAGAGATGGTTCACCTTCGCATCTGTCTCCCTTGTCACTGGTGTAGGACGAAGGCCCTGGTAAGGGACATGGTATAGTCTTTCAGATGGGCCGAAAACCGAAGTCCAGTGTACACATTGTATAGTGCAAGTAAAAGATGCATTGGTAATTTAAAATGGATATGAGTAGGCACAATGCTCCTCATTGCACACTGTGTGGCGTATGCTGGTCTTTATAACCCATTCAAAGCAGATCAGTGGGATTTAGAACCCATATCACTTTATTTCACTCTTAATAATAGAGTAAAGTTCAACAGAGTCATATTATAATTTCATTATTATTAAATGGTTTTGGCAACCATAATCCATTTTTGTCTCGTGCACATAAACAAGGAAGAGTTGCCTAGGTTTGGCTTTCAGTGCTTAGTAATAACTTTGTTTAATGCTTATATTTGGCAAGGGTCCAACTATTTAACAGAAGGGTTGTTGACCTAACATTATCAAAGAACAATACGATGGCGGTTGTACTATCAAAAGTAGTAGTTTAGCATGGAACAGTTCTGATTACACTTCCCAAAAATATGTTTTCCCGAAACTTTCTGTGCATATCTAAGTTGGGCTAATAATGGAACACTGAAAATACGAAACAATTACAACTGTTACCGTCTTCAAATGAAGTTTAACGTCCTGCTGTTCTGCACCGAACAGGTGCTATGAGAGAAATGTTGCACGGACTGCTGCACTACGGCCAACTCTTATTTCAAATTCCAGCTGTCAAGGGTTCTTCATCGTGCACTTCAATGCATATTCGGGACGGCTTTTTTCATCCCAACAACTATACATTGTCCCATCCAAGGTCTATTGTCAGGCCCTTCGTTATACACAACTGATATCGGACCATATTTAGTTTACATATTGAACAATAGGCCAGGGTTTATATCGACTTGACACAGAAAGCTATTTCCTTTACATTTATTTGTAAACCACACCGTAATGCAAGACTATTCATGGTCGTGCAAGTTCGTGTGGGTATACGTGAATAGCTGCAAATTGAAATGGCGGCAACTTCCTAGTCGAGGTTTCATAACATTTAATCTGAAAAACCTGTTGTGTGCTGTCAGTGAATAGATATGTCATTAATCACTTTTCACCTGTCAAATAAATCGATTAATATCCAGGTAAAATCGATATTTTATTACCAACACGCGTTACTCATAGTCGGATACTAGAATAGAGCAGACCTGTATGTAGTGATTCATTCTCATGACCCGGTTTATTTAAATCCTTTTATCCGCCATTTTGATCTTTGTAATTGACGCGCCTAGAGAAAATGTATTTTAAAGAGCCTGTGACTCTATTCTTTGGAACTTCGAATTTGGAAGCATATTATTTCGACAGCCATATATGAGATTGAAATGTATAACTCATACTGGATCAATATTATATTTAGATTCTTGAATGGATTCAAGTGCTATGGTTATTGTAGGGAACTTCAATATTTTGTTTATATTTTTTGAACTTCCATGCTGTGTTTATTAATAGGGAATAACTTTCGAGTCATGTCTATTTCAAGACACCACCATCATTCGCTACGCACTTTAAAGCGGCAACACCACTATCGACACATCTTCAAAACCGTATGACAGGTATGCCACCTACCCCTGGTGACATATTTTCTAGAGGCTAATTCGATCGAACAGAGACAGGTTAGCTAGTCCAAAGATTAATTGGCTAATTCGGCCTAAATTGGGACATCAACCCATGGCGTGTATTAGTCTCATACTTAACGTACGCTGTCTTCCTACAATAATTAGCTTTGATTGAGAACAAGCACTAAATTAGTTGACAGACATTTTAACGTTTTTAGTCTAACACAATAAGTATACGTGTGGCCGTCTCTTTATCCAATTGATAAAATTGAAAAGATTCATCCAGTCACTATGTGTAGTTAATAAAATTGCAAACATTATCTAGCATTACAAATTGCTTACTATTTTTTGGATATTGCGGCTGTCCAGGGCAGAGATGCATTTTGAAAGTAGATAGGTCCCTGCTTAATAAGGTATTAGTTCTTCTCTATATATCTGTCATAGCCAACTGTTAACAGACAGATTAGTCCGGTAACTAGGACAATAATCAGCATTACACATGCATACAACAAGAAAATTTAAGAGCAATAATGCTCGCATAATATTAGACCTATTCTATATTTTGGTTAATCGATTTGGGTTTAACACTATTTTATACTTTAATTATCGAAAATTATCGTATTGCATTGGAGATCATTGAAGATCATTGAAGATCATTGGAAATCATTGAAGATCATGTAGATCATTCAAGATCATGTAGATCATTGGCGATCATTGAATTTATATCTTCATACCGTGTTCATGGCATTCAGATTGCTGGCGAAACAGCGGATATCTAGTTATCAAATACTAATTGCGCTTTTATTCGATTGTTTACCAAGACAGATCTGGATCTGGACGTTAAAGAGTTTTAAGGATAGGCTACCCTCATCCCCCCCCTTACACACACACCCTCTCGTTCTGAATATCTTAGTCAATAAATAAATTTCTTTCTTCAATGTAATATTTCGACTATCACGGATTTGATGATCACAAGGAAATGCTCACAGAAACGGTGCAATAATACATATGTGGAGTATTACAACCCCTTTAAATTCGTGTTCGTACAGATGTCCTCTAAGCTGCGTTGGGTTAGACACATTAGCATTATGGATTTAAGCTGTTTATGTTCAAACTATACAATAGAGTTATATCAACAATATGTCTAAGAAGAAAGAATGGCCGTGTTGTTAGATATAAAATAAACTAGACCTGCATGCAGGAATGACGGGTTTCACTGGTGCCACGTCACTTTCGGTGCCACGTTACCCTTAATCATATGTCACTTCCGATACCAATGAAACCATCAAACAGTTTTCCACATAAGCATTGTAAACATCAAATAAAATGGACGAAGAATCAACCAAATCCAGCAATATCAATTCATTTTATATATATGTTACTTGTAAGTGATCCTGGCAAAATTTCATTACTTCCGGTGATAATGAAAATGTTCAATTAGTTTTATGAAATCAGAAATGGCATAAGGCATCATAATGGCGAAAATTGTATGTAAATCGAATGAGAATTGCCACTTTTATAGACCAAAAACCTTGAAAAGTGACTTGTAGAAAATCGTCTATTTCTCGGCAACCGTACACGATAAAAACTATCTTTTGGTATCTATATGATCGTATGGGTTCAATACATTTGTTGATTGGAATCAAATATCATAATTTGAAATATATTACAAATCAGACTCATTTGAAAAAAATATCTGTTTTGAAGGCTGAAAATACAGTTTTTGCCAAAATGACATTACTTCCGGTGATACTGAAAATGTTAAATTAGTTCTATGAAATCATAAATGACACAAGATATCATATGGTGAAAATTTTATGAAAATCGAATAATAACTGACACTTTTATAGACCAAAAACCTTGAAAAGTGACTTAAGGAAAATCGCCCATTTCTCTGCAACCGTACAAGTTAGAAACCATTTTGTGGTACCTGTATGATCGTATGGGTTCAATCTATTTGATCAATAGAATCAAATATCACAATTTGAAAAAAATAACAAATACGACTCATTTGAATAAAATATTGTTTTTTGAAGGCTAAAATATAAGTTTTGAGCAAATGACGTCATTTCCGGTGGCAGCGCAAGGGGTAAAATGGATTGACATAGTCCACTATGGCATTAGGCATCCAATGGCGAAAGAAAATTGAAAATCGAATAATAATTGATTCTTTTACAGCCAAAATTACGTGAAAAGTGACTCATGCAAAATTGCCTATTTCTCGGCAACTGCTTATATTACAAACTAATTTTCACATACATTCTCTTCGTATGGATTATAGCTACAAGTTTATAAAAGTTAAGTAAAAATATTTTAAAATCTGAAAAGCCTGAATGAGTTGTAAATAGGTCAATTTTACGCCTTTTTTCACCTCTTAATCCAATTTGCTAGAAAATGAAAAAGAAATTAAAAAAACTGCTTCCGACATTTTTTGCGCCTTTAAAGGACACACTCTTTGAGTCATATAATTTTTCCAAAAAATAATATTTGTTTTCAAAAAATGGTACCTAACTGTCAAAATTGTAGTTTTTGGTAAAATTATGCCACTTCCGGTGCCGACAGATAACACTTTTGGTAATAAAAAAAATGACAATTGAGACAACGAAGCATATGAACTTTGTTTTATACAAATCGAACAATAAAAAATTAATCTAGGACTGAAAAACTGAATTAGCCAATGGAGGCCAAGGAAAATTACTGAGACAAAATTTTTTAACATTTTTGCGCAAGTCAGATGACTCTCTAATTCTGTGCACAACACGACTAAAAAATATTCATAAATAAAAAAGTTTTTTGTAAAATTTTAAATTTCCGAAATTTGGCGCCTAATATCTTCGAAGATTTGCCGAAAATCAAAAATCGAAAGTAGCGCAGCTATGTGCCCTGTCTCCAGCTATGCCAAAATGTATCGAAAGTTAAAATCCCATGATTATTGTTAAAATTACCGCAATATTTGTAAAAACGATAACTTCGGTGATTTCGGACATTTCGCATTGTCGCAGATCGTTCAAAATAGCTTTCTCCTCTAAGTCACACCCACTTTCCTAGTAAAACCGAAGAAATCGTAACGATGCGACACGTAGTTGCTGAGATCTACTCAAAACAAAAGAAGAATAATAATAATAATAATAACTAGACCTGCAAGCAGCACTGAACCGGCTTTCAGGAATCATACAGGAAGTTTATTATACCATAGCCGATCCATTGAGCTACCAAACTATACTTTAGTTGTTTTGCTTCAGTGACACCCTCTATCATATGTAAAAGTAATATTTGCTGGCGAAAAGACCGGTCAAAATTGATTGTAAATTATGGCAAAATTACGTCACTTCCGGTACCGAAAGAAATTTTTATAGGTGAAAAATAAGTCGAAAATTCGCAACACACAAAATACAAACTTTGTTTTATACATATCGGGCAATAAATAATTACCCTATAACCCATAAACTGAAATTAAGAAGGTAAAAAACTTAAAAGTGACCCTGGGAAAATTGGCTATTATTCGACAAGGGAACATGCTAGAAGCCTTTTCTTGATATCAATATGATGGTATTGATTCAATCTTACTGCCCATTAGAGTCAGACGTTATCAAGTTAAACGAATAATAAATATAAATCCCTTCAAAAAAATGTTTGTTTTGAAGGCTAAAAATACGTTTTTTGCAAAAATTACATTACTTCCGGTGATATTGAAAATGTTAACTTAATTCATAGAAGTCATAAATGGCATAAGGCATCAAATGGTAAAAAAATGATAAAAATGGAATAATAATTGACACTTTTATAGACCAAAAACCTTGAAAAGTGACTTATAGAAGATCGCCTATTTCTCTGTAACCATACAAGTTAGAAAGCATTTTGTGGTATCTGTATGGTCGTATGGCTTCATTCTATTCGTTGATGGGAATCAAATATCATAATTTTAAAAATATTATAAGGCAGACTCATTTGAATAAAATATTTGTTTTTGGGGTTAAAAATACAGTTTTTGCCCAAATGACGTCATTTCCGGTCACAACGAAAATGTAAAATTGGCTTGACCTAGTCCAAATTGGCATTAGGCATCAAATGGAAAAAAAATATTGCAAATCGAATGATAATTCACTCTTTTATAGGCAAAATAACGTGAAAAGTGATGCATGCAAAATTGCATATTTCTCGGCAACTGCTCATATTACAAACTAATTTTCGCAAACATTCTCTTCGTCTGGATTATTGCTACGAGTTTATGAAAATTACAAATAAATATTTCAAAATATGAAGACGCTGAATGAATTGTAAATAACTGAATTTTACACTTTATTTTACATTTTATTCGAAATTGCCCGAAAATGAAATTGAAATTAAAAAATCTGAGCTAAGGATTTTCTGCATCTTTGCAGGGTGCATCCTTTTAGTTATATCAGTTTTGAAAAAAAAAATATTTGCTTTCAAAAAGTGGTACCGAACTGTCAAAATTGTAGTTTTAGTTAATATTACGTCACTTCCGTTGCCGACAGAAAAATTTCACCGTAACAAAAAAAATTACAATTGGGACCACGGAGCATATGAACTTTGTTTTATACAAATCGAACAATAAATAATTGTGGCGGCTAACGCAAATTACCGAGACAATTTTTTTTCTCATTTCTGCTCAAGTACGATGATATTTTAACCCTGTGTAAAATACCATCAAAAAATATTCATAAATAAAAAAGGTATTCGTATAAAAATTATTTTTTTTCAAAATATCGGACATTTTTTCGACTACTTCCGGTTTTACGATCATTGTCGCGATAGCTTTACGAAGTTCTTTCGATACTTAACTTTCTGTACCAGAAGTGTCAGAAACATCCATTGAGCAGTTTTGGAAAAAAAGATAAATTAAAGAGCGTTTACAAAAATTTAATGATTTTTCAATTTTTTTCAAAGTTTGATGCCATTTTTGGACCACCTATATTATTTCAATGCTTTTCATTTTGGATTCACTATATAGACAACCAATAGGACTTTGAGTAAGAAAAGTTTAAGAAAAATCTGTGGCGTCGTTTTCGAGAAAAGGGCGTCTCAGAATGTTAAAAAATCGGAAAATACTAGATTTTTGGCATACAATAATTTATTTCCCTACCATCGAAATCGTATTATTTAGATACCATATGATGGTCAATTAATAGGGCTTTCCAACGACACTTTAGTTATTTTGGTCCGCTATTACCTAAGGGAGAAATCAAGTTTTTCGCAAGTGCGACAATGTTGTTAACCTTTTTTTTTCATTTTTTGAATACTTCCGGTATGGTTATTATTTTCGGAATAGTCTTAATAGCCGGTTTGGGCACTAAAATAGCCACAGGGCTCTGTAATGATATATTGCATTATCTGATCAGATAAAATGCACCTGAGAAATCCTATGTTGAAAAGTGCCAAAAATGCAAAAAATTTAAAATATCGAAAATTAAATTTCAATAACTACATACATATTATACATCGTTAGAATCGTAATAAGGTCAGCTATCTGAATATACAATCTTTTTTTGAAAATCTCTTAAAATAAAAAAATAGTAGAGCATTTTCCAAAATTTCACGATTTTTCGACTTTTTTCGATTTTCAGTCCGTTATTTCACCTATTCCAGACATTTCAAAGTCTTATTGGGTGGCATAATTCACAAGACTATCGAATGGACTCTCGATAGAGAAAGTTAAAAAAAAAGTTGCGGTTAAGTTTTCGAGATACAGGCGTCCAAAAATGCTAAAAATCAGAAAATACTTGATTTTCAGCGTGCCATATTTTGCTGCCTGATCATAGTATCCGTATGAATTGGGTATCATACGATAGTACAATCCTAGTGCAGTCTAATGGTACCCTAATTTCTTTAATCTATTGATATCGGGCGGAGAAATCGCGTTTTTCCCAAAAATATCCATTTTTTGCATTTTTTTCAAAATATTGAACATTATTTCGACTACTTCCGGTTTAAAGATCCGTGTCGAAATTGCTTTATCAGTTGGTATTGGACTATAACTTCATGTTCCATAAGTTTCAGAAACATCATTTTGGCTGTAAAACGACACCACAGCTCACAAAATGGGTAGAAAATTCGAAAAAAATCGAAAAATAAAGGGCGGTAACTCTGAATGAAACTTATATTACTGGAATCGGATTGACGTCAGGTATCCAAAAATCTAGGTCAAATTTCCAAATTTTGAAAAATAACAAAAATTGTCTCGTAGGCGACGTGTTTTGAATTTTCGAACGATAGAAGTCAGCAACGAAGTTTCGAAATCGCAAAATGTGAGATTGCTATTGTCTCGGAAAAGTCTCAGACTTTCCAAAAATGTGATTTGTTTGAATATAGGTACAGAATTGACGAAACCACGGCCGATTTTTAATTTTCTACCAACGTTCAAAATTCGGCCACTTCCGGTCTGCGCAGAAGTTTGAAAATTGCTTTATTGGGTAGCCACCACCTAGTTTCCCAATAGAAATATGGACCGCAAATCGGTATCTCTTTTCGATCATAGAGAAATAGGCTCCGGCGGAAAAGAATAATAACTAGACCTGCAAGCAGCACTGAACCGGCTTTCAGGAATCAGAGAGGAAGTACATGTATGTCATAAAATAGCCCAGCAGCACTGAACAGGACGTGTGGCATACGAAAGTCCATTCACTGGACTATGCGATTGACTTTAAATTTATACGCAGTGTTTAAGGTCATAAGACGAAGAATCCTAATGATTTTCAGCGAATTCCGCTAATTACTGCCAGAGTTATGGCTCTTGATCATTTTAAAAATATCTTGTGAATGCTCTAGAGTCTAAAGTTACCAACCGATTGATACACAGTTTAAGGTCTTAAGACGAGCAAGTATATTTATTTTCAATGAATCTTGATAACATGAACAGCTACATGTAAATCCATGATATTAAATGTTTCGTATAGTAAACGTTGGCATGGGGCTAAACGTTATGAAAACCAAACCAATTCTAATGATTTTCTGATAATTGCCTAATGACTTGTTAATCATATTTTAGTGTATTATAAATGTTTTATTACCGAAAAAGTAAAAATATGTGACAACTCTTGTTGACTGCCCCGACGATTTAGCTGCTCGCGATTTTTGCAAGAGTACCATTATTAATATTATTAGAATATGAAATGTAACTCTTTCATAGATTTGGGGGCCCTTAAAAGTGCCGTTTTTTTTTTAAAAAAAAAAGCGTCTACACCATACTTCTTATCTGCGCTCTCAACTCTAAAACCATTTCAACCTTCAATCGAGAGTATTCATAATAGGCATCGCGTAGTCCTACCATAACCCGTATCCTGATATTTATGTTGTATCTTAACGAGTGTTGGTTGTTTCGTCTAGCACGTTGTTGCCGAACTCCATATTGTCGTATTTTGGTATTCAGCAAAATAACCTGTTCGCATGCTCTTCGAAAGTGTCTCTCTGCAGAAAATAGCATCTCCTCAGCTCTAGACAACGAATCCATTGCTCTGCTTGCTGAACATTTACTTACTTAAGCTGGTGGTTTTATGTCTGCTTCTACATAAGTGATATCGCTGAACATCAGTGGGGTTGATTTATATACACTATTTGAAAGGTGTAGACACGTGATTAGTGACATAAGGTTATGGTCAAGGATTGGATATTCGCTAATTAAGAAAAAAACAAACAAAGACATTTAAAAATGGTTCACTTGCCTAGCCAGCAAATTTTTACCATTTAGATGTCATAAGATCGTCCATTGATCAGGATATACAATAATACTTTAGTTGTTTTGATTCGGTGAAATCTGACATAGTAATCACTTTTTTTTCGAAAGATCACCATTTTTTTTACTTTTTACGGTTTTATTTCAAAAATATAGGATATTTATTCGGCTACTTCCGGTTTTTTAATCATTGTCGGGATAGTTTTAACAAGTTGTTCAGATACTTAACTTTCTGTCACAGAAGTGTCAGAAACATCTATTCAGTAGTTTTTTGTCAAAAAGATACATAAAAGAACATTTTCAATAATTTAACGATTTTTAAACTATTTTCAAAGATTGAGGCCATTTTTGGCCCCATTATATTATTTCAAACCTTTTCCTTTTGGATTCACGCCACAGACCACCGGTAGAACTCTGCGTTAAAAAAGTTTCAGAGAAATCGTAGATGTCGTTTTAGAGAAAAAGACGTATAAAAAGGCTCCAAAAACGGAAAATACTAGATTTTCGGCGTTCCATATTTTATTTTCTAACCATCGAAATCGTACCATTGAGATGCCATAGGATAGTCCATTAATGGGGCTACCCAAAGACACTTTACTTTTTTTCGTCAGGTAATATCTGACAGAGAAATTCAGCTTTTCGCAAGAGCGCACATTTTTTTTAACCTTTTCTTTCATTTTTTGAATACTTCCGGTATGGTGATTATTGTCGAGATAGTTTTAATAACCGGTTTGGGCAATTAAATAGCCGCAGGGCTCTGTAAGGATGTATTACATTATCTAATCAGATAAAATACACCTGAGAAATCCTATGTTCAAAAGTGCCAAAAATGCAAAAATATCAAAATATCGAAAATTAAATTTCAGTACTTCAATACATATTATACATCGTTAGAATCGGATTTAGGTCAGCTATCCCAATTTGTAACCATTTTTTGAAAATTTTTTAAAATAAAAGAAGAATAGAGCATTTTCAAAAAAATTACGATTTTTCGACTTTTTTCGATATTCAGTCCCTTTTATATCCTATTCCAGACATTCCAAAGTCTTATTGGATGGCTTCATGCAAAATACCGCCAAAAGGACTCTCGATAGAAAAAATTAAAAAAAAATTGTAGGTTAAGTTTTCGAGATACAGGCATCCAAAAACGCTCCAAATCAGAAAATACTTGATTTTCAGCGTGCCATATTTTGCTTTCTGTTCATAGCATCCGTATGAATTGGGTATCATACGATAGTCCAATCCTCGTGCCATCCATTGGTACCTTAATTTGATTAATCCGTTGATATCGGACGGAGACATCACGTTTTCCCCGAAAACATCCATTTTTTGCATTTTTTTCAAAATATAGCACATTATTTCGACCACTTCCGGTTTAAAGATCCGTGTCGAAATTGCTTTATCAGTTGGTATTGGACTATAACTTCATGTTCCATAAGTTTCAGAAACATCAATTCGACCGTAAAACGAAACCACAGCTCACAAAATGGGAAGAAAATTCGAAAAAAATCGAAAAATAAAGGGCGATAACTCTGAATGAAACTTATATTACTGGAATCGGATTGACATCAGGTATCCAAAAATCTAGGTCAAATTTGCAAATTTTGAAAAATAACAAAAATTGTCTCGTAGGCGACGTGTTTTCAATTTTCGAGCGATAGAAGTCAGCGACGAAGTTTCGAAATTGCAAAATGTGAGATTGCTATTGTCTCGGAAAAGTCTCAGGCTTTTCAAAAATGTGATTTATTTGAATATAGGTAAAGAATTGACGAAACCACGGCCGATTTTTAATTTTTTACCAACGTTCAAAATTCGGCCACTTCCGGTCTGCGCAGAAGTTCAAAAATTGCTTTATTGAGTAGCCACCACATGGTTTCCCGGTAGAAAGATGAACCGCAGATCGGTATCTCTTTTCGATCATAGAGAAATAGGCTCCGGCGGTAAATAATAATAATAAAAAAAAAATAATAATTTTAGTAATCTCAATAGGCTTTCAGACGAAAGTCTGAAAGCCTAATAAAAAAAATAATAATTTTAGTAATCTCAATAGGCTTTCAGACGAAAGTCTGAAAGCCTAATAAGAATAACTAGACCTGCATGCAGGAATTACGGGTTTCACTGGTGCCACGTCACTTTAGGTGCCACGTTACCCTTGAACATATGTCACTTCCGATACCAATGAAACCATCGAACAGGTTTCCACATAAGCATTGTAAACATCAAATAAAATGACGAAGAATCAACCAAATCCAGCAATATCATTTCATTTTATATATATATGTTACTTGTAAGTGATCCTGGAAAAATTTCATTACTTCCGGTGATAATGAAAATGTTCAATTAGTTTTATGAAATCAGAAATGGCAAAAGGCATCATATGGCGAAAATTGTATGTAGATCGAAGAAGAATTGCCACTTTTATAGACCAAAAACCTTGAAAAGTGACTTGTAGAAAATCGTCTATTTCTCGGCAACAGTACATTTTAAAAACTATTTTTTGGTATCTATATGATCGTATGGGTTCAATCCATTTGTTGATTGGAATCAAATATCATAATTTGAAATATATTACAAATCAGACTCATTTGAAAAAAATATCTGTTTTGAAGGCTAAAAATAGAGTTTTTGCCAAAATGACATTACTTCCGGTGATACTGAAAATGTTAAATTAGTTCTATGAAATCATCAATGACATGAGATATCATATGGTGAAAATTTTATGAAAATCGAATAATAACTGACACTTTTATAGACCAAAAACCTTGAAAAGTGACTTAAGGAAAATCACCCATTTCTCTGCAACCGTACAAGTTAGAAAAAATTTTGTGGTATCTGTATGATCGTATTGGTTCAATCTATTTGATCAATAGAATCAAATATCATAATTTGAAAAAAAATAACAAGTACGACTCATTTGAAAAAAATATTGTTTTTAAAGGCTAAAATTTAAGTTTTGAGCAAATAACGTCATTTCCGGTTGCAGCGTAAGAGGTAAAATGGTTTGAAATAGTCCCCTATGGCATTAGGCATCCAATGGCGAAAGAAAATTGAAAATCGAATAATAATTGATTCTTTTACAGCCAAAATTACGTGAAAAGTGACTCATGCAAAATTGCCTATTTCTCGGCAACTGCTTATATTACAAACTAATTTTCACGTATATTCTCTTTGTATGGATGATAGCTACAAGTTTATAAAAGTTACAAAGAAATATTTTAAAATTTGAAAAGCCTGAATAGGTTGTAAATAGGTCAATTTTACACCATTTTTAGCCTCTTAATCGAATTTGCTCGAAAATGAAATCGAAATTAAAAAAACTGCTTCCGACATTTTTTGCACCTTGAAAGGGCACACTCTTTGAGTCATATAATTTTTCAAAAAAATAATATTTGTTTTCGAAGAAGGAAAATAACTGTCAAAATTGTAGTTTTTGGTAAAATTATGCCACTTCTGGTGCCGACAGATAACACTTTCGGTAATAAAAAAAATGACAATTGAGACAACGAAGCATACAAACTTTGTTTTATACAAATCGAACAATAAAAAATTAATCTAGGACTGAAAAACTGAATTAGCCAATGGCGGCCAAGGAAATTTACTGAGACAAAATTTTTTAACATTTTTGCCCTAGTCAGATGACTCTTTAATTCTGTGCACAACACGACTAAAAAATATTTATAAATAAAAAAGTTTTTTGTAAAATTTTAAATTTTCGAAAATTGGCGCCTAATATCTTCGAAGATTTGCCGAAAATCAAAAATAGAAAGTAGCGTAGCTATGTGCCCTGTCTCCGGCTATGCCAAAATGTATCGAAAGTTAAAACCCAATGATTATTGTTAAAATTACTGCAATATTTTCAAAAACGATAACTTCGGTGATTTCGGACATTTCGCATTGTCGCAGAACGTTCAAAATAGCTTTATCCTCTAAGTCACACCCACTTTCCCAGTAAAACCGAAGAAATCGTAACGATGCGACAAGTAGTCGCTGAGATATAGTCAAAGTGGAATTGGAATAATAATAAGAATAATAATAAGAATAATAATTTTAACAAAAACAATAGTGTTTCACACAAGCTACGCAGTGTGAAACCCTAATAATTTTAACAAAAACAATAGTGTTTCACACAAGCTTCGCAGTGTGAAACCCTAATTATTCATTTCTGTGAAATCCAATAATAGGTGCACTATTTACACACCATGCCTTACTGGTGTTGCTCTTAAAGTATCAACAATACAACAGGATTTTTCTTCAAAGCTATACTACAATTCAATTGTTCCTTTTCTCGTTTTGCCCCTTAAATATTCTTCGTTTTGCAGACTTTATCTGTTCGAAGGACAATGATGCTGGAGAATTGTGCCTTGGCATAAGTGCACACGCATACACTGTACCTGATTTCTTTTGTTTCTTAAAATGGTCGTTTCTGCAGCTCTGCTTCAAGGAGAGTGGTGCTGAGGACACAAGTGCACACCCAGTGGTCTCGGGTGTCGCACCGCGAGCTCTAGCTGGTGTGCCTGACAACGTGTCCGCGATATCACCCCTGATAGACGCGGACGTTAAACACCATGAACAGCCACAATAACGTTCATTAGTGTTTATAAGTTGTGTATAGTTGTTTCTACAACATACATTTTCGTATGAATGTTTGTTGTTTTGTTTGAGTAGCCACAGTGGGCCTTTAATTAACAAATGCCGATATTGTAGATCGACGAATACGGTCTATAGCGATTATTTGTGAGTCATAAGACGGAATAATGAACGGGTGTGACTAAGGAGATTATGAATACAACTCGCTGCACATTGTTGCATAGAAGTCGATTAAACATATTGATTGAAAATAACTGGGGAATTCCCTCAACTTTTTAATTCTTGTTCTACTTCGCTATTTATAAATATCTAGGTCGTTTTATCCAATAATACCCAATACTCCCACATACTACCCCAATATTGTCACAAATTCACATAATAAACACAATTTATATAAACCCAACTGACTTATTTCATGAAAAACTTGAATAATATGTAATTGTCAATATGGAGGCAGACCACCATTGATTTCCCCATTATTGACTGTCCACCTCCAACTTTCCCTCAAATTTTCGTTGGTCGAAATGCTTTTTACTATAGACAGAGGAACAAACGGTCATGTCTTTGCACTAAAATTTGTATGAGGTTGACTAGCAAAATTTTAAGATACACGAACTTGAAGAAGCATACTCAAAACATGTATCTAGTTGCCGTACATATCACCGTAGTCAACCTCATAACGCCGTTATCCTTCCGCCTCAAAATCATGAATATTTACCAAAACCATGGCAGAAAATATTAATTCAAACCCTCATCGTTCATTCTAGACCAAAAAATAAAAAAATGGACATGGAAAAGGGGAGAAAAGAGACAGAGAGAGAGAACAGCTATAAATGGACGAATAGATGGTGAAATTTAATGGCGGTCTGCCTCCTATATCTCACAATTCCAGTTATCTCCCTTGATCAACAATTATTAACAACACAGGATCTCCGGGTTAGCTAGACAACGCCCTACTTACTGATCCAACGTGACTCTACTACAAATTTAACCCAATCTCATTAAAACATAGATCCTTATATTCGTTTCGTTTTTATAGTTCAAAATTTTGTTTTACTTATCTTTGCTACACTAGGATCTGGACAGGTTGTTATATTAGAGAACTAACACAGGTATATGGAAAAACAATTACTGGTTTATTATACACACGCACGACGTTTCGATAATTATCGTTTCGTTATCAAGCACAATGATGGCTCTTTAAGAATGACAGCATATAATATTTGTATTTATCAACATTCAGATGTGAGAACGTTTATCATGTGTTTATTTAACATACTGCTACTGTTGTGTTTAGTAGTCCGTGGTCTTGAAGGATGCAGTGCTATCTCGTTAAAGCGGTAATTTCATATTTTTAAGTTATATTTTTAATACATTAGATGGTATCTATAAACAGTCTTACCTCTTATTAAAGTATAATCCTATTAATCCTATAATGCACTATTGCCAGTTGAGATATTGGCACAAACATCATTTTCAACTTCAAATTCAAACGTTTGAAGATAGCTATTTCATTGGGGGAATAGAAAAACCAGGGAGGTAGCTGTGTTATTATTTCCGGTGTTAATAATTCATAAAAATTGGAAATAATGCTTATGATCGTATAATAGTGAGTTGACAACCTATTGAGCAAAAGACATAGAAATAATTATGTTTTGACTTTCTTATAAAATATGAAATTTTCGCTTTAATTTTCAAATGGCAAATAGAAAAATGTACGCTTGGGTTACTGTATGAAGTTGAAAAGAGAATTTATTCAACAAATATATCCCCTTTGTCATGCGGTAATATAATTAGATTTACAAATGAATGTTTTATCATTGTGTAATGTCTGAATTCATTCACATATTCATTCAAATATGAATTGTAAATAACCTATAGTTATTTTTGTCACGGTGTCAACTAAATACCAAAATAGATGATCTATGCTTGTTTGTAATACGCATGTGTATTGGAAATATGCATGCTAGACGGTATATTTATTGTTAGTGTGCTCATTACATCGTGTGTATTTATATATATAATAGTAATATGTATGCCCCAACGGTTTTTATTGTGTTGGCCGTTTTTGTTTCAATGTATAGAGGTAAGTTGTTTATTATAAACTGCTCGTTATTTCATATAACTTAATTTGAGGGCTGATCTGACTAAGCCGTGTTCCTACAGTTCCCCTGGCAATAGCAGTAGCTCACCAAAACCCGATGCGCAGATGCTGTAGTCTGATGTGGCGATCTTGAGCAGTGGTTGTTACAGGTGGCGCTCCAGCCTCCAGGTCTGAGTCGATCGGCAACTCTTCCAATGCCGCGGACATTAAAGAGTCTGGTGACGACTACCTGTGAAGCCCCCTGCATGACCCAGCATGTCAATAGCACTGTTCCTGTTTTCTTGTGTAAGGCGTGACATTTTCCCGAAGTGATGAATGTTGAAGTTTTGATCTGTATTTAAAAGACCAGAGTGTAGGGAATGCACATGCAAAACGTGTGACACATGACTGCTTAAAATCGTGAAAAAAAAGACAAGGGTTGTGTTTGCATTACCGAAAACAAACATTGGGTTCAAACCCAGACCTCCACAAAAAGAGACCTATTACAAGTTTCACCTATGTGCCATAAGATAGGAATGCCTTAGAAAAGGTTTAACAGAAATATTTCACGAATTAGGCATTGCGTTTTTAATGGCTTTGGTTGAGTATGTTGAGTATGTGGTGATCTATGCCAACTTTCCTTCAGGTATTTCAATATGGAAGGCATGACTATCTCCTAAACAAGGACACGTCTAAGTGTTTCTTCTTGTAGTTCGTCTTACACGAGAATGTGAATAATATTATATATATCAAGTTTATGACAGTCATGAAAATTCCATAAAGCAATTAATACGATGATCTGCTCCTAAATACAGGTCTTAATAACCGTGGCCTTATCACTACAAAATTATACACAACTAATAAAACTATTGGTAGAATTTTTGCCCTTTAAATAAATAATAGCATTTAACTAATTATTGGATTCACATGTTCAATAAAAGTAAGATCTAGTGCATTCAAATGATGATTGATAGATTTACACATATAAAGAGTTACAAAACTAAACTTGACTAGCTCTATGTGAAAAAAAAATATCACCGAAAAACACGTGTGCAACTTCTTTATCCATTATCCATATAAGGGTGTGTTCGACATCATTAGGCTAATTAACCAATTGTTATAATTAATAACGTCATATTTGACCAATTAGATAGTTAAAGGTCCAAACACGGATCTACAAGGCTATCATATATCTCTGAGCATTTGTCAGTGAGCCGCCGAATTCCAGAGGGAGAAGAGGTAACAACCTCTGTCAGCAGACTCTCACAGCGAACACCCACTGTTGCATTGTTATTCCCGATACGACAATCATCTTACCTAGAGAGAACATAAACGCCTTAACTACTGCGATAATAGCAAAAAGAAAAAAACAACGTGAAAATGAAGTCAAAGAAGACAAGTGAAAATACTAGACACAGGGCCACTAAGATGTGCAGTAAGAAAAGAGAGCATAGGTCATACGTAAGATGTGGCGATCGGTTTTTAACATGGGTCCACTTCCCATGTCTGACATGATACTACATATGTGATTCTTCCGTTCGACTATCCAACGAGCGAGCATGAAAGTTTTGTCACAAAAACATTACGGTTTTTGCAAAGGCGTTTTATAGCTCAGGCGCTGGAGGCGCCAGCATCCTCGCGAAAAAAATCCAAGAAGTTAATCAAATAAAACGGGAGAAAAGTGCTAAAACCGATGAGAAAAATGAAAATGTACACTAGTTAGAGAGGGCCCTAAAGGCAGACAAAAGGGCCCCTCGTCTGACAAAAGGGCCCTTCTGGTCAAGGAAAAGGGCCCCCGAGTCCGAGTCAATCGCTTTCTTTACACTGTTAATATATCGAATCCTCTACTGAATGAGAATGCAGTCATTACACTGGTATGAAAAACATCAATCCGCCCCCCCCCACGGACCCCCGCGAAAGAGGGCCCTCAAAATAGTATAGCCTCCGCCATGATATACTACCAAAATATACTACTAAGACAGCCATGTTCATATAACGAAACATATAGTAGTAATGGCTATGATTAGTGGTCATTTGAAAATAATCATTGCTCATTGGTGAGAAAGTGCTGTTTTGGTTGGATTGTACTGACATAAACGTTTGCCATGTCAGCCCATACATTTATTAAATTCCCTGCTACTAACTACTGAATACAAAATAAAAATAATTGTCCGATTCAGCAAAATTATACACCAGTTACGCCTCTTCCCAGGGATGATCGTGATCGTCCGATTTCGTCACAAAAATCTATATGGTTTGTAACCAAAGTAACATATATAGTACTAATCTTGATAATCGATGGTCATTTAAACTTTTTAAGATGGTTGTAGGTCATCAGTAAAAAAGAGAGAGAGAGAGAGAAAATGGGGTTTAACGTCCACTCAACACAAACTAGGTCATTTCGGGACTAACATATGGTTTAATTTTATTTCAATAATTCGCTTGCGCATAGCGATCTTTAGCAGTGGGAGGAAACCGGAGTGCCCGGAGGAAACCCACGAGGTTGAGAAGGCGCCCCTATCTTCATGCCACATACGCTCAGGGCTCGAAACCACAGCCGCAAGCCAGAGGTGACCAGCAAGCTGGAGGTCGAAGCGCGGCACTCTAGTCAACTAGGCCATCCCAACCCCCAAGGTCATCACTAGAAGAGGAATCTCGTGAAAAATACTCATTTTCATACATTTTAGTGTCGGTCACCCTTTTTCTTCTCACACATACTTGGACAAATGACCTTTATAACCACACCAATCTTTTCTAAATCAGACCAACAAAGAAGCAGCTACACACGTTTTAGGGCATACTCCTCACAGTGTTCCGTTTGATTAGAGGTAATCCCACTATATGCTGTAATGAGTGGATATTGTTGTTTTAAGTATTGATTGGTCAATAGTCCCACTAACAACCAATAACTAGCAGCTTTACAAAAGCTTTACATTTAAAACGAGTGCCAATATTGGACCAAATATGTTTACATAACGTTATACGTAATGGCTCACGATTTTATTATTCCCAATTAACCTGTGCATAGCAGAAAACCGCAGTAAAACTAATTGCGTGACAAACGAGACTATCAAGTTGAATGAAATGTAAACAATGCTGTTTGGAAACAAACATACTTTCACCGTTTTTAATACCTTAAATCTCGTCCAAAGTTTTAAGGAAGACTCAGATTAAACGTAGGACTGTCATGTTGATTGAATGGGAAGAATAGAAACACTCTCTCTAAAGTTCAAGAATCAGAAGTCAATCCGGCAATGGGAAGAGAGGGATTTCTGAACTTATTCATTTCCAAACGACTGCAGGACTTTTCGTCGACCACTTGGCCTAACATACATGACCAATTATCAATATTTTAGAGTCACAACATTTTGAGGAGGGAAGTTCGGAAATTAGCGAAAACATTGGTCGAAAAATGGCAAATATTGACCAAAACAGCAATTTCATGTTGTGCCGGAAGTTGTCATTTCGAAGAAAAATTCACTGCATCATTGAACTTATGACGCCTAGTGGTCCCAATAGACCAAGTATAATTGGAAATTGCAGACCCCCAGGTTTATCGTTTTTTGTTTTCAACTTCCCTTGGTCCTCAAGTGGATTCGCTCTTAACCACATCGTATCTGCATAGTTATTGGCGATATGAGTTAGATTACGATGTTAGATTAGATATATATATCAGTATCTATATCGGTCTGTGGTATGTGAAGGGACATCAGTTACTTTAATATATATTTCTATATTTAACAATGTTCAGCCCACCGAAGTTGTCTTCCCAATTTGTTTGACTGCATCTTGTGTTTACATTTATAGGTCATGTTATTGTAACATGTTCTATTCTACGTGTAACTATGTTTATATTTATAGGTGAGGTTACCGTAGAAATAGATACGTCTGATGTTTGTGAAGGAGCATCGGTTACTTTAACATGTAGGGTTGATATACCAAATGTTAATTCACCAAATTATATACAATGGAGCCGAAATAATGTGAGGATTTCATCTGGTTATAGTATTACCGTTGTTTTGAATGCTGGTAGAAGTTCTGTACACATCAACGGTGCATCAGCTCTGAGAGATGGAGGAAACTGGCAATGTGCAGCGGGAGGCGGTAGTGGCACTGGCAGTGCAGCACAGGGCTATCTGGAAACTGGAAGTGCATATCTTTCGATTTTAGGTGAGAGAAAATTCAAATCTATTGCCTTATTTATGAGCGGCATATCTACATCAATATATTTTGTTTTAATCATTAAGATGTGAATTAATGTATTGGACCATTACATTTTATTATATTTCAGCCCCAGCATCATCCACAATCAAAGATAAAGATACATTAACATTTACAGATGGTGTGGTTACAAATGTCACGTGTTCTACAGGAACAACAGACCCAACACTCGTATTCAAGTGGTATATAAATTCTACAGATAATGTATTATCACAACAGACTTCTGATGTTATAAATGGTTCACCAGCTAGTATCTTACAGTTAACTAGTACCAAACAACTGAACAATAAAACTCTCTACTGTTCAGCTACCAATCAGTGTGGTACTGGTAACACAGATAATATCACACTCGATATAACATGTAAGTTATAATAATATATAATTTGTAAGTTATGATAATATATAAGATGTAAGTTATAATAATATATAAGATGTAAGTTATAATAATATATAATATATAAGATGTAAGTTATAATAATAGATAAGATGCTGGTTATAATAATCTATGTATGTATATATATATAAGATGCAAGTTATAATAATAATATATAAGATGTAAGTTATAATAATATATAAGATGTAAGTTATAATAATATATAAGATGTACATTATAATAATATATAAGATGTAAGTTATAATAATATATAAGATGTAGTTTTTAATAATATATAATAAGATGCCTGAATGATTATGACGTCACAACAACAGATTATATTTATATTATTGTATAAATACAGTATAAAAAATATATTAAAACAGAAAAATACTGACGTAGACGATGCAGGCTTATGTATTTTTGCATTTTAGTTTTTATAATCCAAGCTTTGTTCATAATAATTTATTAGACAGAACCGAATCAGGAAATTATTCAATCAGATTAACTTTGAGATGTTTAGCTTGAGACACAACATTAAGATAATCTCCTACGAGTGTTTTTTGATAAAGTAAAAGTAGTATTAAATCTTAAAGTCACGTAAATCTTAACCTATACAGTTTCAATGACTTGAATATGCTCTAACGTTGTACATGAATAACACAAATATTTAACTTTTCCTATATAAACTATTAATGTTCTCTTATTTACATTCAATAATTTATTTAGTTCCTCCATTACCCATTTCTTGTATATCAAAACTATTACAGATCTACCAAGAGATAGAAGCACAAGCCAGCCTTTATAACACAATAAAAGATAATTAACCTTTTATATATTACAGATCGACCAACAGTACATATAGAACCATCAACCAGTCCTTATAAAATAATAGAAGGTAATCAACTGACGTTAACCTGTACTGTTGATGATTCTAATCCACAACCTACAAGTTTTACCTGGAGTAAAGATGGTGGCAGATTTACAGGTCAAAGGTCATCTGTACTGAATCTGACGTCAGTACAGAGATCACAAGCTGGACAGTATACATGTACAGCAAATAATGGAGTTGGAACAGGAACATCTACATCTGTACAAGTTGATGTTTTATATCCACCTACTGTATCCACACCATCTATATATAAAATACTGGAATCTAGTGATTTATCTATAACTTGTTCAGGTAACCGTGGTAACCCTACTGCTAGTTATAGATGGACTGGACCTGGTGGATATAATTCTACAAGTGCTATATTAACTATACCTGATATAAAGAGGAGTCAGACAGGTGTTTATATATGTACAGGTACTAATACCATGATACCTACATCTACTAATATACAACAAACAGGTAGAGCTACAAGTCAAACAACGGTAGATGTTTTATGTAAGTCTGGTTTTCTTTTTGTATCCAATTTATGATTTATGTTACTTTGCTTGCGATGTAAAAATAGATTGAATTAATTATTTACTAGCATTAATAGCTAACTATATATAACACACACCAATCCAACGATAGAAAAGTCTTTTAACAGAGACAGATTCAATGGAGGACTCGCCCCCCCCCCCCAGTGCCCTCTTTTAACTGCTGAAAGTGTCTTTTCTCAGACCATATCAAATGCAAGAAAATGACAATTTTCTTGGGGGAGACCCCCAACCACCTCATGGGGGAGTGTCCCATCTCCGCGGTCAGTGCCCTCATTTTGCTCCCCCCCCCTTTCCAAAATTCCTAGATCCGCCTCTGTTTAAAGTCGTTTTGTAACATGGTACATATGTGTATGTTCAACTCAAGCGATTATACGCCTTATCCTGACATATTTGAGGATTTACCTTCATGTTCAAAAATATATTTCAGATGGACCTACAGTATCTGTATCAAATGAATCTGTTGTTGTTGAAGAATCAAAGCGTCTAACTGTAACGTGTACAGTTGATTCTAACCCTGCATCGTCTAATATTACATGGTATGGTCCAGAGGGTCGTGTAATATCTAATAATAAAGATTTAGTTATACATAATATCAACAGAAATCAAGTTGGTATATATAACTGTACAGCTATTACAGTATTACAATCTACTCATGGTAATCAACAAACTACAACAGACAGTAAAACTGTTCCGGTCGATGTACGATGTAAGTATATAATTATCTGAATCTGTTGTTATATCTGTAACAGTTAACAGATATGACAAAGTTCTAACAGTTAACTTTTTAACTATGCTGTCCCTATCTGTAACAATTGAGAAGTTCTAACATATAATAATTTAGGAGACTTTCTTACGGTTAACTATTAATTTTATTATGATGTCACTAGATTTATAACACATTAACCGCCATGAAATATCTTTTGGGTCTTAGGATTATATCTTAAAGCCACGTAAATCTTAACCTATACAGACCCAATGAGTTGAATATGCTCTAACTTTGTACATGAATAAAACAAATATTTAACTTTTCCTATATAAACTATTCATATTCTCTTATTTACATTCAATAATTTATTTATTTCCCTCATAACCCATTTCATGATTTTCTTGTATATCAATAAAAGATAATTAACCTGTTATCTATTACAGATCGACCAACAGTACATGTAGAACCATCAACCAGTCCTTATAAAATAATAGAAGGCAGTCAACTGACTTTAATCTGTACTGTTGATGATTCTAATCCACAACCTACAAGTTTTACCTGGAGTAAAGATGGTGGCAGTATTACAGGTCAAAGGTCATCTGTATTTATTCTGACGTCAGTACAGAGATCACAAGCTGGACAGTATACATGTACAGCTAATAATGGAGTCGGAACAGCAACATCTACATCTGTACAAGTTGATGTTTTATATTCACCTACTGTATCCACACCATCTATATATAAAATACTAGAATCTAGTGATTTATCTATAACTTGTTCAGGTAGCCCTGGTAACCCTACTGTTACAAGTTATAGATGGACTGGACCTGGTGGATATAGTTCTACAGGTGCTATATTAAATATACCTGATATAAAGAGGATTCAGACAGGTGTTTCTGGATGTACAGGTACTAATACCATGATACCTACATCTACTAATATACAACAAACAGGTACAGATACAAGTCAAACAACGATTGATGTTTTATGTGAGTAGAATTTAAACTGTCTCCCTTATATGTTTGATTTGGTATTCAGTTGATGAATTATGTAACTTTGATTGCGATGCAAAAATAGACTTAGTCGGATAAAATGATAATCTACACGTATTTAAAGAATACATAAAGTCCATGTTTAAAAACTATAACTAGTGATTGGCAACATATGCATGTTAATTGTTGATTTACTAACATAAGATTCTCGACATTTTTCTGAACATTGAACAGAAAAACATTAGTTCCTAAAACCAGTGAGTAAGCGACTTGGTATATGAATTGCTGCACTGAAAAAAACCCGTGGCTAAACAACACAAACTTTGTTTGTTAAATTATTATCTATTCAATAAATGATATAAAAAATTATATTAATGCCAAAGCAATAATAAACAGACATCTCAAAGGTTAATAAACAAACTTTATTCCAATACTGATAAAATTGTGTTATGAAAAATACACCCCTTCCACCGCACCCCCAATCATATACAAATAGTTATTTAAATTGAAATAAAAACAAAACCAAAACAAATCAAGCACTGAGCCATTTGGTGTATCAATAAATAAAGTTAATTTAAATACTAATAAAATTGTGTTCCCTATACCACTCTCCAATCGCAAAATAAAAAAAAAATGCTATTTATGTTTATTTTACAATTAAATTTAAAAAAGAACTGAGAACATAATTGATATATAAACAACATCCCAGCCACGTCATATAAAAGAGACATTAACATTCGAAATGGTCACTAATTGTTTAAACTTACAGGTTGGTTTCGTCACATAATAATACATTTTATTAAATAAAATTATCGACCGTTACTATTAATTATTGGTCATACCTCTTTAATATTTCACGTTTTTAGACCAATTTTTTAGTGTTTAGGATTACATTGTAGGTCATTTCTCCTTTTCAAAATGGCGCCCAAAACAGAAAAAAAACATTGTAATTCAGGACTGACTAGTGTCGAAAGTATATCCTTTGAATGATTTTTGGAATATTTAATCACACAGAAACACAATTATGCACATGCGGTAATGATATAATATTGAAATAGTTTACCTCAAATACCTCGAACAACAAGCTTGTGTAGAATATTTTTAACACAAGTTCTTGTGTTGAGATCCGACAAAAGAATTTTTCTGTGTATGCGTTATTCAAACTGTGTCATGAAAGCACCATGTAGTTCATTGCTAACAAGCACATATTAATATAATATTTTTTTTATGATAATGCATTTATGAATTAAATATTTCCTAGTATTGATATCTAGATGGATGTGAACACAACATTAGAACTATCGGAGAATCGATGTCGTTTAGTAGCATGGTGTATGTTCAACCCAAACGACTATAGACCATATCCTGTTACATTTGACGATTTTCCTTCATGTTCAAAAATATATTTCAGATGGACCTACAGTATCTGTCTCAAATGAATCTGTTGTTGTGGAAGAATCAACGCTTTTAAATGTAACTTGTACACTTGAATCTAACCCTGTATCAACTATAAGATGGTATGATCCAAGTGGTCGTATAGTATCTAATAGTAAAGATTTAGTTATCAATAATATCAACAGAAATCAAGTTGGTATATATAACTGCACAGCTATTACAGTATTACAAACTACTAATGATAATCAACAAATTCAAACAGATAGTAAAACAGTTCAGGTTGATGTGCGATGTAAGTATATAATTATCTGAATCTTTTGTCATATCTGTAACAGTTAACAGATATGACAAAGTTCTAACAGTTAACTTTTTAACTATGCTGTCCCTATCTGTAACAATTGAGAAGTTCTAACATATAATAATTTAGGAGACTTTCTTACGGTTAACTATTAATTTTATTATGATGTCACTAGATTTATAACACATTAACCGCCATGAAATATCTTTTGGGTCTTAGGATTATATCTTAAAGGCACGTAAATCTTAACCTATACAGACCCAATGAGTTGAATATGCTCTAACTTTGTACATGAATAAAACAAATATTTAACTTTTCCTATATAAACTATTCATATTCTCTTATTTACATTCAATAATTTATTTATTTCCCTCATAACCCATTTCATGATTTTCTTGTATATCAATAAAAGATAATTAACCTGTTATCTATTACAGATCGACCAACAGTACATGTAGAACCATCAACCAGTCCTTATAAAATAATAGAAGGCAGTCAACTGACTTTAATCTGTACTGTTGATGATTCTAATCCACAACCTACAAGTTTTACCTGGAGTAAAGATGGTGGCAGTATTACAGGTCAAAGGTCATCTGTATTTATTCTGACGTCAGTACAGAGATCACAAGCTGGACAGTATACATGTACAGCTAATAATGGAGTCGGAACAGCAACATCTACATCTGTACAAGTTGATGTTTTATATTCACCTACTGTATCCACACCATCTATATATAAAATACTAGAATCTAGTGATTTATCTATAACTTGTTCAGGTAGCCCTGGTAACCCTACTGTTACAAGTTATAGATGGACTGGACCTGGTGGATATAGTTCTACAGGTGCTATATTAAATATACCTGATATAAAGAGGATTCAGACAGGTGTTTCTGGATGTACAGGTACTAATACCATGATACCTACATCTACTAATATACAACAAACAGGTACAGATACAAGTCAAACAACGATTGATGTTTTATGTGAGTAGAATTTAAACTGTCTCCCTTATATGTTTGATTTGGTATTCAGTTGATGAATTATGTAACTTTGATTGCGATGCAAAAATAGACTTAGTCGGATAAAATGATAATCTACACGTATTTAAAGAATACATAAAGTCCATGTTTAAAAACTATAACTAGTGATTGGCAACATATGCATGTTAATTGTTGATTTACTAACATAAGATTCTCGACATTTTTCTGAACATTGAACAGAAAAACACTAGTTCCTAAAACCAGTGAGTAAGCGACTTGGTATATGAATTGCTGCACTGAAAAAAACCCGTGGCTAAACAACACAAACTTTGTTTGTTAAATTATTATCTATTCAATAAATGATATAAAAAATTATATTAATGCCAAAGCAATAATAAACAGACATCTCAAAGGTTAATAAACAAACTTTATTCCAATACTGATAAAATTGTGTTATGAAAAATAAACCCCTTCCACCGCACCCCCAATCATATACAAATAGTTATTTAAATTGAAATAAAAACAAAACCAAAACAAATCAAGCACTGAGCCATTTGGTGTATCAATAAATAAAGTTAATTTAAATACTAATAAAATTGTGTTCCCTATACCACTCTCCAATCGCAAAATAAAAAAAAAATGCTATTTATGTTTATTTTACAATTAAATTTAAAAAAGAACTGAGAACATAATTGATATATAAACAACATCCCAGCCACGTCATATAAAAGAGACATTAACATTCGAAATGGTCACTAATTGTTTAAACTTACAGGTTGGTTTCGTCACATAATAATACATTTTATTAAATAAAATTATCGACCGTTACTATTAATTATTGGTCATACCTCTTTAATATTTCACGTTTTTAGACCAATTTTTTAGTGTTTAGGATTACATTGTAGGTCATTTCTCCTTTTCAAAATGGCGCCCAAAACAGAAAAAAAACATTGTAATTCAGGACTGACTAGTGTCGAAAGTATATCCTTTGAATGATTTTTGGAATATTTAATCACACAGAAACACAATTATGCACATGCGGTAATGATATAATATTGAAATAGTTTACCTCAAATACCTCGAACAACAAGCTTGTGTAGAATATTTTTAACACAAGTTCTTGTGTTGAGATCCGACAAAAGAATTTTTCTGTGTATGCGTTATTCAAACTGTGTCATGAAAGCACCATGTAGTTCATTGCTAACAAGCACATATTAATATAATATTTTTTTTATGATAATGCATTTATGAATTAAATATTTCCTAGTATTGATATCTAGATGGATGTGAACACAACATTAGAACTATCGGAGAATCGATGTCGTTTAGTAGCATGGTGTATGTTCAACCCAAACGACTATAGACCATATCCTGTTACATTTGACGATTTTCCTTCATGTTCAAAAATATATTTCAGATGGACCTACAGTATCTGTCTCAAATGAATCTGTTGTTGTGGAAGAATCAACGCTTTTAAATGTAACTTGTACACTTGAATCTAACCCTGTATCAACTATAAGATGGTATGATCCAAGTGGTCGTATAGTATCTAATAGTAAAGATTTAGTTATCAATAATATCAACAGAAATCAAGTTGGTATATATAACTGCACAGCTATTACAGTATTACAAACTACTAATGATAATCAACAAATTCAAACAGATAGTAAAACAGTTCAGGTTGATGTGCGATGTAAGTATATAATTATCTGAATCTTTTGTCATATCTGTAACAGTTAACAGATATGACAAAGTTCTAACAGTTAACTTTTTAACTATGCTGTCCCTATCTGTAACAATTGAGAAGTTCTAACATATAATAATTTAGGAGACTTTCTTACGGTTAACTATTAATTTTATTATGATGTCACTAGATTTATAACACATTAACCGCCATGAAATATCTTTTGGGTCTTAGGATTATATCTTAAAGGCACGTAAATCTTAACCTATACAGACCCAATGAGTTGAATATGCTCTAACTTTGTACATGAATAAAACAAATATTTAACTTTTCCTATATAAACTATTCATATTCTCTTATTTACATTCAATAATTTATTTATTTCCCTCATAACCCATTTCATGATTTTCTTGTATATCAATAAAAGATAATTAACCTGTTATCTATTACAGATCGACCAACAGTACATGTAGAACCATCAACCAGTCCTTATAAAATAATAGAAGGCAGTCAACTGACTTTTACCTGTACTGTTGATGATTCTAATCCACAACCTACAAGTTTTACCTGGAGTAAAGATGGTGGCAGTATTACAGGTCAAAGGTCATCTGTATTTAGTCTGACGTCAGTACAGAGATCACAAGCTGGACAGTATACATGTACAGCTAACAATGGAGTTGGAACAGGAACATCTACATCTGTATAAGTTGATGTTTTATATTCACCTACTGTATCCACACCATCTATATATAAAATACTAGAATCTAGTGATTTATCTATAACTTGTTCAGGTAACCCTGGTAACCCTACTGTTACAAGTTATAGATGGACTGGACCTGGTGGATATAGTTCTACAGGTGTTATATTAACTATGCCTGATATAAAGAGGAGTCAGGCAGGTGTTTATAGATGTACAGGTACTAATACCATGATACCTACATCTACTAATATACAACAAACAGGTAGAGATACAAGTCAAACAACGATTGATGTTTTATGTAAGTCTGGCTTTCTTTTTGTATCCAATTTATGATTTATGTTACTTTGATTGCGATTCAAAAATAGATTGAATAAAGTATTTACTAGCACTAATAGCTAACTATATATAACACACACCATTATAACGATAGAGAAGTCTTTTAACAGAGACGGATTCAATGGGGGGCGCGAGGGGTGCCCCCCCCCTTATTTTCGACAGAGCCCTTTTTTACTGCTGAAAGTGCCTTTTCTCAGACCCAAATATGTCCGTTCCGAACGTTTACTTAGACGAAAATATCAGCCAAATAGCTCTTGGAATGGCAATGCAATGAAATGACTTAGAATTTTCTTGGGGGAGCCCCACCCCAACCCCCTCTCAGCGACGATTTGAAGATTTACCCTCATGCTCAAATCTACATTTCAGACGGACCTACAGTATCTTTATCAGGTGAACCCGTTGTTGTAGAAGAATCCAAACGTCTAACTTTAACTTGTACAGTTGATTCTAATCCTGTATCAACTATAAGATGGTATGGTCCAGATGGTCGTGTAGTATCTAATAATAAAGATTTAGTTATAAATAGTATCAACAGAAATCAAGTTGGTATATATAACTGTACAGCTATTACAGTATTACAAACTACTAATGGTAATCAACAGACTAAGACAAACAGTAAAACTGTACATGTTGATGTTCAATGTAAGTAGCTAATTAACTGGATCTTTTATTAAACAGACATTATGCAATTGCACGCCTTTTTTAGGCCTGAAATGTTATCTAAATTATTAATTCGACATTAATTAATTTATCCAGACCATAATCAACTCTCGTTGTCTTCACTAGTCCGCCATATTTACTGGATTACAATCCTATCTGCTGCTTAACTTCCATTAATAATTAAGTCAAAAAATGTATAATCAAGACTACTTTTTGCAGTGTCGACTTTAGTAATGATGATTGAGACTAGTCTCAAAATTCAATCTCTAAAATCTCGGTTCAAAGTGGATCAATTTGACTGATATTTTCAGCATATTCCCTTCACATTATGTAGTTTTTAACTATTATAGTGAGAGCTACCAGCTCTTTAGGTTTGTCTACCTGTAACAATTTAAGAAGTTCTATTAGGTAATAATTTTATTATGATGTCCCTTTGAGAAATTCAAACAGTTAACTATCCTAATATGGTGTCCATAACCGGAAAAAACTTGAAACGATCTAACTATTTGTGCTAGACAGTCGTGTGCAAACATCAAGATGACAGGTCTACAGATAAAGGATTTTCTGAATTATAAGCTTATTTTCTATAAATAAGGATTAAATAACGTTTTATGTAACAATAGTTCAGAATTAACTTGATAAATTCAGATCCCTGTTGTAAATTATTTTATTCAGATCTGGACCCAGTCATCATAGAATCTGATAAAACTGATGTAGACGAAGGTCAGCCGTTTAACTTGTCGTGTTCCACCAATAGTAACCCTATAGCCATCATGATCTGGTCTACACCAGATAGTAATTCTATACAACTAACCAGCAATTCTATCAACTATTATAAAGCTACAGCTGATTGTCTAGATACAGGAATATATACATGTACAGCTGTTAACACCCAGATACAGACATCTGTTGATAAAACACAGGATGTAAATATACGATGTAAGTTTATAGATTTAATGAGTCTTATAATTAATATAATTAATAATAAATGACAAGTAAAATTCTTTATATACACGTAACTGCGTTATGAATCATCCAAGCGATTTGGGGTCAAAGTGAAATAATCAAACGACAGTGTTCAATGTTTGAAACAATAAAATATAGTACTCAAAATATATTTCAGTAATCCTAGCATTAGACTGCAATTTGAACCATTTTATATTCCGTACTTATATTTTGTATTACCAGGTTATCCTCGTCAAACTGTGGGGGCCGAAACAAAATAAAAATGAAAAATGAATTCGCATCTATTCCAAGATTATTAAAATAGTAGTTTTATCTTTATCTTTGATGTCGTGTAATTGCAGATTAGTTTTCACGAGAAGGTGTCACAATTATAACAGCTAGTATTCTAAATGTTCACCGGTAATCCTTGCATAATACTATATGCATTTCCGTGATTTGAACAACATGATGCTGTTTACTTACATTTTTTTAATAGGTTCTCCTCGTCAATACCCGTATGTTAAACCAGTTATGAAAGTCATTGGTAATGTATTTGAAACAGTTCAACTGTCGGTCAGTATACTGGCCTATCCTCCACCAACATTTACATGGTATAGACTGGACAAACCTATTGATATAAGCGATGGACTGTTTCAACAAGTACATATAACCAATTCTACTAATATATTTATATCAACTTTAACTGTTAAAATCCAATCGTCTGACTTGTATGGAGATTATAAAGTCAACGTTTCCAATGATATCAACCATACTATATTGACCACGACACTTACAACACAGTGTAAGTATAAATAGCATATACAATAACACACCCAGTTAATAAATACCTCTAAAAGGTTATATATAACATATTTCTTAAATATATCAATAATAAAACTAACACGGCAACACCAATTGGGTTATGTAACGTACTATTTTGTTGAATTTATTTCGAAGATTCTTGTGCAGGATAGATTGTTTATTTGGTCAGTAAATTTGTGATAATAATAATAACAATAAATAAAATTTGTTGATTTTATTGTCTAGCTGTACCAGATGTACCCAGTGAATTTATATTGGACAGTTTATCCCACAATTCGATCTGTATTAACCTAAAACCAGGTTTTGATGGTGGAGATACCCAGAAGTTTATTTTTGAACATTCAATCGACAACACAACTTGGATTACCTCACCAAGTGTAGAACTAACTAAGGAAGGCGATGTTTTAAACGGCTGTATAGAATACCTCAACCCAGACACCGAGTACTTTTTGAGAGTAATTGCTAGTAACAAGTTTGGTTCATCAAAACCCGTCCATCTGATGACTCGTCAGCCTCTACGAACATCCGTTACTCCACGTGAATCTGGTTAGAATGCTAAATTACAATGTGTTATTTATAGAGTTCACATTAATTCATCCATTTTGTCTGATGGAGCCAGTGCGGGGGAAGACCGACGATCATTGGCCCAATATTAGCCGAGAAAGGTACCCCGAATATTACACTTGCTCACTAATTGGGTCCGTGGAGCGAGTCTGGTGTTGGTGGAACACATTTGCCTTTGTGAAAGGACCTGGTAGGGACAGCATCTACTCCTCCTATCTCCCTACAGCAACGGGGTTAACGTACATGAATGTTAAAATGGT
Source organism: Patella ulyssiponensis (assembly GCA_963678685.1). Classification (NCBI taxonomy): domain Eukaryota; kingdom Metazoa; phylum Mollusca; class Gastropoda; family Patellidae; genus Patella; species Patella ulyssiponensis. Next base: position 4,004,580 of record OY783226.1, read on the forward strand.
TTATAAATAATGCATAAATTTATATTTTAGATCAACACGAAGTCATCACAATCACAGCATTGATCTTTGGTCTATGTTTAGCTGTTGTAATAATTATCGGTCTTATCATCCTGGTGATTTATCAACGTATAAAATTTGAAAGATCCGGAGGTAATTTAATTTTATTATTCGATAAAATTAAACGGAAAATTAAAATCTGCTGTTTTCATGTGTAAAGTGTAACAAGAGACCATTTTGGATAGATATAAATCATTCTTAGATAGTTTTGTTGTATGCATGTTTTTTCTATTCCCTAATGGTGTTATTGTCCTCCTAAAGTTGCGTGGTTTTATTTCAATTGTAGGTAATAATGATACCAGAGGGTAAGTGAAACTATACGATGATATTTACACAAGTTACTGAGAAATACAAAGTAGAGTAATTGATGATCAACTTTGTTCTTCTTAACAGGAAGATCTTAAGTCTCAATGTGCCATCGTGTCGGTACAGGTTCGCTAGCACTACAATAGGAGTCTCTAATAAGAATATCAGTCCATAAATTAAGTTCAGTAATTAGTTCATGGCTATTTTGTTATCGACAAAATTTAATAATAGACCTGTTTAGAATCCAAATGAATTCAAGCTCGAGTGTATTTAGCTTTAGTATTTTGATTTTATTTTCTTAGGTAACTGTTTACAACTCAATTATATTACTATAATTGTAAAATTAATGTCGGATTTTGAGGATAACACTTTGTTTATTTCAGGTCAAGTAGAAACGATAGAAACAGTAAGTACACTAATAATTATTTAATGTTTTAAACCACACGCTGGGTATGAAATGAAATGAAATGAAATTGGGTTTAACGTCCCACTGTTCTGCTCCTGTTGGTCTAATGAAGACAGGCATAGGCCACACAATGTGCTATGAGGGAATTTTTGTCCGGACAACGGCACTATGGCCTACTCTTAATATACGCTCGATATGTTATTGGTAGTTTCATGGATACTTTGTCAGACAAGGTAACATACAATCACCAATAGCTGAAATAAAACCCCGCATATCATTGAGCGGAAAGTATACTGTCTGTATTTCTATGAAAAGGTACAAAACCTATTCATATTATGTAAAGGTGGCAGATTCATGCACCGGACAGGGCGTGCATCCCTTTTCTAGAACACACGAGAACACGTTTATGAACGTACCTATTTGTAATTCGACTGATGGACTTTAACTCGGAGATAATCATCCACCAAATAATGTGAAACTACTTTGCTGTTAAATAGATCAATTTATTAGGCCTTCTACGTTGTGTATAAAACTTTAATGAACAATTGATTCCGGAATACGGTGTGGTTATAACTATGTGTATATATCTTTATACAGGAAACATCAACATCTTTGATAGTACATTGTGAGTTATTATAATATCTGCAGTTTGAGATTAACAAGCCTAGAACTCAGATCTTACGGGTGAAACATCATGTATTGTCTCGACCTCAGCCTCCAAGCCCAGGAGACCGTACTACGGCTAGGAAAGCCGACTGATGTCTGTCTACCTATGAACACTGAATTACGACTTTTTGTCATACTATTACTCATTATCTTTATATAATAAATTGTGACTTTATGTCATACTTTTTTTAACACAATAATTTTTTGCCATATTACTAATTATTTTTTAATAATAAATTGTTATTTTGTGTCATATTTTTGAATATGATAAATTGCTACTTTCTGTCATATTTTAAATAAAATAAATTACTGCATTGTGTCAAAAGAAATATATAATGAATTAATACTTTTTGTTTTGGTGAAATAATGTAGATATTGTAATAAATGTTAAGAGTATAATCCTAAGTTTGATTCAGCATTATTTTAGAAACAGAACTTAAACAATATGCATTCTGCCAATTAAAGAAGTAGAAAGTCTTTCCTTTTCTATTCTTAACACCTTAAGTTTTCCGGAAAAAAACTTAACGTTTCCGAATGCACTTCACAAATAATCATTTCGTTTGAAAAGTTTTATTGAGCATGCATGACTATTGAGTAAAGTCGAAATGGGTCGTGTTATTAATTCATTATTGTTATGGTAACCCTAATCCACTCGTTACGTGTGCGTATACATGTTTGACATTCTAAACAAGAAAGTGTTGACTTTCAAAGCTTCACAATAAGTATGGTTGGTTTTAGTGTAGTGTGGATATAGCGCCCATTCTCAGCAGATATCCATGGCGATAGTTCACTGTGTGCAGAATGGCGTTGGCAAAAAACAAGGCAATGACGGAAAGGATCTACATTTAAAAATACATAGATAATTCATTTATATATATATATTTATTCATACTATGGGTGTTTGGGGAAGACAGTCATGTGCTCATACAGCCATACAGCGGATAATCGCCATCATAAGTTACTAACTGTGAAATGGACATTTTCGCACTGCTTACAAGGATCTTCAATCCCCTACCCCGTACCCTCACTCCCCCAACAGAAATGGACCCCGGTAATTCTTAATCCAGAAATCAACTGCCTCCTTCGACTTCCAATTTAAACTTTCGTCAATAGCGAGAGTAATAAAAATTGTTCTTTTTCATACAGATGACCTTTAAATATATTTAGGTCAACATTGCTTCAAAATGAAATCCATTTGTTAAAGGTGTACTTTCACGGGATTTTCGCAAACAAATATATACGAAACATCCATGTTACACTGGCGTAACAATTAAAGTGTCGATGTGGTCTGAAAATACAACAGGATTTTGACTACAAAGCTATACCGCTACGCAATAGTTCTTTGTCTCTTTGTGTTCCTTAAACTGATCGTTTTGCGGATGTTTACTGTTTCATAGACCATGGTGCTGAGGAACTGTGTCTCGGCATATAAGCATCTACCAAAACATCATCGAATTCCAACTTATTCTTTGCATAACTAATTAACATTGTTCTGTGGCTATTATTAACAGGGTGCCCCCCCCCCCCCGCTGCATTAATAGCAGGCTTATTCGAGTCCCAAATGATGTAATGGAACAACATAAGGGTGGATTTTGAAGGCATGATACGAAAATATATAAACCCACGGCCAACAGGAAAACGACTACACCCAATTAAATATGGCGGTCTGAAATACAGCGGACAGTAATATAAATTGAAGGATACCATAATCTTCATTAGGGGTTGGGATGGCCTAGCCGTTTAGTGTGTCGCAATATTACCGTCGATGGAAGTGGACTTTAAACATCTCAAGCAACTACTTTGTTGCGATAATATTTGTTCATTTGCCGCGTTGCCCCTTTAAATAAGAAGCGGCGATATTCTAAACCGACCAATACGAACTATGCATGTCATAACACTGGATAATGGACGTGAATTACTAAGGAAAGCGTGACTTGAATTCGCTATACATTGTTAATAAGTAGTCGAGGTCATTATTTATTAATATACAACTGGTAGTAGTTTTTTTCTTTGATGTCCATAGCAGTTATATCTCATAACAACCTCTCATGACGTCATCAGAGGTTGATATATTCGGTTCATATCAACCGCTGATGACGTCCTGACAGGTTGATATTTCATATCAACCGCTGATGACGTCATCCAAGGTCGATATATTCGGCTCATTTCAACCGCTGATAATGTAGATGATCGAAATAATACAAAGAACACAGAAATAAAATTTTATTCTTTTGACAATAAAAAAAAGTTATGGTACAATTTGTAGCATCCAGTAACGAAATAGACGGTGTACTTATCGGCATATTTAAATCGGTTATCCATACTCCATGTCTAAGATATCTTTCAGAATTTTCTTTCCGCCCACATTATTTCTCCACACACTGCAAGATTTGAAAGTATTTATCGCTCAAAAGTTCCTTTGTAAAGTATTTTTGGATAGAGTCCACTTAAACCAGTCGGTCAAATCCTTCTCTGAACATACCTAAATTTCAATCACGGTTCATTGTCAGAAATATCGGAAAAGATTGCCTTTTGATCCAAATTTTCTTCAGGCTTTGGATAGATCCTCATCATATTTGCATCCACATCTATTCCATCGTCAATATGATGACTAAAAAGGATTGATTATTCGTCTGACTTCGTTTAATTATCCATTTTGTTCTTGCATGCTTTCAATTCAATTTCCCAAAATGGCGGCGTGTAAACAAACACACGCGCAATTTTACATCGGTAATTCTCGCTATTTGGCGGAAACTACCGAGCGATTATCCAATCACTGTTGCCTTTTTTTTAGAAGAGTCCATTAAATTTAAGGGTGAACGTTGTATATGTCAGATATAAACCTACTCTCCCTCGGATTGATATGATAGAGAACCCTTGGGATTCGCCCGCGTGTTCTCTATCATATCAACCTCGGGTAGGTTAATATCCTATACATAATATTAACAGTGGGGAATTCCCTCAAAATTGTAATTTTTGTTGTACATTTGGATTCATAAATGGGCTAGGCGATTTACCCAATACTACTCACTACTTGTTAATTACTACCAAATACCGCCATAAACTGCTTCATTATTATGATAAATTAACAGAATGCTCAATTATGTAAACAAAATGGAGTTAACTCGTAAAAAACTTGCAATGCATGCGGGGCAAATGTGATTATCGTTTTTCCAAGTTATCTCCGTTGAACGCCCAATGCACACATACAGAGAGAGAGTTTATTAACGATCTACTCGACACAAACTAGGTCATTTCGGGACTAACTTGTTTCAATTTTATTTCAGAAATTCTTTTGCGCGTAGGTTCTTTAGCACTGGGAGGAAACCGGGGGATCCGGGGAAAACCCACACGGTTGGACAGGTGAGCCTACGTTCTTTTCACGTATACAACCAGGGAATCGAAACCACGCTAGTTGGTCCAATGACAGATATGATACAATGCGCAAGCGCTAAGCACCCCCCGCCACACACACACACACACTCCAATACATATCAAGAGTTTGCGAATGTGAACTTTTTGTAACCGGCTGTACTATATACCGAAACATTCCGACAAAAACCCAAAACGTACAAAAAAATACCGAAAAAATATTTTTTGATACTTAATCCGAAAAACCCTTAATGCCAAAACATCATTAAATACCGGAAGAACGTGGGACACACATAAAAATTGATAGGTGGATTGGACTAGAGCAAACATAAAAATTGTGGGCACCTCGAGGTCGCGCATGAAAATTGTGAACACCCTAGGTGGGCAATAGGTCACCCTAGGCCCTGCATAAATAAACTGGAACACGTCAGCTTGGTTATGGATTCCAATATGTCCGGTATAACTCTTCTTGGTCCCTGTAAGTGGGTAACTAGCTACAATACAATGACGAACAACGCAAAATAAAGCAAACATGTGCATAATGAAGCTGGCGTTGTTATGACTTTTTGTCTTTCCTTTGTTAGACTTCTATTCTAAATTATAAATGCACAAACGATAAGTTCGCTAAGATAATCAAGCCCAGGTCATGTGATTACTGTATCGCAGTCGTTATTCTTATTTTTTTTTTATATTTTAGCAACAATCAGTGATTATGAAATACATGTTTAAAAAACTAAAATGATGCGTGCTTTCCATCCACCTCATCCCGTCGCATTCCCCTTTTAAATTGTAATTTATATATAATAGCAATAGGCACCCATGACAATTAAAGACCACTCGTGAAGTGATACAATATGATATGTACATATATATTTTACCCCTATATATTGTTTGTATATTGAGCAGATATGAATTGTAAAAAGGTATATAGTTAATTTCGTCATGACACACAGTGTCAACAAAACACCAAAAGAGAAATAGTAATATCCTTGCCTGTTTAAGATTGTAATACATATTGATATATATGTTAGTAGTATGCGTACCTCGACGGTTTTTATTGTGTTGGTTGTTTTTGTTTCTATGTATAGAGGTAAGTATTACTTATTTATATATAGAATTGGCAGCAGAAGAAATAAATCCCAAATATTCAGCTTAATTATATATTGAACTTTTGTTACGAAGCAAAAAGTTTGCTATTGCCAAAACCATATATACAGATATAAATAATATGCATTGTAATTTAAATATACATACATAACAGTATAAAATATATAATCTCTCTCCCACCTTTATAAACTGAAAAATAAATACATATAAAAATACATAATTAGATAATCGCACCCCAACCCAACCTGCACACATAAAGAGGTTTGGGTATCTAACAGTTTTTCTTTAATTGTCATCGAGTGGTACATATATTTTCCAAGATTAAACAGTTTTATATCATTATCAGCGTGATTGATCAGATTTTGTTTAGTTTTTAAAGAGATGGAAAAGACCAAAAATATCGCAAAAAATATTTTCTGCGGATGGATATATAAGCGGGACACCACAGCTTTTACCTACTTCTAAAATGTATCTCATAAAATCATTTTGTACTTTATCAATTGACTTAGCATTATGACATCCCCAAAACTTCACAGGCATAATTAAAAACAGACGACACCATGGTGTTTAATAATTGGCAGTAAACAATAGGAATGAAATAAAAGATTTTAGTTGGGGCTGAAATGTTCCCATTGCTTTTCTGTCCTGTGACGCCATGCGTTTTTCTGATTTAGAGAATTTACCATTATCACATTTTGAAATAATAATACTAATCCTTGATATTTATAGAACAAAATCACCTTTTAATTAATAATTTCTATTGCGCTTTGAAATCAACGTGAATAAGCTTCGTGGAACAGTAGGGTTTTGATTTGTTTTTTGACTATTTCTAAGTTAAATTTTGAAATACTTAGTTGGCGCTTATCGGAGGATCTAAGACATCGACGAGACGCTTGTGGAATAACTAAGTCTATCATATAAGATGGAGCTGTATTTTTCAGTGCTTTGTATGTCATCAACATTATTTTAAACTTGACGCGTTGTTCAACCATTGCAGAGATTTAAGTAATGGGGTTATATGGTCAAGTTTTCTGGTTGAAGTTAAAAGCCTTGCTGCTGAGTTCTGCACATGTTGAAGTTATACGATGAGATAATTAGGAATTTGTATAAAAGTGCGTTGTGGTAATCTAGTCTATTAGTAACAAAGGAGTGGATAAGAAGTTCGTTAGATTCACGCGAAAGACACTTTTGTATTTGGCAATTCTGTGAAGTTGAAAGTAGGCTGCAGAACATATTGCTGTCAAGAATAGCACCTATATCCTTTGCTTCTTCTGAAGGGTAGATGATCTGTTGTTGGAAGTTCAGCTTTGTCACAGAGAGTTTCTTAAGTTGTTGTTTAGTTCCAAGTAGGAGAAGCCTTGTTTTTTCTGGGTTTAATTTTAAAAAAATGACAAGTCATCCAGTTGTGAATTTCTGAAAGACATTCTTCTAGATTCTGAAAGACATTCTTCTAACTTACGTAGAGATATATGTATTGATTGACAACTTGTGTTTAATGAATATAAAATTTTAAGTTTATTGGTAGCCTACCACGGTGAAATATAACGTATCCTACCACGGTAGTTTTCTGAATTTCTAAATTCCAAATTTTACAAAAATAGATGAATTTAGTTAACAGTAACTGTAAAGTTTCCACTTTCTTTGCAAAGAGGGCAGTATGGTCTTCAAAGAGTATTGTGATATTCTCTTGGTGTATAAAATTTGTATTATATCGTTAATGAATGTTAAAAATATAAGCGAAGACAGTGATTCGCCTTGTTTGACTCCTAACATACTGACAAATGACGTAGATAATTTACCTTTAAATTTGACAAAACTGCTCATTTTACTGTTCATTGATTTCACTGTATCAAACACTAGGTATCTTTTTAAAATCCAAACTGAGTTTCATCTCATTTATTATTGACTTCGCACCGAATGTACAGAAAAGATTTTTGAAAAAGTTGACACAATTGAAATTCCTCTATAATTGTCCGGTATATTACACCCATCAGCTGTTGCGTACGGGATCTAATATGCTATCTTGTCAGCATTCTGGATAACAACTACTATCACAAATTGAATTAGAAATTGTAACTATATGCGGCAATACAATATCAATACTTTCAATGCCGCTAATTGCTTTCGTATCTCAAATGTTTAGGATTTATAGATAGTCTATGGTATATTATTATAATATATTCTATATTGTCGGTATGAAGGATATGCGACGGCTGAGCATAGATTGACTGGTCTAAAATACCCAGAATAAGGACGAGATGTCTTCATTGTGAAACAGTTCGATATTTATTAAATTGAGTTTGTGTTTATGTATATTACCTGATCGTATATCTGCGATTTCTTTATATCGGTGAAGACACCTGTTAAATGTTTGTGCATCACACATGTCTCCTTCCGGTCAACAAAACATCCTTCAGCCATGTACAAAGAAGTATATGCTAAAAATGAAATGTGGTATTATATTTTCAAAATTTCTCATATACAAAATTGATAGTACGAATATACGCCAACTTTCTTATACTGCAGCAGATAAGCATAATGCAATTTTATTTATTAAAAGAAGTGACAATTGTCGTACACGGGGCATATTAGTCTTACATTCTACTACTTCTCAATCATAATCCTAATATTTTGTGAACTTCAAGTTTATCGTGAAAAGGTTATAATACCACTCATTCAACCATGTTTATAGCTGCATACCTACAGGCTGTCTCCCCCCAATAAAGCAACACATAAATCCACAATTTGTTTTCACCATAGGCACACATGTTTTACTCGGTTCATGCTTGGTTTTCAACCTGTGACGTATATTTCAAAAGTCAGTTCTCTACCCAGAGTTGTAATTGGATATGTTTCCATGTTAAATGATCAGTTGGTCAATTTATGAGTTTACCACTAAAACATTACAAGTAAAAGTTGTTATGCTTAGTTGCATTTATAACATCCCAAACGTCTAACACATTTTGTACATCAGGAATGCGGTACAATGGCTGACATTTGCCAAATCAAGAACAAGAAAATCCTAAAGTACCAAATAAATGTTCCATAAACACATAAATGAATGTTTTTGGGGTTACTTCACGTTGCCAATGACATAGTGTTATCATTTTAAAGGATGTTTATACCATCATATTGGTTTGGGGCGATGGCCGAATGTTTAGCCTGCGAGTTATATCACAAGATTTGTCATTGAGTCAAACCTCATGGGTTTTCTCCAGGTCCCCCCTCCCCACTGCTAAAGATTCCTACGTCCAACCGTATTTTCGAAATTGTTAGTCCCGAAGTGAAATAGTTTGTGTCGAGTTGACGTAGCAACAATCTCTAGGCCCGAAATGTTATAAAAAAATTAATTAGACATTAATAAATTTATCCAGACCATAATCAACTCTCGATGTCAAGACTAGCTTGCGATATTGGTTGGGTTGTAGTTCGATTTGTTACAAATTTTTACTTCGTAATTACCGATTAAGTGGATAAGAGAGACTTCTTGTTTTGTCTTATCAAGTTGCTAAGCGGAACTTTCATTCGCTTAGTTCTTGGTTTATAGTGTATCAATTTGACTGAAATTTTCAGCAAATTGCCTTTATTTTAGCTAGTTTTTAACTATCAAAGTCAAAACTGTCAACTCTTTATCTAATACCCATAATTTATCTTTAACTATGTTTATAATTATAGGCGAGGTTAGATTAGATATAGATCAGTCTGATGTATGCGAAGGAACATCAGTCATTTTAATATGTTCTATTCTATGTGTAACTATGTTTATATTTCTAGGTGAGGTTACTGTAGATATAGATCAGTCTGTTGTATGTGAAGGAGCAACAGTTACTTTAACATGTACTATTAATCCACCAAGTTCTATTACATGGAGACGAAATGGTGTGAGGATTTCATCTTGTTCCAATGCATGTAATCAACCGCCTGGTTATAATATTACCTTTGATGCTAATGCTGGTATAAGTATAGTATATATCAACAGTACATCATTGGTAAGGGACGGAGGAGAATGGGAATGTTCTGGTGGAGGTAACACTAGTTCTACAAATCTCAATATTACAGGTGAGAGAAGTTTCAGGCCATTTTTACGATGTTAGAAATGATATGAAGTATAACTTCCTATGGTGGCCTGGCTTCGTGTTCTATTATTACGTTGATTAATACCCCCTAACATTTTATTGTATCATTATTGCAACCCATCATCACGTGGTAAAGATAACATAATACCGCAACAGCATAATCGTGTTATTTTCTTTTATTATTAATTTAATTAGTTTGTTGTATGATTATTTCAGCCCCAGCATCAAGTACAATCAACGACAAAGGTAAATTATTATTTACTAATGGTATGGTAACAGATGTCACATGTTATACTGGAACAGCAGATTCAACCGTCTCATTCACGTGGTATATAGATTATGTAGATATCACATTACCAGGACAGAATCGTGGTAGTATGAATGGTTCACCAGCTAGTATTTTACAGTTAACTAGTACCAAACAGCTGAATAATAAAACTCTCTACTGTTCAGCTACCAATCTGTGTGGTACTGGTAACACAGATAATATAACTCTTGATATAAAATGTAAGTTATAATAACTTGTAATAATATATAAGATATAAGTTGTAATAATATATAAGTTATAATAAAAATATATAAGATATAAGTTATAATAATATATTAGATATAAGTTGTAGTAATATATAAGATATAAGTTATAATAATAATATATAAGATATAAGTTATAATAATATATAAGATATAAGTTGTAGTAATATATAAGATATAAGTTATAATAATAATATATAAGATGTTAGTTATAATAATAATATAAGATGTACCAAACAGCTGAATAATAAAACTCTCTACTGTTCAGCTACCAATCTGTGTGGTACTGGTAACACAGATAATATAACTCTTGATATAAAATGTAAGTTATAATAACATGTAATAATATATAAGATATAAGTTGTAATAATATATAAGTTATAATTATAATATATAAGATATAAGTTATAATAATATATTAGATATAAGTTGTAGTAATATATAAGTTATAAGTTATAATAATAATATATAAGTTATAATAATATATAAGTTGTAGTAATATATAAGATATAAGTTATAACAATAACATATAAGCTAATAGTTATAATAATAATATAAGATGTAAGTTATAGTGGTGTAAGTGATGATAATACATTAAAACAGATTATAACTTATAACATTCCTGATATAAGATGCAAATTGTAATAATATATAACATATTAGATAGTAATTGATTCTATGGAATACGAGAAATGTATAAATTATCTTTATAATGACGTCATAATCAGATGCCATCTTCTCATGATATGTTAATAATTTATGATATTTACAAACTGTTATTTAATAGAATTTAATTTACAGATCTACCATGAACCAGTCTTTATAACATTATAAAAGATAACCAACTGATTTTAACCTGTTATCTATTACAGATCGACCCACAGTACATATAGAACCATCAACCAGTCCTTATAAAATAATAGAAGGTACTCAACTGGCTTTAACCTGTACTGTTGATGATTCTAATCCACAACCTACAAGTTTTACCTGGAGTAAAGATGGTAGCAGTATTACAGGTCAAAGGTCATCTGTATTGAATCTGATGTCAGTACAGAGATCACAAGCTGGACAGTATACATGTACAGCTAATAATGGAGTTGGAACAGGAACATCTACATCTGTACAAGTTGATGTTTTATATCCACCTACTGTATCCACACCACCTATATATAAAATACTAGAATCTCGTGATTTATATATAACTTGTTCAGGTAACCCTGGTAACCCTACTGTTACTAGTTATAGATGGACTAGACCTGGTGGATATAGTTCTACAGGTGCTATATTAACTATATCTGATATAAAGAGGAGTCAGACAGGTGTTTATATATGTACAGGTACTAATACCATGATACCTACATCTACTAATATACAACAAACTGGTAGAGGTACAAATCAAACAACAATTCATGTTTTATGTAAGTATATGTAACTATACTAGACTCAGTTGGACAAAATGATATTCCTGACGTATTATAGGATTTGAAATATTTCGGGAACATTTGGCGTTCAAGTCCAGATCATTACCTTCGTTTTTGTGTTTAACTACAGCCAGTAATTTGTTATGGGTGTCATATACTCCAATTTTGATAAAAGGGTGAGTGTGCTATATTCAGCATTCTCACCCCAAATTTTCATAAGCGAGTACATATAATCTATGTACGTATGACATTGTAGCGCCAAAATACAGAGGAATGGTGTATTTACTTTGTCTAACAATTTGGGGTCAAATGTTTGGTTGCGTGACCAGATAATAGATTGCCTTTCCTTTGAAGGTCTATGCTATGCATGACCAAATTGCTGTACTTGATAACAAGAGGTAAATTGCACCTGCACGTTATTTTTTTATAAAATAAAGACCTTGTTTTATCTAGACACCGTATACTACAGCTTGGAGCATCGGTCTCCATTTCCATGTTTAATTTGTTTGAAAAAGTATCACGTATTTTGAGTTAGTTGCTCGGTCCTAAGGTACAATTAAGCAGGTTTTTCCCAAAATATAATGGCGATTGGCCCTTTTTATCTTTTGATGATACAATCTGTATTAAATGTTTACTTGTATTTATAGCTAACTAGATGGGAACATTACATTGTAACTCTTGTTTAGTGACATGTACATGGTGCATAATAATTTGTATGTTCAACACGAGCAACTATCAATCCCGTCCTCTCATATTTGACGATTTACCTTCATGCTCAAATCTACATTTCAGATGGACCAACAGTATCTGTATCAAGTGAATCTGTTTTTGTAGAAGAATCCAAACGTTTATCTGTAACTTGTACACTTGATTCTAATCCTGTATCAACTATAAGATGGTATGGTCCAGATGGTCGTGTAGTATCTAATAATAAAGATTTAGTTATAAATAATATCAATAGAAATCAAGTTGGTATATATAACTGTACAGCTATTACAGTATTCCAAACTACTAATGGTAATCAACAAACTAAAACAGACAGTAAAACAGTACTGGTTGATGTACGATGTAAGTAGATAATTCACAGGTTATCTTATTATGTTGTCCATATCTTTTTTTTTTAAATATGGGAATTTCTAACAGTTACCTATTTAATTATGCTATCCCTGTCCGTTACAAATTGAGAAGTTAGAACAGTTCACGATTTGTGTTACACGACTACATGACGCGCCTATAGAAATACAGAGATTATGAATTTCAAGCTCTACCGTGTTTGAAACAAATTACGACCCTGTAGCCCATTCCTGGTATTTTGTTTTATTTCATTGTGTGACGAGGTAAATCAGATCCATGTTTTCTATTATAATCTACAGATCTGGATCCAGTCATTATACAATCTGATACAACTGATGTAGATGAAGGTCAGACGTTTAACTTGTCGTGTTCTACCAATAGTAACCCTATAGCCACCATGACATGGTCTACACCAGATAGTATTTCTACACAACTAACCAGCAATTCTTTTAACTATTATAAAGATAGAGCTGATTGTCTAGATACAGGGATATATACATGTACAGCTGTTAATACTCCGATACAGACACCTGTCAATACAACACAGGATGTAAATATACGATGTAAGCCGATAATGAATTTTATTAGTCTAATAATTTATAATAATAATTGATTATACTTGACGCCATTTATATACATCATGCATCATGCAAGCAATTTGAATTCAATATCGATAAAAGTCGAAACGAAATAAAAACAAAATGAATACTATAATAACGACTCTTTTTATTCTAAAAAGATTTGACAGGTAACTGATATATTTATTTATTTAGTTGACGTCATTGTTATTGTGGATTTAGTGTCCGTCCGTATTTTTGTTTTTGTGTACTTCTTCATTAATTATTAAAACACAGTTTCATATCTGAAAGTATAAAATATAGCATGCATCATTTACTCTAGCAACAATGTTATATTCTTGACTTAAATTTTTTGTATTACCAGGTTCTCCTCGTCAATATCCCAACGTTAAACCAGTTATGAATGTCATTGGTAATGTGTCTGAAACAGTTCAACTGTCGGTTAGTATATTGGCCTATCCTCAACCAATATTTACATGGTATAGACTGGACAAACCTATTGATACAACCGATCGACTGTATCAACAAGTAGATGTTATTAATTCTACTAATATATTTATATCAACTTTAACTGTTCACATCCAATCGTCTGACTTGTATGGAGATTATAAAGTCACCATTTCCAATTATATCAACCATACTATATTAACAGTGAGACTTACAACACAGAGTAAGAATATTTATAATACAGATGTGACGTCATCCTTAGATGTTGGCGTACTATTATCGGAAATAATGTACGGGCAACTTGCCAATCGTACATTATCTATACTAGATGAAATATTGGACTCGCGTGACGTATTTCATTGAAAAGCACGTGCGAGATAGTGTCTGTATTTTAAGTTGTTTAATGCAGTATATTAGGTAATGTGTCTCTCTCGACCATTAAACCATATATAACATATTCACCATGCTATATTACCTTGTCTGCGATATCACTTCTGTGAAACCGGATGTTAAATAAATCTATTTCAGACGCACAATATATTAACAATAATACTTACAAACAAATTGTTTTTTTTTTAAATAGAGATGTTATTTTGTTGGTTTTGTTTTGAAGATCGATTTGTAAAATATATTGTTTATCTAGCCAGTAAAAAATGAAAATCGTGTATCTTATAATAATTATTAAATTTAATTTAAGTTATTTATTGATTTTATTGTCTAGCTCTACCAGATGTACCCAGCGAATTTATATTGGACAGTTTATCCCTCAGTTCGATCTGTTTTAAGATGAAACCCGGTTTTGATGGTGGAGATACACAGACGTTTATTTTTGAACATTCTGTCGACGACAAAACGTGGATTACCTCGCCAACGGTAGAACTAACTAAGGAAGGCGGTGTTTTAAACGGTTGTATAGAAAACCTCAACCCAGACACCGAGTACTTTGTGAGAGTCATTGCTAGTAACAAGTTTGGTTCATCAAAACCAGTCCATTTGGTGATTCGTCAAGCCATACGAACTCCCGCTTCTCGTGAATCTGGTGAGGAAGCTAAATTACAATACGTTATATATAAATATCACATAGATTCACGACTTTGTCATATCAGAGATTTAGGGTGCGTAAGACCAGCGATCCGTGGTCCAATAGGGGTGGCCCAGCAGCGTGGTATTCCCTTGTCATTGCGGGTCCCCGGTGGTCACTAGCTAGGGAGTCTGGGGTCGATGCCGATTTTGGAAGGAAAGGTTCCTTGGATTTTGAAGTTTTGTTTTCACTTATCAGAAGGCCCGAAGCTCACCAGCGAGGGGTCGGGAGTCGATCACGAATTTGGTTGGAAATGTTCCCAGGATTTTGAAGTTTGGTTTCAACTTATCCGAGGGCTTGGCAAGGACCTACTCGTCCTACTTTCTTGCTCCAACCGGGTTAAAGTAATTCGATCAATTAATGCTTTATTTTATATTACAGATCAAAACCAGGACAGCGCCAACACAGCATTGATCGTGTGTTTCTGTTTGGCTATTGTAGTAATAATTGGTCTGATTGTCGTCATTATTTATCAACGCAGACAAAATTCAACCATGGAAGGTGATCTAATTCTTTTAGTCATAGACATTAAGTTCAAATTAAACTATTTAAATATGAGGGGTGTGACTGTGACTTAAGGTCTGTCTTTTAGTCAACTGTTGTGGTTTGAATTCCATAGTTGTACGTGTCCGAAGCCTGCCCTTCCTCTTAGATTATCCCCGGACCTCTGGTTTCCTTTCACTGCTAAGGACCCTTAGGTACCCGCGAATTATTGAAATTAAATTGAACCGTATCTTAGTGCCGAAATAACCCAGAGTCGGGTGGACGATCAACAACATTTCTCCCCTTCCCTCAATTTAAATACTGATAGTTATGTAATCACCTAGATATTTGTGTAATGTTGATGTTATACTGCATGATGTTATTGTTCTGATTATATGTTATTGGTTTATTCTAGTTGCTGGTAACACTATGACAAGTGGGTAAGTGTAGCTTATAAAGTGATATTTAGCTAAGTAATGTATTTTCTGTGTATGAGTAATAAGAAAGACAAAACATGCAAGGCCGACAGTACAAAATAGCCAAGGAAGACGTCAACATCGATGCAAATCATAAGCTCTTACCACTGGATAGGTTCACCAGAATCATGAATATCAACTCGGTCAAACTACATCACAAAAGAATCTTTCTATCCGCAGATTATGAAAGAGTGAAATGCCTTGCCCATCGAATTGATATTTTCAACAAGGTTTGTCCCCTCCAAGAACCTACTGCAGAACAAGGAGTAACCTGTATTCTATGCGGATTTTTTAATCGTGCTCTATAAATATTATTGCACAGAATTTATTAAATTCCTAACTTTAGCATTAAAATATAATGCGCATGCACACCCAATCGGTTACGGAATACTCAACCTGACGACAGTGGTAACTTAGGGATAGAATACAAAGTAATTACTAACCTTTGTTGAAGAAACAAGAATTACTTGAAATTACAATATTGTGGAAGATGACACCTGACCAAATACATGTGTAGTGCAATTCCGTTCAGCATTGACAAAGATGTAGAATTCAAATACATGTATCATCGATCTATGCATATTTGCTATGTAATAAGTCTATCGCTATTTTGTTATCCACAAAAATGGTAATGATAGACCTGTTGAAAATCCGACTGTATTCAAGGTGGGATTTTATCTAGCTGCGGTATTTTGATTTGATTTTCTTCATCAATAGTTAAATAATCAATATCCGGTATAATGTAGCGAAAAATGCGACTGGCACAAAATGATAAAAATATAGTTCTATATTTCGTTTGCTTTTATACTTCCGATGGCCTACACTACATGGAAGTCTGCGAATCGGTACTGGAAAGTCATGTCAGGGGTCGTACGAGTGGCTGTTGGCCATATGACATCATGCATTGATTAATCAATCAGCGTGGACGTTTCTAGTGGTTTACCCACAATTCCGTGCAAGGGGTCCCTGTAACAGACCGTTTCATGGCTAATCCTCACTTCAACCAGAACGCCGGCAATATAACAACTCTTCCAGATCCTAGTGTAGTAAAGACAAGTAAAACGAAATTTCGAACTATATAAAACGAAACGAAATAGAATCTGTATTTTAATCAGATTGCCACTGGCAAGTCATTACTTCAATTGCAAAATTAATGTCTAATTTTGACAATAATATTTTATTAATTACAGAACAAATAGAAACAAGGCAAGCAGTAAGTAGATTAAATATCATTTAATGTTAAAACCTGGAATGTTTTCGGCATAATTTTTCAGACAAAGTAACATTCACTTACCAGCAGCTGTAATAAAACCCGTTATATCATGATGATATTAATCCAATAAATACTGACAATAGATAAAACCTTTCATTGTGATGACAATATTTATCTCAATAAATACTGGCAATTGTTGTAATATACCACGTTATGATGATAATATTAATCTCAATAAATACTGACAACAGATATAACCCTTCGTAGAATATATTAGCCCAATACTGACTCTATTTGTAATTATACTTCTGATATTTAGCTAAATATTTACTGACAGCGGCTGTAATAAAACCCCTCTTATCGTGATAATATTGGCCAAATAAATACGGGCAATAGCTGTAACAAATCACGTCATGATGATGAAATTAGCCCAAATACTGACACTACTTGTAACAAAACCGGTCATAATTTATCACCCAGATAGTTGGGTTATGTTATACTGCATGGTTTTATTGTTTCCTTATATTTTATTGGGATATTTTTTATTGTAGGTAAGATTCAGACCAGTGGGTAAGTGTAGCTTATACAAGTTAAAGATATGTAGAACAGAAATATCCACGATATTTGTCCTTTGCTTTGTAATAAATCTATCGCCATTTTGTTATCCCCAACAATGGTAATGATAGCCCCGATTGAATTCAAGCTGGAATGATATTTAGCTATGGTATTTTGATTTGATTTACTTAATCAATAGTTAAATAATCGATAGTAGCGAAAATGCCACTGGTGCATCGTTCCTTTAATTATAGAATTAATGTCTGATTTTAAAAATAATACTTTGTTAATTACAGAGCAAGAAGAAAAACTGCCAGCAGTAAGTACAAAAAATATGGTATGCCATTGGTAGTTTAGGGGAGGTGTATTAACACCCTTCTAATCATGATGATATTTAGTCATTAGCTATTTATTAAAATAGCCGTAAGAAACCCCCTCATATTTTGATGGTATTTGACCCAGTAAATATTGAGAATTCCTGTAATAAAACACGTCATTTTATGATATTAGCCTAACAAATACTGACAACTGATGAATTTTTAAACATAAATTGTTCTTTTTAAATGTAACAAATGACATGAAAAAATGACATTGTTTGCTACATTTACAGAATCGCCAAACTACAACAACCTGGAATTAAATACTAGGAGCGGACCATCCACCAGTAGTTATAGAAATTTAGGTGAAGCGTCCGGAAGTAAACCAGAGTCCGGGCCATACGTCAATTTACCCGAAACATCCGGAAGTAAACCAGTGTCCGATCCATACGTCAATTTAGGCAAAACATCCGGAGGTAAACCAGTGTCCGGTCCATACGTCAATTTAGGCTCAACCTCCGGAAGAAAACCAGTGTCCAGTCCATATGCCAATTTAGGTGAATCATTGCAGATCGAGTAATATCAGTTAGTTTTATTACAGTTAATATATATTAGGTTATCTATCATGGTCGAAGTAGGGTATGATTACTATTTTTAAAATAACTAAAATTGTTTTTTTTTAATCCATACGATCACACAGCTAAACTATATAATATATTATAGTTTAATTAACGGGGTGAAATTCCGCCATATTGGAAATACTTTAAAGGTCCCGTATGAAACATGGTTGTGCCCATGGTGTCTTGTTTGTTTGTTTGTAATAGCGTCAGGTTTTCCTGTTAAAGTAAACCGGTAGCCGCATCTCAAATGTATGGGCATATCCCTTACTGTCATACAGCCGACACTAGATATACTGTAACCCCAATGAAGACGATAACAATTTAGTCTTGTGTACAGTAGGCTTTTAATAGTATCATGTCATTCCGTAACCAGCCGACAGTAAAAGACTGTAAATACAGAAATTACAATCATAAATCTCAGTTTTAAACAGAACAAAACATAATCGAATAATTAAAGAAGAAATACAACCAATCACTATTATTTACTAAAGTGATGACTTTCACTGAAAAATATGTCCCAAACAAGTCACCATACTTCCAAAATTTGACAGCTGAACCCAGATTAACAAAGTATATTCTCTATTTCAAATAAGACTTATATCAAATAAGATGTACAGAAAACATATTAAATGGCTTAATTATAAAATTATATACCACCAAAAGATATTTTAAAGGCTTACATTTTAATTTATCCAGGGTGAACTAGCATCTTTGAAAAACTAAATTATACAACTGACTCTATCACTAAAGAGCTTACATGCAAGGGGCATAACTCTGTGAACTCACAAGGTGAACAGAACACTCCCCCCATGATACCCACAGGTTATCATAAACCAAAATCCAGTGTATACACAAAAACTAAACTGGAACAAAATGTGCCTACACACTGAGTATACATGCAATCAATGAAACTAAACATGTTATATGAAATATAACACTAAAATTCAAGTACTATTTAAAGCTAAGGTCAAATCTACTTCATGAAATTATGAGAAACTTTGAACCGAGCACATAAGGCTTATCTATTAAACTGGGATGAGTAAAACCAACTCATGAATGGGTCTGGTATATAAAGTTATCTTTCCATTCTTAGTTACAGTCCTAACTTCAACAGTTCGAATTTTCCCATCAGCACTCTGAAAGGTCTGAGTTATAATACCCATCGGCCAACTATTGCGCGAAATCTGTTTATCTCGTAAAAGCACGACATCGGACGGTTTGAAGTCTCTTTGATCATCTGTCCACTTTCGACGTTCTTGAAGCATCTGCAGGAATTCATTCCGCCATCGCTTCCAAAACATATCTGCGAGTAGTTGAACTCGCTTCCACTGCGCTCTATATAAGTCCCGGACATCTGAAGGGATGACAACATTACAAACAGCATCACTCTTCTGTGTGAGTATAAGTGAAGGGCTGAGAGGGAATGGGTGTTCTGAATCTGAACTCACTGATACCAGAGGTCTTGAATTTATGATCGCCGTAACCTCGGCCAAGAAGGTAGTAAGCACTTCATGCGTGAGCACACCTCTAGATGTGTCTAGCAGGAGTGAGTCTAGGATTCTTCGTGTTATTCCTATAATCCTCTCCCACACTCCTCCCATATGAGAGGCATGTGGCGGATTAAATATCCACTTTGCACTTGAGTCGAGTAAGAACCCTTTAATTTCAGCACTTTCAATATTAATACCAAGCTTTTCTGTCGACCCAACAAAGTTTGTTCCACGGTCAGACCTGAAGAGTTGTACTTTTCCTCTGATTGAAATAAACCTACGAAGCGCGTTTAAGAATGACGAAGTACTCATTTCTTCAATAACTTCTATGTGAGCTGCTCTGGACGAGAGACAAGTGAACAAGACTGCCCACCTTTTACTATTGGCCTGGCCTCCTCGAGTTTTACGAACCACGACATGCCATGGACCAAAGCAGTCTACGCCAACTGAAGTAAAAGGGGGACCAG
This sequence comes from Patella ulyssiponensis, assembly GCA_963678685.1. Lineage (NCBI taxonomy): Eukaryota > Metazoa > Mollusca > Gastropoda > Patellidae > Patella > Patella ulyssiponensis. Next base: position 4,025,323 of record OY783226.1, read on the forward strand.
GAGTTAGTCTATCAGGAGGAAGTTCCGACATCTTTTGCATTCCTAATTTTCCTCTAAACTTTTTACAGGTGACACAGTCATGAACTACCGACGAAACTAATCTCTTGCCGCCTATGATCCAATAACCAGCTTCCCGTATAGCTCCTTCTGTTATGTGGCGTCCCTGGTGTCTAACCTTTTCATGAAAATGACGTACAATAAGAAGAGCTAAGTGGTGTTTCCCAGGTATGAGAATAGGATTCTTGAGTTTGACAGGGATGTCTGCATTCTGTAATCTCCCACCTACACAGAGAACTTCATCATCCCTAAGAATTGGAGACAGAGAAATCAGAGGACTGTCACGTTTAAGTGGGTTTTGATTTTTCAGGCATTTGATTTCTCTATCAAAGATATCATGTTGAACCATTTTAATCAAGAATGTTTCAGTTCGTTTGTACGACTCAATGTTCTTGTATTCTGAGCACTTATGCCAACCATGACAAGGTACTTCCTTTTGTTGTGAAAAGCTAACAGCCACGTGTCTGAGGAACGCAACTGTTCTTATAAGGTTTGATAATCTTGAGAATCGTGTTATCCTAGAAACGAAGGGCGAGGCTTCCATTACTTCAAGTTCCGATTTCACAACAAAAACATCTGGACGAATTTCTCGGTCCTGATCTGGTTTAATTAGATCAAAATCTTGAGAAACTTCAACATCCTTTGAGAAGATATGCTGTGGCCCTTTGAGCCAAGAGCTGTCGCCAAGTAGTGCTGGGGATAGATATCGCGTCCCATGGTCAGCAGGATTCTCATTAGTGGGTATGTAACACCACTGTTCAGGTTTTGAAAAGTTCAGAATTCTCTGGACACGATTAGTAACATAGACATAAAACCTTCTAGTCTGATTATTAAGGTAGCCTAGGACTACTCTGCTGTCTGTGAAATATGATACTGCTTCAGGCGAGAGTGACAGTTCTTGAGTCACGATTTCCGCCACTTCTATGGCTAACACAGATGCACACAGTTCAAGGCGCGGTATAGTATGTCCCTGCTTGGGAGCCACCTTAGATTTTCCGAAGACGAATCCAACATTAAGGTTACCTTTAATGTCCTCCGTCCGTATGAAAGCCACTGCTGCAATTGCCTTCTCCGAGGCGTCACAGTACACAAACAGCTCTGATTTGACAACTTCCTGATTAGGTGTCTTGTGATACGCTCTGGGTAACTTAACAGTATCAAGATCTTTTAGACTCTTCTCCCACAAGTCCCACTCAAATTTAAAGTGTTCTGGTAGGGGTTCATCCCAATCTGTGGTAGTTGCCATCATGTTTCGAAGTAAAACACGTCCTTTAATAGTGACTGGTGCCGCAAATCCCAGCGGGTCGTACAAGCTATTAATAGTCGACAACACTCCACGACGCGTGTACGGCCGTGATTTAGAATCTAAGTGAAAGGTAAATGAGTCCTCACGTAGGTCCCAATGTATACCAAGACTTCGCTGGAGAGGGATATCATCAAGCTCCATATCTAATTTTAAGATATCTTTCGCGATGTCTTCTTCGTCGAAACCCTTTAGGACCTCTTTCTTGTTTGAAGTAATTTTATGTAGTCTAACATTTCCATTCTCTTTAAGAACCTTTTGTGTCCTCTTAACCAAGTCAATGGCGGAGTTCGTGTCATCACAAGATGTTAGTCCATCGTCGACATAAAAGTTTTTGTCAACAAACTCTTTGACGTCATCATCAGCATCTATAACAATTCTTCGAAGACCGAAGTTGGCTACTGCTGGTGAGGGCTTATTTCCGAAAACATGTTTACACATTCGGTATTCAATGAGAGGTTCACTGAGTCGATTGTTCTTGTACCAAAAGAATCTTAGGAAATTTCTGTGATCTTCCCTTACGCCAAAACAGTAAAACATCTGTTCAATGTCACAGCTGATCGCTACAGTCCCTTGTCTAAATCTAAGCAAAACACCCACAAGGTTGTTGGTGAGATCTGGGCCTTTAAGAAGAGTTTCATTCAAAGAGGCACCATCGTAGACCGCAGACGAGTCAAACACTCCTCGAATTTTATCCCTTTTTTTAGGGTGGTATACACCAAAAAGGGGCAAATACCAACACTCTTCTCCAGGATTCAATGGAGGCGCTATCTCGGCATGCCCATCTTCAATTATGCTATTCATAAATTTAAAAAAGTGTTCTTTCTTCAAGTCATTTTTCTCCAAGGAATTATGAAGTATCTGTGCCCTCTTCCAAGCTTGCTGTCTATTGTTAGGTAGTCGTTGTCGTGAGGATTTAAATGGAAGAGGTGCAGTCCAATTGCCATGAAGATCTGGTTTGAATTCCGCTTCCATCAGATGCAGAAACTGAGAATCTTCGATAGACCTGCCTGGTCTCTCACTGTCAAGATTCCGCTCGAAAATGTCTTGTGAGTCCAGTAAACGATTTTCTGGTTGATCCACTTTCACATTAAACTGATACGGACAAGGTGGTAACAATGAAGGTCTTCCATTGCTGTGTAAATGGGTCTTGAACGTAGACACGAATGCTTCAGGACGATGTGCTCCACCTAGGCATGTTTCACCTATCACAACCCATCCAAGATTTAGCCTTTGAGCATAGGGAGAACCCTTACTTCCGATTCTTTGTTCCTGAACATGATGAACTTCGACGATGTCTCTCCCTAGTAATAGCAAAATATCACATTCTGGATCCAATGGATGGATATCTTTGGCAATGTCACATAAATGCGGGTGATAACGAGCAATATCAGGTGTGGGAATTTCATCTTTATCCTGAGGAATTTGACTACATTCAGTCAGCACAGGTAAATCAAGTATTACTGATTGGTCCAAGCTCTGAATCACAAACCCATTAGCACGTCGCCCAGAAGTTTGTGTGACTCCTGCACACGATGTCAACGAATACTGTACTTCAGGAAATGTACAGATATCAGTAAATCTGTCTAAGAGCTCCGGTTTTACAAGTGATTTATTACTTTGATCATCGATCAATGCGTAAACCTTCAATCTCGTATCTAAACACTTGCTATGCCAAATCCAGACAGGCACAATTTTGGAACAAGATTTACTTTTGAAACTATTTCCACATATTTGAGCGCAAGCTGAAGTGACTGACTGCTTAAGGTCAGTTAGCTCTTTATCTTGATTCCCAGGAGGTGTCCTTGGGTCATATCTAATATGTACATGCATGGCTGTGCTGTGTTTATTACTACCGCAATCGTCACATTTGACTGTGTTCTTGCAATCACTCCATGTATGTCCTGGTAAACAGCACCGGAAACATAAATTACGGTCTTGTAAAAATCTCCTTCTAACGTCTATAGGTTTAGACTTAAACCGTTTACATTTTAAGAGCGAATGGTTTGTGTTGTGAACGGGACATATTTCTGTTGTTATACCATTGTTTATCACTGGAACAGCACTTTCTTTCATGTCCGATGTAGTTTTTCGAGAATGAATGTTTGGCTTTGAATCTTTATAACGGGTAATATTAGTATCATAACTGAAACTAGGATTGTTGCGTATACAACTCTGTTGCCTTATAAAGTCGCAAAAACAGGTAAAAGGGGGATAAGTCACATTGTAAGTTCCCATGTACTTAGACGCAGTCGCTGTCCATTTTTCCTGTAGACTATATGGTAACTTACAAACTACGGGACTGACACCAGTTGATGAATCGAAGTAAGCTAACACAGAACTATACCTCGTATCACTTTTAACTGCTTCTATTTCGGTTAAAATATCAGCAAGCTCATACAATTTCTGAGTGTCCCTAGAGGAAAGTTTTGGAAAGTTTGTGAGCTTTTTCTTCAACGAAGACTCGATCACATCAGGGGAGCCGAATCGTTCATCAAGTCTTTTCCAAATTTCGCGCACACCTTTGCTAGGGGCATTAAAATAAGCTGACCGTAAAGCGATGACCTGTTGTTTCGATGTCGCACCAGTCCATTTTGTAAGAAGATCCATTTCCTCTAAAGGAGTCACGGAGAGTTCTTTCATCTTATCTTTAAAGCTGCATTTCCATGACTGGTAGTTTTCTGGAGAGTCATTGAAAGTTGTGAGACTTGCGAATAATAAATCCTTTTTCAGAAGTAGTTTTGTTATTTCCGTTGCAAAGAATGTGTCTGTGTTCGCATTGATTTGTGGACTAAAAGGTGGTGCACTTGGATTCAATGTAACTCTTTCCGCAACATGTACATCTTGTTGAGATACAGGGGGACTATCAATAGGTCTTTTGTGTGACTGCACGGTTTCCACATAATTTTTTGTGCGAGTAGATTTGTTTTCTGAAGGGAGCGAAATTAGCGAGCTTCTTGATCGCCGCGATGATCCATACGCCTCTAGAGCATCCGCCTCAGCCACCGCTATGGCGGCATCCTTCTCCGCAGCTATGACATCTAACTCAGTCTCTATGACAGCCTTTTGTTGTTTTAGTTTAGCTTCCTTTTCCATAAACGATAAGCGAGCCTTAGCCGCTTCGGCCTTAGCACGAGCGTTTGCTGCTTTACTCTGTGCACTACTACTACCATACGAAGAATTGGGTGAAATTTCTGAAACTGAAGCGAGCATGGTATTGAGCTTGTATAACGTTAACTCAACTAATTGCTTTTGTTGCTGGTACTCATCTAAGTGTTCATTTTTAAGTCCAAGGCTTTCTTCGGTTCGTGTTCTTTCAAGAAAATCAATAAACGAGTGTGATAGCTGAGTGTATACAGTGAACTGTTGCTCTAAAATGCTGATAGACGTACGTGCATTTGTTTCGGTGTTCTCAGTTTTTGAAACCGATTTCGTTAATTGTAGTATTTCAGCCCAACACTTTCCGAGTGTGCTAAGTTTGTGAAGAACAGACTGTGTAAACTGCTCCTGAGCCTTGGGAGTGAGTTTCTTAAGTCTTTTCCTATCACCTGTAAACTGAAACTCGGGATCAACATCAAAAAGGCCTTGCTCTTCATCCCTGGACATCATAATTCTTTTACTATACTGTAACCCCAATGAAGACGATAACAATTTAGTCTTGTGTACAGTAGGCTTTTAATAGTATCATGTCATTCCGTAACCAGCCGACAGTAAAAGACTGTAAATACAGAAATTACAATCATAAATCTCAGTTTTAAACAGAACAAAACATAATCGAATAATTAAAGAAGAAATACAACCAATCACTATTATTTACTAAAGTGATGACTTTCACTGAAAAATATGTCCCAAACAAGTCACCATACTTCCAAAATTTGACAGCTGAACCCAGATTAACAAAGTATATTCTCTATTTCAAATAAGACTTATATCAAATAAGATGTACAGAAAACATATTAAATGGCTTAATTATAAAATTATATACCACCAAAAGATATTTTAAAGGCTTACATTTTAATTTATCCAGGGTGAACTAGCATCTTTGAAAAACTAAATTATACAACTGACTCTATCACTAAAGAGCTTACATGCAAGGGGCATAACTCTGTGAACTCACAAGGTGAACAGAACACTAGATGTAGGCCCGGAATCTGCCGAGGTTTGCCGAGTGTCACATTGTTAATATGAAAGCATTTTGTTAACGTGTACAAGATAACTCACATAGTGACATCATCGCGATAGCATCGTCTACATCAAATGTAGTAACACAAATTTATCGAGAAAGAATTGGGACATTTTACAACATCGTGCCCATTTTGTACTCATTTACACTGAACAGGGCATATCTTTTACACAGATGCACTTCCAAAACATTTTTAATTTTATTATGATTGAAACAAAATATTTTAGAATTTGATTTGCAGTATATGAAAAATCAATATTGAGAGCTAATTAACCAGAACCTGTGCTATCCCTCGCAGTGCTTATTGATTTTTGTCGTATTTTTGAGTGTAACGAATTACTAATTTTTGACATAGGCCTAATTATTTTGGGTTTTTTTTAAATTTTAAATTACTACTTTCTGGCATATTTTTTGATATTATTTTTTTATTTAAAATATATCAAATCACTACTTAGTAGATCTTGTATTGCATTTTTTTCATATTGCGCGTGGTCAATCACTACTTTGCGCGTAAAATAGAAATATTGAGACATTGCTTGTTACTTTTTTATTATTTTAATTTATATAATAAATGACTACTTTTTATCACATTTTGTTTTATACAATAAATTTCCATTTTATTCATATTATTTTTATATGATAAATTACAACTGTTTATACCATATTTTATAATATAAATAAATTACTACTTTCTTTATCATATTTTATATTATAGATGAATTACTACTTTTTACGTCACAATTTATATTATAGATAAATTACTCATTTTTATTTCATATTTTATATTATGGATAAATTACTACCTTTATTATCACATATTATATATAAATCATAACTTTTAATATTATATTTTATATTATGGATAAATCATTACTTTTGATATCATATTTTATATTATAGATGAATTACTACTTTTTTTATTATATATTATATTATAGATTATAAATTACTACCTTTATATCATATTTTGTAGATAAATTACTACTTTTTATCATATAATGAATTAGTATTTTTTTGTCTTTTGTTTTATATAAGAAATTGCTATCATATTTTGTTTTATACAATAAATTACTGCTTTTTGTCATTATTAGTGTATCCTCGTCTTTATTAGCTCGATCGAGGCAACAAGAGAAAAAAGCTCGGTCGAGGCAGAACAGTAGGAAAATAAGCCCCATTTTATTTGAACGATATAATGAAGTTCAGACTAGTCGCGTTATTATAAGCCAATCTTGTCTCGTGTATATATAAGGAAGAGTTGCCTCGGTTTGGCTTTCAGATATTCACAATAACTTTCATCTCGGTGCTTACAGTGGGCAAGAATACATTGTTTATTAACAACAAGATTTAAAATAGTGTCCAAAGTTTTAATGGAGCAGTCGGGTTACTTCTGTACACATATGAGTAGGAATGAATGAATGAAATGTTGTTTTATGGCAAGTCAGCTACTACCGGGCTATATTGCGCCAAACATATGGGTATATCAAATAACACACTTTTATGGAATAACAATTACTATGGTTTATTTCACTGCGACGTTTCAACAAGATTTCACAAGTCGTTATCATGCATATAACACAAATACATAAAGAATGAGAAAAATATGAACATATATATATATACAAACATCAGTGTGGACCATCCAATTAAATGTAAGGAAAGTAATTATTTGATTATGTTCCAATTACTAAATGCCATTCAAAGAATATATGGGTATATCAACGAGACACATAAAATGAAATCACAAAATGTACATAAATAAAAACAAGTATCACGGTTAATACCGTTGAAAATGAATAATATCATTTAATGTTTAGCAAACATTTAAATACATATGCATAAAAAATAAACAGGTATATATACAAATTAAAATTTTATATGGAAATGTGTCTCCTTTATACAATATAATGCTTTACAATATAGGTTTGGTTGGGGAAATAATTCTGTATTCATCTGAGTGGAGCTTAATACGTGTATGGAACGATAGACATACGAAACGAATGAATAAATGAAATGGGGTCTAACAACCTCCTGTTCCACACCGACTGAGCTAAAGAAGACGGGCATTTGCAATGATTGAAATTTTGCCAGGACAGCGGCACTAAGTAACCTCTGTTTGTTGTCCAATTAGAACACCGTGCACGACGGAAATTGGGAAACCAAATCGGATAATCCCGTTGAAGACAAACAGAAGATAAACGGAATCTTCAAAGATAAACGGAATCCGTGTATTACCGCATAGCCATGTTTATTTATATTGCAAAATGTACCCAATTTTTATGTTACAACCATGTTGACACAGTAAGATATTATGTCACAGACTTGTTTATATATTGAACAATATGCCCTGGTTTATTTCGACACATAAAGATTTTTTTTGTTTGTATGTATACTATGTAAATGTGTCTGTAATTTAGTATTCATGGTCATGAACGTACAATTAGGTGTACTTGAACAGCTGTACATTTAAATCGCGGCGACTTTTTAGTCAAAGACCTGTAACATGTAATCAGATTGTCAAATTGTATGCATGTATTGAATGAATATGTCATTAATCAATCCTTACCTGTCAAATAAATCGATTAATATCAGGTAAAATCGATATTTTATTACCAAAACGTGTTACACATTAATCATGTAATAGAATAGACCAGACCTGTTTATGTATTAATTCATTCCCACGACCTGGTTTAATTTGACTACCTTTATTTAAATCATTCAATCCGCCATTTTGATCCCAATTATTGACGTCTCTACAGAAAATGTATGTTAAAGGGCATGCAGCTCTATTCTTTGGAACTTTAACTCTGTTATTGTAATTTTAGCAAATGAAGCTTTCTAGTTTATTTTGGCTACCGTTTTATACAAGATCATTGAAATTGAAAATAATGTAAAATTGACACGTAAATCTAACAATGCACCAGCATAATCTTGACATTCTTTTATTAAAGTCACAGTCAATGTAAAGTCCATGACAGGTATACAATGTCTTGATCTTTTACCTGTTGAAATATTATAACTATAACAAAGGACCAACACAGTCTTTGGAATTTTGTACTGACTGAAGTCACGTAAATAAAAACTGCATAATATTATTCTTTCATTGACGTCACAGTAAAACTGGGTCATTCCATGTCACGTTGGCCAATTTTCATGCTACAGACCACATATGTTGCACACCACCTAGATTTTAGATGTACAATAACATATATTTTTTCCAGATTTTTTCAAGGGGGTCAATTTTTCCAAATTTCTGAAAATTAACCCACTTAACATGAAATGACCCAACTCATAAGTAGAATATTATGGTTTTATGCCTTACCTGTTTGAATATTATAAGTAATAATAAAGGGGCTCACATAATCTTTACATTGATTGATTTTAAGGAACATGGGTGCTGTGTTGATATAAGGGAACACACAAGCTATGTTTATTTTGGGGGAACTTGTTTGTTCATTTTTAGTGAGGAACATCCATTCAATGTAATGGAACTTCCTTGCTATATATACTTTTCGGGAAATCCCGTGCTGTTAATATTTTAGAGAACTTTAATACGTTAAAGCGACGACAACACTTTCAAAAGATTAAATGAATAAAATCAATTTCATATAATAACCTAATCATCAGAAATTCTGGACAAAATCTGTCACGACATCCCATCATTTTTATTGCATATTTTATGTTTTCAGTGCTAGTTTCATTTTCTCTGTTTTTTTTAGAAATAAGGCCCAACCCTGTAATTAAAACACTTGTATAACTCTTTCAATTACTTTCTCGAAAATGAATAGTGTTCGCCCAAATGCTGACTGTACGATTTTTTTGAATTTGACATGACGTCACAATGCCAGGATGCCTGCGATGATGTCATGCTCGGTGCCGACTGCATATAATACATAATCTTTAACCCTGTTTTCATTACAAATTTTATGCATGTCAGGAACGGTGATAGGCACGGCACGGTTACTATGTTTGTAGTGTAAACGGGTCAAACATAAGCGTGCCGTACTGAGTACCGTGCCAATCCGGCCCACTGAAATGAGGTGGTCTGTAGACGGTACCACGCTTATAACAATATCAAATAACTAATTGTTTTTTATCTATTTTTACATGTGATTGGTTTCTGTACGTCCATCTACTGATACATTAAGTTGTTAGGATATTTTTGTATTCGTAATTAATTTTACCTTTTATGGTATTGTCATGATGATATACTAAGTATTGGCTTAGTATTAAACTCAGTAATTGTGCATTGATACAATTGTTCCTTGGGTGAACATAATTGTAACCTGATTTTCAACAGAAGAAACTTTTACTAGAATTAATAATATCATAAAAATTCTAAATGAACCACCATAAAAAACAAGACATCTGGATTAATTTGTTGGTTGTTCATCTAAATTAACATATGTGCTGGGTAACGGTTCAGTTGTTCTATTTAACTCTAAGTTGTTATATGTACTGGGTAATGATTCACTCCTGTGGTTTAACTCCAAACTGTCATATGTTGATGTTTCTTAAAGAAAGGGACAATACAAAACATACAGTTATTGCAATATACGACAAAGGATACAAACGATTTATTTTATTTGACTTTACTGCAGATAAAATAATTCAATATTTATTTATGAACAACTCACCAGTTGTATGACTTCCACCATTTCTCCTGTAAACAATAAATATGAAACCGTTAATACCAGATTGTATTATACAGATTTTAAAAAATGTTTTAAATGTATTTCTCTCTTTTTTTGTCAGTTTGCCGATTAAATGATAGATTTGAAAAATGGTTTATGATTTATTTCGGCCATTTCAAGGAAAGATAAAATTATCTCTGTAGTAGTACGGATAATAAACCATACATTGATGTGGGGAAATAATCAGGAAAACTTTAAGATTTCTTTAAATATTAAGTATCAAACTTACGCAGTGGCCGTCGTGTCATCTAGGGAAAAAAATAAAATGAAAACAGTTATAAAGAAATATTATGAATACTGTAAAATGCTGTATTCGTAATTATATACACAATACTTTCCAATTTAACATAAATTAATATAGGATAGATACATGTTTTTTTCCGAGCTAATAATGAATTACCTGTATAAGATTTCAGTTTACTACGCATGTTGAACACCTGGATTATTAAAACAATGGATACCATTATAGCAATAGCTAAACAGACACCTAAAGCTATGTATGGGCCATTATCATCATCTCCTGCTTCTGCTGTAACTGCAAATACAAAAATATCTACTTTCAACGTCTTATGAGAACGAACTTAAGACAGTTGTCCTTTTCTAGATGGACATCTGAATTGTCCTTAGGAAGTCTAAATGTAAAATGTTTTGCTGTTTTATTTTTTTAAAGATAACGACTGATATTGAGGACTGTCCTGTTATTTCTATATAACATACCTGGAGAAGTTCTAATTGGTTTAGCAGTCACCAAAGAGAGAGGTTGTGACGGACCAAACTTGTTTTGGGCTATAACTCTGATATAATATACTGTATTAGCATCAAGGTCGTTAAAACAGTGTTCAACATCTTTGTCGCCCCTTTCGTTTACAGTTCCAGATAAATACCAGACAATATTATAAAGGGAATACTGGAATGCAAATATTAATCGATCACACTTTCCAAAAGAAAATATTTATCTACAGGACGCTTCAAAACTGACATCCTTGCCTTGACCTTTATAACGCGAACACAGTCATCATCTTCGTTAGGAAAAACTTCAATTATTCGCCCCAAAGGCCAGGAACTTCTTGGAAGCTCGTGATATACTACGAGAACTATATCTTCTACACGCAGATTAATTTGATTTTCATTCCATTCCTGTCGTTCTTGCAACTGGGGAAGATACTCGCGGGTCCAACGCCTCCAAAAAACGTTGGCTAAGTATTGTACATGACACCATCTTCTACGCGAATAGCAGTCTTGTTTCACGAACTTGCCAGGCGATTTACTTGGACTGGCTTTCATCAGCAGCAAGTGATTTGGCGTAAGGGCTTCCAGGTCATTGATATCATCTGACACCGGCGTAATGGGCCTTCCATTTATAATTAATTCTACTTCACAGAACAACGTGGATAAACTTTCATCATTTAGTGTCTGTTCTTTTATCAACGAGTTTAACACCTTTCTAATTGTTCTGATACAGCGCTCCCAAATACCTCCGAAATGAGAACCACTGGGAGGATTGAATGTCCATTTAACGTGCCGCTGCAAAAGAAACTCGTGTATAACGTCCTGATTCCATTCATCTATCGATGACTTGAGTTCTGTGTTACCACCAACGAAATTCGAACCGTTGTCGCTTCTTATTTCTGCTGGAACCCCTCTTCTCGCCATAAATCTTCGTAGCGAGTTTATGAAAGAATCAGTATCCATCGAATGGAGGACTTCAATATGGATTGCTCTACAAGCAAGGCATGTAAATATACATCCGTATCGCTTTAGTTCACTTCGTCCTCTTCGCATCATAAAGGGGCCAAAACAATCAATTCCAACAGTCGTGAAAGGAGGTTCATCAGCTGTTACTCGGCCCTTTGGTAAGTCCGACATTTTCTGCTTAACGACAGGACCTTGACGTTTACGGCGCTGAACACAATCTGACAATACCTTACGCACAGCTGCATTCCCATGAATTGGCCAAAATCGCCTTTTTATTGATTACTCATATGATCTACCTGAGTGTGCTGAGGTCGCATGGAAGTGACGAATGATAAGGTCGGTCGCATGACTTTTCTTCGGCAGGATTATCTGGTGCTTGGCTTCGAAGGTATCAGATGAATGCATAAGCCTACCCCCGAATCTTATTATAAGGTCATCGGTCATCATGGGGTCTAACTTATATATCGAACTTCTTTTACCAATCCTCTTATGCGTCAGTTCATTTTCAATAGCTTCATTCTTCTTACTTAAAACTTGATATTCATCTGCGAAGTGGAATATTCTTAATCGGCATATGATCAATCCGTTCACCCAGTTTTCTTCTCTTACAATTTTGCAGAAGTTTTGCTCTATATCTTAGAAGCCATGCTACAGTTTTCTTTGCTTTGTGCCAACATGAGAACCTTTCCAATATTTTCAAAATGACATCTTCTTCTTTCTTAACAACTGCACACGATTTCTTTTCTGCTTTAACTTCTGGGTTATCACAGCTGACTTCCTGTATATAAAGTTGTTTGGGACATTCACCTTCAGGGCGCCACAGGAATTCCGGCCCCGACAACCAACGTTTGTTCCGTAAAAACTCATCAGCAGTTAAACCCCTTGAAGCTTCGTCTGATGGGTTACTTCGACCATCTATAAATTTCCACTGATTAGCATTTGATTCACCTAAGATAACAGCAATTCTATTTGCTACAAACGTCTGGAAACGCTTGCCAACATTAGAAATGTACTTGAGTACTGAAGTGCTGTCCGTCCAATATGTAGACTTCTCTATTTGAATTTCAAGCTCTTTGATTATATCTTTTTCAGTCTGACGGATACAGTTGCCGCCGATAGCTCAAGTCTTGGTATCGTCATTACTTTTAAAGGTGCTACTCTTGCTTTCCCAGTTATAAAATAGCTTACGGCGCCATATCCGGATTCTGATGCATCAGAGAAATGATGGAGCTCGGCAGATTTAATTTAAAAGTTAGGAGGCTTCAGACAGCGATACACCTGGAGGTATGACAGCTTATCCAAGTATTATTATGTTCTTTAGGCACAGGATCATCCCATCTTAGACGTATTCTACATAGGTCTTGTAATATCATTTTGGCGATCAGGATTAACGAAGCAACAAAACCTAAAGGGTCATAAACTGAGCTCATTACTGAAAGTATACCCCTTCGTGTTACTGGTTTATCTTTGACGTCGACTTTAAAGGTGAAGAAATCTCCTTTCATATCCCACAAGACACCGAGGACTCGGTCTATTATTGGCACTTCACGACCAAGGTCTAAATCTTTAACCATTGATGCTTTTTTCTCTGCTGGTATAGATTCAAAAACATTCTTCGAATTGGACATCCACTTGGTTAAATTGAATCTACCTCGTTGCAATAGAGCGGTTAAGTTTTCAACATGAGCAATTGCTGCAGTTTCTGAATCAACTGATTTGAGGCAATCGTCAACATAGAAATTTCTTTGGACTGTATGGACGATAGCTTCATCAAAGTCATCTTCGTTGTCTTCAACGGTCTTCAAGAGAGCATAATTACATACACTTGGCGATGAGACCGCACCGAAGAGGTGCACCTTCATTCGGTATTACACGGGGTCGATGCTCAAGTTATTCGATGTACACCACATAAATCTGAACACATCTCGTTCGATTGGCTTTACACGAACTTGATGAAACATCGCTTCTATATCACCGATGAGAGCTACATGGTCCTGTCTGAATCTTGTTACTACTCCAAATAACGAATTTGACAAGTTGGGACCTTGGATCAGGTAATCATTGAGAGATCTACCGTGGTACTTTGCCGCGCAGTCAAATACGACCCGTACCTTATCGGGTATCTTTGAGTGAAGTACTGAGTGATGCGGAAGACACCATACCATACCATCTTCTCTATGTAGGTTCCGCATAAATGTTTTCAACGAGACTATCAATAAACGTGGAGTATTTTTTAAACAGTTCGGCATCATTCAAAAATCTTTTTCTTAGTAAGTGCAGGCGATGGATAGCCATCGACTTGTTGTTCTGTAAACATGGTGGTTTGTTGCGCCATGGCAAAGCTACTTCATAATGCCCTTCTTTAAACTGGATTGAGTGCTCAAATATAGCAAGGGCTTCAACATCTTCTTGTGACATCCCAACTCTAGTGACCACCAAAGAATCACCGAACTCCTGGTTACAAAACTTCTCAAATTGATTACTCAGATTTACACCAGACTTAATAAGGTTAACTGATCTTGAGGGACATTCAGCTTTGTTTCTCGACAATTTACCATTGATAACCCATCTTAGGATTGTTCTCACTGCATGAGGACCACCGTCTTTCCCTGGGATCACTTCCTTGGGTTCTAAAGCTAAGTTGTGGTCATTGCCAATGAGCAAATCAATATCTGAATCTATTTTGGGAATTTTAACGTTCCTAAGGTGAGGCCATCTATCGATTTCTTCCTGTTTTGGTATATCATCAGTGCTAACAGGCAGGGTGGGCCTTGTGTAGACGTTCGACAGTTCTATACAGTGATCGCCGTCCAAGCTATATACTATTAAGCTATTAATAATTCTACTCTCTACCTCCATATTCTCTTTACCCATTGTTGTTAAGGTCAATTTAGGCAAACACAACACCTGGGCATGGCTCGGGCTATGGGAGTCGGGACATGTACCATAATTTGCCGCCTGTAGGTTCTAAAGAATACATATACCAAGTTCCAAGACGGTCCATAAAGACTTTGAGCCTGTAGGTAACACACGGACACACACAGAAAAATAGGGTACTCTTCCACAGGGGGTGAGAATTCACCAGAAAAAAAAATAGTTATCATCCTTATAACATAAGGAACAGACATGCACAGTTTCAAGAAGATCCAAAGCTAGGCGTGACACTGTCCATGGTCGACGGCCATACACCAAAAATAACATAGGGTATACGGAATAAATATGAAAAGTGCTCCAGACGATCCGTCTAGAATTGCAGCAACGCACAAACAGAAACAGGAATGATAGAATGGTCTACTCTAGAGGGCTCTTTTACGTCCACAACAACGTGAATACAAGACCTTTGTTTTTCGTACTATTTGAAGGACTAGATGTTGTTCTTGTCAGGTCCCCATAACGTTCCATTGGGCGTATAATGTGCATGTGCAGGTTTATGACAGCAATTTTGCATGGACGGCAGCATTTTAACATATCATCACTCAATGCCATATTGAGAATGCATGATAATAATAACTAGTTTCATGTTTAGTCCATGATAATAATAACAAAGTTTCATGTTGATAGCAAATTGCACTATACCATAAGTCCACATTATGTTTATTTCCTTATTATATTTTCCTTATTATATTCAATGTTCTAACATATATGCATGACAATTACAGACTACTCGTGAAGTGATATAATATGATATAAAATATTCTACAGCTATATATTGATTGTATATTGTTTGAATTTTAAATACCTCTTTTGTATATTTTGTCATGACACATAGTGTCAACAAAAAACCAAAAGAACAGTAGATATATCCTTGCCTGTTTAAGATTGCAATAGGTATTAGTATAAATTAGTAATATGCATATCTCAACGGTTTTTATTGTGTTGGTGGTTTTTGTTTCTATGTATAGAGGTAAGTTGTTTACTTATTCGTATATCTACAATTGGCAGCAGAAGTAATACATCTTAGATATTCAGCTAAATGAAATAGTGAAATGTGCTCGCAATCCAATTCGATTATATTTACGTTGTGTATATGTATTTTACCGGTTCCCAAATCTAAAATGTACAAAATAAGACTGCATTTGATTGACTGTTAGCTATTGCAATATTCGTCAAATTTGGGTATATCATTGGTTCTAAAAACGGAAATGAAATACACTGAATAAGCATGTGATGTCTCCAATATTAGTCATTACCTGGGGGTTGGATAGGCGAATGATTTGATACTTGTATAATAGATAATAAGATATGCCATTGAGTCAAGTGTTTTTTATTTCTATTCCCCGTTTGAACGTGACATGAAGTAGCATCGCCTGTCCAACCTCGTGAACTTTCTACCGGCCCTCCGATTTCATCCCATAGCTAAGGACTCTTACGAGCAAGAATAATCTCGAAATAAATTAAAATCATGTAAACCCACCCCTTGAAATGAAATAAAACCATGTTGCGGATTTTGCGTATCCCAAAGGTTTATATAAGACTTCATGGATATTTTAAGTTTTGTAAAACTGCTGATGGGGATATCAGCATGTCGACTTCCAAACAAAAGCATATTATTCAGACATACATTGTACATTTCGTTTAGGCTAGGGCCCAGGGGTTAAAATATCACTACAGAATAGAAGACACCACATGAGAACATCAAATAAAGAAACGTGATAAGTTCTACCATAGCTCAACTTTTCCCTTCGAAAATAAATTGGACTTATCCTGAGACGAACAATTTAATTAAATAGGTACCAACATCTTCACACTTTAAACCAAACAAACATGCTACAATTACAACCATATATTATAGTGGTTTTCATTTTCCAATTTGTCTCAATAAAGTCTACACGGTTAATGAAATAGAAAAGAAGAAACCTGTTTTCAAGAAATTCACTTTGGGGTTGACAATTTAGATATTTGTACGTAGCGCCTTTGTTCTTGATGAAATTGTCTTGTCCCGTACACAGATAACTATTATTTAATAGACTATTTATTTGTTTTCGTTAAAAGTTTTACAGCTATTGAAAATATAATTTCTTAGTGTGTTTAACTACATCCCATAGGTCATATTTATGTCGATTAAGATGTTGTATTCAATGTATAACTATGTTTATATTTATAGGTGCGGTGAGATTACATATAGATCAGTCTGTTGTATGTGAAGGGTCATCAGTTACATTAACATGTACTGTTAATCCACCACGTCACATTAGATGGAATCGAAATGATGTTACCATTTCAAGTTGTATATTAAATACATGTGAGCAACAACCAGATGGTTATAGTATTACCATTGATTTTAATACTGGTATAAGTATTGTCTATATCAACAGTACGTCACTGATAAGAGATGGGGGAGAATGGACATGTATTCCTCTAGGCAGTAGAACCAAGGAAAAAAGAAATCTAACGATTACAGGTGAGAGGAGGATCACATATGCAGAATGATTTTCTATTCTAGATATTTTCCAACATATTATTGTATTTTCTTTTGTCATTATTGCAGCGCCAGCATCAAGTACGATCAAAGATAAAAGTAGATTATTATTTACCGATGGCATGGTAACAGAGGTCACATGTTATACAGGAACTATTGATTCGACAGTTTCATTCACGTGGTATATAGATTCTATAGATAATGCATTAACAGGGCCGACTAGTGGTGTTACCAATGGTGGAACAGCTAGCATCTTACAGTTAACCAGTACCAAACAAAAAACCAATAAAACACTCTACTGTTCTGCTACCAACCAGTGTGGTACTGGTAATACAGACAATGTCACACTTGAAATTAGAGGTAAGTTATAATACCATAAAAGATGTAAGTTATCATAATATATAAAATGTAAGTTATCATAATCCATTACAAAAAATTATATCGCTCATGGTATCAGATGCCAATTATAATAATAAGATGGAAATTGATTCTATTGAATATAAGAAATGTGTAAATTGTCCTAAAACTGTGTAGAATTACACCATCATCAGATGTCATCTACTCATGATATTTCAATAATTTATGATATTTAGGAACTGTTACAGATCGACCACCCATCAGTCGTAATAAAATAGTACAAGGCTGTCAACATGTTGTCTATTACAGATGCACCAACGATACATATAGATCCATCAACCAGCCTTTATAACAATATAAAAGATAACCAACTGATTTTTACCTGTTATCTATTACAGATCCACTAATAGTACACATAGAACAACCAACCAGTCCTTATAAAATAATAGAAGGTAATCAACTGACTTTTACCTGTGCTGTTAATGATTCTAATCCACAACCTACAAGTTTTACCTGGAGTAAAGATGGTGGCAGTATTACAGGTCAAAGGTCATCTGTATTCAGTCTGACGTCAGTACAGAGATCAAAAGCTGGCCAGTATACGTGTACAGCTAATAATGGAGTTAGAAGAGGAACATCTACATCTGTACAAGTTGATGTTTTATATCCACCTACTGTATCCACACCATCTATATATAAAATACTAGAATCTAGTGATTTATATATAACTTGTTCAGGTAACCCTGGTATGCCTACCGCTAGTTATAGATGGACTGGACCTGGTGGATATAGTTCTACAGGTGCTATATTAAATATACCTGATATAAAGAGGAGTCAGACAGGTGTTTATAGATGTACAGGTACTAATACCATGATACCTACATCTACTAATATACAACAAACAGGTAGAGATACAAGTCAAACAACGGTAGATGTTTTATGTAAGTATTGTTTAAAACTTTTCTCCGTGGTGTTTTTGTATTCATTTAATTACCATGGATGTTGAAGACCATTGTTAATTTTTATGTTTTATTTGGTTAAATATATATAGTTGCACAGCTGTACAATACTTTGGTCTTGTTTTGTTTTTTCACCGACTCTTTTGCGATTGCCAACTGTCTTCGGTGCCTATTCGGGTAGTCAATAGGAGGAATTCCGCGGATGAAACCTGGAGAAATTGGTGCTTGACGAATTTCTGGCTTCTGCGCTTTTCGATTGGTGTATGTGCCTATTCGAGGTGTCAATACTCGCGGATGCAACGTGTAAAAATCACGGCTTGACGAATTTCTGGCTTCTGCTTTTTAACGTCCAAATTACCTTACACAATGAAACCATGCAAGTAATTTGGGATTAATATCTGTGAAGGCAGAAACAAAATAAAAATAAAAAATGAATTAGCATCTAGTCGAAGAATATTAGAATATCAGGTTTATCTTTATTTTTTGTGTCGTGTAATTGAAGATTAGATATCACGCGAAGGTGTCGCGTGTTTGAAATTATAACACCTAGTGCTCCAAATATTCATCAGTAATGCT
The DNA here is from genome assembly GCA_963678685.1 of Patella ulyssiponensis. Classification (NCBI taxonomy): domain Eukaryota; kingdom Metazoa; phylum Mollusca; class Gastropoda; family Patellidae; genus Patella; species Patella ulyssiponensis. The sequence goes on from OY783226.1 coordinate 4,044,563, forward strand.
AGCTAATGCTACATGCTTTTATGCAATTTGAACAATATTATGCTGTCTACTTACACTTTTTATTAGGTTCTCCTCGTCAATATCCTAACGTTAAACCAATTACAAAAGTCATTGGTAATGTATCTGAAACAGTTCAACTGTCTGTCAGTATATTGGCCTGTCCTGAACCAACATTTACATGGTATAGACTGGACAAACCTATTGATATAAACGATGAACTGTTTCAACAAGTAGATATTATAAATTCTACTAATATATTTATGTCAACTTTAACTGTTAAAATCCAATCGTCGGAATTGTATGGAGATTATAAAGTCAACATTTCCAATGATATCAACCATACTATATTAACAGTAACACTTACAACACAGTGTAAGTATAAATAACATATTACTTGATAAAACAAAGTAAGAAATAGCACGGAATCATATTACAGAACTGTGGTTTAGTATGCAATATAGTGATCTTTACAAACCAAAATATTTTTCCAATATGCAAACACATTGAAAACCATCAATTGAAGTTATATAGATTTATTCTGAGTTCAATGTTTTATACTGTATCAATTCTGTATTGGTTGGGTTATTGGTCACGACAATTGATGTGCAAAATTCATCAATGACCTTGCTGTTCACATTAATTATATATTTTATAGCTTCAATGGACAATTGAATCTTTGTCAACGTATACGGGTTAAACTATTCACACTGAACTAATAGTTCATATATTTGATGGGTTATTTGTCACTGTGTGGATTTGTACAGTTGGTTGATTATAAAGTCAACACATGGTCAATTTTTTTACAATAAGTAAATTAAATATAACTATTTTGTTGTCCAGCTGTTCCAGATGTACCCAGTGAATTTATATTGGACAGTTTATCCCACAATTCGATCTGTATTAACCTAAAACCAGGTTTTGATGGTGGAGATACCCAGAAGTTTATTTTTGAACATTCAGTCGACAACACAACTTGGATTACTCCACCAACAGTAGAACTAACTAAGGAAGGCGATGTTTTAAACGGTTGTATAGGAAACCCCAACCCGGACACCGAATACTTTGTGAGAGTAATTGCTAGTAACAAGTTTGGTTCATCAAAACCAATCCATCTGGTGTCTTCTCAAGCGTTAAGAACTCGTGCCGAACCAGGTAAATCGGTTAATATCATTTTGCAATTTCCTATGTGTTGCGTTTAACATGGTGTCTGGAGTTCTCCGCGTGGTGTTGTTTTGAGTTCATTTCTATAAATACTATACATAAACCATATTTTTTTTGTTTGTTGATGACCACAGTCGAACGGCCCCGGGGCTAAAAGTCGGGGCATAACTTATAATTGGTGGGGCTACAATATCATTTCTGGTTTTGGAGATACACAATACCCGTGTAACGTCGTTGTAGGACTTGACTCTCTTGACAGGTATAACAACGTGAATGTTGTTATTGGTATTTTAATTTGAAAGGGATCCTAGTCTGGTGCGTCTAATCCTCTTGGCGTTATATGGTATAACTACGTGAATATATTATTTGTATTTGTATAACGGGGAACCTAGTGGGTCTAATCCTCGTGACTTTACACTCTTCATAAAGGTATAACTACATGAATATGTTGTTGTTTTAATTTCATTTTAAGAAGAGGATCCTGATGAGTCTAATATAGGATTGATTGTAGGTGTTGTTATTACTGTGTTGGTTATTATAATAGCAGTTATAATTGTTATTATATTTATTAGACGACGACGGCAAAAGGCTACTCAAGGTTAGTCTCAGTAATACACAATCAAATATCAAATTTTTTTCTCAGATATGTGAAATGTATGCCCACGTATCTTTCCATTTCGCGAGCACTGATGACGTATGCGATATCCCCAGTGTGTGGTACGCCAGTGGATTCTATATCTGAGGCAAATCAGTCTTTTTAACATTCCCATGCTGTGCATTGATCAATGGATCAGATATTCTTCAAAATTAATTAAATTCATTTTCTCAGTGAAACTGATAACCACTCTCTGTATCCCTTCTCTATATGACGACGTGAAGATAGCTTGTTGTTTGTTGTTCGGTATTCCTATCCGAAGAAAGAGTTGTTTCATATTGGTGAATACCGAACAACGAGATGGTTTGTTGTTCGTTAATCACCAAATATGTAATTAGTAATATAATAAAGTCACTTTGTCGGTAATAAGTCGGGGTAGGTTTTTATGACCCTAACTGGGTTATAAAACGTCAGTGGTCTTGGGAAATAGATTCTAACAACTTCTCTTTCTATCCGAAGAAAGAGTTGTTTCATATTAGGTGAATAGCGAACAACGAGCCAGTTTGTTGTTAGCCCAATAAATACTGACAATAATTGCAATAAAAACCTTTCAAAAATATAAAATAGTTTGACCTTTTCAGATTCGTCGATCTACAACAGCCTAGAATTAAACACACGGAGTGAATCATTATCCAGTCCATATAGTAATTTAGATACAGCTTCCCATGGAGACAAACCAGTGTCCAGTCCATATAGCAGTTTAGATACAACATCCCACGGAGACAAACCAGTGTCCAGTCCATATAGCAGTTTAGATACAACATCCCACGGAGACAAACCAGTGTCCAGTCCATATGAGACTTTAGGGGAAACACACGAAAGTCAACCAGTGACCAGTCCATATGAGACTTTAGGGGAAACACGCGAAAGTCAACCAGTGACCAGTTCATATAGCAATTTAGATGACGCATCCGGCTCCCAGAAAAAGTTTGATAAACCATTCCACGGAGACAAACCAATGTCCAGTCCATATGAGAATTTAGAGGAAACATCCGAAAGTAAACCAGTGACCAGTCCATATATCAATTTAGGTGACGCACCCGGCTCCCATAATGATATTGATGACACATCCGGCCCATATGTAAATTCAGATGAAACATCCGGAAGTACCCACGAACACAATCCTTATATCAATGTAAGCAAAACATCACCCAGTGACGCATCGAGATCAAAATATTGACCCTGTTTATCAATGATTAACATAATGGTATTTTTGACAACAAGCTATGTATTTGTAGCTAATGTTATGCCAGTTTCAAATTCTATCAAACCATTTCGCATTTCATAATCTAGACCGGATATGCTTATAATAATTTTAAAGCAGCGGAAGTCCGGCTTAAATTCATTATTACTTTTTGTCGTATTTGTTAGCATACCGAATGGCTAATCTTTGACATATTTGTTTTTTGAAATTACCACTCCACTTTTTACATTATTTTTGATATATTAAATTACTACTTTACAATTCGTATAAATATTAGTACTTTTATTATTATTTTTATATAATAAATTATAACATTTTTATATATTTATATATTTTGTTTTATATAACAGACTACAACTGTTCCTTATATATAATCTATAATAGATTACAAGTGTATGCCAAATTTTAATATCATAGATTACTATTTTTTGTAGTATTTTGTTTTATATAATAAATAAGTAATTTTGATATATTTTTACATACTAAATTACTACTTTTTCGTATTTGGATAACATAAATTACTTCTTTTAATTTGTAGTTTCTTTTACATATCATAATATATATTTTGTAATACATGTTAGCATATTAACAGTATAATTCATATTTTCATACCCGTTTAGCATCATTACAGAAACAATATGATATGATGAGATACAATACGATATGATGCGTCACGATATGATACGATGCGATGCGCATTATGATAATTAAAATAGTAGCCTATCTTTATTTGTGGTTTGTTTTATTCTTGTCAACTTTGAAATACAGGTTAACTTTAATTGTACACATGTATACCATTTAGAAGACTTTATTGTACATGTATAATACTATATAAAGTCCAGACGAGTCGTGCTAGTATTTCATTATTAGGGTTTCACACTGCGTAGCTTGTGTACGACTCTATTGTTTTTGTTAAGATTATTCTTCTTCTTATTATTATTTTATTTTTCATTCTTGTCAACTTTCAAATACACCTTTTTTGTACAGGTGTGTGCCATTTAAAGGGCTTTATTGTGTAGGTATAAAAATATAAAGACCAGACGCGTCACGTTTTTATTTCATTATAAATAAATTGTTACGGCCACCTTAATCCAGTTTGTTCTGGTGTGCATAGACGTGTTTGGTGTTATAAACAAGGACGGTGGGCCGTGGTTTGGCTTTCAAACTTCCACACTGACTGTGCATATTTGGCAAGGATCCAAAGGCGTACGAGGCGGCGATGGGGGGCGCCCAATATTTTCATGAAAAAAAATAGAAATCTGAAAAGAGCTCAGAATTGTGAGATCGGTCATTAGCCGAGGAGTTTTTGAAAATGGGGTGGGGGTAGGGGTATGGCCTCGTCGGGGAAGGCTATGGTCTTGTCGGGAATGAATGCTCAGTTTGTCGGGAAGCGTCGCGCCGTCTGTCGGGTTTGGAATATTTTTAATAATATGGAAGCGGAAAGAAAGCAGTCCAGTCAATGATGAACACGTTAACCATCTGAATAGAACTAGCACATACACATGGCCTTTCTCAGTTCTTGAGTACGGTACTGTGTTAGTAATAATCGTTTGACTTGTTCTTCTTTTGGTTTAATATAGTGCACTAGATGTAAATAAACTTGAACTACAATGGTCATTCGTATATTAAAAGTATATAAATTTCACAAGTTCAAAAAGTCTTCTATCTTGATTCTAGATCTATCTATCTTAGATATGGATAAAAAATGTGAACTGTCATATAATGAAAAACGTGGCAAAAGTAAATCGTAATACGGAATATATACATTGTAAATTTGAACTCTTTTAAAATGGTCATTCATATATTAAAAGGAGATAAAGTATATACAAGTCTTCTATGCATCTGAGATCTGGATAAAAAATGTGAAATCTCATAAAATGAAAAATGTGGCAAAAGTAAATCGTTCGACTTGTTCTTGTTTTCGTAGTAATAGAGCTTATTTTAAAGATGACTTTTTACCAGTTTTTATGGTACAACTGACATAACTTACTACCCACTCCAAATTACTAGAAAGTATTCGAAATGCCTGGAAATCGCGTCTACGGCCGTTTGGTTTTCAAAATTTTCTGGGGGAGGCCCCCATACCCCACATCGGACGCTTCGCGCCTCCGGCGCTCCCGGGCGGACGGGTTTGCCGCCCGCCGCTCCGCGGATTCTAAAGAAATATATTTGTCGGGAAAATATGCTGGCCCCCCAATCAAGTTCGGCCTCGTACGCCTATGCAAGGATCCAATGTTCAGAACAAATAGGATACAGAATCATTGACATCACATTATGTATGGCATCACGATGGACGTTGTACTATGGAAAATAGTACCTTTGCATGGGACATTTCTGATTACCTGGCTAAATATGTTTTCACGGGAACAACTGTCTACATCTGAGAAGGGAGAATAGGTATGGAAAATGTGAAATACTTAGAACTGTTACCCTCTTACTCGTAAATGAATGAGAATGAGTATATTGCACCATACGAATATTTATATCACAATGGTCCGTGGTTTATATATATCTTTTATATTGATTTAAATGTGACCTTAATGTAAAACTGTTACCTGTCGTGCTAGTTCATTTAGGTGTACGTGGAGAACTGTAAATTAAAATGGCGACGACTTCTTTGTCGAGGTTTAACAATGATTAACCGGATTATTTAGTTGTATGCATGTATTGAAAAGATATTTCATTAATCCCGGATTACCTGTCAAATAAATCAATAAATACCAGGTAAAATCGATATATTATTACCAACACGTGTTACACAATAACAAGGTAACAGCATAGAGCAGACCTGTATATTCATTGAAAAATTAAGTCATTCCCATGGCCTGGTTTAATTTATTTAAATCATTCAATCCCAATTATTGACGTCTCTACAGAAAACATATGTTAAAGGGCGTAGCTCTATTCTTTGGAACTTTGACTTTGTTATTGTAATTTAAAAAGAATAGCATATCACATGTACTGGTTTATTTTGGTTTATTGAAGTTGAAAATAATGTAAGATTGACACGTAAAACTAATAATGCATAAGCATAATCTTTACCTTATTTTATTAAAGTCACAGTCAATGTAAAGTGCCTGTGTAACCAACAATGAACCGAAATTGTCTTTGGAATTTTTTACTGAAGTCACAGTAAATACAAAGTGTATAATATAATGCTTTTATTGACGTCACAGTAAATAAGAACTGATAAGTAGAATATTATGTGTTTATGTCTTACCTGTTTAAATATCATAATTAATAATAAAGGGACTCACACAATCTTTACATTGATTGATTTTAAGGAACACGGGTGCTGTGTTGATATTAGGGAACATACAAGCTAGCCATGTTTATTTTTAGGGAACTTGTTTGTTCATTTTTAGTGAGGAACATCCATTCAATGTAACGAAATTTCCTTGCTATATATACTTTTAGTGGAATCCCATGCTGTTATTATTTTAGAGAACTTTAATACTCCACTCACGTTAAAGCGACGACAACACTTTCAAAAGGTTAAATGAATAAAATCAGTTTCATCTAGTAACCTAATCATCAGAAATCCCCGACAAAATCTGTCACGATATCAGAAATTCTTGACATATCTCATCATTTCTATTGCATATTTTTTGTTTCCAGTGCTAATATTATTTTCTCTGGGGTTTTTTATAGAATAATCCCCAACTTTGCAATTGTAACACCTGTGTCTTTCATCACTTGAACGCATTGCCGAACTTTTGATATGACGTCACAATGCCAGGATCCCTGGGATGATGTCATGCTTGGTTCCGACTACATATAGCCTGGTCACGGTGCCAGGAACGACACGGTTCAATTTTCGTTGGGTAAACGCTATCAAGTCTGGGTATGGTTTAAGTGTGTATTACTGCGCATGCGCGAAACGAATCTTGACCTTTTTACGCACAAACTTTGACAGTTCTCCCATCAAGATTAAAGGGACCATCTCGATTTTAACAGAGTCCCAGTAATAAGCGTCCGTGTATAGAGGAATAATGTATTTACCTTGTCATATATTTTCTGCTGAAAATATTGAATTGGGTGAATGTGAACGTCAAAACCGCTAATCTGTACACGTAACCCTTTTAAGATTCCGGATAAATTCTTTCGTTTGGTGACCTATTAATCAATTGCCATTCCTTTAGAGGCCTATACAGTGCATAACCTACAGACTGTACTTGCTAACGAAGGTAAATTTCAACTTCATGTAAACGTCTGGTTTTATCCCGAAACTGCTTGGGACAGCGGTCCCCATTTCGAGATGAAGACTGGCGTATATTAAGTTAGTTGCTCGGTCCTAAGGTAGATTATAGTAAGGGCGTTTTAACACAAAAAGGCCGTTTTCTTCTACAAAACCTAATCGAGATTGGTCGTAAAGAATATCTGATAAAACATTAAATATCAATTAATGACAGACAAAGGCGTTTTATAGCCGAGGCGCTGGAGGCGCCAGCCTCCTCGCGGAAAAAAATCAAAGAAATTGGAAAAGTAAAACGGGAGAAAAATGCTAAAACCGATGAGAAAATGAAAATGTACCCTAGTTAGGGTCTGACAAAAGGGCCCCTCTGGCCAAGTGAAAGGGCTCCCGTGTCCGAGTCAATCGTTTTCTATACACTGTTACTGTCGAATCTAGTACTGAATGAGAATGTAGTCATTGCATTGGCATAAAAAATCATCAATCAACAGCCCCCCCCCCCGCGAAACAGGGCCCTCAAAATAGTGTAGCCCCCGCCATGAAAATCCTTAAAACGCCCCTGATGACAGACACATTCCACTGGCTTTTTGTGATGGCCGTTTAATAAAGAAGTTTAACAGCTGAGATACATATTGTAAATATTTCTCTTTTATATATAATTTATCATCGATTTCTTTATTTACAGAATAAATAAAATAAACTGATTGCATAACATTCATAGATACTCAACGTTCAACAATAGTATTACGTTTACTACGATAATTATAAAATATCAAATTAATCAATAATATAAAAATAAAAATAAGGTATTTGGCTAACAGAGCAAATATTTACTAAAACTAGTAACTGGATTAATTTGTTGGTTGTTCATCTAAATTAGCATATGTGCTGGGTAACGGTTCAGTTGCTCTATTTAACTCTAAGTTGTTATATGTACTGGGTGGCGATTCACTCCTGGTATTTAACTCCAAACAGTCATATGTTGATGTTTCTTAAAGAAAGGGACAGAAAGAAATGGGATTTAGTATACCATCCACTCGAGACAAACTTGGTTATTTCGGGACTAACATGGTTAAATCTTATTCTAATAATTCACTTGTGCGTGGGGGTCTTTAGGAATGATGGGAAACCGCGGTGTGTGAAGGGGGGCACAAGGCTGCTCTTTGTGAAGTACAATTGGGGAATCGAAAGCATCCCACTGGACAAACGGTGTTAAACCACTAGAACATCCAACCCGACTCTTAAAGGAAGAAAATAAACCATATAGGGTTAAAACGTATACGACAAAAATTTAAGGACCGTTTATTGTATTTCCTCAAATACTTCATTGCAATTTTGAATCAGTTATACATTAATACATTTACAGGATAATATTGCTAGCATAGAAATGGATAAAATAATGTCAACTTTTATTTAGGAATAACTCACCTCGTGTATAACCTTCACCATTTCTTCTGTAAGTAATAAATTATAAAACCAATAACGACAATGATTTACATTACACAGATTTTTTTTTGGGGGGGGGGGCGTTTTGCCGTTAAAAGGATAGATTTGAAAAATGGGTTGTGATTTACGTAGGGTACAATTACCCCTGTGTTATGTTAATAATTATTGTCAAAATGTGATAAAAATAATTGAGATTTAATAAACCATACATTATGTGTTACGATACTACATTTGGCGTGGAAACTAATCAGAAATAGTTTACGTTTCTTCCAATAGTAATATTTAAAACTTACACGGCGGTCGTCTTGTCACCTAGAAAATAAAATGAAAACAAATGTAGACATGAATACTGTAAAAAGCTGTGAGGTTAATGTAATTATATACACAATACCTGCTTAACATTTGCTTGCATGTATGTCGTTACACTTGACATTTGACATAATTTTTACAGAATAGATCAAATAATTCGTTTTTATTTGTGGCAGAACAATAATTTACCTTTATTAGATTTCAGTTTACGACGCATGTTGATCACCAGAATTAATAAAACAACGGATACTATTACAGCAACAGCTAAGCAAACACCTAAAGCTATCTGTGGACTATTATCATCATCACCTGCTACTGCTGCAAATAAAAATATCTATATTCAATGTCATTTCCGAACGAACTTAGGAGAATTTCCGTTTTTAGATTCCTTTGTATTATTTTGTTTATTTGTATATATGTTTTTTTTTTTTGTTTTTGTTTTATATAACATATCTACATTGTAGAGCACCACAGAGCAGTCAGACTGACTGAATGTTCGGCGCTATAAAAAACGATTATCATTAGTTATTATTATCATTTTAGATCGACAACTTAATTGTCCTAAACAAAACAGTCAAAATGAAACATGTCTTGCTGATTTAAGAGTCGTTTTATTTTTTAAAGATAGAATAACGACTGATATTGAGGACTGTCCTGTTATTTCTATATAACATACCTGGTACTTGAGAAGTTCTAATTGGTTTAGCAGTCACCAAAGAGAGAGGTTGTGATTGACCCAGCCTGTTTTGGGCTATAACTCTGATATAATATACTGTATTAGTATCAAGGTCGTCAATACAGTCTTCAATGCCTTCACCGTCTCTCTCTTTTACAGTTCCAGATAAAAACCAGACAATATTATCAAGGGAATACTGAAATACAAATTCTTGAACACCTCCATTATTAAAACATGGTTGTAATTCAACACAGATAGAATCGTGGGTTACAAGAACTAATTTAAAGTCACGTGGTTGATCGGGTACACCTGAAATGGTAAGACAGTGGATTTGAGGTTAACAAGTCAATCGTGAGAATGATGTCTTACTTTGCAATCCCAAAATAAGCAGTCCCTCATCGCAATCATTCCAAACATAAATCAAGAAGTAGTCACATTATTTCACATAAAGCTGAAAACATCCATTAATGGACATCAGTATTGGAAACAGAGCTGTTGGTTGTCTCAAATAACCCAACCGTGTATCCTTACTTCTGCTAGGCAGAAACAGTTCAACGTATTTATGTAATGAAGCGATACACCAAAGTTCCATCACTCTCACCAAAATTGTAACATTGTAAAAACTACCATTGTCTAACAAATAAACGACACCAAGGTCAAAACTCACAAGAGGTTTACATTATAAAAAAGAACCAAGTCCATAGATGCTATAAGCCATTGTCCACAGATCAGATATGGTACCATAAATATATAACAGTCTAATAAATTTGTGACGTACCACCGACATTTGATAATACTAGTATAGCCATCACAATAACAGTTTAACTCGTATTTTTGACGATATTCTTTAAAACCAAATTTATGTTACAAGACACTGCATGTACTTACCGGGAATTTTCACTAGAACAGTTTTACTGTCTGTTTTAGGTTGTTGATTACCGTTAGTAGGTTGTAATACTGTAATAGCTGTACAGTTATATACACCAACTTGATTTCTAGTGATATTATTGATAACTAACTCTTTATTATAAGATACTACACGACCATCTGGATCATACCATGTAATATTAGACGATACAGGGTAAGAATCAACTGTACACAAGATAGAAACTGTCTCTGACTCTGCTGTATAGATGGGTTTAGTAGGTAAAGACACCTCCGGGACATCTAAAATAAATTGTAGAAAACTTAAATATAAAAACAAAAGATTTAAACATGTTTTATGTTTCTATAAATACCAATACATATATCTAACACTGTTATAAAGCTATGATAAATAAAATACAAGAGATACTTACATAAAACATCAATTGTTGTTTGATTTGTACCTCTACCTGTTTGTTGTATATTAGTAGACGTAGGTATCATGATATTACTACCCGTACATCTATAAACACCTGTCTGACTCCTCTTTATATCAGGTATAGTTAATATAGCACCTGTAGAATTATATCCACCAGGTCCAGTCCATCTATAACTAGTAACAGTAGGGTTGCCACGGTTACCTGAACAAGTTATAGATAAATCACTAGATTCTAGTATTTTATATATAGATGGTGTGGATACAGTAGGTGGATATAAAACATCAACTTGTACAGATGTAGATGTTCCTGTTCCAACTTCATTATTAGCTGTACATGTATACTGTCCAGCTTGTGATCTCTGTACTGACGTCAGACTGAATACAGATGACCTTTGACCTGTAATACTGCCACCATCTTTACTCCAGGTAAAACTTGTAGGTTGTGGATTAGAATCATCAACATTACAGGTTAAAGTCAGTTGATTACCTTCTATTATTTTATAAGGACTGGTTAATGGTTCTATTTGTACGGTTGGTCGATCTGTAATAGATAACATGTTAAAATAAGTACTGAATCAACTATTAAATATGATTATAACTTACATCTTATATATTATTATAACTTACATGTTCTATATTATTATAACTTACATGTTATATATTATTATTATAACTTACATCTTATATCAAGTGTGATATTATCTGTGTTACCAGTATCACACTGATTGGTAGCTGAACAGTAGAGTCTTTTATTGTTGAGTTGTTTGGTACTAGTTAACTGTAAGATACTAGCTGGTAAACCATTTATAATACCACGATTCTGTCCTTGTATTGTACTACCTGTAGAATATATGTACCAGGTGAATGACACATCTGAATCTATGGTCCCTGTATAACACGTGACCTCTGTTACCATACCATTAGTAAATAATAATCTTTTTTTATCTTTTATTATACTTGATGCTGGAGCTGAAATAATGATAGCAGAAAGTAGGACGTTAAACTCCATTTTATTTCATTTCAATTTGTAATAAACATAAAACAAACTCAAATCACGCACTTAAATATTCTGTAGATATAAGTTTCCACTAAACTTTAATCTTCAGATTTATACTGCCCGTGTCGAGGTTGGCCACATGGATACATGCTCATTGCAGTGTGTTTGTTTGGCTCTCCTTTAAATCACAATCAGTATTAAACAGTCAATGTAAAAGCGTGAATGATTTGTAACATTCAATAATAAAGGTAAGGTTCACCTGTAATTGTGAGATTTGCACTTTGTTCTCCTGAACATGTCCATTTTCCCCCGTCTCTAACCAATGATGTACTGTTGATATATATATTACTTATACTAGTATCAGTAGTATAATCAATGGTGATATTATAACCAGGAGATTGACCACATGATGTGGGTACACAATGTGAAACCCTCACACCATTTCGTCTCCATACAATAAAATCATTCTTTGGATTAACAGTACATGTTAAAGTAACTGATGCTCCTTCACAAACCTCAGACGGATCTATCTCTACAGTAATCTTACCTATAAATAAAAACACAGTTACACATAGAATAGATCATGTTAAAGTAACTGATGTCCCTTCACATATATCAGGCTGGTCTATATCTAATCTAATATAACCTAGAAATATATAAATATGATGCTGTTAAACCCAGTCTAAACATGCCGACACACCTATAATTTAAGAATATAATAATAAAAGAACCCTTAGCAGTCTAAACATCTCGTCTCTAGCTTTCCACATTTTAGTCTCAATATGTCGACATGTTAATCCCAATTGCCGCTGATTAAAAATATAGCGTAGATTGTGTTTTGATTTACTAAAATAAATTTTATTTTTATATTTTATTTTTTTTTACAAATCTGATATGACAAATGTCTGGTGTGTAAAACAAATATTGATTTTAAGATGCAAATGTTAAATTTTGTGTACAAATGTCGAAATACGACAACACATGTCGAAATGTGACTCCAAATGAAGAAACAAGAATTAAAGACTATGAATTAAGAACCAAGAATTAAGAGCACTGAATAAAGAGCTGTTTGGTTTTCCATAATTATCAATGTCTGTCGTTTGTTGTGGGGATACTTGTGTTTAGATTCAAGTGATATATACAAAACCAATTTGGTGAATATGTTAAATGGCTAATAATGAAGACGTCGTATGTCTTGTATTTAAGATTTAAGAACAAACGATATACAAGTACACATGTACATGGTATTCACTGACAAGGACTCAGTTTAAACGTATATTAATAGCTAACACTGAAGACATCGAATCATAATCGTGTATATTTTAGATATGAGAATCAGTGATATAAGATGAAACAGAAATGTGGTTGGTCACAAAAGTTATAATTTCTTACGGGTTGATTTCAGGCAGATTATTTAAATATATATATCTCAGATTCATTATATGTATGACTAAAGAATCCGATTGTGTTTACTGTTGTTGTGGGCATATAAATATAAATAAGTAACCAACTTACCTCTACACATAGACACCATTTGGACTAAGATAATGTAAAACACTGTAGTCTGCATACTATCAATGTGTCCTACTATCTTTAAAATACAAGTCTATATCTACTATATCTTTTTGTGTTTTGTTGACACCGTGTTCAATAACGAAATTAGCTATATACCTATTTTTAATTCATATGTGATCTATGTAAACGACTATATGTGTTTGAATACATACAATATACAGCAAAACTTTTATTTTATGTACATGACCGGATTTTGTAATACAATATGCAGCGTACAGTATTATATTTGGTAATACACAAGATCATACTGTATCCTTGAAGACTGGAGAATGAACAGAAGAATAGCCGTTTGTTTAATACAAATAGTATATACAAAATACAAATAGTATATACTGCAATTCTTTGAGAATCATCATAAACGTTGTGAATGGGAGACGTTTTGATTAGTGGCATCTGGCAAAGATGATATCTAATGCCATTGCTTTGTTAATATACTTACGAATCCAACTGTATAAAAAACGCACATTCATGCTGTTGTGATAGGAAAAAATAAGAAGAGATAAGGGTGGGGATGGGGTCTATGATTGTTTTCACACCATTTAACAACCAAATAGAGATCATTTTGGAGATTATTGGCGATGGATGTATTATCTTTCTGTGAACAATGTAGGGTACTGTCATCAGCAAACATTTAATTCAAGTTTATTTTATTCTCAGCCAAGTTATCACTGTTTGTAGTTTTGGCACTGGGCACTGGTATATTCGAGACAAATTTTTAAATGGCGAAGCGATGTAATCTAGTTAAAATTGCGAGGTTCCGATTGCATTGAGAGTTGATTATGGGCTTTATCGAAAATTACATCTTATCGATTTGATAAAAATTCACAAATATTGATTGAATCCTATCTTGACACACGGAAGCAAAAATTCTGTTTAGGATCGATCTTCTTAATTACTACGGGGTTTGTGTCGTGTTGTTTTGGTGGGTTTTTTTGGGGAGGGGGGGGGGGTAATTTCTTTTTTGTGTGTTTTGTTGTTGTTGTTTATTTTTGTGTACATAATACTATTACTTTGTGAGATTTCCCCCTTCCAACTTTCGATTTCGATTTTTTTCTATTCGCAAGGGCGAAGACTCAGTATTGAATGTTCAAAAGAAGACAGTAAATCCCCCTGCGAGATTCTTTGGGCATATCGAAAAACTACTTTAACATAATGATCCGGGGCTGTTCTCCAGACCATGTCATAATAATGATTCAGGACTATTCTCCAGGGGCCTGTTTCACGATATTTTAATGAAAATTAAGTCCAAATTTTAGTAATTTGATTTGATACGTTTAGGTTGATTTTACTACTTAACCAATCAAAATTGAAATAGTTTTATTTAACCTCCGCTTCCACCGAAGTGATATTGCAAACAAGTATCTACTGATATTAGGATTTTATCTTTAGTTAAGATTTCGAATAAAAGACCCAGGCCATGTCATAATAATGAACCATACCCAATCCCCGTCTGCCCAACAACAATAATTAGTCCATGATTACATTTCAAGCTCACATCTCTGAATATGTATAACCAAAGCGAAAGTAGATGGAAACCAAATTAACTCTACCAAAGAGTGTTGAAGGTGTCGGGATTGTTGTATAACATGTTAATGACTAAAAAACCCCAAACTTCACATAAATTACAGGCGCGGATACAGAGGGGGGCGCACCCGGCGCACGCCCCCTCTATTTTTTTTGCGGTGGCGAACAATTTTTAGCTCCATTATTCTCGCGGGGAAGGAGAACAAAAACAGTTTAGGTTGGAAATCGTAATTTACAGTACTAGTATTAGTAGTATGAAATTAGTCCTTGTGGGCATTTTTGTCCACTCAAAAATCATGCAGCACGCCCCCCCCCCCCCCTTTCTGAAAATCCTGGATCCGCCAATGAATTATGACGCTGTGTTGAAAAATATAACGTTGTAACTCAGAAGTCCTCTCGTATTCTGACCAGGAGGGGGGTCAGAATGAAAAAAAAACCCAATGTACTGAAAATTCAATTCAAATTACTCTATTCAGAGGGACATAATGGGAGATTTAAGATTTAGCGCAGCAACGGTACTTGACAAACGAGACTCATCATCGTGTGTCCATTCATCTTTCAGTTGTTAAATCTTGCAGATGTTTAAATCCATCTAAATCTCGGCAACTCAATGACCTAGAGAGCTGATTATAGACATTCCATGTCAATAAATGTCTAAATAATAGTTTAAATACCGTCTGACGCCAAAGTGTTGCGTCTTAACTGGAGTTGCTCCCCTTTACGCAGGCATAAACTTATTACCATCACATCATGAGGCGTCAACTGGTCAAGCACTATAATGTTATATAATTTATGAAATGAAATGGGTCTATTATACCCATTCTTTTAACGTAACTACTGGGGTTCCAACATAAGTAAATGTACTAGCATAGTATGATGACGAATTGGTAAGTATGCCAAACGCTAAAATTTTGCATCGACTAGACACATGAGGATAAACTCCAGAAAGAGAAATTCCGACACTGATTGCTATTTATCATCAGCTATTATTTACAGTCTCCCCTCCCTCAACAATCAATATTAATAACTACATTCGCCATCAGCTTTGATCAAAGAATGTTTTGTTTTTTGTTGTATAAATCAATGCTTAACCAGTGTCAAACATATACCGCGGGTCCGAAATGTTACAGATCGACTCTAGCATGTTCCACCACACAATCCAATACTGCCCCTCACCCCCACCTCCGCACATCCCAATAGTGCCCCCCCCCCCATACACACACACACACACACACTTCCCAAACATATATAAATATTGTTTTGAGAGTCTCGAACGAGATCTTGTTTCTCATGGAAAATTATGTATCACCACGCACCTGATAGATTAAAGCATGAAATCTGGGTACTTCGGTTTCTCGCAACTACTAATCTCTCTCCATTTCTAAGGACTGTTGGGGAGAGGCGAATGGTTAAGAAATGAAATGAAATGGGGTTTATTGTCCTACTCTTCTGCACCTGACCTGGGCTAATGGAAGACGGGCATACGCCATACGTTGTGCTATGAGGGAAATTTTGCCCGGGCAGCGGCGCTACGGCCTACTCTTATATCGAATTCCAACTGCCAAGGGATCTTTTACGTGCATCCCAATGTGTACACAGGACCTCGGTTTTTCGTCCCATCCGAACGACTAGGCAGCTGTCCTTGTCAGGCCCTCCTTCTGCATCACTGACAAGGGGAAACCACGCCGGAAAATCGAGATGAACTTTCTCGGCCAATGCAGGGATCGAACACCCGACCTCCAGGCTAACGAGCCAGCGCCTTGCCCACTTAGCCACCGCGATTCCCCGAATGGTTAAGACCTGCGTGTTTTATCATAAGGTCTGACATAGTGTTTCGATTCCACAGTTGTATGTGACAAGGAATATGGTCGCCTGTCCAACGTCGTGGGTTTTGTCCGTGTCCACCGGTTTCCTCCCACTACAAATGAGGCCTACGCGCTAACAAATTATTGAAATGAAATTAAAACAGGTGTTAGTCAAGAAATGACCAAGTTTGTGCCGTCTCTCTCTCTCTCTTTAAAGACCATTTATAATCTTAATGACAGGTTAATAGTTCACACATTTTATATAAGCTGCGTCTAATAATAGACGTAATAAATATCATGAAGTGAAATTAATGGATGATGTCGCATTAACTTGTTCTCGTTTACTGACCTAGGAAAGTCATACGCACAGTTTAAATATTGGTCATGTATGAGATTTAAAAACGATTTAGCAAACATCACGATATTTTAGATCTTTTATTTTAAACTGCTTAACCCGATTTAGAGAGCCACCTAATTGTTTTCGGCGCGTTTTAATGTATTATCCCTGAAATCAGTAGCATTGCAGTTGAATACAATGAAATGAAATGAGGTTTAACGTCCTAGCCTACTTCTCTGCATCGACTGGGCTAATGAATTGAGAATCCTCGGTGTGTTGCAGTTGAGGCCAAGAAATATTGTTTCAAAATTGGTTTTGAAATTAGCTTTAATGATTGAGTCATGGTACTGTATTAGACGTATTTCTATGTTTCTCATGCGTCGTTTGAAGTGACAAGAAATAAAGTAACCATCCATGGTTCTCTGTAGTGTAGGAGTTCCATTCCACGTTTTAGCAGACCAGCAATAGCTTTTCCTACCAGGGTTATCTGTTTGATCGTTAGTTCTGTTTCACATTTGTTCTGGTTTCTTTTAACATAGAGTCCCGAAATGACTTATTTTATATCGAATGGGGGCTATTTGTTGGCATAAGACTGGTGGTGGTGTTAGCGGGGATTTTGTACCATGCAGCTACCGGCAAACCGTCTGTGTATACCACAGTCGATCTCAGTAACGAAACAAGAGTAATATAATAATATAGAGTCGCACTAAATGTACAGCATCATTTATATTCAGGGATAATCAGCTACAATACAAACCATTATCGACTTCATTTACAATATAGTTATAATTAGTTACAATATCGTTTGTAATTGGTTACAACACCGTTTGTATATCAGTTACAATATCATTTATAATTGGTTACAATACCGTTTATAATTGGTTACAATTATCGTCTATAATTGGTTACAATATCGTTTGTAATTGGTAACAATATCGTCTGTAATTGGTTACAATATCGTTTTATAAAAAGTTTTTATATCGAATATGATTAGTTTTTATATCGAATATAATTAGTTACAATATCGAATATAATAAGTTACAATATCGATTATGATTAGTCACAATATCGAATGTGATTAGTTACAATATCGATTATGATTAGTTACAATATCGATTATAATAAGTTACTGTTTATATGTAGTAAGAATATCTTTTATGATTAGTATCTATATCGTTTATAATTGTCACGTCGATTACAGCATCACCCATTACAATTCTCATGACCGATATCGTTTATAAACAGTAACAGCATCACTCATCATATCATCAGTTACGCCATCACAGATCACACCAATTGTCATGGTCCATCATCAGTAATGTCATCAGTTACATCTGTAATTACATGGTTGTTCATTGGTTTCGTCGTCACACATTATCAGTTACGCCATCACAGATATCCACACATCATTAATTATATCATCAGCTACATCATCACATATCATCAGTTACAACATCACACATCACCACGCATCATCAGTTACGTCGTCACATATCATCATTTATATCATCACACATCGCCACACATCATCAGTTATGACATCACACATCCTCAGTTACGTCGTCACACATCATCAGTTATATCATCAGTTACGTCATTACACATCATCAGTTACGTCATTACACACCATCAGTTACGTCATCAAACATCATCAGTTATATCATCAGTTACGTCATTACACATCATCACCCATCATAATTTACATCATTACACATCGTCACATATCACCAGAAGATATCGGTAAATTATTGATTTATCGCCAGTTGCATCTGATATTTAAGTTTACACCGCATAACACTGGTCAGCGATTCTTCTGCGCCATCCAAAACACCAACACCACCGTCAATATCCACCATTATTATTGAAAGCAAATCTTGGGATATATTCCTAAACTGAAATAATATTCACACCATGCTCGTAGTAGAAGTGTAGTCGGAATCAGAACATCGTTATCAACCGGAATTAACCCTGTAATTATAATAACAACAATAATAATAATAATGATTTTATTTTTTTTCTCTTGGAAGGCTCCTAAAAGCCGACATATCAGTTCTGAACAACTATTTGAATCTTCATCGGTATCAATATGAACTATCTGCGGTAACTTTGCAATAATAATAATGCATGGAAGACTCTTGTATTCGCCTGAATACAAATTTTCAGTGATAAATTCTACTGTCTGGATACACATACCTACATTACTAAGCTATTTATATAAAGTAATCAGAAACCGGGGTATCATTATCCGTTCAGCAAATATGTTTTTGGAGCTAAAACTTACACGCAAGCATTTCAAATATATTTATTTCATTTTGGCATTTAATTTGTATTTGGACGGGTGCTTAATAATGGAGCTTGTATATAGTAGTGACAATATTGTAACGGGATTATTATCTATGGTCATAAATTCAGTCATGTGTGCACGTAATATATCAATCCAGGCGTGCCTCACATTTTCGACGAGGTCACGGTGGGTAAGTCGGTAAGACGTTGGCGCGCATGTCATGAGGTCGCTTGTTCGATTCCGGCATTAGACGAGAATGTTCATCCAGATTTTTTGGAGTGGTTTCCCCTTGTCAGTGTTGCAAGAAGGCGGGTCTGACAAGGACAGTTGTCTAGCAGTTCGGATGGAGCGAGTACGTAACAGATCCCTTGGCAGTTGGAATTCAACATAAGAGTAGGCCGTAGCGCCGCTGCCTGGGTAAATTTCCCTCGAAGCACACTCGCGTATGCCCGTCTTCGTTAGCTCACGTCGGAGCAGAACAGTAGGACGTTAAACCCCATTTCATTTCATTACATAAATAAAGCTATTTCATACACAAACACACTCACAACATAGATCTCAATCATTCAAGTAACGTCATAATTGTAATGCTTATCGTTCACGAGGCAGAGTACGCTTACTCTATCTGGAACACCTTACAGAGAGAGAGAGAGAGGGAGAGAGAGAGAGAGAGAGAGAGAATGGGGTTTAACGTCCACTCGACACAAACTAGGTTATTTTGGGACTAACATATGGTTTCAATATTTTATTTCAATAATTCGCTTGCGCATAGGGGTCTTTAGCAGTGGGAGGAAACCGGAGTGCCAGGAGGAAACCCACAAGGCTGAGAAGGCGCCCTTATCTCCATGCCACATACGATCATACCTGGGATCGAAATCACAGCCGCAAGCCAGAGGTGACCGGCCAGCTAGAAGTCGAAGCGCCGCACTTTAGACCACTAGGCCATCCCAATCCCCGGAACACCTTACAACCCATCACAATGCTTCTGCATCAACCGGACTAATGTAGAAGGACATGTCACGCAGTGTGTTTTGACTGAACATTTCACGGCCCGCGACCTTTACGTGTTCCAACCATCAATTATTCACGGGGCGTCCATCTTTCATCCCATCCGAACGTCCTGCACCACTCTGACAAGGGGAAACCTCGCTATAAAATCATTGGATCGAACCTTGAACTCCATGGATAGAGTGTCAAAACACTGAAACGAAACCAGGCTTTTAATCTATGTTTTAATATATTATACAGTATTGTGTAATTTGATGGATGCAGCACTGGTACGTGACAATGCCTATTCGTTGGGTGGGAAGAAGTTCTCCGACGTCTAGGGTACCCCCAAGAGTATCCTGGGCACAATGTCCCCCATAGCACACTGTACAATGTATGGTCGAGTTCGTTCGGTAGCAAAGTTGGACGTAAAACCCTATTTCATTCGATCATTGACAGACAATAAATTTTAATTATAATGACTTACCACCACCAAAAAAATCATCAGTTGATACAAGCTGTAGAAACACAAGCAGTACAATAAATACATGTAACCTCTCCATATTGAGTATAAATTATTCTTCTAAACACGTTACAATCTTCTGATCTTTCAGGATGTCAATATAGTTTCTAATCTGAGATCTGAGATGTGAAATCTTGTAATTTTTCAGTATGTGTATATAGATGTAAGCTTCAGTTTCCGAGATCTTCTACCCTGTAATGTGCTGTCTTGCTATTTGTCTATCCGTGTGCTATCTTGTAGTCGTTCAGCATCCTAGAGCTTCCACCCTGTCTATCTGTCCTTCCAACACAAGTTTATTACAATACGTTGTCCGTTACAGATGTCAATCTGTCACCAGTTAAACACTTTCAGATAGTCCATAAAACTTACGCCACCGGTTATTCAGTATGTGTCGTCGTCGGTAGCCTGCTTGTCAGTGAATATATATATATATATATACCACGTTTCTTTAGGTCGCCATTAATTAATATGTCAACAAACTGACATGTATTATATTTTTTAAACTCTTCTTTTCTTTTAAAGGTTTAAAAGACAGCCTGTCACATTCCTGCTGCGTAAGATTTACTGTGCAAATGTGGTTAATATTTCCCTAGCAATTGTTTCTACAGCAGACAAACGCGTTATCTTACTCAGTCCAAAAACCACAGAAAGAGAGAGAGATAGAAAGAGAGAGAGAGAGAGAGGGAGGGTTCCATATTATCAGGGACGTGGTGACCCATAATTTTCCATCTGGCATTGCGAAAAAACGTGTGGGAAGGGTGTGGGTGACAAGGAGAAAAAGCCACAAGGTTATACAAAGGATCATACGCGCATTAGACCATTCGTCCCCTCCCTTCGATTGGACAGGGATTAGATGACCGAATATTTACCGAGTGCGCGCTGTATCATAAGGTCTGTTATTGGGTCAATTGACATGGCTTCGATTCCCCGGTTGTACGTGACAAGGAGTAGGGTCGCTTGCTTAACCTCGTGGGTTTTCTGTGTTCAGCGATTTCTCCCCACTACTAACGGCCCCATACGCGCAAGCACGAAATGGAAATAAAACTGAACCATATGTTAGTCCTGAAACGACCATAATATCTGCCATTGAGTCAAATTCCACGGTTGTAGGTGACAAGGAGTAGCATTGGATAACCGGTTAACCATACGCGCAAGCAAGTAATGGATTAAACCTGAACCATTTGTTAGTCTCTCTCTCTCTCTCGCTCTCTCTCTCTCTCTCTCTCTCGCTCTCTCTGTATCTTTCAATCTTCCCTTTCAATTGTCATCAGATATATTGAATGGTGTTAATCTGATGGTTTAGTTCAATTAATGGTAGGACAAATCTGTGTTCTGGAGATATCTGAATATCCAGATCACTCATGCAATATCACAGTTACAAAGGGTGACAGCTAGGTTTCCATTGAACTCGACTTGAAGGTTTGTTTCCTTTAGTCAAATACCTTTGATAATGTGCGAATGAATTCTGTTTATTTTATTGGTGAAAGTTGGATTCAGTGGGGTTAGTTATTATATGAATTACATGACAGCTGGGATCGAACAACACGAGATATTCAGATTTGTGAGGCAGCGCCTTAGTCATATATTAATTGAAACAAAAACCAAAAGGCCTGCAGTAGGCAGATTAAGCTCTCTATGCACTCATGCAAGGCGACAAAATGAATACGCTTTTCTTTCCAAGGAAAGTGGATATCCGCTCACTGGTTAAATCGGATGATGAATTTCCGTCGCTGGATAATACCAAATGGGCGCGACATGGTACTCGCTTCCATTAACATGCTACAGGCTAATAACCTGTTAACAACGACAGATAGATAGATAACGACCATTCCATCTTGGAAATATGATGAACATGTGATCATACTGCGCAGTTGTATAATGGCAGAAATCGAATCTGTGACATAAATCACGACTTTAATCAAAATCCTCAGCACATTGCCCCATTTTCGCGGCGGAAACATTGGAAATGTGCTAATTATGATCATTTTACGCAGTTGTAAATGGCAGAAATGGGATTTAGCCAGAATGTGCACATCGTCCTACCGCCCCCAAAAATGGCGCTGTTTTAGAAATATCTTCAGGAGGTGAAGGAACAAAATGTCAATATCATTATAGTGCCAAATCACAAATGATGTGTCGATAGCATTATAAATGGGTTGAAAATGAAAACTATGTTGCAATATTATCGCCTAATGGCCAACCTTCAACAGAAGACCTAAACAAAAAAATGTCAACATGTCGAAGCCATTAAAAAAAGCTTGTTCCACGATTTCTACCCGAATAACGACGGATTTGCAACATGAAATAGACTAAAGCGCTGTAATGTTTTATATTTAGAAACACGTTTAACATGTTATATCAAATTACCCCCAAGATTAAAAAAGACATCGCCTGTCGGTTCTGAACGAAGATCATATGGTGTTTTTAGAAAAAAAGGGAAGGTCTACACCGCCTTGTAAAACATTGTCTGAAACCTTATTGTAGATCTTTTTTGGGAGGATCAAATTCTGAATGAATGAATAGAGAGAGAGAGAGAGAGAAATGGGGTTTAACGTCCACTCGACACAACTACGTCATTTCGGGACTAACATATGGTTAAATTTTAATTCAATAATTCGCTTGTGCGTAGGGGTCTTTAATAGTTGGAGGAAACCCGAGTGCCCGGAGGAAACCCACGAGGTTGAGAAGGCGCCCCTATCTCCATGCCACATACGCTCACACCAGGGCTGGAAACCACAGCCGCAAGCCAGAGGTGACCGGCCAGCTAGAGGACGAAGCGCGGCACTCTAGACCACTAGGCCAACCCAACCCCCCGAATGAATGAATGAATTGGGGTTTAATATTCTACTTGTCTGCACCAACCGGGCTAATGAAGAATTGAAATTAAATGAAATGGGGTTTAACGTCCTACTCTTCTGCACCTGACCTAGGTTAATGAAAACCGGGCCTACGCCATACAGTATGCTATGAGGGAAATTTTGCCCGGGCAGCGGCGCTACGGCCTACTCTTATATCGATTCCAACTGCCAAGGGATCTTTTACGTGCACGCCAATGTGTACACGGGGCGTCGGTTTTTCTTCCCATCCGACCGACTAGGCAGCTGTCCTAGTCAGGCCCTCCTTCTGCATCACTGACAAGGAGAAACCTTGACATGCAGTAAAAGAACCTTTAACAGTTGAATGGTATTCAATTGCTGTCCCGACAACATATGCCACTTAACACCACCGAGTCCCAAACAGAACACAAAAACAACAGTTCCTTCTCAACATGGATTCTATTGTGAAGTTTGGTAGGCGATCCTACTCGTTGTCACGGAGAGAGAGAGGGAGAGACAGAGAGAGGATGCGTCTGTAGCAGTTGGAGGAAACCGGGGGACCAGAAGAAATACCCGATGTTTGTCACGTACAATCGACACCGATCCAATATGATCTAAAGCGTACGGGTTGCCCCCCCCCCTCCACACACACACCCACACACCACATCTATATATAGAGTCCTAATTCAGATGAATATATCGAACAGTAATTAAATCTATTCTTGTAGTCTGACAAATGAGACAGGATGTAACGGGTGATGTGGGTTAAGGGTTTAATGGTGTGTCATTATAGTTGACGTTTAAACACTTATTAAAAACCATTTATAATCATCATGACAGGTTAATAGTTCACACATTTCATTTAAAGCTCTCTCTCTCTATGAGGATCACGTGACTAAGTGGGTAAGGCAATGGCTCGCTAGCCTCGAAGTCGGGCGTTCGATCCCTGCTTTGGCCGAGAAAGTTCATCCCGATTTTCCGGCGTGGTTTCCCCTTGTCAGTGATGGCCTGACAAGGACAGCTGTCTAGTCGTTCGGTTGTGACGAAAACCGAAGTCCCGTGTACACATTGGCGTGCACGTAAAAGATCCCTTGGCAGTTGGAATTCGAAATAAGAGTAGGCCGTAGCGCCGCTGCCCGGGCAAAAATTTTCCTCATAGCACACTATATGGCCCAGGTTAGGAGTAAAACAACAGGAAGTTAATCCCATTTCATTTCATTTCTCTCTCTCTCTCTCTCTCTCTCTCTCTCTCTCTCTTTAAAGACGATTAATAATCATGATAACAGGTTAATAGTTCACATTTTAAATACAGTTCGGTCTAATAATAGAAGTAATAAATATTATGACGCGAAATTAATGGATGATGTCGCTTTAACTTGTTCTCATTTACTGACCGAGGAAAGTCGTGCATAGTTTACATCGAGTAATTAACGTCAACATATTGTTATTTCATGCTACTTATCCCGATTGATTCCGTTATTCCCAAATGAAGATATCGCTTTAAAGCGTCCCATTCTTCTGCACTGAATTGGCTAATGAATTTAGAAGCCGTCATCGAAATCAACCTAAATGATTGAGTCATAATACGGTAACGTATCTACTTCCCCAGGGTTCTCTGTGGTATTGGGGACACGGTGGCTAAGTGGGTAAGGCGCTGGCTCGCTAGCCTGGAGGTCGGGTGTTCGATCCCTGCATTGGCCGAGGAAGTTCATCTAGATTTTCCGGCGTGGTTCCCCCTTGTCAGTGATGCAAAACGGAGGGCCTGACAAGGAGAGTTGTCTAGTCGTTCGAAAAACGAGGTCCCATGTACACATTAGCGTGCACGTAAAAGATCCCTTGGCAGCGGAATCCGATATAAGAGTAGGCCGTAACGCCGCTGCCCGGGCAAAGTTCCCTCATAGCACACTGTATGGCGTAGGCCCGTCTTCTATTAACCCAGGTTAGGTGCAGAAGATTAGGACGTTAAACCCCATTTCATTTCATTTTCTGTGGTATTGAAAGTTCTGTCCCTGGTTTGCATACGTGACAAAATAAGGTATCCTCCCAAGATTCACTATAGTATTAAAGGTTCTGTAACAGAAGTGGGTAAACGGGTCAGATTTTTCTGGTTCTTCTCACTTCGTTTGTGTCGAATTGGGACCTTCTTGAATAATAAGAGTGATTGTGCCCCCCTACCAGCATACTGTCAATCTCTTTAACGAAGCATGGTGAGAATAATAGCATCTAGAGTCTGACTAGACTACTTGTTTATCAATTAAATGCACAAGAACGTCCATGTACGTCATCATTTACGTTCTGTACAAATATCCGTTATAGTTTGCTACAATACAAACCATTCCAGGGATAGGTCAAATATTAAGGCCATCTGCGGATTTCGTCGAGGACGCGAGATGTAAATGGGGTTAGGACAAGTGATTGTAGATTAGGGTCAGTGTGAGAACTAGGGCTAGCGCTAGTGGTATAGCTAGCGCTGGCGAAATCTGCAGATATTTATACCTAACTCCATTACAGGACATCTTCAGTTACAATATATTTTAAAATTAGTAACAGTGTCGTTTATAATAGGTCACAATATAGTTTATAATTACTTACAGTATCGTTTATAATTAGTTACAATATCGTTTATAATTAGTTACAATATCATTTATAATAATAAGTTACAACATCGTTTATAATTAGTCACAGCATCGTTTGTAATTGGTAAAAATATATTTTATAATAAGTAACAATGTCGTTTATAATAAGTTACAACACCGTTTACAATTAGTCACAGCATCGTTTGTAATTGGTAAAAATATATTTTATAATAAGTAACAAAGTCGTTTATAATAAGTTACAACATCGTTTACAATTAGTTACAACATCGTTTATAATTAGTAAAAATATCATTGATAATTATTAGTAACAATGTCGTTTATAATAAGTTACAACACCATTTATAATTAGTCACAGCATCGTTTATAATTAGTAATACTATCGTTTATAATTAGTAATACTATCGTTTATAATTAGTAATTAACAATGCCGTTTATAATAAGCTACAGCATCGTTTATAATTAATCACAGCATCTTTTATAAGTAGTTACAACATCGTTTATAATTAGTTACAATATCATTTATAATCAGTTACACTATAGTTCATAGCCAATTCATCATCGTTTTTAATTAGTTATAACATCGTTTATAATTAGTTATAACATCGTTTATAATTAGTTACAATATAATTTGTCATTAGTTACAACATCGTTTATAATAAGTTACAATATTGTTTATAATTAATTAAAAAGCATTTATAATTAATTACAAAGCATTTATAATTGGTTACAATATTGTTCATGATTAGTTACAATATATTTTGTAATTGGTAACAATATCGTTTGTTTTTAGTTACCCTATCGTAAATACTTAGTTACAATGCGGTTGCAATCGGTTACAATTACGATATCGTTTATAATTAGTTCCGGGGTTGTTTTTTAATTGTCACATCGTTTACAGCACAATTAACAAAAGTAATAGCATCGGTCATCATCGTTACTACATCTTTTAGCATCGCTGACAAAATTATCAATTACAGTCTCGTTTAGCGTAGAGTTACAGCATCTTTTACATCACTAGTAATAGGATGGTTTATCATCAGGTACACTATCACACATCATCAGTTACATTATTCCACGTTATCAGTTACATATTCACATATCATCACATATCACCAGTAACATTATGCCACATCATCACATATCATCAGTTACATTTCACATGATTAGTTACATTTCACAATAGTTACATATCACATCATCAGTTACATCAATCCATATCATCGCGCATTTCAGCTACATTATCACATGTCATCGGTTACATTATCACATACCATCAGTTACATTATCACATATCATCAGTTACATTATCACATATCATCAGTTACATTATCACATATCATCAGTTACATTATCACATATCAGTTATATCATCACATATCATCAGTAAATTATTGGTTTATCGCCAATTGCATCATCTCAAACCAAAATTTACAACTTATTAAACCGGTCAGCACCATCTCACCAACACCATCGTCGATATCCACCATTATTATTGAAAGCAAATCTTGGGATATATACCTAAACTGAAATAATATTCACACCATGCTTGTATTAGAGCGCTTAAACGAATCACGTCATCCAGAAATAACTTTGATGGTCCTGTAGTAATAATGATAATAATGAAAATCAAAATAATAATTTTACTATTTGTCTTTGTCGGCGACTCCTAGAATCATACATCAGAGTCAAGTACGCCTATCGACAGAGGAGGATCACGTGGCCAAGTAGGTAAGATGCTGGCTCGCTAGTCTGGAGGCATTGACCGAGGAAGTTTTCTGTTTAAAAAGGTTAGTATGTATGTATGCCTACGTAATGTGGAGAAAGGGATAGCATGATACTTTTCCTTAACAGGAACCCGGCAAATCACCTTCAGCAAACGATACGGGATTTTTTTCCTTTTTTTTTTCTTATAATTTGTATTGGGACGGACGCTTTAATAATAGAGTCAGTATACTAATGACCCTATTGTTACGGGTATAATATCCATTAATTTGATGGGTGACATTCTGCCACACTTATTGTTTACATCATAGATTCAGCCATGCGTGCATCTTGTAATATAAATAATTCTTGCGTGACGACGATATCAGCTCACGCCAAACAAAGCTACTTTACACATAAACCATAAATCTCAGTTACCCAGTAACGCTAAAAATGTAAAGTATATCGCTCACGAGGCAGAGTAAGCTTTCTCATTCCGTCTACTCGTCACCGTATTCTTACTGCCAAGGAATCATTAAAGTACACGCCGACATGCATGTGATAAACTGCATCACTGACAAGGGGAAACCACTCTGTAATATCCCTGGATCGAACTTTGCACCTTGTACTGTCTGGATTGTGAGCCTTGTACATTACAAATTGAAAGCACTGTGAACCAAAAATACTTGGGTTCATCTATCAAACCATATTATGTAACGTAATGGATGAAAGGCGGAGAAGAGTGCCTAGTCCGTAGGATGGGAAGAAAACCCGAGTGTCGTGTACAATCAAAATAACCATTGACAGTTGGAATTCAATTACTGTCCACGTAAATGGCTCTTATACCACAATAAACATGCCTGTCTCCATTACCCCAGTGGGTGTACAGTGGGTGTAAAAAAGTAGGACGTTAAACCCTGTTTCATTCGCTCATTGATAGACAACTAATAATGGCTTACCATCACCAAGAAAATCATCAGTTGATACAAGCTGTAGAAACACCAACAATACAATTAATACATGCGACCTCTCCATATTTACTATAAATTATTCTTCTGAACTCGTTACAATCTTCTGATCGTTCAGGATGTCTATATAGTATCTAATCTGAGATGTGATCTTCTCGTGTTCAATCTGGTGGTCTTTCACTATGTCTATATAGTTTCTTATCTGAGATGTGAGGTCCTCCTTTTTAATCTTGCAATCTTTCAGTATCCGATAACTTCTACCCTGTAATGTGCTGGCTTGGTATTTGTGTTCTCACTGTAAGGTGCTGTCTTGGTATTTGTGTTCTCACTGTAAGGTGCTGTCTTGGTATTTGTGTTCTCACTGTAATGTGCTGTCTTGGTATTTGTGTTCTCACTGTACTGTGCCGTCTTGGTATTTGTGTTCTCACTGTAATGTGCTGTCTTGGTATTTGTGTTCTCACTGTAATGTGCTGTCTTGGTATTTGTGTTCTCCCTGTAATGCCCTGTCTTGGTATTTCTGTACTCCCTGTAATGTGCTGTCTTGGTATTTGTGTTCTCCCTGTAATGTGCTGTCTTGGTATTTGTGTTCTCACTGTAATGTGCTGTCTTGGTATTTGTGTTCTCACTGTAATGTGCTGTCTTGGTATTTGTGTTCTTCCTGTAATGTGCTGTCTTGGTATTTATGTTCTCCCTGTAATGTGTTGTCTTGATATTTGTGTTCTCACTGTAATGTGCGGTTTTGGTATTTGTGTTCTCACTGTAATGTGCTGTCCTGGTATTTGTGTTCTCCATATAAAGTGCTGTCCTAGAATGAATTCCTCCATCCGTTTACAACCTTGTTATGCTTCAACATCTGGCATCTGTTTAGCTTAATACTCTTTCTGTATTCGCGTCTCTTCTTCAGATTGCAAACTTTCAAATACACCTTGTAACTTGTGACAGTTATGCATCATGTGTCAACAAACTGACATGTGTGTATTATATCCTTTTAACTTTTCGTGTAACCATTTACAAGACTGTCACATTACAGCTGCGGTTACATTCAACTATTAAAATGCAGAACATATAGTAGACAAACAAGAAGTCAAGCAATTACACGTCATGGCGTCATGAGAGAGAGGGGGAGAGAGAGAGAGGGTAGAGAGAGTTAGTGAGAGAGAGAGAGAGAGAGAGAGAGAGGGGGGACAGAGCCTTAATGGCTGACCCTATAATCTGAATTTTGCGTGTTAAATCTTTTGTAATCAAAGCAAAGTATTTAACTGTGTTATCGTGGTGTTTTAATTCAATTATTTATTTAACAAAATATCTGAACAATCTTATTGTCGTCAGTTTATTAATATCAGTTATGTTTTTGGTTTCAACTCTCGACAGTGTGTTTACTTATTGCGGTAAAGGTCCTGCATTCTTAAGTTATGACAGCTGTAAGATCGATCAGCCCAACCCACATGTTTAACATCACATTTGTTTAGTAAATAACGTGACAGGTTGTAGTTCAAGTTTTGCAGTGGTGAAGCTAATTATATACTATAATAAGCGATATGTTGCAGGTTTCTATTGGACTCGACATTTATCAATTGATCAATTTTATACGAATTAATTTTATATTGTAGATAAACGTTAGTTTCAAGGAGCTTCGACTAGAGATGTAAGGTGAATGACTGAAAAACATTTACTTCTTGAGAAAGTTTCAATAGGTTCAGAGTATTTATATTATATGAATTAAAGGAAATTAATTTTAGAACTGAAAGTTGTAATTTAGTAGGCGGTTAGTGTTTGTTTGAAAGACAGGGTGTGATTGTAGAACAGACAATGACAATATCACTTCCTGTGGCTTTGTTTTATACGACATTGGGCGAAGACAGAGACCCCTGTACACATTAGCAGTTGGAATTCCATATAAGACTAAGCCGTAGCGCTGCTACCCTGCCAAAATTCCCTCACACCCTGCACGTAAAAGATCCTTTAGAAGTTGGAATCCGATATAAGAGTAAGCCGTAGCTTCGCTACCTAGCCAAAATTCCCCCCCATAGCACATTGTCCGTCTTTATTAACCCAGTTTAGGAGCAGAACAGTAGGATGTTAAAAAACCCATGTCACGTTTCCCTGCCAGACCCGCCGTCCTGCATCACTTACAGGGGGAAACCACGTTGGAAAATCCCGATAAACTATCTCGGCCTATGCAGGGATCGAACCTATTATACAGGGTGTAACGTTCACAAAATACTTACCAAATGCCAGACGCGTGCGTTAGTTCACACGACCTCAAAATATTGTTTAATTACATACATTTGATACCAACATAGGTTCTTAAGTGGTATATATTGAACTGTGTACATAATGTTTTGATGAACTGAACTTTAGAACAACCTGAAGAAGAAATACATTACTTCACCATAGGCCCATTATATATGTCCATTAGAATTATTGTTTCCTAGAATTCCTACTCGTAAACGTGATGTAGCAACAGTAATTTTGTATAGTTTTTGAGAGGCTAAACTTTAATAGTATGTTGTGAGATATACTTCCAAGTTGTTTTTATATATACAATGATATATATATAAATCAGATGTACTGTGTCACTCGAATAAAACATTAGATTGGAAATATAATTTATACATTTTTACATAATAATGTATTTATGTTATGTTAAGTACATTCATATTTAGATTTAGATAACGTACATTTCTGTGTTGAATATTACTAACAAGGGTTCCGACAGTACAAAGATCTAACAATGAGGGGTAGTATTAAATTTAAAACCATCAACAGGTAATGGGGAGGCACGATGTTCTAGAAATCTATTCTTTAAAAGTATATTACAATTTATTTCTGCATAACAATCACTATATTATACACAAACGACGTTTCGACAAGAGCTCACTAGTCGTTATCAAGCATACAAATTACAAATCTATGTCCTGTTTAGCATTTTCTATCACAAAGCTTTCATTTGTATCTAAATTTAGTGGTTCATTTCGTAATTTGGTCCGATGTATTTACAGCTTAAAATATTTACATAATTAATGCAGATTCCTTCAGTGTTTATAATAAGGTTTGTTAATGAGACATTTATATTGTTCTTTATATCAGTGCCATCTACGATAGTATTAAAATGTATCCACATTATTTGTGAGAAAGGGCATAACACTTTTATTATTATATATTAATTATATTTCCAAGAGCCATAACAAACATGACAATAGATTTGACAATATAAAGTTATATGATAATAAGATGAGGAAGTTTTGATGAGAGAAAAAAATAATGATGTCATGAAAGACCAGTCTCTTGGAGATAAGCCATTAAAACCTGCTTAAATTGAATCTAGGTTTATTTCCAAAAGTTGTTCCACAGTTTACGGTCGAAGGCGTTACATATTGTGTTATACCTTTTTTTTATTTTGAATAATTTATCGTTTGTGAACATAATCCTATTAAGATATTTGAATACAAAGCTTCTTTGTTTTGTACTATGAAATCAAATATTTATTGCTTGAAATTCATTTTCCTACAACTGGGACGCTTAAAGGGACAATAACACTTTTGCTGGCTTGGCAGCTCCAGAAAATAAATAGTAGCCCTATTCTAAGTACTAGATGTTTAAGTGTCCTACTTGTTGTGTAAATGATCCATTACATCCTATTTTACTTGTCGAGAGTGTTCGAAAATATTTTAAAATCCACGTCACATTTGAAAAGGTTTACGTTAGGATTTTCAAATCATTTAGTTGAATTTTTCCAATTTTTTAAATTAGGTGTATTAAGATGAAATTTGTATCATCAATTAATTGGAATATTGTAAAATAATACAATTTGTTGACCAGAATAAAGATTGGGACATATTATTCAGTTACAACAAGAGTGGCATCGAGCCTTTATATCTAAAATATGTTAACACTTTTCCATAGCTTTTAGTCTACCAGGATTTGTTCTTATGCGGCTGTCATTAATAATCAATATATTTTGAATTAACCTTAAAGGGCACCTAAGATGGTCGAGAAGACTATCAGTATGCGTTGCCAATGGTTACCATGTCCACTTTATTATAATAACAGACAGCTTTATGGATAACATTCACTAGGTTTATTAACTGCAAGGTTTCAATGAGGAAACTCTCACCGTTATCAAGCAATGATACAATCAACATGTTACAGAAGGTTATATACCAACAGATAACAATAATTAGTTTATTGTTATCTGTTTGTATATAACCTCCTGTAACATCTATGAAGCCGAAACAATTGTTGACTTTTAAGAAACGAAATGATTTCAAGTAATAATTATATAAACTTAGATCACTGACATTTGGTATCACCTACTATGGCTGTGTTGCGCTTGCGAAATTAGACAGTTTACAATACCAAGCACCAAAGATAGCAACAAAAGCTTCCTAGGCTTTTACTCAATCCATGCCATGATACAAACCTTAAAAATGTTGTTAGGAAAAAAGAAAATCTGCAACAAGCTCAAATGGTCTTGCGGGAATTGTTGAACGAAAAATGGTCATCGCGTGTGAAAATATACTCAGATGGATATCATGATCCTAATATAAACAAACCCGAGTTAGGTGTCAGCATTCAGCATTCCATAATTTAATGTTAATATATCAAAAAAAGTTACCAATATCAATATCGACAGCTCTCCAGTGGCTTGTGGCATGCCCTGTTCAGACTCCCTTAGCAGTATAGAGTCAATAACAAATGACAAAACAACATCTAGACCAGAAAAACCGTGCGTCACATTCAGCTATACTGAATTCTTTATTCTATAAGGACTTACCGATCCATATAAATTACACATTGTTTTTAATGTTTGAAAAAAATGAATCAGAAACTGGGTTTATAGCTGGCAAGTAAAGAATTTTTGACATACCAAATGTTTTAATTATTTGTATTTTTCCAGTTAACCATAATGTATGCTTATCCCATACTTTTAATATATATTTTTTTCTATTTCATTTGTAAAAATTCACCCATGAGTATCTTTGGAAAAATATATCCAATGTGGTTTTTTTTCGCATAAAGTTGTTCCAGTAGACTTTAAAAGCAGCATTAAATCAGCTTCTTTGCTACTCAAGGGGTCACGGTGGCTAAGTGGGTAAGACTCTGGCTCGCTAGCATGGAGGTCGGGAGCTCGATCACTGCATTTCCGGTGTGGTTCTCCTTGTCAGTGATGAAGGACTGAGTGCACGAAAAGAACAACTGTCTAGTCGTTCGAATGAGACGAAAACCGAGTTCTTGGCGTACACGTAAAAGACCCATTTACAGTTAGAATTCGATATAAGGGCAGGCCATATTGTTACTACCTGGGCAAAAGTCCCATCATAGCACACTGTATGGCGTATGTTCATCTTCATTAGTCCAGTTCAGAGCTAATTCAAATCTCATTCGCTATTCAGATCTCTCACCTCAATTTATTAACATTAATCATGATCTGTAATAGCATGTAATAACGATTCTATTATCATATCACAACTTTTGGAGGACATTGGGTCGCCTTGTAGAACGTCTGTATTTGCGTGAAAACATTGGAGGACATTGGGTCGCCTTGTCGAATGTCTGTATTTACGTGAACACATTTGAGGACATTTGATCACCTTGCAGAACGCCTCTATTTAAATAAAATAAAATAATAAGTTCATTTATATCGCGCTAATTCCACATAATATAGCCATGCAGGGCAAATGATTAGGGCTTATGCGCTGCATCACAATGTCTGTCATTGTGTTACCCGGCATGCATTCAATGTTAAAACTGAACGTGGCAAGTGGGGTCGCTTGTCCAACCTCCAGTGTTTCCTCCATATTCTCCGGTTTCCGCCCACTGCTGAACACCTCAACTCACAAACGAGTTATTGAATTTAAGTCGGATCACGTGTTATTCCTGTAATGACCTAGTTTGTTTTGACTTACTGTTAAACCCTATTTTCTCTCCCCCCCCCCCCCGTGACTTGTCGGTATAAAATTTTGTGTAATGATTGCTCAACCTCAGTATATTGATCATAAAGTTTTACGATAATTGTAATGTCTCTAGGTGCGTGTTTATCGACGGGGTTTACAAGATGTTTTTAACAGTTTTCGTTTCTTTTTGGAATGTTGTATTGAGAATTCTTTTATCTTAAATAAACCATTTTTTATTTTGTTTTTCAACATATTTACTTATTCATATTTTATCTGATTTGTATCGGTGATGACTTAAATTAAAGAGGCGTTGGGCATTCATAGACTCATGTTCCTTAGGCGTCGAACATTCAAAGACTTGGACCGCGAGGGATGTAAATGAATTGATGAATGGCCGATAAAGAAGGTTAATTTAACTGCATGTGATTTTATTTTTATGTAATCGTGGATGTTTTCCGATTTAAGGCAAAAATCAATGCCTTCCCTTGTATCCAGGTAAATTGCTAAATGATTTATCATTCTAAGAGATTGCAATAACTGATGATATTGAACACGTCATGTTCAGAACATCCCTGTTGTATAGTATGTATATTAGTATGTCAATTTTAGGGCAATGTGTATTAACTAAACCTAAAATGTCAATACACATTCTTATTACCAAAATATTAAAAACACCTTTATCACCTGGCTGAGTTTTAGTTAATAACGTCAATGATGTTGGGTTGTTTTTTAAACCGCTGTTCCTACCATGTGAAAAAAGTTACCTGTCAGGTCATTGTCTCTACCAATAGCTTCATGACAAACACTACGTTAAGTGTCTTGAAGGAAGTCAACAGTTATTCGTTTAACCAAATAAATAATTTTTTTTATCATTTTAAGGCATTTCGAATTCTGCTTACGTCGACGTTAATTGCGTCGATTAATATTGTATAAAAGTAAATAAAAAGATATCACATCAAATCTTGGCAACAAGTTAAGTGAAGTCAAAGACGGAAAAAATTAATGATAGGACGTGACGTTATAATAACAAGTGCTAATAAAAGTGCGGATTGAGACAGAGATAGGCATTTTACAGCTATACACATATCGTACAATAGTGCAATACGAACATTTCACAAAATATGAATATAGACGAACATTAAGACAAATAAATATAAAATTTACATACATATTTTTATAATTCGTTTCTGTCTGTCTGGTCGATATGTAATGGGCAGTAGGCTATATTTTATATCGCAGATCAATAATGAATAGGGTTCAATGTGTTCGAAAATGTGGGATGCAAATTGGTTCTATGTATTTAAATACATATTTAACACGTTTACAATGTAATCTTAAAGGAGCTAAATCGCTAATATTTGGGCCCTAGAAATTGACCCAAATGTGTCGCAACGCATATAATAATGTAATGTGATTGCATATGAACTGATTTACTTTCAATTGTTTCCGTTTTGACTCTTGACTCGTGGGTGCTTGATCACAGGCTCTGCCATTGAGTCAAGTTATGTGGTTTGGAATCCCGACTTGTACGTGACAAAGAGTAAGGTTGTCTGTCCAACCACGTGGGATTTCTCCGAAATAACACAAAAGCTGAGCCATATGTTATTCCGAAAATGACCGGGTTTCTCTCTCTCTCTCTCTCTCTCTCTCTTCTATCTCTCTCTCTCTCTCTCTCTCTCTCTCTCTCTCTCTCTCTCTCTGCATTGGGTCGATCATAATGGTCTTCCGTAGATTTCTTGTTTTATAAACGTGCTGAAAGTTTTTTCCAGGCTCTAACAAACATGAATTGTTTTTAATGGACTTTCTTTTCAAATTATTGATTCCTCTGCTTAATTCTGTTAAAATAATAATATACATCCATTAAAGCCTCAATAACACTCTTGTTGTATCTAAATAATATGTCCTAATCTTCGTTCTAGTCAACAAATTGTACTATTTTACAATATTCCAATTAATTCATGATATAAATTTATCTTAACACACCTAATTTAAAAAATTGGAAAAATTCAACTATTTGATTTGAAAAGTCTAACGTAAACCTTTTTAAATGTGACTTTGATTTAAAATATTTTCGGACCCTCTGGACAAGTAAAATAGGTCGTAATGGATCATTTACACAACACGTAGGACACTTAAACATCTAGTACTTAGAATAAGGCTATTATTTATTTTCTGGGGCTGCCAAGCCAGCAAGAGTGTTATTGTCCCTTTAAAATTACCTCGTGATATAAAAATGTCAGATATTTTTGACTAGAATTAATGAATCTGAACTTAATGGACGAAACGTTTATATATAAAACAATACATTAATATACTTAACAAGATTATTGCATGGGCTGTATGCCCCCTAACCCTTGCACGTGCCAGTATTTAAGTAAACACGAACTATAGCTAATATGATTTACCCGATATGTTGTTAAAAATAACATTCAACCATTAACGATGTAAAAAAGAAAACAATTATTTGTCAAACCTTTTCGTTTTATAAACTTTACTGTTTTTTGCTCATTTAGGATCAATTTATTTTACATTACGTAAACTGTGTGTGTAGCAACCATTTCCACAATAACAACGATTTTTACATATAACAACCATTGTTACAATAACAGCCATTTTTACAATAATAGACCATTTTTACAATAAAATTACATGTAAATTCTTGCAAAAATGATCGGTAATGCAAACGTAGAAACACCAGGCGAGCATTGTTACAATAAAAGTAAAATTTAGAAATTATTTTCTCTTTTGTCATTTTGCTCATCATTTTGCATATTGATGACCTGGTGATTGTTCTTACTAGAGGTAACAGTTTCATTAACAGATCACAGTGTTCATGTGTTTACCGATCGCTAAATGCCACTTAAATATTTTTAACAATTTCATTGTTGAGATTTTACAGGAAAAAAGATCGATATTGCAATAGTAAAACGTCCAAGGTACCATTTTTGCAATAAAAACCATTTTCTTCTTTAGCCATTTTCATCAGCAGCTTAGTCATCTGTTCAGTCTAATGACTGTCAGAATCATTATAGGTGAATTCAACCGGAAGTACTGTCAATGATGATAATAAACATGATGAAATACATCAATATTGATTCAGAATGAAAATTGATCATAGTGATGATATAAAGGACAAAAAAAAAACATATTGCAAAATGTATTTTTTATTGCAAACATGGTTCTCTGTTGTTTAATTCTACTTTTACAATGTCAACCATTTTTGCAATAAATTAATTTTCGTACAAAAATCCAAAAAAGGTTGTTATTGCAAAAGTGTTTGCTACAAACAAAGCTGTTTAGATTATTACGAACTATATTCTAAACAGCTACCGAACTATATTCTAAACAGCTACTGAATTATTTTGGCGACGTCGCGAAACGTCGCCAAAATAACCCAGTATCTGTTTTTCATAAGTATTTTTATAGTTTATTTATGATGCAAGTTTTCATGTTGTCTCTTAGTTTACCAAAACTAGCATAGCAATAGGGTATACAATAATCTCTCAGTATAACATGGTCAGGTTGGTGCAGAGACATGAGAAATGAAATGGGGTTTGACGTCCTACTTCTCTACATCATCCGGTGTACCGGCGACGACCCCCGACTTCATTACCCATTCGGGACATATCAGTTGGACGTTAAACACTCTTTTATTTCCGACGACGAAAGAAGATTATCATGTTAAACCCCATTCGATTTGATATGTGATCATAGCCATTTTGGACTGAACATAGAATCTATGGCAACGATTATATTTCAGAACTGTTTATTTCCATAATTGTGATGCAGTGACCGCCAAAAAAAATTGAGCGTCAATATTTTTGCTGCCTTTATTGATCAATAGTATTTTCATTCGTAGTTTTTCGACTATGTAACGGGATAAAAGCAGGGCCCAGTTTCTAAAAATTTAAAATTCATCTTAGGTTATAGTTGGTTAAGTTTTACAAAAGATAGTTTAAACATTTTAGTTGACATCTACTAAAATAATGTAAGTTAAATTCCCATCTTAACTTAAAATAGATGGGTGTTTCATAAAACATTTCTTTGGGGCAATTTTAACCAAACTCAGTTTCAATCTAGGACAGTGTGATATTGCAGCAGTGAGAATCTTCGGTAATAACTTAAGACTGGAACTATCCTTGAGACTATTTATTATCGGAAAATATTAAACATAATATACGGAGAACAGCACGTCCGACAAGCAGAGTAACTGTCCTGAAAACGGGATGAAATCTAGAATATTATATAAATGGACAAATCGGTATTTATAATGAAAAGGTATCTAAGGAATCAACTGTATACACTAATGTCACTAATAGCAATTAAAGATGAAAGATTAAAATATAAAAGACATTGCAATAAAATATAACGATATGATAGTAAATAAACTCGTTAATGTGTCAGCAGCTTAACGTCTAAATAATAACCAAGGACTAATAGAAACATAAGAATAGTAGAAATGTTTAATTGAATGAATAAATACCGAACGAATGAAATATAGAAAAAATGAAATAAAAACAATACATAAATTTTTCACCATTATAATATCATCGGTAGGACTTTCAGGCTATGTGTAAAACTTTGACGATCAAGTAACTCGGGAGCCGTGCGTTGTTATAACTATATATGTTTATATGTGAAAAACATGAAGCTACAACATCTATGATAATACGCGTTGTTATGATATCTACATTCTGAGTTTAACAAGCCTTGATCTCCGACCTATCGGCTGAAACACTCGTATTTTCTCTATTCCGGCCTCTAAGTCGAAGACGCTGTGGGCATGCCTTCTTCTAGAAACCTCTAAACCGAGGCGGGTATACGTCCCTCTAGGAACGGCAATAATTCTCTCTAGAACCTCTGAAAGATGTCTAAAGAATATTAAACCCCGCTCAGTCTAATATAAAAAGTATAGGCACGTCAGCTATAACAGTGGGTAAGTATACGTACGTCAGCTATGGCGGTGGGTAAGTGTTTCATCCGCTCTCATCAACATGGTTTATGTAATTGTCTAATCTGTGCACGAAATGACTGGACCCCAGTAACCTACTTCCGGCAATTGGTGTTAGCAGGAACTGTCAGTGGGTTAGCCTAAGAGGGTGGAATCTTGTAAAATATCTGCTTGTTCTCGTTGTCGCCCATTTGTTTAACCACTTCAATATATTAAACTGGGCGCCACTACCCCCTCGCGACATAAACAATCTTTGATTGAGGCTTAGGTATCAGACAGATAAATTTATTTGGAATAACGATAATGCACTAGTCAATTTCAAGTGGGTCACACAAATGCAAGTAATTTAGGGCCTAGGACTATTTTAAAAAAGAAATTCGTGTAATGCTCGTCCACATAATGATAAGGAGACTTGTATTATAATATGCAACTATTCAAAGCAAATGTTCTAACTGTACATGTTGGAGATAACTTCTCAAAGAAATACATATTTTGAAAGATAAAATGTAATTAGATTTTTTAAGGTAACATGTTTTGGAGAGGAGTTAGCAATCGATAAGCTGCCTAAGTCTTGGTAAATCAGAAAACTAAATACAAATTCTAACTCTCCTGGGAGGATCACTTCAATTTAATTTTCCTAGTAAAATTGAAATTTTTGTGTACGGTTGAGGGAACGGATCATACAAGAGAAAATTATCTACTCCGGATCCGTCCATGGTCCCGGTCAAAAATCCATTGGTACAATCTACAGTAAGATCGTCATTGAACCACCAACCACCTCCGTATGTTCTAGGACAGGATTTACTTCCGGTGTGATCGTCATCAATAGTGGAGAATCTGTTTCTCCCGAAAGGGTTACCGCACCCTCCAAAGTCAGGGTTATGGCCAAAACTATCATAGTTGATTCTATACCCAGTGGCTGCATTGCTAAGTTTGAAATTATAAAAATATGTCTGACAATAAGATTTATCTGATCGAATAATGTAAACAATAACATTAAATGATGTTGGGGCAGTTGGTGTAGTAATTATTTCATATATTCGTTCTAAGCCAATCCATCGGTTGTTTGGGACATTTCCGAACCCATTTCGGTAGTGTTGCATGGTTCTGTTGAAATCTTCGAATAAACAGGATTTATCGCGACTCAGTATTCTCATTATTCCATAGAAATAGTAATCACAAATGATTTCAAATGGTGTTAGACCTGGTTGGATAAAAGTCAGAAGATGCTTTCTGTGACCTCTGTGAACATTTTTAGCAAATCCCTCGAGACAATCTGAAATAAACATGTCATTTTATGATGCAAGTTAATCCTCCTTTAGAACAGTTAACAAGTGTTACAAGAACGAATGGGTGCGAATTTTATCGCCTAACTGCTTTTTTTGTATCCCCGAGCTGAACTTTTACTGCACCATCGTATAAAATCTCACTGAATTTAGTACAGAGTTGAGAATTGATAATAAGAAAAGTTAATGTGAACATGAACACCTGCGCTCATCAGCCGCTGTTTGTGTTCGAGATTTAGAAATTGATAGCAATGATGGTGATCTTAATTAAAAAGAATACTACCACTAAGCTGAATACACCCAACAATACGTACAAACATACACTAAACCCAACTAAAAGTACAAACAAAGCATACAATACATCTAACCAACCACATAACACGTATAATACACCCAGCCAACCATATAAATCGTACAAGACACCTAGCTAACCTTACAAAACGAACAATACACCTAACTAACTATACAAAACGAACAATACACCTAACCAACCACACAAAACGAACAATACACCCAACCAACCATACAAAACGTACAAGACACCCAACCAAACACACAAAACGTACAAGACACCCAGCCAACCATACAAAACGTACAACACACCAAACCAAACACACAAAACCTACAAGACACCCAGCCAACCATACAAAACGTACAACACACCAAACCAAACACACAAAACGTACGACACCACAGAAACGTGCTAACAAAATGTACAATAATGACAACTAGCCACGCAAACAAAGAAAATGAAAAATACGGCAAACAGGCAAAAGGTGCAATGCAACAAATGAAACAGACAAAAGGTACAATACAACATACAAAATGTACAATACTGTCAACTAGACAAAAGGGACAGTACAACAACCAAAAGCAACCCATGAAAGGTACAATACAACAAAAGTAACATACAAAAGGAACAACCTAACGCACATTCAACGTAACGTACAAAACGTGCAATAATCCAACCAAACGTACAATACAACGTAACGCACACAACGTACAATAGTCCAACCAAATGTGCAATACATCAAACAAAATGTGCAATACATCAAACCAAATGTACAATACAGCCAACAAATAAAGCGTACTTTAATACATCCAACTACACGTACAATACACCCAACAAAACGAACAATACATCCAACCAAATGTACAATACACACAACAACACAACCAACAAACTTAACAAAGCGTACATTTTATTCGCACAAACTAAGAATTTTTAAAAGTACTTGGTAAATTTGTGAGTAGAAATAAACCAAATATAAAAGCATCACCTTTCACAATATGTTCACATTCGTTACCATAGTAACCAAGTGGACACGTACACACACCACCAGTACACCCAATATCCTGCAAAAAGTAGACTGATGTAGATAATGCTTTATAAAAAATCAATCAATCATTTTTGGTCCATGGATTAATGATAACCGGAAACCAAGTAGTTTCTTAGAAAAAAGTAAACTGTTATTTTTGTTAAAAGCCAAACATATAGAAATTAAAAAAAATAGATATTTACTTAACCGATAATCGCTTTTCTATAGACTGTATGGTGTATCCTGTCGTCGTTATGTTAGGACCTTAATCCACATATCATGTCATTTTGATAACGTCAGTTTCCCACATCCTTGCGATGCGTATGCGTTACGATAGGAGTGTCCCTATTGAGTCCACGAGCTGCTACGTGCAAATGCGTTTGGATACGTTTCGATGCGATCCATGCGATTATTACCTCTGAACTCATAATATGATAAATCGTGCTAGGATCACCTCCATTACTTTACAATTAAAACCACGATTTCAGTCGTTGTACGAATCGTGATAGGATCCCCACCATTACTTTACAGTTAAAGCCACGATTTCAATCGTTGTACAAATCGTGATATTAGGAGCCTAGCATAACTGAATGAAAAAATCATTGACTTGGTGAAAATCGATGATAGACGATTTCTTTGATAGATTATGAATATACCGTAAAAGGCTATGTGTGTAATACTTACATTCAAATTTAAAGCTACATTATGTAAGATTTGGATAAAGAACTAGCCATTCTTGTTATAATAGTTCGGAAGTAGATAATGTAATTTTTTATGAATAATTTGAAAATTTCATTCAAATTACTCTATTGCAAGCGGAGCTATTAGCCTTTGAAGGTTTGACAGATGTGTGCAATAATTTCAACTACGGTACTGGTTGATCGAAGCTAAGTCTCGCTGAAACGTTCTAATCTATTTAATATCGGATAAATATGATGCCATCGAGAGTTGATTATGAACTGGATCAGTTAATTACTGACTAATTAATACTTTAGAAAGCATTTCAGGCCTAAAGAAAGACCTGCAATAGGCAGATTTGGCTCTTTCATAATGTATGTTTAATATTTATTATACACTAGCTAAATGTACCCATTGGTGATGTTATTGTCCTGGTTTTAAATCTTATATAAATAAATATAAAAAATTTTGTCATATAATAAACTCAGAAGGCTCAGATAATAAGTGCATTAAACAGTTCAAGCTCAACTTTTATATGACGTCACTTAATATGACGTCCGAATGCGACGTTGTTTAATTTCTTGGCAATATGGACAATTTAGAAAATAAAATGTCAACAGGTAAACGTCACATATTTAATGCTATTTCTTGACAATAACCCATATAATATATATTCATAACTTCACTCAAAATAAAGTGTTTTTTTGTTGAAGTCAATATATTTTCTTTTCATTATCTTTTTTTTATACTGTTAAAGTGTTAAAGTACAGCTCATGACATAAATCTTACATAATGTTTATTGTTAAGTTTGAAAGATATTTAGGATTTTAGGTGTAAAGGACTATACCCGTTTTGTCCGGGCAATATTGCATGATACGAGTTTAAATCTTAATTGGGTCGTTCGTCAGATCCTCCTTTTCCAGCGTGAGATCATTTGATCCAGCACAGCGTGAGCAAGAGAGGAGTAGTCGTGTCCTTTGAATTACGGCGGTCACTTTGGCTAAGAGGGTAAGACGCTGGCTTAATAGCCTCGAGGTCGGGTGTTCGATCCCTGTATTGGCTGCGAAAGTTTATCAAGATTTTCAAGCGTGGTTCTCCCTTGTTAGTGATTCAGAGCGGAAGGCCTGGCAAGGATAGCTGTCTAATCGTTCGGAAGGGACGAAAACACATCGGCGT
Organism: Patella ulyssiponensis; assembly: GCA_963678685.1. Taxonomy (NCBI): domain Eukaryota; kingdom Metazoa; phylum Mollusca; class Gastropoda; family Patellidae; genus Patella; species Patella ulyssiponensis. Next base: position 4,088,930 of record OY783226.1, read on the forward strand.
TCACATAAAATATCCCTTGACTGATGGAATTCGACATGCGAGTAGGCCGTAGTGCCACTGGCTTTTGAGATACAGTTTCTGGTAGGACTTCTGGCGCCCAGTTTACGTTGTCAAGCAGATTATTCTCACTGCGTTTATCGCAATCTGGGAAAGGGGGAAACACAATTTATGATCATAGTTAAAGGCGTAGTTGGCCTTTAGGAGACATTTTCTTTTAAAACGAAGTGGGGCTTAACTTCCTACTTTCCGGGTAAACACCCACCAAGCCACTCCGCATATTATTGTGGGGTGCAGGATCTCTCAGGTTCAGATAAAATAGGAAAGCATTACGAGTATCTAAAACTGGTCAGATGGTTTTCAATTCATCCAATACTTCGTTTTAGGGTTCGTATTACATTTTCTAGCCGTCGTTATTTTACGTTTTCCTAAACAATGGCAACTCAATTCGACCACTGAATAAATTTCCATAGAACCAAATGATAAAACTAATGACGTTTGCTTAGTATTAACATATGGTAACATTAACAACCATGTCAAATAGGAGGAGAGGGTGGGTTATTTTACCCCGCCTGTGTATTTCAAATTATAAGAGGTAGCTCTTTTAAGGTCCCGCCAATATGGACACGTTGTGAACCTGGCCAACGATAGGTCGAACTTAGACGGGATATTTTATCCAAGGCCCATAGTGAAGCTAATAACAATATGGTTATAAATTGTAATGAAATCATGTCACACATTTCCAAAATAAGGTGACATCTTTACGAATAAATATGAAGTATGATTCTGGCTCTTCTAAACCAAACAACGAAACAAAGACAACAATGCTAGAAAGTTAAAATCGTAACGGAGCAGTTGGCGCATCCACTAACGGTCTTGGTGATCATTCCCGTAACGGAGCAGTTGGCGCATCCACTAACGGTCTTGGTGATCATTCCCATAACGGTTTGAAAATAATTGTTTCCGTTCCGTGGTAGGTGAAATTGAAACTTACCTTCCTGTAGCAGCTGCAGTCACCAGAATTATCAGTTAAAATGCAATCTGTTCCATCAAGATATGTTTTACATGATAAATCTGTTTCACAATAAAGATATCGTCTACAATCTGTGTCTTGTGAACAAACAGCTGAACACTGGAAACGATGTTGAACTGTTACTTGTTTTATCAAATTATCAGAATTACAGGTATTGATAAGAATGGACGATTTAGAGAAAAATGAATGACTGAGACTTTCTACCACGAAGATGAGGGCCAGGTGAAATCCTAAAATTGTTGTCGGTTTCATAGTTGATGACAGTCACTGAGCAACAATTTACACAACTCTCATTTTGATGTATTGTAGCATCGCTATTTAAAGATTCCCTTAGTATTATCGTGACTGATCGATAGACTGACGTGTTTATAAGTAAAATTATTATATTCATACGATAATCTACAGGTATAATCATGGCTGTCCAGGTATGATTTCATTTCTAGACATCGCGTGGTGAGGCGTACCTGAGAGTAGCGACGACTAGGGTCAATAAGGACAGGCTGGCTGCATCGAAAATCTCGGACCACTGAGAAATCGTATGGGATAAGCACGACTTTCACACCCTGTGATTTCTATAACTATCTCTCAAGGGGGTACCTTTGATAGAAGGGGTTGGGATAGGGTGGGGTGTACCCCAAATCTCGTAACCATAAGAACACAGGCGGCCGGGGGTGACAAATTTTCCAATTTTTGAGAAATGGATTTTTGAATAGGGTGGGGTGTACCGTTATTCTCGTAACCCTAGAAAACACATGCGACAGGAGGGTGACAAAATTTCCCATTTGTTTTCCTTGTTTCGCTGTGTTACATGTTTGGATTTTTATAATTCCCTAGCGCATAGGTGTCTTAGGGTATGGGTAGATAGAGGAGGGGGGGTTGAAGCCAGAGAACACACATGGGGTAGCCACGGATTTTTTTTTCTTTTTTCGTCATCTCCGAAATTGGAAGGTGACGAAGTTTTTATTTCCGTGTTAGCTTTCGTACCCTTTGGTTTATATAATTCATTTGAGTGCAGGCCTCTTTTCGGGTGTGGACAGCGGTGAGTGTACTGGAAATATCGAAAACCTGGGACACATGAGGTTGTCAGATGAACCTATCCCTCGTCTGAAACTAACACTATAGGGGACCCAGTGATGTAGTGCCTCAGTCACATTATAGTTGCGATCATCCAAGATCTGTGGCGATCTTTTATGGACGTGCTGTTATCTACAACAATCACACAATAGGACTTACCTGCCAAACACGACTGCTATACAACAAACTATTGGTTTACCAATGGGAACTGACCCCGCCCCATTCATGGCAAATGCACATTTATATAAATACGAATTCGACTTTCAAGACCATAAAAGAAAAACAGATTACAAGGTAGCAAAAAGTCTAAATTATACCTTCCGTTACATTGATGACATAACACCAATCAATGATAATGGTAATTTCAAGAAATACAAAGATGACATATATCCTCCTGAACTTATATTAAATAAAGAAAATTCGGGCACTATAAATGCATCTGTCCTTGACTTGGACATCAATATAATTAATAACAAATTTAATGTCGGTATATTCGATAAAACGGACAAATTTGGTTTTGAAGTAGTAAAATACCCGTCAGCTCATAGTAACATACCAGATACGACACTATACAATGTTTTCTATTCACAGGCATTACGATTTTTAAAAATATGCAACAATAAAGAACTATTTCTTTCCCGAATAAAAACTCTTAATTTTAAGTGCACGGCCAAATGTGGTACACAATTACGCATTTTGAAAGAAATTTCAAAACTTCCATTTCTTCAACATAATAAGTTTGACATTTCTTATAACGATATTACTGACTACATATTGGATAATGATTCTATATAAATTGCTTCTAGATGTCTAGTCCTATCTGGATTATCGCCCTTATTTTTATGCCTTTATGAATACACTAATAACTTACGATTTCTTTAGCATTCCTGTTTTGCATTTCTTACGTGGGACATTATATAATAATTATACTATTTTTTGTACAATTGCATGGTCTTAAAAACTAATAGTTTTTTATATTTCAACGTTATTTTATCTAGATTATCGCCCTTTTATCGGGAAATTGCACCTTCTAAACCACGACGTCATAACAACTATTACGGCAGATTCACGTCACGCCACTCAGTCAGCAGACGGCTGTCTCCCTAGATAGTCTATATTCCTTTGCTTCTTTGTATTCAGTTTTGTTTTTGTTTCTGTGACGGTTGTAATGTGTGTCCTAAATGCATTTAATATACTTCAATCCTTTTATTGATTTAGTTTTGAACTAGGCCTACTTCTGATACATTTAACTATGTGGTTACTTGTGTAGCGGAATTTATACAACAATATGCTTGCATTCGTAATTCTTGCAACATATAATAGATCATGACTCATGCTGACACTATATAATTATTTTTTTGGGTTGCATTCCCAGTTGTTTTCAAATATGAGTGTAGTCTGTGTCACCACATGCCCGGGACTGTACAGCGCAGTGGACGCTTACGGCTAGCCCCCGGATCCATTCACTCTCTTTGATTTGTTTATGCTTGTGGTCTTTGAGTATGATGTCTTGTCCATATATTTGTTTTTGTGTAGAATTGTGTGTGGTGCAGCCCTCCTGCACTTACTAGTAGGTATAACTTTCAATCTATATCTCATCATAAAAAGGCAGTTATTCTAAGTTCTTAATCAAATATTGAGAAACAGATATCACAATAATATTTACAGAGCCCAGTTGTTTTTAATACGGAAAACATCTACTTGTTTTATTCTACTAACTAGCACTTGTTTCCAATAAAATTATGTTTTGTCATTCTCTAAACGGCACAGGAAGCTCATATTATTTTAGCATTAAAGGAACTATCCCGATTTGAATAATCTCAAAAATAACAAAATGAGTACGTATAACATTTAAGAGACAAAATATAGAGGAATGGTGTGTTTTCCTTGTCTCACAATTTTAGCTCAAAATATGGAGTCGTTTGGACGTTAACGTCAAAACTGCTTATCCGGACACGTAACACTTTTAAAATTTTTGGGTCAATGTTTTTGTTGGGTGACCTGACAATCGATTGTCGTTCCTTTAAAGGTCTATACAATAAATGAACCATGCGCTGTGCTTGACAACGAAAGGTAAATTTCACCTACACATTATTCTTATAAAGTAAAATTCTGGTTTTATCCAGACACCAAATAATACAGTTTGGGACAGCGGTATCCATTTCCAGATGCCGACTGACGGGTTTCAGTTGTTTGAAAACGTATCACAGATGTTGAGTTAGTTGCTCGACCGTCAGGTAGAGGATTTTAAGGAACTTTAACACAAATTTAACCAGTTTTATTCTCCAAAATATTATCGGAATGGACCCTTTAATTTCTTGACTTTGTAGGTATTGATATTATTTCATTTCCAAAGAAGGTATAAAAAACATGTTTATGAACGGACAATACATCAATGAATATATATACTATCACAACTAAATTGTTGCCATGTAAACATAACGAGTTTCTATCATCCGGATTAGGTATTGTCCATTGTCTTAATTCCTTTCTTTGCAGACTGGTTGTTTATTTCAAAGGGAAGAACGTTACACAAACATCTTTAACTCAGGAACAGAAAGTAATTCAACCATAGATAAATGGCAATGACAGGTGTAATCGATTGATTCAGTTTCTGTTATTTGATATTGGATTTAATCAGTTTAAAAAGATTCCCCTTAAGGGAGTTTACCTAACACTTGTGTATATCGTCCATAGAGGACGTCAATTTTTTAATACGCCTATATTTTTATGTGGACGTAGATTGTCGTTGACCCCGTCCGCCCGGACGTCCATAATTGTTTGCAGGTCACAATTCTTATCCGATTTTGACGAAACTTGCAATATACGTTTATCTCCAAAAGATCTTGGCTGCTGTCGATATTGGCATGTATCAGATAGAAACTTCATGGATTATGGCCCCCGATTTTCTACAAAATCACGTTTTAGCATGAGGACCCTATAGAGGTAACAATTTTGAACCAATTTTGATGAAACTTGAAATGCATGTTTACAACCCAAAGATCTTGGTTCCTTTCAATATTTGCGCCCACCGGGGCGTAACTTCCTGAATAAGGGCCGCTGATTATATATGAAAAATCGCCGTTTTTAGTTTGTGGTCTCTCTGGAGTTCACAATTATTATCCGATTTAAAGAAACGTTTGATTATATCACCGTTACACCATAATGAAGGTTGATTTGGAATTTCGTGAAAATCGGACCAAACTTGACGGACAAAATGGCCGCCGCTTGTACGCGAATAGTGTAAAAAAATATGGTATGTAAAGGTTGTGGACGCTCTAGAGGTCACAATTTTAACTCGATTTTGATTTCTCTCCTTTCCCCAAAAAAGTCACAGAAAATATATTAATTTGAGTTTCAAAATATAATCTATGGAAGTGGGACAGCATAATGCATAAAATGATTTTTTTTTGTGGGGGGGGGGGATATGTATTGCTCAACGAAGGTTGTGGACGCTCTAGAGGTCACAATTTTAACCCGATTTTGATTTCTCTCCTTTCCCCAAAAAGGTCACAGAAAATATATTAATTTGAGTTTCAAAATATAATCTATGGAAGTGGGACAGCATAATGCATAAAATGATTTTTTTTTGGGGGGGGGGGGATATGTATTGCTCAACAACGACAATATATATTGAATTTAAATTTAGTAGTCGTTATTATTACAAATGTTGAATACAGGAAATGGGCTGTAAATGGTGGAAGTAGTTTCCTAACTGTATATTACATCGAAAACCTGACAACAGGACAAAGACCGTGTTTAACCGTTATGTTATTATTCATTTGATACCCTCATTAATTTCATTCTCTCATTAACATTATATAATTTCATTCTCTCATTAATATCATTCTTTAATTTCATTCTCTCATTAATATCATTCTTTAATTTCATACTCTCATTAATATCATTCTTTAATTTCATTCTCTCATTAATATCATTCTTTAATTTCATTCTCTCATTAATATCATTCTTTAATTTCATACTCTCATTAATATCATTCTTTAATTTCATTCTCTCATTAATATCATTCTTTAATTTCATTCTCTCATTAATATCATTCTTTAATTTCATTCTCTCATTAATATCCTGCTCTTTATCATGCTCTCATTGATACCATGCTCTCATTCATGTCATGATCTCATTAATACCATTGTGTCATTATATTAATATCATACTCTCAATAATACAATGCTCATCCATATCATGCTCTCATTAATAGCATGTTTTCATTAATACCACGCTCTCGTTAAGGCATTTAAAGTTATGGCATTTAAAATGTTGTGATCATCTCGTAATAAGGACATAATTGTCACATAATTACCAAGTAATTTTCGAGTACATACGAATGATTATCGAATAATTGCAAGATAATCAGAATATTCTTTTTTTTTTATTTGATTGGTCATAATGATCTTCGGTAGGGTATTAATAGCAACTGAGACAAAATAAAACATGCTGTAGATTTCATGCTTTATAAATGTACTTAAAACATGTCACTGCCTTTCATATAACCCGAACATCTTTATTGGATTTTCTTAAAGTATTGATTACGATGCTCGTTTCCGTTAAATAACACTTTACATCATAGACACCGCAACAAGCGGTTAAAAAACATCCAAACAGGCACTTTAATCAAATCATTCTACAAAACGGCTTACTTAATGGATCAAAGCAATTTATTTGTGAGCAGTACGTTGACGCATTAGAGATCTATTTAGCACAATTTCAAGACACTGCGAGAAGGTTTAGAGTCTGTACACAGTCTATACATCTCTTAACCCAAACATTAATATATTTAAAAGCTTTAAAGGAACAAAACTATGGAATTCGTTGCCACCCTCTTTAAAAACTTTAAATAACTTGAATCTTTTCAGGAAAAAACTTCTTCTTCACCTTAAATCTACCCCAAATGTATTATCCTAAATAGCCCGCGCCCCCTATATTTTTATTATATGTATTTGTACATGTACGTGTATTCTGTAAATCACCCTATTATGATCATGTACATTTGTTGATAGATGTTATATCTATTTATTCAAACTTTCTGTTTTATGAAAGCGCATATATGCTTAAATTAATCTTTTAAGTGATTTGTATATATTTTCCTCTATTGTAAATTATTATTGTGTGTTATTAAATGTATCAGTCTATATCTTTTGTATTATATTTTCTATGAAGGGCAGGATGTTAGAAAGGCTATTATAGCCTAATCTTCAACCCTTCTCAAATAAAGTCATTATAATTATTATTATTATCTGGTGTTTTCATGGCGAGTGTCAATATAGCAGCGCAGCGTCTGTGCATGGAGTTGACCAGACGATTGACGAACGCCATTGGCACCTGGAACCACACTCTCAGAAAAACCTGGCGCAATCCATCGAATGTTTTTGGTACGACGTTATTACATCGCCTCGGAATTTCATCCCAAAGATGATCAATCGGGTTCAAGTCCTGACTAAGGGCTGGCCAATTCATAACGTTGAAACCATTCAGATGTAAAAAGTCCCGAGTAACTCTGTTTCGATGACATGCGAAATGTGGTATGACGTGGGGTCTGAGGGCTTGATCGATGTAGCGCACTGCTGTGTTGCCGCCTCCTCTCCCTGGACTAAGACCCCACAGGACCCACTCTCTGGTTCAGAGAGATGCCATCCCAAGCCAGTGGGATATTCAGGCGACCCAATCCGAAACCACGACACTTGACTCAATGAAAGACCTTGTGTTAAACAACTAAACCCTCCAACAAAAAAAAGCCTGCCAAGTTTCGTGTACATGAATTGGAGGAGCCTTGGCCCCTAGAAGAAGGCCGGGAAGAATTTCATTTATATCAGCAGCCATGTATCAAAGGTGAAATAATCCTATATGTGAAATAGGTTTATCTCCCGTCAGTTCTATCAGTATTAATATATTAATGGTGGTGTGCATCCTACAGATCAAATGGTTTACCCCCTTGAGTTCTGTCAGTATTTATACATGTATTAAAGGTGGTCTGCATCCTATAGATGATATAGGTTTACTCCCCTTTAATTCTAACAGTATTTATGCATGCATCAATGGTGGTCTTCATCATACAGATGAAATAGGCGTATCTCCCTTTAGTTCTATCATTGGGGATGCTCGATTCACAGTTCCGGAATTAAATTCTCTCAATTCCAAAACTGGTGTCAATCGAGTGAAAATGAGAATTTTTGGAGTACAACGCATGTGTTGACTGCATAAAAAAATATCTTAACCAATCATGGCAGCTCAAACATATTTTTCGCTTGGAATACGTCACGATTCTACTCACTCCACCTCAGCTGACGGGACTGGCAGAACTGTGACAGGACTGAATTCCGCGTCACTCGATTGCAATTCTGTCAATTCGGGACGTTCTGGACTGCGAATCGAGCATCCCCTGTATTTTACGCGTATCAATGGGGGTCTGCATCCTAAAGATCAAACAGGTTTATCTCCCATTAGTTCCTTCAGTGGGGATGCTCGATTCACAGTTCCGGAATTAAATTCCAAAACTGGTGTCAATCGAGTGAAAAGTAGAATTTCGGAGTACAGCGCATGAGTCGACTGTATAAAATATATCTCAACCAATCATGACAGCTGAAACATATTTTTTACCTAGGAATACGTCACGATTCTGTTCACTCCACCTCAGCTGTCGGGACTGACAGAACTGTGTCAGGACTGAATTCCGCGCCACTCGATTGTAATTCTGCCGATTCGGGACGTTCTGGACTGTGAATCGAGCATCGCCATAGTTTATAGGTATATCAATGTTGGTTTGCATCCTGTAGATGGATTAAGACTAGTAATTATTTAATAGACAATTTTTCCCTTATTTTTTTCTCTCCTCTTCCTGTATTTTTGGGTTCACGTTCTGGTCTAGAATTGGAGAAAAGGGAGCAATCACTGTGTCGGAAGTGGGATTTTCACCCCAGTCAACTTCAAATCACCGTAGCAACAAATCTAAACAGTAAACCCCCTACAAATTTATGATGAGGACATTGCCACATGTGGTCCCCATTGTGCCTATAAATATTGGAACCAACGGAATGCTGAGCAAAGAGCTACAGCCTGTAATGTTACAGCCATTTAACATTGAAGTCAATGGGCAAATAATTACTAGTCTGATTCCTGATGAAATAGGTTTATCTCCCTTTAGTTCTAGCAATGGTTTTTATCCCACTGATCCGCAGTGAATATTCGCCTGGCCGCTACAATCACTGATTAGGATTGACATTGACGCGACTTAATGAGTCAGAAATATTAAAGATACATTGTGGGAGATTTGGCCATTCTTGCTATAACAGTTCACAAATAGGTGATGAAAGAAGAATATATTGAAAATTTCAGTCAAATTACTTTATTCTGAATGTTGATTTACATTTACCATTAGCTTGGAGGATGTCTTTTATGGTGTTAATGCCTGAGAAGGTTACCTGGATGACATCGCGCCTGGTACGTTCGTGCATTTTTATGCGCGAACTCTTAGTTTTCCTATTACTGGCACGCGCACAGGCACTATTTCTTTTTCTTTTGCATGTACCAAAATCGGGGGTCTTGCGCGGAGGTACTTTTGAGGTATTAGCCTGAGAAGCATAACACTTGCCACTGTACCTGTATATCGCTAATTATAAATCGAGTGTGTGAAGACAGTTTATATAGATCACGCGAAAATTTTTCAGTACAGAGTTTATTCTCGCTGTATTTGCAGCTAAGAAAACCAATGGGACTATTTTCTCAACAGTGTATGAACTTTTTCATAAGCGATAATATCCTTACACCGAGAGAAATTATCTAGTCTCGGTGAAAAACCATGATCATCTGGTAGAAAATTACTTTTCTAGTTTTTGGAACGAAAAACAGTGTTTTTAAAAACAAACGAACCTGCCGCACATGAGGAAGTCATTATACTAATAATAACAGACGAGAACTCTTTTTGGGCACAGGCTTTCTTACTGAGTAGTAAATCGTCCACAAAAAATCATGAAGGAACTATAATAAGAGTAGCGACGACTGTAGACAGTAAGTAGGTTATACACTATACTTTTGAGTCGAGATTACTCGCTTTGAGTCGAGATTACCAGCTTTCAGGTCACCGATAACCAATTATGTCAGAAATACCATACTGACATTCGGTTTTTTCAAGTTGTACGCGAACTAACAATCGGCGCCCTAACTGTCTTCGTCAGCTACTTTCAGTTTCACAATGGCGTACGACATTCGGTTTTTCAAGTTGTACGCGAACTAACAATCGACGCCCTAGCTGTTTCGTCAGCTATTTTCAGTTGCTGGCGTACGGCCAGTGCCGGTGGGAAAAGACAACATTAAAATCAGAAATAGTTTATTTATTATTGTCGGACTTACGGTATCAATCCTGTCTAACAAATCATAAAGCTGTGGTGTTACGGTAGCGGCATAGTATTTCAACGTAACACCACAGCCACTGTAACAATTCATAATACATCTAACTATCACTCCCTACACATTTCCCCTCGACCTACTTTCCCAAACGTCAACAACACATCTCATACATCCAGTTCACTGATTAACCCTTGTACCACGTCTACTGGATACCTGCTTGTTGCAACAATCTTCTTATTTGGAAAGATGTTTTCCTCCAAGCTAATGGTAAATGTAAATCAACGAAACCAAAGTCACCAAAAGGATACATTTATCAAGTCTTCTGCTCATGTGACAGCAGCTACATAGGAGAAAGTAGGCAACCATTAGATGTAAGGCTTAGTCAACATCAACCTAAGCCATCTAACCAGACCTCCGCTCTAGCTGACCACATCAGACAAAATCCAAAACACAAGATACTATGGGAAAAGACGAAGAAATTAGCAATCCACCAAAACCACACTAAGAAAAGAAAGATTTTGGAAGCCATCAACATAAAACGCTACAAACCAGCATTAAATAGAGATGAAGTTGTCTATCTACCACGGGCTTATGATACAATAATCGCTAATATAACTTAACTGCAGTGATCCCTAATAAAATGAACATGAGACAATATTATAAAATTAGTCATAAACTCTAAATAATATTAGTGCCGTAGTATGCCGTCTGTGTTTGTGTGTCGTGTGGTTGTAAATTTATTTATTTAAACTGGAATATTACCGATTATAATAAGTGTCATCCTATTTATTTATTTAATTTTCCTCAGCCCCCCCCCTCTCTCTCATCTACGGAGCAATTTTTTTTTTACCCTGATATTGTTGTGCTAATTAATCCTATACGTTTTGCTAAGTTTCCTTTTGATCTGTTACTTTTCATGGTTATGATTTAGTGGTTTCCCCTAATCTATTATTATTATTGTTTTATCAATGTAATTTAATGTATATGTTGTTATAATTTTACCTTTGAACAGTAACTTTACTATGATCAGTGGCTTCCTTAATTGTTAATTATCTATTATTAGTTATTATAGATTTTATGTATACGGTTTCGTAAGGTCTTGTTGACTTAATATATTTATGGTTACACTATTCATTATGATTAATTAGTTGTTACTTGATTTTGTATATAAACCCTCTGTACATTATTTTCATTATCATTCGCTTGAAAACGTTGAGAGAATCCTCAACGAAACGTCGCTTTAATTGAAATAGTAATTGTGTTCCATAATATGTTTTTTGTGTTTATTACGTATGTCAATTGCTAAATGCCACTCAAAGAAAACATAAAAAACTTATTTTAACATTCAAGTATAGACAGTCTTATATTCCTATTGACAAGGTAATCAATAACATATTGATTCATAACCCTGTTATGTCACGTCCGTAATCGACCAATGAAAGTTTCCGAAAACTCTTTTAATAGCGCTGCTAATGTACATCTAAATTAAAGTTGCGTAAATTGTTGCTCAGTGACTGTCATCAACTATGAAACTGGCAACAATTTTAGGATTTCACCTGGCCCTTGTTTTCGTGGTAGAAAGTCTCAGTCATTCATATTTCTCTAAATCCTCCATTCTTATTAATACCTGTAATTCTGATAATATGATAAAACAAGTAACAGTTCAACATCGTTTTCAATGTTCAGCTGTTTGTTCACAAGACACAGATTGTAGGAGATATCTTTATTGTGAAACAGATTTATCATGTAAAACATATCTTGATGGAACAGATTGTACTGTATCTGATAATTATGGTGACTGCAGCTGCTACAGAAAGGTAAGTTTTGATTTCATCTACCACTCACCACCAAACAGGTCAGAACAGAAACATTTTGGATGATCCTTATTTATGCCATTTAATAGGTGCCCATTTTACGCCAACTGGTTAATTCCGATTTCAGCTGATGTTATTTTAGTTCTTTTGTTTTTAAAACTTTTTATGAAGATGTCACGTTTCTACAAATCGACTCTTATCATTTCCAGATCGTACACAATTCTTTTCAAACCGTTAGGGGAATGATCATCAAGTCTTTATTAGTGGGTGTTCAAATTACACTAACTGGTCCTTCCGGATTTCAACAGTTCTCGCATTGTTGGCGCTATCTTTATTTGTTTCGTTTAGAACAGTAAGAATCAAACTATATATCGGTCCCTGAAGATGTCACATTATCTTTTGTCGCAGGAAAATATCCAAATTAATAGAACAGACATAATCAAACTTTATATCGTTTCGTGAAGATGTCAAATTATCTATTGTCGAACTGTTTTATATATAGGAATACAATCGAAATTAATATTATATCCCTATTTAGTTTCACCTTGGTTCACGGGTGGATGGGTGGTAGATCACCGTGGGCTACTCGGCTACCATGTTTTTCTAGACGGAAGCCTCACCGAAACGGGGTAACTTAATAAAGAACCGTACTTAGTTGTAGAAACATAAACACTCTTGGACTAAATCGTCAACCTGACTGTAAATATGGTGTTCATATCAACCATCAATGTTTATATCATTTACAATATAGACAATCGAGGGCTTGGGTGACTGAATGGTCAAAGTGTGTGCGTTGAATCGGAAGGTCTGTCAATGAGTCCAGTGGCGTAGTGTCGTGGGCTATCTCCACTTCCTCTGGTTCCCAATCACTGATAGTTGTTTTATTTTTGTTTATTTCCGGTATTGGATGACCGAGTGGTTAGCGCGTGCGCGTTGTATCATAAGATCTGTCATTGAGTCAACTGACGTGGTTTCGATTCACAGGTTGTACTTGATAAGGAGTGGGGTCGCCTGTCCGGGCCCTCCGATTTCCTTCCACGACTAAAGACCCCTACGCACAAGCGGATTATTGAAATAAAATTGAACAATATGTTATTCCCGAAACTAAATTTCGCTCCTCTCGAACAGAAAATCGAAAGAAATATTAGCTACAAAATGAGGAAATTTACAGTGAGGTTCAATAAGTACCATTTATGGGGGGTTAAGAATAAGATGGTCGGGTTAAAAAGGCCTGGAATTCACCATCCAGTGTGCTATGATGGACGGTTCGCCCGGAAAGTGACACTACGGTCTGCTACGTTAAATACGTGCACATGGATCTTTACCGTTTCGACCCATTTTCCATGGCGGGTAACTAGGTCATTTCGGGACTAACATATGGTTGCGCATAGGGGTCTTTAGCAGTGGGGGGAAACCGGAGTACGCGGAGAAAACCCATGAGGTTGGACAGGCGACACTACCCCTTGCCACGTACGACCGGGGGATTCGACTCAATGGCAGGCCGTATGATACAGCGTGCGCACGCTAACTATTCGATCATCCACGCCCCACCCCTCCATGTCAGGTCAACCGTCTTGCACCACTAACAAAGGGAAATCACTTCGGAAAATCTCGGTTAATCTCCCCGACCAACACCGAGATCCGACAAGGGTCTTTTGATTTACTCATTGAGAGAGAGAAATGGGGTTTAACGTCCACTCGACACAAACTAGGTCATTTCGGGACTAACATATGGTTTAATTTTCTTTCAATAATTCGCTTGCGCGTAGGAGTCTTTAGCAGTGGGAGGAAACCGGAGTGCCTGACGGAACCCACGAAGTTGAGAAAGCGCCCCTATCTCCACATACGTTCACATCAGGGATCTCACCACAGCCGCAAGCCAGAGGTGACCGGCCAGCTAGAGGTCGAAGCGCGGCACTCTAGACCACTAGACCATTACTCATTGAACCACCGTATCTCCCGTACTGATTACAATAGATTCAGAGTAAATATACTTTAGGTGTCCATTGTGAATAGATATGAAACGAAATGGGTTTAACGTCCTACTCTTCTCCTCCGAACCCGGCTAAACATGACGGGAATACGCCATACAGTGTGCTTTAAGGGAAATTTTGCCCGGACAGCGGCACTACGGTCTGCTATTGTATCGAATTCCAATTGTCAATGTGTACACGGTTTTTCGTCCTATCCGAACGACTAGAAAGCTGTCCCTGTCAGGCCCCCAATGCTGCATCATTGTGAATAGACTTGGCGTATCAAAACACTAATTCCGAGATTAATGTGTTTTGAATATGATTTACCATTTTACCTAACTAGACTTTAGGTGTCATTGAGCTCCCGTGGCCTGCGTTCAGTTCAGATATGTTCAATTTACTAACTCCCAGATTTAGTTAATCTCTGAAAGATATTTTCCATTTCAAAATGGCGGTGTTTTTGATATGTTTTATAACAGCTGTGTTTTTGATATGTTTTGCTATCGACATAATAGCGCCCGTCGATTAAATAAATATCTACTTTTTATCAATTTGTCTGTGTTCGGTTTTCTAGTAGAAGATATCAATTTTATCCTTTATACAAACAGTATCCAGAAACTAAGTTTATTTTTCTATAAAAAAGCAAGATTGATTGATTTTCTATAAACTGTTAGCTATATTAGCCTATCCGCCTGTTTTACAGGATATTGGATGTATTGGCGATATGTGTACTTGTCCGCTTGGTTACTATGGTAACAAATGTGAAAACATTATTAAAGGTAGGTCTGTCGAAAAACATTAATTTGGTTGTGTGTAATTTTATTTTGGTGTATTGTAGGGTTTTGTTTGCATGTTTGATTGGGTGTATTGTGCGGTGTTGTTTGTATATTTGGTTGGGTGTATGTTACATTTTGTATGTTTGGTTGGGTGTATTTTACATTTTGTATGTTTGGTTGGGTGTATTTTACATTTTGTATGTTTGGTTGAGTGTATTGTATGTTCTGTTTGTATGTTTAGTTGGGGGTGTTGTACGTTCTGTATGTATGTTTGGTTGGGTGTATTTTACATTTTGTATGTTTGGTTGGGTGTATTTTACATTTTGTATGTTTGGTTGGGGGTATTGTACTTTTTGTATGTTTGATTGGGGTATTGTACGTTCTGTATGTATGTTTGGTTGGGGGTATTGTACTTTTTGTATCTTTGGTTGGGGGTATTTTACTTTTTGTATCTTTCGTGGTGTGCTGCACGGTGTTTTGTATGTTTGGTTGGGTGTATTGTATATTTTGTATGTATGTTTGGTAATGCATTGTACGGTGTTTTTTGTATATTGGTTAGATGTATTGTATGTTTGGTTGGATGTATGTATGTCTGGTTGGATGTATATTTTGAAATTTCTGATCTAGATGTTGTTTTGTCATGATGTATTATTGACTTTATGATGCTAAGGGAGTCTGACACAATGATTGCTCTTTGAAGTCACCCAAGAGCTGTGGATATTGGCTTTAATTCTGCTGCATAGATGGAGCATCCATTGGGAAGCCTTTGTGATAACATATTAAAATTAAAGCGAGGAATGACCACACCTAACGCAGCTCTGTTTGAATCGTAAGATCCGTTCGTATACATTTTCACATGAGGTGATCAGTTTTCGTTCAAAAATGCCCTTGATAACATTTGAGCGTGTTGTGGATTTTCGTTCATATTGACAACATTACTTGGGCTTATGTCATGCCGTGGATTTAATAAAGTCCATGGGGCTTGATTCGAAAATACCCTCTCAGTATAGTTAGTGATCTCATCTTTCACCTTTGGTCTTTTAAAGGGACAATAACAGCTTGACAGCTCCAGAAAATAAATAAAAGCTTTGTACTAAGTACTAGATGTTTAAGTGTCCTACCTGTTGTGTAAATTATCGATTTCATCATATTTTACTTTTCCAGAGGTTTCGAAAATATTTTAAAATCCAAGTCACATTTGAAAAGGTTTACGTTAGGCTTTTCGAATCATTTAGTTGAATTTTTCCAATTTTTTAAATTAGGTGTGTTAAGATGAAATTTGTATCATCAATTAATTGGAATATTGTAAAATAATACAATTTGTTGACCAGAATAACGATTAGGACATATTATATAGTTTCAACAAGAGTGGTATTGAGCCTTTAATAAATCATTTGCTCTGTGACCGAACGGTTAAATCTCCAATTAATTGTACATTTCGTTTGAATATTTGCCTTGATGTTTTTTTTTTCACTTAATTATATTGTATCTTAGCCCAGTATCTCAATATTAGGGGGGTTGCGATGGCCTAGTGGTCTAGAGTGCCGCGCTTTGACCTCTAGCTGGCCGGTCACCTCTGGCTTGCGGCTGTGCTTTCGATCCCTGGTCACTCCGGTTTCCTCCCACTGCTAAAGACCCCTACGCGCAAGCGAATTATTGAAATAAAATTGAAACCATATGTTAGTCCCAAAATGACCTAGTTTGTGTCGAGTGGACGTTATACCCCATTTCTCACTCTCTCTCTATCTCAATATTAGTTCGTTGTGCCGCTATTCGAAAGACATTTCACCTACTTCTTGCAACAGTCTTCCCGTTGCGTGTCAAATGAAGCTTTCGTTGCTATCTTTATTGTTCGATATCATAAACTGTCCAGTGGGAGTATTTGGTGTATTATTCGTTTACATGTTTGGGTACATTGGTTCGTTTGGTTTGTTTACTTTGATGGTTATATTGTATCTTTTGTTTGTATGGTTGGGTGTATTGTTTGTTTTGTTTGTATAGTTGGTTGTATGGTATGTTTTGTTTGTATGGTTGGGTGTATGTTTTGTTTGTATAGTTGGTTGTATTGTTTGTTTTCTTTGTAGGGTTGGGTGTTTTGTTTGTTTTGTTTGTATGGTTAGTTGGATTATTTGTTTTCTTTGTATGAATGGGTGTATTGTTTGTATGGTTAGTTGTATTGTTTGTTTTCTTTGTATGGTTGGGTGTATTGTTTGTATAGTTGGTTGTATTGTTTGTTTTCTTTGTATGGTTGGGTGTATTTTTTGTTTTGTTTGTATGGTTGGTGGTATTGTTTGTATGGTTGTATGATTCTTATACGACAATTCGAGAAAAGTTCGATTAGTTCAAACATATAATATTGTGTCATAGCCGCAGAAACCGCCAAAGCAAGGCTGAAAGTAACGTCTATGAAACTTAATAGTTTTGTAGAGGTCACCGCCATCGCCAATTATAGCATAAGATGACATGTTTATTTCAGATTGTCTCGAGGGATTTGCTGAAAATGTTCACAGAGGTCACAAAAAGCATCTTCTGACTTTTATCCAACCAAGTCTTACACCATTTGAAATCATCTGTAATTACAATTTCAATGGAATAATGAGAATACTGAGTCGAAATAGATCCTGTTTATTTGAAGATTTCAACAGAACCATGCAGGAATACAGAAATGGATTTGGAATTGTCCCAAACAATCGATGGATTGGCTTAGAGAGATTGTATGAAATAATCAATTCGCCAACGGTCCCATCATCATTGTATCTTGTTGTAAACATGGTTCGATCAGATGAATCTTATTGTCAGACATATTTTTATAATTTCAATCTCAGCAATGCAGGTACTGGGTATAGAATCAACTATGATAATTTTGTCCATAACGGTGACTTTGGAGGGTGCGGCAACCCTTTCGGGAGAAACAGATTCTCGGCTTTTGATGACGATCACACCGGAAGTAAATTCTGTCCTAGAACATACGGGGGTGGCTGGTGGTTTGATGAAGACCCAGCTGTAAACTGTACCAATGGATTTTTCACTGGCACCATGGACGGATCCGGAGTAGATAATTTTGTCTTGGATGATCCGTTCCCACAACCGTACGAACAGATTGGGATCTCGCTTGCAGAAATGTAATGAAATGAAATGGAGTTTAACGTCCTACGGTCTTGCTTGCAGCGTAATAATATTGAAGTAATGCTCTCTGGGGAGTTTAGATCGGTGTTTAGCAATCTCAATTATCCAGACTTAATGCTGAAATGGGGATCTTTCAACTCCCATGTTTAACTTTATTAACGCGTGTACTTGTACTTTTAAATGTTGTCTTAATAATCTGGTATCATTGTATCTTTCAAAATGTGCATTTTCGTTCATTTAGAACATATTCGGCATTATTTGTGGTTATTTTGTCAATATTATCATTAACAGTACACAGTTAGAACATAATCAGATGCCTAGAGCACTCCATGGTGCTTTGAATAGATGCATGCTATTGTGTGTGAAAAAGCTTTATCTAACGTCCGCTTCCACCGAAGTGATATCGCAGACAATGCATACTATAATGTAAATATATCCTTATGTTGACTGGTATTACACAGACGTTCGTATTATACAGAGGGGCCACGGTGGCTAAGTCTACTGGTATTTAACCTCTTGTTGTGATGTCTGTGGTGTCTTGTTGTGATGTCTGTGGTGTCTTGTTGTGATGTATGTGGTGTGTTGTTGTGATGTCTGTGGTGTATATTGTTATTTAACCTCTTGTTATGGTGTGTGTAATGTATATTGTTATTTAACCTCTTGTTGTGATGTCTGTGGTGTATATTGTTATTTAACCTCTTGTTATGGTGTGTGTAATGTATATTGTTATTTAACCTCTTGTTGTGATGTCTGTGGTGTATATTGTTATTTAATCTCTTGTTATGGTGTGTGTAATGTATATTGTTATTTAACCTCTTGTTGTGATGTCTGTGGTGTATATTGTTATTTAATCTCTTGTTATGGTGTCTGTAATGTATATTGTTTTTTAACCTCTTGTTGTGGTGTCTGTAATGTATATTGTTATTTAACCTCTTGTTGTGGCATCTCTGGTGTATATTGTTATTTAACCTCTTGTTATTGTTTCTGTAATGTATATTTAACCCCCTGTTTTGTTATCGGTGGTGTATATTGTTATTTAGGGGTCACGGTGGCTAAGTGGGTAAGACGCTGGCTCGCTTGCCTGGCGGTCGGGTGTTCGATCACTGCATTGAGGCGTGGTTTCCCCTTGTCAGTGATGCCGGACGGACGAAAAACAGAGGTCCCGTGTACACATTGGGTGCACGTAAAATTTCCCTCATAGCACTCTGTATGGCGTATGCCCGTCTTCGTTAGCCCAGTTTAGGAGCCGAACAGTAGGACGTTAAACCCCATTTCATTTCATTTTAATTTCATTTTAAATTGTTATCTAACCTATTTTGCCACGACTATGATTTTTTTTCTTATTTACCCCTCTGTGTGGTATATTGTTATTGTAAAGCTTGTTATAATTATGATGTCTGTGATATTTAGTATTATTTACCGAGTAAACATTAAGTTGAAAATAAACTCTGAACAATAGTCCATCATGATGTCTAAAGTATTATCGTTTTTTTGTGAAGGGGACAAATGTGTTCACTGCGTTTATAAAACATGAAATTTACAGCATTTTTTGCTGTTTTTTTCACTTGTTATTTCTAGAGGCGATTAGAGTTAATTAAATGAGAAAACATATGCTGATTCAGTTGCTGGAATATGTGTACTATTGAAGTACACGTAATACAAACTATTAAAACGAAATGATAAAAACAAAATAATGTTTACATGGCAACCATTTAGTTATTGTCGTCTAGTTCTGAATAAACGATTATATATGGAAAAAAATATTTATATTCTAGTTAAACGTTTTCAATGCATTTATTTATTCAATATAATTATTTTTCTACAATGTCATCCCAGATTCTAATTGGCATTTTAAAATCTAACAGGGAGGATGAATTGATAAATGGATGAAAGTAATTGAGTTTAATATTCTACTTTTCTGCGGCAGCGTGAAGTTAGCTCGATTTTCGTTTTTCGATATTCAAACTTGAATATTAAAAAAGCAGATTTGATGGATGTATATCAACAGAATGTCTCCAAAACGCATTTGATTAAATCAGTGATCTAAAATGAATTAACGATATCATAAATGGGGGTGCCTGAGCAGTGGATTCACATAAAAACTGCTCTTTCTCGTTGTTTTTTGATATTGGCGAATCTCGAAAAACGAGCTAATATATCCCTGAAATTCTTTGACTAACTCACACAGTTTTTAGCCACCATCATATGCCGAAAGTAGGGTACTATTGTCCAATCATCTGGTACACAGATTAATACAATTAAATAGAATAACTTTGACGTAAAACGGCACCCATACCAAACACTTGCCCCAAAATAGTAATTTTGCCCCGCCTACAACCGGGGTTTAATGTTTTGTACAACATTCTGCTATACACTGGTTATAAATTGGGCATAATAAAATCAGGAGTTATGATGTAACGTTATGTAAAACATATATGGTCCTATTTGGAGCTCGCCTTCTCAACCTCGTCGGTTTCCTCCGGGCACTCCGGTTTCCTCCCACTAAAGACCCCTACGCGCAAGCGAATTATTGAAATAAAATTGAAACCATATGTTAGTCCCAAAATGGCCTGGTTAAACCCCATCTCTCTCTCTCTCCCGCTCTCTCCCAATTTGGAGCTCTGTTTAAAGCGTAATCATATTGTTACGCAGTAAGCTATTGGTTGTTAATCGGATTATTGGCCAGTCATAATTTGGAACAGATATACTGAGCGCCATAGAAAACGCATCACTTAGTTTTTTGTATAACAAAATGATCCTGTAAACATATCTTATTTATTTTGCTTCTTATTGTGAACAATATTCAAATGGGAACACATCAAGAACAACACATTTGTACACTTATGGATGTTTAATCTGTAATCAACGGTACAAAGTCAGAGAGGTCAAAACCAAAAATACGACACAGATGTCAGTAGCGCGTGTGTCCCCCACTGGCTCTTACGCACGCTGTCAGGCGACGTAGCATGGAATTAACCATCTGTGTCATACTTTTGGTTTTGACCTCTCTGACTTTGCACCGTTGATTACAGATTAAACATCCATAAGTGTACAAATGTGTTGTTATTGATGTGTTCCCATTTGAATATTGTTCACAATAAGAAGCAAACTAAATAACATATATGTTTACAGGATCATTTTGTTATACGAAAAACTAAGTGATGCGTTTTCTATGGCGCTCAGTATATTTGCTTCTTCCATTAAAGCAGTGTTTAGTGGGAATAGCTCTTATCAAACGGGAGGATGCTTGTATTCTAACTTCACTCATTTTTTCCCGACAGCAGGTTACAGGGAAAGGGTTATCCCCCGCTCCACAAAAAATAAAAATTTACATAACAAATATTCCAGTATACGACGAAGTACCTTGAAAATGGTATAGGGACAAGTTAACACCCCTGAGCACATTATTAAATGAAATATTGATCACAAACCCATTAGTTCAGACACCAAATTTACTATTGTGACGACGGAGTGCCGAGTTATGTTTTCGGTCGCAGATTGTGGGTTAGGGGCACACCTGAAAATGGTTTAAGGGATCAGTTAACATCACTTAGTATATCTACAAATGTAAGAATGGCCAAATTTGCTATTTTATGTCGTTACATGTTGGTATATGTTGGTTTATGTTGGTTATAGGGTTAGGCATCCGATATGGCATCGGGCTGCCATGAGAATGAATTATGTCATATGGTAAGGTGTAAGTGTCATTTGTTTGTCTTAAAAAATGAACGAATTTACGCTTGTCTGAAGTTTTATATTTTAAAGGAAAATTACTTTAAAAACATAGCATTTACCTTCCAAATTTGGGACTTCCGGTACTTACATTTTAGTAAACTTTTAGGATGTCATTCAGTACTTTTAGGATGTCACTCTACCAGAAACCATAAAAACCGTGTTTGTGCATATTATATTATAACAGAACAACACATGTTTGTGTATATTATATTACAACAGAACAACGCATGTTTGTGTATAATAATATTGTATTATAACAGAACAACACATGTTTGTGTATATTGTATTATAACAGAACAACACATGTTTGTGTATATTATATTACAACAGAACAACGCATGTTTGTGTATATTAGTTACACACATCCAGTTCATTAACCCGGTTGGTGCAGATGAGTAGGACTTAATTTAAATCACCTTAAATTATCTCAATTTATTTTTCACGGAAGTATCTGTGTTGAAGTTCAACACACGTTCGTTATCAATGTAAATTACTGAACCTTGGTAGCCAATGTTTCTTTCTGTAAGCAAATATCACGCACAACTTTGATGATTTCTATTTGATACTTGAAAACATCTGACTGGTCTGATGAAGCAAATCATTCACGAACTAGAAGAGAAACTTAAAACGTCTGAATTATCTAATCAGACGAATAGTCTGGGAACTACAAAAATACTTACAATTATATTCACCAACTGATTCTAGGAGTCGCCATGTTGAAGAAAGGATTATTTGATATACTGTATTTGATAGTTGTGACGTACTGGATGTTAAGTTTATCAAACAGTTTAAACACACATAAGTATTTGATAAAATATAGTTTGATCAAATTAGATAAAACAGTTACTGCATCATTTAAAACCTATAACGTGGACGTGCGAAGTTCATGTAGCGTTGAATGTGAATATGAAACAAGATGCGTGTCGTTTTCGTTCAACAAAAACACAAGAAAATGTCAACTGTTTGATGTAAATCTAAACGAAACAGAGATATGGGTAGATGATGTTGGAAATGAAGTTTTTACACTGAAAACAGGTACCATTATTTTTAAAGATTTGTCTTGCACAGTTTTAATTGGGATGCTTTACATGGTGATTATCAACATTCTATAGGTAACTGAACAATTAAATGAAATGGGGTTGAACGTCCTACTTTTCTGCACCGAATGGGATAATGAAGACAGGCAATGAGGGACATTTTGCCCGCGCAGCGGCACTATGGCCTACTTGTGTATCGAAATCCAACCGCTAAGAAATCTTTACGCGCACGGCAATATATACACGGGACCTCGGTGTTTCGTCCCATCCGAACGACTAGACAGATGTCCCTAATTCTATAGATACATAATCATAATAATAGGGGACGTGAGAAGAGTAGGACGTTAAACCCAATTTCAATTCATTTCATAGGGGACGTCCTTTACAAATTTCTGGTCTGTTCTTATTTTAGCGTCCGCTTCCACAACAATGACATCGCTGACAATTTATTATTTTAAATCAAAATGTGCATCTTGTTTTCAGAGGGTGAAAATCTGGCCAGGAGTAAACCCACTTTTAACCGGTCGTTCGAGTGGACAAGCTGTAGACGGGGATATCACACCAGAATATTATCATTATCAGACTGTTTGTTTTCAAATAGCCGACAACGACTTCAATCTGTGATTTATTGTGGATCTAGAAGATGTTTATAGAATCAACTTTGTTGTTGTCTACAATGCTGACGATTATCGTAAGTATATAAATGCGATTATATTATGATTTGTATCTTTTATCTTTACCTGCCTTAATTCCGTTATCGGTATTCTACTAGCCCTTTGAATTCCGTTGAATTCCGTTATTAATTAATGTGGGGGGATATTTGCGGACTAACAGAAATTCTATCAATTCCCGATAACGGAATTAAGGCAGGTAAAGATAAAAGATACAAATAACAATATAATTGCATTTGTCACAACCTTTAACCCTCACAATCCTAATTTTTCTAGGATAATTAAAACACACTTTCAATAACTTAAACAAGATAAAAAAAAATATTTTTTTTTTTTTTTTTTTTTTAAATAATTTATTTTCCCACACATATTTATAAGGAGCGCTGCCAGGGATGGGTCCCTGGGATCAGCACTTTACAAAACGCAGAGGTAGGATAGGTGAGGTCGTGACATATTCAATTTTTCGACTACAAATACATACAGTAATTCGCATTAAACAATGTACATGTCATAGCCATAACACAACCAGGTAAATGGGGAAAAAAAATAAATAAATTAAGAAATACTGATCATCTTCACCCTTGATTCCCCCACGAGATAATTGGTCTGAGTCATCTAATCGTGATCATTCAGCAAACAAAGCTTCATAATCACCCCATTTTTCTATATATATCTATGTTATAGTTTATTATTCCATAAGTATGTGTTATAGTTTATATATATCTCATAATTCAAATTCATTTTGTATTTGTACTTTTCGAGTTTAAGGTAGTATCTTATTTCTCTTATTATACCATCTAGGGATACTATTTGGTTTAATAGTTTATTTCTATAAATGTAGTTTTTATGCTTAACAAAAGTATGTTAATCTGTATATTATATGGTTTTAATTTCCCGAAAATTATATCCACTGGAGATAAGGTTAGGTCAAACTTTATGATCGAATTAAACCAGTTAAGAAAATTTTTCCATAAATTTTGAATTTTTTCGCACTCAACGAAAATGTGAGTGATGGTTTCTACAAAGTTTCTACGGAATGTACATTTGTCATTTTCTTGTATACCTATTTTTTTTAGATATTGATTGGTACTCAGAATCCTATATTGTAACCAGATAAGTTTAGTGTCTTTAGTTATTTTAGAAGCTAAAGAATTGATATCTTGCCACTAATCATCTATATTTTCATTAAATAGGATTGATTCCCATTTGATTTCGCTTTTTGGTTTTTTTATGAAGTTGGGCAACAAACAGTTGATAAAAATCCTTTGAAATGACGCTTTTACCCATGATAGTTTGGATGTGTTTTGGGCAGCCATGGTAGTAGCCGCAGTAACCAATAGTTTGATGGTTTTCGAGACGTGTTTTAATAGACTTTATCATTCCTAAATACATGTACTTTGTAAAAGGAGGAATAATATTAAATTTTTTATTGAATTGGGCTAAATTAATTATATTCCCTTCCTCGTCTAAGAAATCATAGATAAATCTTATTCCTTTTTCATACCACTCTTTGTAGAAGATAGGATTTCTGGAAATTGTAATTTTGTTATTATGCCACACGGGTTCGTTAATTATTTCTTTAGAGTTTGTTGTTTTCTGGCTAGCATGGATAAAATCATAAAGAACTTTAAAAGCGTCTTTCCAGAATTGATTGCTAGTTTCATTTATTAGTTTTTTTACAAGTTCACTTCCGCACGATGTGATTTTCTTTAGACTAAAAGACAAGATATCTTTAATAAGTTTTGTCCAGTTTGAGTTTTCTGTAAGGTGTTTTTTTATCCATGACAATTTAAGACTTTTTATGAAACAGTTTATATTGAGCATTCTTAAACCGCCGTTTTCATACCCCTGTACTATTAATTTTCTTGAGATTCTATCTGTCTTGCCATTCCAGATATAGTTAAAAATCATAGTTTCAATTAATTTAATAACTTCCTGGCTTGGAGTTGGTAAGCTAGTAAAGAGATGTACCAGTTTTGGTATTGGGATATTTTTTACTACTGTTATTTTTCCTATTACTGTCAGGAATCTCTTTGACCACATTACAATTAGTCTTTTTATTTCCTCAATTTTAGAAGTATAATTTATCTTAACTATATCATCGAGATTTCTTGAGAAGGTGATTCGCAAAACCGTAAAATTTTCAAGAGATAGTTTTACTCCTGTTTCAGAGATATGATTTAGGTTATCTTCTGTGAACATCCCGATTGGGATACATAAAGTTGTATCTAGATTTGGAGTTAAACCAGAGAATTTGGAATACTGATCAAGGAGAGTCCATGCATTTTGCAGAGATCTGATTGATCTATCCAAAAAGATGGTTGTGTCATCTGCATATTGTGAGAATTTATATTCGGTATCTTTTATTATAATCCCTTTTATGAGGGTATTATTTCTAAACATTATACTCATTATTTCGGCGCACAGAATAAACAGATAAGGAGATATTGGGTCACTTTGCCTACAACCTCTTGATATACTAAAGAAAGACGAATAAAATTTGTTTTGGCACACACAGAGCTGTGCGTCGTTTAGTATGATATCGATCCATTTTATGAATTTTTTCCAAAATTGAAATAAATCAATACCTTTTTCATAAATTTCCATTATATACTATCAAAAGCTTTCATAAAATCGACTAAAAGGATCATGCCGTTTTTTTTGTTTACAGTTACATCATGCATAATATCGTATAAAAGTCTTGTGTTTTCTCCAATGTAACGACCTGCAATAAAACCAGTTTGCATTTTGTTTATCAATTTTGGTATAAATATTTTAATTCGGTTGGACAATATCCCCGTTAAGATTTTGTAGCTTATATTTAACAGAGAAATTGGGCGCCAGTTTCTTAGGGATTCTCTTGGTTTGCTACCTTTCGGTATTATGGATATGATTCCCTGTCTTTGAGTAATTGGAAGTTTTTCTTTATAAAAGCTATGGTTGTAAGACCTAACTAAAAAATCTCCTAAATCGGACCAAAAAAATTTAAAGAATTCGGCAGAGAATCCATCTGTTCCAGGACTTCTGTTATTTTTCATGTTTTTCAGGGCGGTTAATATCTCTGATTTCGTTATGATTCCATCGATGCTATATGATTCAAGTTCAGAAAGTTTATTGACCTCGTAGTTATTTAGTAATTGATCTAGATTAACATCCTTTAATATACCGTCCCTACTTTTATAAAGGTTAGCATAAAATAATTTAAATTCCTGAAGAATTTCGTTTTGATCAGTAATTTTTTTTCCCCGATTCATTTATCAGTTTTGTAACAGTTTTATTCACATAATTCCTTTTTTCTAAATTGCAGAAATATTTGCTTGGTTTTTCACCGTCCTCTATCCATTTAACCCTTGATCGAATGATTTGTCCCTCAACTTCATGTTGTCTCATTTCTTCCATTTTTTTTTTATTTTCATTTAGAGTCTCTATAGTATTAATTTTGAATCTGAGAATTGATAGTAATCTTCTAGTATATTTATTTTATTTGTTATATTTTGTTTATGTTTTTCTCTTTGCCTTTTTTGGTAGAACAATAGGGGATTGTCATTCGCCTTATGTTCATTAGTATCAATTCCAGAAATAGGTCATCTTCAATTTTCAACTTTAAATCACTTGAATCAATGAAGTTTAAGTGGGTTCGGTTGTACGGAGAGCAAGCATATGTTGTTTCAGTTATTACTTCTTTTACTTTGAGAACATATTCATGATCTTTCAGTAGAGAACGATTAAAGCACCAAAACCCTTTATCTTTCTCAAATTTGGAAATCTTTAATTGTAATACTGTAATGGAATGGTCAGTTCGGTAACCAGGATTAATAAGTATCTTATCTAATGTTGAGAGTAATTCTTCCGAGATCAAAAAGACATCGAGTCGAGATTTTTTTGTCGGGTTTGTTCTAAACCATGTATAACGGGTGTGTCCTCACTGTGCCCACTTTTGATTAATCCAATTAAGGTCTAATTAGGATTAGTGTATTAAGCGGATTAGGATTAGGTGTTATAGGTAATTAGATGGAAAAAAACCCCAAATATTTTAGGTAATTTTTTTTTATTTTTCGATGTTTTATATATATTTAATAAAAATATAACATACATGGATATATCATACATCACATTATTACTTTATAATTTAATGAAAATATAACAATTTTCGATGTTTTATATATAAAAATATAACATACATGGATATATCATACATCACATTAGCACTTTATAATTTAATGAAAATGTAACAATTTTTGATGTTTTATATATAAAATATGTAATAAAAATATAACATACATGGATATATCATACATCACATTAGCACTTTATAATTTAATGAAAATATCACAATTTTCGATGTTTTATATATAAAATATGTAATAAAAGTATAACATACATGGATATATCATACATCACACAAAAACAAGATAAACAATGAAAATTTACAATGTAGTTAAAAAGGCTACGCCATCGGCATACTCGAATACAGTCTTTATACCGTTCTGAAGATCTGTTTTCAGAGTTTGGAGTCGGGTTTCTAGTTGCCTGTACTTTCTTCTCTTAGGCCGTAATTTTCCGTTGGCACCTAACTGGAGAATGGTTACTTCGGAGTAAGCTTGTTCATTCTTAAAAAAAGCCACCAACTTAAAAATATTTGGGTGAGGGGTGGCAATAATGGATGTTATCTTGGAATGCCATCCTTCAACATGGTTCGTTGTGCGTGTACCTTCAGTGTGGAAATGGTTCCACATCATTCTGTCATGCTGCCCCTCCACCCAGAACTCAGTTACGTAATCTGCAAATTGCAACACTCTGGCGTCTTGGAGTGGTGCATCATCAAGGGCATGCAGCCATACATCTTCAATCTGCTGTATTGGAATTAATGGTAACGCTGCTGCTTGCTTGACGATTTTATTGATTTCTGGCACCCGAGAAAAATCTGTTTGTAGTCCATATTTCTGCGCATTGCGCCAAATACACTGACCAAAGTGAAAAAAACAACCTTTTAGTTCTGACCTCGGCAACACAGTTCTCACAGCATTTTGCATTCTAACTTCGAAATCTGTAAACACATGGCCTGGGTTTTGTCTCTAACACATCTGAGGAACTCAACATATGTTGCCTCCTTCTTATCGGGTAATAGTGCATACACCAAAGGGGACATTTTATTGTGTACAAAAGCATGTATAGTGTAGATCTTGGTGAATAAGGTAGGACTCATGCTAAATGTTCCATCACAGTATATAGTGTCTGCATTGGCGAGATGGTAAAGATTTTCTTGTGTGGAAAACACTAGAAACCTGTTGTCGGCTGCTGCGTGGAGAAGGAAGTCGTCTCCGGATGTGGTCTTGGTGTAAGAATCTGCAAGCTGGATATCGTTGCGGGTCTGAGGAAGTGCTGGGAGGATCTTTGCTCGGGCTCTATACAGGGAAGCACAGCAACTATAGAATGTTGGAATCTCTCTGATCATCTCACCTGAGTCACGGTCAGATCGAAGGGCTGTAAACAAACAAAAAGAAAATATTTATTATACATATTATTATATCATTAATACTCGACCAGACACTCGATTGGTTTGTTACGGAAGAACATGTTCAGTATGCTTTAACGTTGAATCATTTAAATCAACGGCACACAACATTAGAGATAAATACATACCTGATACTTCTTCTTGATAGATGGCACAGACTGGTTTGGTTTCCTCTTGCACCTTGGTTTTCATAGCAACAAGAAATTTGTCGACTGCCACCTTGTGTGGGTTAGCAACATGGTTGTGGTTTCTGGAATATTTGGTAATAAAGCCTTGGTGGGTGTTCAGGGTTGCTGGACAACCTTTTATACAACATCTCCAGTATACTCGTTCTGCCTTCCTATTCTTCACTCGGAATTTGTATTCTTCATGGATTAAGTTTTCTCTACCTTGAGCATTGGGGATGTACTGGATGTTTACTTGAACGTTTGCCATGATGAAATATGACAGACTGACTGCTGTGTGTCCTTATAAAGACCGTGTAATGTGTAGGCTTACTGAACATAATTCATATTATATTCAAGTGTCATTTTTTGAATAAAACTCATCACTTTAACGATTACAGTGAGTTCATCTCACCAATTATAAGACTGAATATTTAGTCACTTTCAATATTTGTTTTTTTCCATCTAATTACCTATAACACCTAATCCTAATCCGCTTAATACACTAATCCTAATTAGACCTTAATTGGATTAATCAAAAGTGGGCACAGTGAGATGTAACCTTATAACGACGTTGATCCGGGTTTTGAATACGCCATGGATCAACCCTCTTTTAGTTTGTGGACAACAACATTACTTTTTTCATTATTTAAATGTTTATAATTGAAGCAATCTCTTTTATAGTCTTGCGCAAGGTTCCAATCGTCACATATAACAGTGAACTCAGCGTCAAATTTCTGCATAATATTACTTAGATTTTCAAAAAATGTAGGCTCATCTTTGTTTGGACCGTAAATATTGATTAATAGGAATATAAAATCGGGAGTTTTTACTTCTAGTGCTATCAAATTGCCTTCGTTATCTTTAAAGGAATTTCTAATGGAAAATTCAAGGTTATTATTCATTAGTATCGCAGTACCTCTAGAATTGCTAATCCCTGGGCTTATATAACATTCAAATCCCCACATTGACCTTACTTAGTCTTGAGTCAGACATTGATACAAAACTTACGTTTTAAAGCAACCCATCCCAGTCTCTTGGAGTGCTCAGAGGTGAAAAGATCATTTAAAAAGTTAAAACAAATTAAAATATATAAAATATGAAATATAATTCCGGACATGTCTTATTACCATTTGCATAGATGTTACGGTACCCATGTGTTTCAGCCATTCTGTGATTTAGGGAGAAAAATAAAAGAAAATGGAGAGGGGTTTGATGTCTAACGTTCTTCTCCTGCAGGGGCAAATGAAGACGGACAAATGCCAATGTGATCATGTGACCAAGGTTTTTTCGTCCCTCGCCAGTCCTTCTGTCCAAAATCACTGGAGGTGGAATCAAACAAGGGCAATTGATAAGACGAGGTCTCCAAGCGTGTGAAATGGAAACCAACCTACCACCTGAGACACTGTGGCTCCCGGGTCAAAAAAAATAATGGGATCGTATAAAATTCGATTTAATGGCCTGTTTTTCATAAGTGGGGAGCATAATGATTCACATGGCAGTGTAGACTGTATAATTTGAAAGTATGTTATATCAATGACATAATATTGTAAATAGTATCAGTATTAAAATTAGTTTACTGAAAAGGAAACAGACTGCACACAAACAATTGCAAATTGCCTCCTTGTTTTATATCTCTACCTACTTCAGATGGTTAGATTCAATAGATTATTAGTCATTGGATTCTGTTGTTGTACACGACATCAAAGGTTGTTGTTGTAGTACATCAAACATATACTGTGGCTACTGACCCACTCGAGTCTCTTCTACACATCCGCCCCCCCCCCCTGCTTGAATAGCAGTAAAACGCGTTTGCGGCTGTCAAATATTCCAAAATATTCTTGGGAGGTCTATACAAGGTCAGAATCGCTTCTTCGCCTCTCGAAAGAAACCGGCGCCGCTGTTTGTAAACTTGGAATTTTTTCGGGCATTTCTAGTTTTGCTTCACTAACTGTCATCGAGCACTAATAAAATACTAATTTTACTTTTCTTTTTTATTGAATACGTACTGAGTTGACTGGATTAAAACATTTTGTCCGGAGCCACTCTACTTTGTGCCACATTTTTCGGGCATCGATTAGTATTTGTGAATGCAGCTGCAACAGTCTGATTGAATGCTTGGAATTCAGAGTGGGATTTCGGTTACAAAACCATTGGACACTTTTGGAGTTACTTATACGGGCTAGAATAGCAGAAAATTCATTTGCGATGGTTAAATTTTCTAAATGTTCTCCGGGAGGCTGAGGCCCCCATACATTGCGACGATTGATTGGTTGTTTGGAATTCGGGTCAGCAGGTAGGCTGTATTGGACCAAATTGAAGTTGCTGTATTCACGGGCTGAAATAGCAGGAGAACGTGTTTGCAGCCATTAAATATTCCAAAATTTTCTGGGGGGAGGGGGGCGTCTGTAAACCGGAAAATTTTTCGGGCAATACGGGTTCTCCCCCCCCCCCTAACTGTCATCGAGCCCGTATGCCTATGTATGAGGGAAATTCTGCCCGGATTCTAACTGCCAAGAGATCTTTTACGTTCACGCCAAGTTGTACACGGGAACTCGGTTTTTTGTTCCATCCGAACGACTAGACAGCTGCCCTGCCTCACTGACAAGGGGAAACCACGCCGGAAAATCTGGATGAGCTATCTCAGCCAAATGCAGGAATCGAACACCCGACTTTCAAGCGAGCGAGCCAGCGTCTTACCCACTTAGCCACGTGACCCCCTCCTCGCGCGAAATCTTGATTTGATTTGACGTAGAATGTTACGTGTAATCAATCTTGTTGATTGACGACTATTATTAAAATCGTGTGGATGCTGCTATAACGCGGAACGGAATACGGAACGGAATGCAGAACGGAACTATTGAGAAATGGACTGCTTTTATACATTGTTTCTACGGATATTATTGTGTGTTATGCTTCACAGATTCCAATGTCATTTTGTTATTTCTTCGGTTGTACACATTAAATATTACAGCGTGACGAAGTTACTTAGTCTATTAATCACTGTAAACTCTTTATTGTAAACACAGAGTACAATAAGTTTATTGAGTGACATTTAGATGTCGAGGTATAATGTTCATGATAACACAACTTTATAGATTTACTACGTCTTGGTTTATTCAACGTGTCAATACTCTTACAGGTATCGTTATTGAAACTTTGCATGTAAGTACAATGCTTATAGAATATTAAAAGAAATTTGAAACACTTTAAAGGTGCGGTTTCTTGTCTGGTCCCGCAGGGATGGTGTTACACATTGGGTCTGATCCTGTAGGGATGGTATTACACATCGAGTCTGGTAAGCATTGCGATACTGCTGCTATATTCGACCGGCAATGCTACACGGGCGCTACACAACAAATGATGACAAAAAAGCGCATGTTTCATGATCCACAGAAATTAAAAACTGATTGCTTCTACAATAATGTCAACCTCAGAAATGGCCCTTGTATGAATTCGATCAAGTGAAAACTGCATGGCGAGTAACCAAGTGGTTTAAAACGATTGAAATTAAAACGATTGAAATTAAAACTCTCTCTCTCTCTCTCTCTCTCTCTCTCTCTCTCTCTCTCTCTCTCTCTCTATGTTAGTCCCGAACTGACTTGGTTTGTGTCGAGTGGACTTTAAACCCCATCTTTCTCCCCCTATCTCTCGCTCTGTGACACTATGGGGACACAGATGTGACAATGATCGTCTAGGCCTTTCTTCTTGGGTTTTTTTCGGACTTGACGTTGTTATTAAATTATATCCAATGATCAATTAAGTCTAAAACGCCGTTTATCTTGTTACTATTTTTATATAACAAATACAGCAAACTACAGTCTAAAACGCCGTTTATCTTGTTACTATTTTTATATAACAAATACAGCAAACTACAGTGGTTACAGGTACAGGGAACTACAATAGTATTGAATATCCTTAGCATGTGTTCCGAGTTGGCATTTCCTCGCCTCCCAGCCGGGAAGCGAATTTTTTTTCCCAACCAACATAGTCATTGCCCTTCCTATTCGGCCTCTGATTGGCTGAAAGTTTGACGTCATATTCATAATGACGTCATAAGCTGAGCATAATTTACATACATACTAACATTCAGTCAGACGCTACTATTTTCACCATTTCGCTT
Organism: Patella ulyssiponensis; assembly: GCA_963678685.1. NCBI lineage: Eukaryota > Metazoa > Mollusca > Gastropoda > Patellidae > Patella > Patella ulyssiponensis. Next base: position 4,122,329 of record OY783226.1, read on the forward strand.
TAATGTCACTTAAGGCCCCCCCCCCCGCATAAATCATGGTTACAGGCTGAAAAATGTTGTCAACAGACTGACGGTAACAGGCAGGCATTATAAAAACAAACAATGTCATCGCTCAACGACGTTCTGAGACGGCATCTACATGTCATGACGATTCTCTGAAGTAATACAAACACGACACATTAAAGCGACAATTTCATATTTTCTAAGAAAGTCAAAACATAATTATTCCTATGTCTTTTGCTCATTAGGCTGTTAACTCATTATTATACGATCATAGGCATTATTTCCCACACTCACAAATCCTTCACACCGGAAATAATAACACAACACAACACAACCACCATCAGATATTACCAAATGCCACAAGTCTTTAACTTTCTAAGTTGGCAAATCGAATTCCACATCTAGGACCCGGTTTCGCGGCGAGGTTCCTGGGTTGAATAAGCCAGGGACACGCACCCATCTGCACCAAAATCAGCTTTGCAATGAAATAACTCGATAAATCAACATAGAAAGTTAATGAAATTTGGAATGCTCAAATTAGTCGCATGGGCAAATAATACTTCACGTTTTAGGTAGGTTTTAGGGAGTTTGCGGCACTACTACATTAAGTGCCCTATTAATATAAAGTGTAGGTGGTTTGCCATCTGGCAAGGTATATTTTGGAGGTTGGGGGCCCTGGGTTCTCTCCCCCGGCCTTAAAAAGTGTTAAGAAATACAAGGTGGTGTCCTATGTGACTATATTATGAACCTATAACGGTGAATCTCTTTGATCTTTTGGGGTATAGTCAGTGCCTTGAATAACTTGCTCTGAAAGTCAGGGGCGACTTTGCATATATACAGGGAAATTCTGAGTTATTCTTGAAAAAGTTTTTCTTAAAAACCTGTAACGTGATATTCTTCCAGAGTAGGGTTGTTTTTTTTCAAAGGAAGAAAACATGATATAAGGTTTTTCTTAAAGGGCCTATCCCGTTTTAAACAGAGTCTCAAAAAAAAAGTCCGAGTACGTATGCAATTTAAGCGCCAACATATCGAAGAATGCTGTAATTACCTTGTATCAAAATTTCAGCTCAAAATATTGAATCGTTTTGGAGCGAACGTCAAAACTTCTTATCCGGACACGTAACCTTTTTAAGAATTCGGGTCTATTTTTTCGCTGATGACCTGATAATCGACTCCCGTTTATTGAGGTCTATATAGTGCATGACCCATGTACTGTACTTGATATCTAAAGGTAAATTTCACCTACATATTATTTTTTATAAAAGTATCCTGGTTTTACGTAGACACCACAGAAGAATACAGCTCGGGGTACTGTTTTTCTTTCCAGATGAAGATTGGCGGGTTTAAATTGTTTACAAAACGTATCACAAATTCTGAATTAGTTTCTCTGTATTTACGTAGCGGACTTTAAGCGACTTTAACACAAAATTAAGCAGTTTTATTCTCAAAAAAATATCGGGATTAGCCCTTTAAGGGATATTCTCATTTTACGTAAATGAAAACATAGACCGTTTATAAGCAGGATAAAGTCTTCGACTTTGAATAATATATGCCGGGAAAAAAGACTTCAGAAAAAACAACTCGACATAAAAACCTCGGGCTGACGGACTCGTTTTTTTCAGGTTATTCTTCTGAGCCTTTCTTTCTCAACCTCAACCAATGTCTCGTGTTTTACAATACCTGCAAACAAATGCAACAACAACGGCATTATAGTGAAAATAAATCGCATTAAATGGAGTAGGCTACCCAGTAAGCTAAATTTCAACTGAAGCCCAAATCAAATCAGGTCTGAAAGTACAAGACAAAGTTATTATATTTAAGATGGAACATTTGTACTAGTACAAAATTAGCAAAATTGACCTTGACATACAGATACCGTCTCAGAGCGTCGTTGAGCGATGTGACATTGTTTGTTTTTATAATGCTCGTCTGTTACCGTCAGTCTGTTGACAACATTTTTCAGCCTGTAACCATGATTTAGGGAGAGGGGGAGGGGGTAAGTGACATTAAAGCGAAATGGTGAAAATGGTGTCTGACTAGGATGTCAGTATGTTAATTAATATGCTCAGCTTATGACGTCAATATGAATATGACGTCAAACTTTCAGCCAATCAGAGGCCGAAAAGGAAGTGCAATGGCTATGTCGGTTGGGGAAAAAAATTCGCACTCGGGAAGGCTGTGGTGTTCTCCCAACCTCCCAGTGGTATCTATTTCCTACCGCCTCATCATGATATCTAAAGAAACTTAAACTGCTAATGTTCTTATAAAGAGGTTACGTGCATGAGTCAGAATTGAGCCCCGGGAAATTGACCAGGTGCTTCCTTTATCGGATTGGTCCGCTGCACAGACACTATACCCTGGATTTCAAGACATTGTTATTTCCGTCAGCGGTTTTTTATGTAGAAGCCCCCCTGCAATGTGCTGTCCAGTCAGCGGTTGTAAAGGTGCACTGTCCCGTCAGCGGTTGCTTAGGTAGGAGCGCCTGATAAGTAAACTTGAAGACAAATATATAAGAGTGTGTAGTAATTTAACCTTTCTCATGAGATGTCGTGACAGTGAAATTGTGCCACAGGGATTGAAACTTAAACGTCCAGTTAATTCTAATGCTGCAAATAAGATCTTACTTCAAGCCAGTAAATCTCTAGTACGTGAACGCATTCAACATCACCGGAATACTAAGCACCGGCCTCTGCAAGAAATTGAATCATCACATCGAGAACTTAATCACCTAGTTACTACAGAGGAATTTAATTCCATCCGCAAGGCTCAGACTTCCACCAACCAAGCTATTGAAGGAAGAATTAAACACCGACACCTCAAAAAGTTTGAACAACTAAAGAATGATAATACCACAACAAAGATAACCGATACAGCTAAGCACAAGACTGACTTCCTACAGAAAAATCAGGAAAAATCCAACAACAACGTTAGAAAAACAACTAAATGATAAGCTTAAAGAATTATGTGACTCGGAACAACTAACTAAAGATCTTTGTTACCAATTGAAACCAAACCACCCACGCCCTCCCTATGCTCGAGCCACTATCAAGACTCACAAAAACCCGATTAAGGCCAGGTTATTAGTCTGTTCAAGAGATTCAGTTTTTTACAACGTTGCGAAATACGTGTCAAAACTACTTGCACCTTTAGGAACCTCCTCTACATCCTTTATCAAAGACTCGGGTGGCTTTTGCAACACAATTCGAGACCTAAACCGCCCTGGGAGAATTGTTTCGTACGATGTTGTTGACCTGTTTACCAACGTTCCCCGCCAAGAAGCCATTGAAGCCCTACGTACCCGAATAGATGAATTAGAAGTACCCCTAGAAACCAAGTTATCAACCGACAGCATCCTGGAGTTAGTGACTATGTGCCTTGATTCGACCTTTTTCACCTGGGGGATGACATGTTCAAGCAAGTCAACGGCTTACCCATGGGCAGTCCCCTATCACCCTTAATCTCTGAAATCTTCATGACTGAATTTGAAAATTGTGCGCTAAGAACCTCTCCCAATACCCCAATTCTTTGGCTTCGTAAGGTCGATGATAAGTTTGTAGTGCTTGACGAAAAAGATGAACCTATGTCCCTGCTTGAACACCTTAACAAACAGCATCCTAGAATTAAATTTACTATTGAAACTGAAAAAGAAGAGACGCTACCATTCCTAGATGTTCAAGTCAAAAAAGTTAATAACCAAATGAAAACTAAAATATACCGCAAACCAACCCATACAGATCAATATATTAATTACAACTCCAGTCATCCCCATTATATCAAAAGAGCCCTTATATCCACCCTAGCGCGCAGAGCAATTACCATTTGTGAACCCGAATTCCTGCAGGAAGAATTAGACCATTTACGCCACGTGTTTTGTAACCTGAATAATTACCCCCCCCCCCTTACTAGTGAATAAGCAGATCAATGAGACAATGATAACCACAAGGACAGAATATCAAAAACCTGAAAAATCCCCCATCAGAATAACCTTGCCCTTTTATGGTAACTTAACATACAGAGTCAGTAATCTTCTTAAGAAATCCAACATTGACACAACTGAAACAGATTTTGAAAGCCAACGGCAAGCGGCAACCAATTCTCCCCACCCAACCCAAAGGAGTCGTCTATCAAGTGGTTTGTTCCTGCAAGGCCGCATATATTGGAGAAACGAAACGTCCCATTGATGAAAGGATAACGGAACATAGGTCAAAAGCTGCCACCAATAATTCAGCAATAGCGGAACATCTCCAAAATCAGCCACAGCATAGAGTAAAATGGAATGAGGTCCAGATACTAACAGCCAACCAAAAGAACAAGAAAACCAGGCAGACTCTAGAGGCTATAAATATCAGAAGATATTCACCTGAACTTAACAGGGACTTAGGCCTTTACATCCCCAGGGCGTATGATGATGTTATTAGGATGCATAATATAACTTAACTAACTAGCACCTTAGATTGTAATGAAATTCCTCCCACTCCAATAACATATATTACATTTTCTACCCAACCTGTCCCTTAATTGTCTCTATGTTCTTAGTTATATTGTGGTTTGTTAAACATGTAGTTATATTGATAATGTATGGTATATACCTTATTTAACTTTATAGTACCTAAAAGATCCCCTGGCAGTTGGAATTCGATATAAGTGATTTTTTGATCGAAGGACAATACAATAAATATTTCTTTAATTTTACCGACCGTTTACATTGTTATTTCCGTCAGCGGTTTTTTATGTAGAAGCCCCCCTGCAATGTGCTGTCCCGTCAGCGGTTGTAAAGGTGCGCTGTCCCGTTAGCGGTTGCTTAGGTAGGAGCCTCCGTGCAATTCAGTGTCCTGTCAGCGGTTGTATAGGTAGAAGCCGGGACCTAAAATGCTGTTAAGACCTGGGCCCTGTTTCTTGAAATTTTAACTTAAAATAAAATCCAAATTTTAGCAGATACTTCAATTTTGATTGGCTAAGCACTAAATCAATCTAATATTATCCAATCAAATTACTATAATTTGGATTTTATCTTAGTTAAAATTTCAAGAAACAGGCCCCAGATATCATATTATGTGTTATTATATTTTACTTAGTGGAAGACGGTGATCTAAAGGACTGTGGAATACCACCCGTACAGATGTAAACAGCTGCCAGGTAATGACAGTATACTATACCCATCTTTCAAATACAGATGTGAAATCATCCTTTGATGTTGGTGTACCATTATGTCAACTTGCCAATCGTACATTATCTGTGCTAGATACATTATTGGACTCGTGTGACGTATTTCATTAAAAGGCACGTGCGGGAAAGTGTCTGTATTTTAGTATCAATACATTGCTTAATGTCTCGCTCGCGACCATTAAACCATACCTAGTATATAATTGTACTATATATATGTATAATTTTATCTATAATTATAAGATAGTAACTTGAAAATTTAACCAAGAATTTATCTTTTATAGGGTGGGGGGGGCGCTGTGGTAATCCGGGGGTCTCGGGATCGACCCCGGTTTTGGCCAAGAAAATTACTCGAGATTTTCTAGCGCGGGACTGAGGGCCTAAAATGAAACAACGGCTAGTTAATCGGATGGAACGACAAACCATGTTCCGTGTACCTGTTAGGGTGCACGTAAACGAACCCTTGACAATTGGATTAGAAAAGGTCGTTGTGCCGCCGTCCTGGCACAATTCCCCTCGTAGCATACTGTATGGCGTTACCCGAGTACTTTTTGGACCAACCGGGAGTATGAAGACGTGCATGTGCCATGCACTGATTTTTGCTATAATATTTTTCTGTGACAGTGGCGTTTCCTCCTGTCCTTCATCGAAATCAAACTGTCGATGGTCCTCGGCTTATTCTCCCATTCGAAAGACCTGGTGTGTTTTGCATTCGAAGTCCCCCATCCTGCATTAACATTTTTTCGTTGATAGGGGCAGAAACTTCATCTGCGTTGTACGTTGAATTGCATTATTTCTTTTAAAGGTGGACCTAATGTGGCTCTCAATAAACCATCGATAGCCAGTTCACAAATGGGTAATAAATTGGCGATTTGGGCTAATGACGGTCTTGTACTTGTTGCCTCTGGACGCTGCCAACATACGGATGCCAATGACCACAACCCCTGGTGGCAAGTTGATTTACAGAGCATGTATAATATTACCAGTGTCACCATTGCTAACAGATTCACTTATAAGGAAGGTAAATATTATCCAGTCCCTGCAAACAGGAACGGGCGGTCCGATATTCCATAGTTTATAGTAAGTGCAGGAGGACCGCACTACAATAAACAAAAGCAAGTGAATGAATCCGGAGGCCAGCCGTAAGCGTCCACTGCGCTGTACAGTACCGAGCCTGTTATGGTACAGGCTTCACTAAAAATTATTTACAAAAAAGACATAACAGAAATAATGCGACCAACCTTGACAGTGGTCGTCTCTTAAATGGCGATAGTCTGCCAGTTGAAATCATGAGTTAAAACGTCAAAACAGTTAGGGCGATAATCCGGATAGAATCTCTGAAAACGCTGAAATATAAAGTGTAATGAGCAAACAGAATCAAAGCCCTACAACGAGAACACTCTGCAGTACGAAAGGGAGACAGGGAGAGAAATGGAGTTTAACGTCCACTCGACACAAACTAGGTCATTTCGGCACTAACATATGGTTTAGTTTTATTTAAATGATTCGCTTGCGCGTAGGGGTCTTTAGCAGTGTGGGGAAACCGGAGTGTCCGGAGGAAACCCACGAGGTTGAGAAAGCCCCCCTATCCCCATGCCACATACGCTCACACCAGGGATCGAAACCACAGCCGCATGCCAGAGGTGACCGGGAAGCTAGAGGTCGAAGCGCGGCACTCTAGACCACTGGGTCATCCCAACCCCCCGCAATACGAAGGGCTGAAACTTTACTCTAATAATAAGTGCAGGAGGGCCGCACTACACGCAAAACAAAAATATACAAGATAACCCTGCATATGTTTTGACTTTCTTCATCTAATCCGTCTGGTGGATTTCAACTAGAGAAACCATTCAAGCACGTCAACACCAATTATTCCTCCGCCGTAACAAAGTTGGGGCCAAATTATTTGGGAAAAAGTTAGAGCCGGTCTAAGAGACGAGAATTAACATTAACGTCAATGGGGGAAATCGTTTTGCTCATCATTCCGTTATAGACACAATGGGGACCACATTTGGCAAACTCCTCATCATAATTTTGTAGGGGGTTGACCGTTTAGATGTTTTCCTACGGGCATGTGTACACGGGACCTACTGTTCTGCTCCGACCGGGCTAATGAAGACGGGCATACTCCACATGAAAGCGGTGCATCATTATCAGCACCGGTGAGCGATAAAGTATTTGTGGACGTTGAACTAATCCCCAAACGCTTCTCTTCGTGTTCTTCTTCGTATTCTTCTTTTTCTTTTTGTTCTTCTTCGTGTTCGTCTTTTTCTTTTTGTTCTTCTTCGTAGTCTTCTTTTTCTTTTTGTTCTTCTTCGTAGTCTTCTTTTTCTTCTTCGCATTCTTCTTTTTCTGTTTGTTCTTCGTCGTATTCTTCTTTTTCTTTTTGTTCTTCTTCGTGTTCTTAGAGTAGGGGTAAGCGATTCGAGCAACGCCTAAAAGCAGCCCCAATTTAAGTACATGAAACCTGACATGTTTATTCCTTGGACAAATGGACACCGCTTAACGCGCGTCGATGTTTCATGCCTGGATCCTGGTCCATATAATGGTTTCGTATTTGTTGTTTTTAGAAATATTACGATTTCCATTTTTCTATAATTTCAGTCATTGGAGATCGCTTGTGGAATACTAGTATCCTAGTCTATGAAACGGAACCTTCAACATCTACACCATTTACATTATGTAAATTTCTGCCTGGAGCATTTGGTTGTACTATTCGTACCATAGAATGTGATGGAGTAACTATTGGTCAATGGGTAAACCCTACAGAAGTTTTAAATTTTTGTGAAGTTGAAATCACAGGAACACTACCGGTAATTTAAAAAGTATTGCGAGGGAGACCCCCCCCCCCCCCGCAAAAAAAGAACGAAATGGTGTATTGATATATTTAAGAGTAAAAGGGGGAACAATTTCAAAATTCATATCTAAAAGTAACATCTACGATTAACACTTTATTCGAGAGAGAGAGAGAGAGAGAGAGAGAGAGAGAGAGAGAGAGAGAGAGAGAGAGAGAGAGAGAGAGAGAGAGAGAGAGAGAGATGATCTAAGAAAGTTCAAACAAAGTTCAAACATAAACATACAAAAAGTCTTACTAGGATCCAGCATATTTAGATATGCGTATACATCTATTCATGAGATATAGTTAATGGTAAATTTTTTCTTAAGAGGAATGTTATTTTTTTTTAAATTTAGAAATCGTTTCACATTATTTATTGGAAAGGGGTTTATATACAGGTTTAATATAATCGGTAACATTGGTAAAATAATTATTCATAATATTAGCAATATCAGATAAATCATCATATTCTTTATTATCTTTTCGAATCAATTCAACATTAGAAATATTTGAATATTCGTCATTAATCTTTGAGTTTAAAAATGTTGCTTTAGGACGTAGGATAACAATCGTATTAGATTCACCAAGAATACAATCATTTACTTATGTATTATTATCTGGCATACCACCTACCAATATCGGGGGGTTGGGATTGTCTAGTGGTCTAGAGTGCCGCGCTTCGACCTCTAGCTGGCCGGTCACCTCTGGCTTGCGGCTGTGGTTTCGATCCCTGGTGTGAGCGTATGTGGCATGGAGATAGGGGTACCTTCTAAACCTCGTCGGTTTCCTCCGGGCACTCCGGTTTCCTCCAACTGCTAAAGACCCCTACGCGCAAGCGAATTATTGAAATAAAATGAAACCATATGTTAGACCCGAAATGACCTAGTTTATGTCGAGTGGACATTAAACCCCATTTATCTCTCTCTCTCTTCAACCCTTTATACAATTTACAGTTACATTTTCTTTTAAATCCCCTCCAATTCATTTATTGGGTAGTATTGGGACAGTCATCCTGCCCACCTAGGACCCCTTCCTCTCCATCAACTCACTACATTAAGACTGGTGGAGTCGTTCGACTCACGTCCCATCCAACACTGAAAGTTCTTGACAATCGTGTATCCAAGGGAAACGTTACCTCCAGTGATCTTGGGAATTATTGCAGGTCAGACTTTTATGATTTTTAAATGTCATATATTGGTATTTGTAGGAGGTAACAGATACATGTGTACAGGAACGGGGTTGTTCAAAACAATTAATTTCTCTTGTTTGCTAAATAATTTTCAAAATTCTTTTTCTTTTTTATTTGATGATAATCAGGCATTAATATAAACTAAAAAACAAGTTCGGATGGTGCGATAAAACCGAGGTCCCGTGTGCATGTAATAGATCCCTTGGCAGTTGGAATTCGATATAAGAGTAGCCCATAGTGCCGCTTCCCGGGCAAAATTTTCCTCATGGGAATGCCCTTCCTTCATTATCCCAGTCGGAGCAGAATAATAGGACGTTAAACCCATGTCATTTCAATTTCTAAACAGTAGAAAAACAGCCGTCAGTTGAACAAAGTACAGATATTTATTTTGTTTAATAACTTTTATTTTTAAAGAAATTCATATTTAAATAAATATATCAATAACATATCTTTGTCTTCCGTTGAGATTGGTATGTCGAAACTCGGTACACCATGGTACACATCAACTGCTTCATCAGTATCTAAGAACGATAACTCTCCGGGTTTGGTAACCGGAAATGGATGTTGTCCTGTACACCGGTATAGGATTTACCATCCAGATTTCAAGCTTACTCCGTTTCTTACCTTCTCAATTAAACGTCTGACTTCTAACTCTGCCCAACTTATATATATATATACTAACCTTGTTGACATCTAACTCTGTTAAATTTATACATATATACATATACTTTTACTTTATGTTCTACCTCTGCCCAGCTAAAAGATTACTGTTACTATTAATGGATATAAGTACCGCTACTGATTGTTAGGGGTCAGTAACCCTTGATCTTGTTTATTAGATATAAATCCTGCTATTCTAGCTTATTATTGATAATCCGTTTATGTACAGTTTATTTATGGGTCTCGGGGTATTCATTGACTAAACTGCACAAGGTAACCCTTGTCGTTATAATATATATATAGAGATATATATTTAGTCTATGTATATATGCTGACTGTTAAAGACAGTATTGACCTCGTCGATACACGCGGCTAATCTAAGTATACTTACTGAAGTCTACAGAATTCTTGCTAACAGAAATGTGAAATATAATCTACTAATAAATGTGCACAACCCTGTATTTTGTAGTTAGTAAATCTTGAATGTCTAATTAAAATACTGTATTTTTAATTTTGATCGGACGATATAAGAAAAACAAGAACAGGATGAGTTGCCGGTCCAAAAAAAACATGCTCATAATATCCCCATCAAACTTCTACTTTTAGCAATATTTACATAAATAGATAGATTTCACTCAAAAAATAAAAACTCACTCACTTTTATTATCAACCAATTAAATATATATATTTAAACCTGATCAAAGCTTATTGTGATTAAAACTCACCTTAATAAGTAGATAATTGTAGATTAAACCAGAGACCTCAGGTTAATTAACAAAGCTGAACACCTGTATATAATAAATATACCTGTTCTAGTCTTAGTCAATCAAAGTGAGGTCCTTGGTTAATACGTCCACCCCCATAGCACGGAAATCAGCGATGGCGGGGGCGCTACAGACATATTACCTCAGACCGGGACCAGTCAGACTGTTCCGTGAAGTTATCCAGAGTTAGAAAGCCCCGGAAAGAAACGAAGTAAGCTTTGTAAATCCAATGGAAAAATTCTATACGGAATAAACGACAACACCCATTTCCAATCGGGCATTTTGTCCACGGTATAAACCGGGTAACCGTCCGGCAATGGGTTGTTCTTCTCTCCTTCTCACAGAGTGTTGTTCCACTGATCGCGAGATGTCGACCTCTTTTATATCCACCGTGACGTCACGTTGCTATGTATAAAAGATGTCTACCCTGCAGAAATACAGCGATTTCATTTGTTGGTGGTAATACACCCTGCGTGACAAACGCTATCATTAGGAGTCACGTAATCGTTGTTAGTGGGCACAATGGGGACACCTACTTTCCCCACGTCTATTAATTGTTTAGAGTCTAGGACCACCCGGTCATGACTAATCAACGAACAAAGGGGCTTTAAGGAGATTTAAAGTATAGTTTGTAACAAGTTTATGACACTTCAACATATCAAATAAATAAGTATTTTTTACAACATTCCCAGTAGGCCTATACGATAATATTACGTCTAGACTTAACTCTGAATTTAAAACCATGTAGCACTAAATTCTGACACCTTTAGTATTAGCAATGTATTTAAAGTTAATCAGAGCGTTCGTCATTTTGGAATGCCCATTTGCGTTCTTGTTTATTAAAGATTTGACATCCAATACGTTATTATACATGATATTATGGACAGGTTGATTTACTTAATTTATGGACCTTTTGCGATTCAGAGGAGCTATAAATATCAAGTCATAAGCTGTGATGAATATCAGTAGTGTATTTGATTTTATTACATCAAAATAGCTCACAATGTAAATTTATTAGTAAACTGATTTCACTTATTTGCCCAACCCTACTGATAGTGCGAAGTGTTCACCAGTACCAGTGATACTAATTAATTAAAACAGACTATAGTCCCACACCCACGGTCTACTAACCTCCTAATTCTTTATCAAAACAAGCAAATGATAATCAAGACTATGTTTTATCGCACCGACTTTAGTAATGACGATCGAAGCTAGGCTCAAAATTCGATCGCTAAAATCTCGGTTATCAAAGTAGATCAATTTGACTGAAATTTTCGGCAAATTCCCTTTCCAGTATCTAGTTTTTAACTATTATAGTGAGAACTGCCAGCTCTTTATCTAATCTCCGGTAATGTATCTTTAATGGAACAGAAACAGGATGTTATCAACAGGATGTTATCAACGAAACCTCCATTATTATACAAACCCATCCCCGTTTGGAAATGAAATTCCAGTCGAATTGACACATCTACCTATCATGGACCACAAAAATGAAATGAAATGGGGTTTAACGTCCTACTCTTCTGCACCTAACCTGGGCTAATGGAAGACGGGCATACGTCATACAGTGTGCTATAAGGGAATTTTTGCCCGGAAAGCGGCACTACGGCCTACTCTTATATCGAATTCCAACTGCCAGGGGATCTTTTACGTGCACGTCAATGTGTACACAGGACCTCGGGTTTTCGTCCCATCCGAACGATTAGACAGCTGTTCTTGTCAGGCCCTCCGTTCTGCATCACTGACACGACGGCCAACGGAGGGACCAAACACCCGATCTCCAGGCTAGCGAGCCAGCGCCTTACCCACTTAGCCACGTGATCCCCCAATCATGGACCACACAATCGATTCATCCAATTCGCCACCTGATTTTTAACGAATGAAATTTCAGAGAGAATTTGTATAAACAGATGGAATTACTAGTCGTAACCCAGACAACCATTATTATCCATCTGTAGTTTTGTAGTTCGTCTATTTATATAAATTATCTCTCTTTCTTCCTATTCAATTTTGGCTTATTTGTTCGTGGGGAGTGCTGGATGACCGAGTGGTTAGCGCGTTGTATCATTGAGTGAACTGGCGTGGTTTAGATTCCCCGGTTTTCTCTATTCCTCTGATTTCCCTCCACTGCTAAAGACCGACCCCTACGCACCAGCGCATTATTGAATTAATAAAACTGATCCACATAATAGTCCAGAAATGACCTAATTTGTACCGAGTGGACGTAAACCTCTCTCTCTCTCCCTCCCCTCTCTCTCCCTCTCTCTCTCGCGCGCTCTCTCTCTCTTCTACGTTGCTCAATCCAATATCGAAGAAGAGAAGACCAGAATTAACACTAATTAAATTTGAAGTCAATGCATAATGAACTGTGGTCTGAATCCACTTAAATAAAGATTTATCTCCCTTGCATTGAATTAAAGACTGTCACTGAATAAGTATTGATCATACGGGAGTCAAGGTGGCTAAGTGAGTACGGACGGCACTGACACTATGTATATGCTATAAAATTGTAATTGACATGTAAATAAACTGTTATCTTGAAAATGACCGTATGCATGCCACGTCTAATAACGCTTTTTGGAGAAGGGAGATAATTAGGATAAAAGTTGATGCATCAGGATACAGACCACCATTAATTTCCCCATTGACTTAAATGTTAATTCTGGCCTATTTCCCAAAAATTTTGTTGGACTGGATGCTTTTCACTACAGACTGAGGAACAAATGGTCATAATTTTGTACTAATGGTCATGAATTTTCGGTCTAGCCTCGATCATTATTATTAAAGTCGGTACTACAAGGAACATAGTCTAGATTATCCATTTCATGATTTAATCATGAATGAAAGTTGAGCAGCAAATATCCAGTAAATATCACAGGCTAGCGATGATATGGAGGGTTGATTATGGTCTGGATATGTTTATTAATGTCGAGATAATAATTTAGATAAAAATTCAAGCCTTAAGAAAGACCTACAATAGGCAGATTTACCTCTTGAATAATGTATATTTATTGTTCATCTCCCATTTGATATTATGATCAAGCACAGTGTAATTGTACGCAGCATTGGGTTATTAGTAACAGTGGCATATTCTATTTAATTGTACATAAAGATATCTCAGTTGTTATCAATAGTACGTATTCTATTTAAAGATGAGAGTCACGGTGGCTAAAGTGAGTAAGGCGCTAGCTCGCTGGTCTGGAGGATGGGTGTTCTATCCCTGCATTGACTGAGAAAGTCCATCCAGATTTTCCGGTGTGGTTCCCCCTTGTCAGTGATACAGGCTGGAGAGCCTGATATAGAAAGAAGTCCAGTCGTACGGATGGGACGAAAACCCGAGATTCCGTGTACATATAGGCGTGCACGTAAAAGAACTCTTGGCAGTTGGAATTCGATATAAGAGTAGGTTGTAGCGATGCTGCCCGGCCAAAATTTCTTTCATGGCACATTGTATGGTGTATGCCCGTCTAGGAGCAGAACAGAAGGACGTTAAACACCAGTTCAATTCATATCTATTTAAAGATGAATTTTGTACGCTGACAGTTCTAGCTATAATAGTTCAAAAATATAAATACAGGAAATGGAATATGTTGAAAATTTCAGTCATTTGTCGATTGTCATTGCCACCGTTTGTGCGATAATAAATCCTCACTTATCGACTTTTTAGTCACATTATTATCTGGCAATCCCGTTTAATTCCGAAGTCTGGGGCTTTCATAAAGCTGAGGATGTCGAAAAGGTGCATCTGAATTTTTGTAAAAGACATCTTCAAACACGTAATAATACCTCCACTGTTATGATATACTATGAATTGGGTCGATATCCACTTTCAATAAGAAGAAAAATTCGAATATTCAAATACTTGCTAAAGTTAATTAACGCAGACAATATAATTCTTAGACGATGTTACAACGATATGTGCATAAACAATGCTAACTGGATAGATAATGTTAAAAAAGAATTATTTAGGCTTGGATTAGGAAGTATTTGGGAAAAAAATGGCCTTGGAAATTCTAAACGCACATTGTCAGTAATAGAACTTCGTCTATTTGATATTTTTAAACAAGAATGCCATGAAAAAATCATTGATTCGTCAAAATGTCATATATACAAATATATTGTAGATACGTTTACAATCCAGGTTTACCTAACTAAATCGATAAATACGAAATATATACGTGAAATAACACGAATAAGACTTTCCTGCCACAATTTAAATATCGAGAAAGGCAGGTATGTTAAGACAGCTAGGAAAGATAGATTATGTATTTTGTGCAATAAACTAGATGTCGAGGACGAGTATCATTTTATCCTTATTTGTCCCAGATACAAAGACCTGCGAAATAAATTTATAAAACAATATTATAGTAAAAACCCAAGTGTTTATAAACTAATACAACTTCTTGCCGCTAAGAACACCACCGAATTAGAGAATCTAGGTAGGTTTCTATTTCAAGCCAATAAGAGAAGATCTGAACTTATCATTAAAATATAATCACCTCTATAAACCTTTTTGTACATCTCATAAACATAGTATCCTTGTCCATTTTTTTTTGTAAGTTTTGTATGCATTGTTGTTTGTGTGTTTTACCCGATGGGCTCTTGACCTACGGGAATAAGAGGTGAGTGAGTGAGTTACTGGGAGTTTAACGTCCACTTCCACCAAAGGTGATATCGTAGACTAGAAAGGGAATAAAGAATAGAATAGTATTTAGAGTTAAGCTGATTATCTTATCTTATCTGTAATGTCTTTTATATATATATATTTAATCTTTCTTCGTTAATTGTAATTAATAACCTTGGTGTTAATTCCTAAGATACACCTTATTATAATTACCGATATAGCATTAATGACCGATTGGTACATTAATATAATATCCTGTCCTTCATCGAAATCAAACTGTCGATGGTCCTCGGCTTATTCTCCCATTCGAAAGACCTGGTGTGTTTTGCATTCGAAGTCCCCCATCCTGCATTAACATTTTTTCGTTGATAGGGGCAGAAACTTCATCTGCGTTGTACGTTGAATTGCATTATTTCTTTTAAAGGTGGACCTAATGTGGCTCTCAATAAACCATCGATAGCCAGTTCACAAATGGGTAATAAATTGGCGATTTGGGCTAATGACGGTCTTGTACTTGTTGCCTCTGGACGCTGCCAACATACGGATGCCAATGACCACAACCCCTGGTGGCAAGTTGATTTACAGAGCATGTATAATATTACCAGTGTCACCATTGCTAACAGATTCACTTATAAGGAAGGTAAATATTATCCAGTCCCTGCAAACAGGAACGGGCGGTCCGATATTCCATAGTTTATAGTAAGTGCAGGAGGACCGCACTACAATAAACAAAAGCAAGTGAATGAATCCGGAGGCCAGCCGTAAGCGTCCACTGCGCTGTACAGTACCGAGCCTGTTATGGTACAGGCTTCACTAAAAATTATTTACAAAAAAGACATAACAGAAATAATGCGACCAACCTTGACAGTGGTCGTCTCTTAAATGGCGATAGTCTGCCAGTTGAAATCATGAGTTAAAACGTCAAAACAGTTAGGGCGATAATCCGGATAGAATCTCTGAAAACGCTGAAATATAAAGTGTAATGAGCAAACAGAATCAAAGCCCTACAACGAGAACACTCTGCAGTACGAAAGGGAGACAGGGAGAGAAATGGAGTTTAACGTCCACTCGACACAAACTAGGTCATTTCGGCACTAACATATGGTTTAGTTTTATTTAAATGATTCGCTTGCGCGTAGGGGTCTTTAGCAGTGTGGGGAAACCGGAGTGTCCGGAGGAAACCCACGAGGTTGAGAAAGCCCCCCTATCCCCATGCCACATACGCTCACACCAGGGATCGAAACCACAGCCGCATGCCAGAGGTGACCGGGAAGCTAGAGGTCGAAGCGCGGCACTCTAGACCACTGGGTCATCCCAACCCCCCGCAATACGAAGGGCTGAAACTTTACTCTAATAATAAGTGCAGGAGGGCCACACTACACGCAAAACAAAAATATACAAGATAACCCTGCATATGTTTTGACTTTCTTCATCTAATCCGTCTGGTGGATTTCAACTAGAGAAACCATTCAAGCACGTCAACACCAATTATTCCTCCGCCGTAACAAAGTTGGGGCCAAATTATTTGGGAAAAAGTTAGAGCCGGTCTAAGAGACGAGAATTAACATTAACGTCAATGGGGGAAATCGTTAGTGATCTGTCTAAAACTCGGGGGAGATATTCATATCCATCAATTGGATGCAGACCACAATATAATTAATACATACATTCTGAAATAACTAAAGGGAGATAAACCTATTTCATCCATGGATTCAGACTAGCAATTATTTACCATTGACTTCAATAAAAAAAAAAAACGGCTGTAACATCATAGGCTGTAACATCATAGGCTGTGTCTTTTTGCTCATCATTCCGTTATAGACACAATGGGGACCACATTTGGCAAACTCCTCATCATAATTTTGTAGGGGGTTGACCGTTTAGATGTTTTCCTACGGGCATGTGTACACGGGACCTACTGTTCTGCTCCGACCGGGCTAATGAAGACGGGCATACTCCACATGAAAGCGGTGCATCATTATCAGCACCGGTGAGCGATAAAGTATTTGTGGACGTTGAACTAATCCCCAAACGCTTCTCTTCGTGTTCTTCTTCGTATTCTTCTTTTTCTTTTTGTTCTTCTTCGTGTTCGTCTTTTTCTTTTTGTTCTTCTTCGTAGTCTTCTTTTTCTTTTTGTTCTTCTTCGTAGTCTTCTTTTTCTTCTTCGCATTCTTCTTTTTCTGTTTGTTCTTCGTCGTATTCTTCTTTTTCTTTTTGTTCTTCTTCGTGTTCTTAGAGTAGGGGTAAGCGATTCGAGCAACGCCTAAAAGCAGCCCCAATTTAAGTACATGAAACCTGACATGTTTATTCCTTGGACAAATGGACACCGCTTAACGCGCGTCGATGTTTCATGCCTGGATCCTGGTCCATATAATGGTTTCGTATTTGTTGTTTTTAGAAATATTACGATTTCCATTTTTCTATAATTTCAGTCATTGGAGATCGCTTGTGGAATACTAGTATCCTAGTCTATGAAACGGAACCTTCAACATCTACACCATTTACATTATGTAAATTTCTGCCTGGAGCATTTGGTTGTACTATTCGTACCATAGAATGTGATGGAGTAACTATTGGTCAATGGGTAAACCCTACAGAAGTTTTAAATTTTTGTGAAGTTGAAATCACAGGAACACTACCGGTAATTTAAAAAGTATTGCGAGGGAGACCCCCCCCCCCCCCCGCAAAAAAAGAACGAAATGGTGTATTGATATATTTAAGAGTAAAAGGGGGAACAATTTCAAAATTCATATCTAAAAGTAACATCTACGATTAACACTTTATTCGAGAGAGAGAGAGAGAGAGAGAGAGAGAGAGAGAGAGAGAGAGAGAGAGAGAGAGAGAGAGAGATGATCTAAGAAAGTTCAAACAAAGTTCAAACATAAACATACAAAAAGTCTTACTAGGATCCAGCATATTTAGATATGCGTATACATCTATTCATGAGATATAGTTAATGGTAAATTTTTTCTTAAGAGGAATGTTATTTTTTTTTAAATTTAGAAATCGTTTCACATTATTTATTGGAAAGGGGTTTATATACAGGTTTAATATAATCGGTAACATTGGTAAAATAATTATTCATAATATTAGCAATATCAGATAAATCATCATATTCTTTATTATCTTTTCGAATCAATTCAACATTAGAAATATTTGAATATTCGTCATTAATCTTTGAGTTTAAAAATGTTGCTTTAGGACGTAGGATAACAATCGTATTAGATTCACCAAGAATACAATCATTTACTTATGTATTATTATCTGGCATACCACCTACCAATATCGGGGGGTTGGGATTGTCTAGTGGTCTAGAGTGCCGCGCTTCGACCTCTAGCTGGCCGGTCACCTCTGGCTTGCGGCTGTGGTTTCGATCCCTGGTGTGAGCGTATGTGGCATGGAGATAGGGGTACCTTCTAAACCTCGTCGGTTTCCTCCGGGCACTCCGGTTTCCTCCAACTGCTAAAGACCCCTACGCGCAAGCGAATTATTGAAATAAAATGAAACCATATGTTAGACCCGAAATGACCTAGTTTATGTCGAGTGGACATTAAACCCCATTTATCTCTCTCTCTCTTCAACCCTTTATACAATTTACAGTTACATTTTCTTTTAAATCCCCTCCAATTCATTTATTGGGTAGTATTGGGACAGTCATCCTGCCCACCTAGGACCCCTTCCTCTCCATCAACTCACTACATTAAGACTGGTGGAGTCGTTCGACTCACGTCCCATCCAACACTGAAAGTTCTTGACAATCGTGTATCCAAGGGAAACGTTACCTCCAGTGATCTTGGGAATTATTGCAGGTCAGACTTTTATGATTTTTAAATGTCATATATTGGTATTTGTAGGAGGTAACAGATACATGTGTACAGGAACGGGGTTGTTCAAAACAATTAATTTCTCTTGTTTGCTAAATAATTTTCAAAATTCTTTTTCTTTTTTATTTGATGATAATCAGGCATTAATATAAACTAAAAAACAAGTTCGGATGGTGCGATAAAACCGAGGTCCCGTGTGCATGTAATAGATCCCTTGGCAGTTGGAATTCGATATAAGAGTAGCCCATAGTGCCGCTTCCCGGGCAAAATTTTCCTCATGGGAATGCCCTTCCTTCATTATCCCAGTCGGAGCAGAATAATAGGACGTTAAACCCATGTCATTTCAATTTCTAAACAGTAGAAAAACAGCCGTCAGTTGAACAAAGTACAGATATTTATTTTGTTTAATAACTTTTATTTTTAAAGAAATTCATATTTAAATAAATATATCAATAACATATCTTTGTCTTCCGTTGAGATTGGTATGTCGAAACTCGGTACACCATGGTACACATCAACTGCTTCATCAGTATCTAAGAACGATAACTCTCCGGGTTTGGTAACCGGAAATGGATGTTGTCCTGTACACCGGTATAGGATTTACCATCCAGATTTCAAGCTTACTCCGTTTCTTACCTTCTCAATTAAACGTCTGACTTCTAACTCTGCCCAACTTATATATATATATACTAACCTTGTTGACATCTAACTCTGTTAAATTTATACATATATACATATACTTTTACTTTATGTTCTACCTCTGCCCAGCTAAAAGATTACTGTTACTATTAATGGATATAAGTACCGCTACTGATTGTTAGGGGTCAGTAACCCTTGATCTTGTTTATTAGATATAAATCCTGCTATTCTAGCTTATTATTGATAATCCGTTTATGTACAGTTTATTTATGGGTCTCGGGGTATTCATTGACTAAACTGCACAAGGTAACCCTTGTCGTTATAATATATATATAGAGATATATATTTAGTCTATGTATATATGCTGACTGTTAAAGACAGTATTGACCTCGTCGATACACGCGGCTAATCTAAGTATACTTACTGAAGTCTACAGAATTCTTGCTAACAGAAATGTGAAATATAATCTACTAATAAATGTGCACAACCCTGTATTTTGTAGTTAGTAAATCTTGAATGTCTAATTAAAATACTGTATTTTTAATTTTGATCGGACGATATAAGAAAAACAAGAACAGGATGAGTTGCCGGTCCAAAAAAAACATGCTCATAATATCCCCATCAAACTTCTACTTTTAGCAATATTTACATAAATAGATAGATTTCACTCAAAAAATAAAAACTCACTCACTTTTATTATCAACCAATTAAATATATATATTTAAACCTGATCAAAGCTTATTGTGATTAAAACTCACCTTAATAAGTAGATAATTGTAGATTAAACCAGAGACCTCAGGTTAATTAACAAAGCTGAACACCTGTATATAATAAATATACCTGTTCTAGTCTTAGTCAATCAAAGTGAGGTCCTTGGTTAATACGTCCACCCCCATAGCACGGAAATCAGCGATGGCGGGGGCGCTACAGACATATTACCTCAGACCGGGACCAGTCAGACTGTTCCGTGAAGTTATCCAGAGTTAGAAAGCCCCGGAAAGAAACGAAGTAAGCTTTGTAAATCCAATGGAAAAATTCTATACGGAATAAACGACAACACCCATTTCCAATCGGGCATTTTGTCCACGGTATAAACCGGGTAACCGTCCGGCAATGGGTTGTTCTTCTCTCCTTCTCACAGAGTGTTGTTCCACTGATCGCGAGATGTCGACCTCTTTTATATCCACCGTGACGTCACGTTGCTATGTATAAAAGATGTCTACCCTGCAGAAATACAGCGATTTCATTTGTTGGTGGTAATACACCCTGCGTGACAAACGCTATCATTAGGAGTCACGTAATCGTTGTTAGTGGGCACAATGGGGACACCTACTTTCCCCACGTCTATTAATTGTTTAGAGTCTAGGACCACCCGGTCATGACTAATCAACGAACAAAGGGGCTTTAAGGAGATTTAAAGTATAGTTTGTAACAAGTTTATGACACTTCAACATATCAAATAAATAAGTATTTTTTACAACATTCCCAGTAGGCCTATACGATAATATTACGTCTAGACTTAACTCTGAATTTAAAACCATGTAGCACTAAATTCTGACACCTTTAGTATTAGCAATGTATTTAAAGTTAATCAGAGCGTTCGTCATTTTGGAATGCCCATTTGCGTTCTTGTTTATTAAAGATTTGACATCCAATACGTTATTATACATGATATTATGGACAGGTTGATTTACTTAATTTATGGACCTTTTGCGATTCAGAGGAGCTATAAATATCAAGTCATAAGCTGTGATGAATATCAGTAGTGTATTTGATTTTATTACATCAAAATAGCTCACAATGTAAATTTATTAGTAAACTGATTTCACTTATTTGCCCAACCCTACTGATAGTGCGAAGTGTTCACCAGTACCAGTGATACTAATTAATTAAAACAGACTATAGTCCCACACCCACGGTCTACTAACCTCCTAATTCTTTATCAAAACAAGCAAATGATAATCAAGACTATGTTTTATCGCACCGACTTTAGTAATGACGATCGAAGCTAGGCTCAAAATTCGATCGCTAAAATCTCGGTTATCAAAGTAGATCAATTTGACTGAAATTTTCGGCAAATTCCCTTTCCAGTATCTAGTTTTTAACTATTATAGTGAGAACTGCCAGCTCTTTATCTAATCTCCGGTAATGTATCTTTAATGGAACAGAAACAGGATGTTATCAACAGGATGTTATCAACGAAACCTCCATTATTATACAAACCCATCCCCGTTTGGAAATGAAATTCCAGTCGAATTGACACATCTACCTATCATGGACCACAAAAATGAAATGAAATGGGGTTTAACGTCCTACTCTTCTGCACCTAACCTGGGCTAATGGAAGACGGGCATACGTCATACAGTGTGCTATAAGGGAATTTTTGCCCGGAAAGCGGCACTACGGCCTACTCTTATATCGAATTCCAACTGCCAGGGGATCTTTTACGTGCACGTCAATGTGTACACAGGACCTCGGGTTTTCGTCCCATCCGAACGATTAGACAGCTGTTCTTGTCAGGCCCTCCGTTCTGCATCACTGACACGACGGCCAACGGAGGGACCAAACACCCGATCTCCAGGCTAGCGAGCCAGCGCCTTACCCACTTAGCCACGTGATCCCCCAATCATGGACCACACAATCGATTCATCCAATTCGCTACCTGATTTTTAACGAATGAAATTTCAGAGAGAATTTGTATAAACAGATGGAATTACTAGTCGTAACCCAGACAACCATTATTATCCATCTGTAGTTTTGTAGTTCGTCTATTTATATAAATTATCTCTCTTTCTTCCTATTCAATTTTGGCTTATTTGTTCGTGGGGAGTGCTGGATGACCGAGTGGTTAGCGCGTTGTATCATTGAGTGAACTGGCGTGGTTTAGATTCCCCGGTTTTCTCTATTCCTCTGATTTCCCTCCACTGCTAAAGACCGACCCCTACGCACCAGCGCATTATTGAATTAATAAAACTGATCCACATAATAGTCCAGAAATGACCTAATTTGTACCGAGTGGACGTAAACCTCTCTCTCTCTCCCTCCCCTCTCTCTCCCTCTCTCTCTCGCGCGCTCTCTCTCTCTTCTACGTTGCTCAATCCAATATCGAAGAAGAGAAGACCAGAATTAACACTAATTAAATTTGAAGTCAATGCATAATGAACTGTGGTCTGAATCCACTTAAATAAAGATTTATCTCCCTTGCATTGAATTAAAGACTGTCACTGAATAAGTATTGATCATACGGGAGTCAAGGTGGCTAAGTGAGTACGGACGGCACTGACACTATGTATATGCTATAAAATTGTAATTGACATGTAAATAAACTGTTATCTTGAAAATGACCGTATGCATGCCACGTCTAATAACGCTTTTTGGAGAAGGGAGATAATTAGGATAAAAGTTGATGCATCAGGATACAGACCACCATTAATTTCCCCATTGACTTAAATGTTAATTCTGGCCTATTTCCCAAAAATTTTGTTGGACTGGATGCTTTTCACTACAGACTGAGGAACAAATGGTCATAATTTTGTACTAATGGTCATGAATTTTCGGTCTAGCCTCGATCATTATTATTAAAGTCGGTACTACAAGGAACATAGTCTAGATTATCCATTTCATGATTTAATCATGAATGAAAGTTGAGCAGCAAATATCCAGTAAATATCACAGGCTAGCGATGATATGGAGGGTTGATTATGGTCTGGATATGTTTATTAATGTCGAGATAATAATTTAGATAAAAATTCAAGCCTTAAGAAAGACCTACAATAGGCAGATTTACCTCTTGAATAATGTATATTTATTGTTCATCTCCCATTTGATATTATGATCAAGCACAGTGTAATTGTACGCAGCATTGGGTTATTAGTAACAGTGGCATATTCTATTTAATTGTACATAAAGATATCTCAGTTGTTATCAATAGTACGTATTCTATTTAAAGATGAGAGTCACGGTGGCTAAAGTGAGTAAGGCGCTAGCTCGCTGGTCTGGAGGATGGGTGTTCTATCCCTGCATTGACTGAGAAAGTCCATCCAGATTTTCCGGTGTGGTTCCCCCTTGTCAGTGATACAGGCTGGAGAGCCTGATATAGAAAGAAGTCCAGTCGTACGGATGGGACGAAAACCCGAGATTCCGTGTACATATAGGCGTGCACGTAAAAGAACTCTTGGCAGTTGGAATTCGATATAAGAGTAGGTTGTAGCGATGCTGCCCGGCCAAAATTTCTTTCATGGCACATTGTATGGTGTATGCCCGTCTAGGAGCAGAACAGAAGGACGTTAAACACCAGTTCAATTCATATCTATTTAAAGATGAATTTTGTACGCTGACAGTTCTAGCTATAATAGTTCAAAAATATAAATACAGGAAATGGAATATGTTGAAAATTTCAGTCATTTGTCGATTGTCATTGCCACCGTTTGTGCGATAATAAATCCTCACTTATCGACTTTTTAGTCACATTATTATCTGGCAATCCCGTTTAATTCCGAAGTCTGGGGCTTTCATAAAGCTGAGGATGTCGAAAAGGTGCATCTGAATTTTTGTAAAAGACATCTTCAAACACGTAATAATACCTCCACTGTTATGATATACTATGAATTGGGTCGATATCCACTTTCAATAAGAAGAAAAATTCGAATATTCAAATACTTGCTAAAGTTAATTAACGCAGACAATATAATTCTTAGACGATGTTACAACGATATGTGCATAAACAATGCTAACTGGATAGATAATGTTAAAAAAGAATTATTTAGGCTTGGATTAGGAAGTATTTGGGAAAAAAATGGCCTTGGAAATTCTAAACGCACATTGTCAGTAATAGAACTTCGTCTATTTGATATTTTTAAACAAGAATGCCATGAAAAAATCATTGATTCGTCAAAATGTCATATATACAAATATATTGTAGATACGTTTACAATCCAGGTTTACCTAACTAAATCGATAAATACGAAATATATACGTGAAATAACACGAATAAGACTTTCCTGCCACAATTTAAATATCGAGAAAGGCAGGTATGTTAAGACAGCTAGGAAAGATAGATTATGTATTTTGTGCAATAAACTAGATGTCGAGGACGAGTATCATTTTATCCTTATTTGTCCCAGATACAAAGACCTGCGAAATAAATTTATAAAACAATATTATAGTAAAAACCCAAGTGTTTATAAACTAATACAACTTCTTGCCGCTAAGAACACCACCGAATTAGAGAATCTAGGTAGGTTTCTATTTCAAGCCAATAAGAGAAGATCTGAACTTATCATTAAAATATAATCACCTCTATAAACCTTTTTGTACATCTCATAAACATAGTATCCTTGTCCATTTTTTTTTGTAAGTTTTGTATGCATTGTTGTTTGTGTGTTTTACCCGATGGGCTCTTGACCTACGGGAATAAGAGGTGAGTGAGTGAGTTACTGGGAGTTTAACGTCCACTTCCACCAAAGGTGATATCGTAGACTAGAAAGGGAATAAAGAATAGAATAGTATTTAGAGTTAAGCTGATTATCTTATCTTATCTGTAATGTCTTTTATATATATATATTTAATCTTTCTTCGTTAATTGTAATTAATAACCTTGGTGTTAATTCCTAAGATACACCTTATTATAATTACCGATATAGCATTAATGACCGATTGGTACATTAATATAATATTCTAGGGTTTATCCCGTATATGAAATGGAATGAATTGGGGTTTAACGTCTTACTCTTCTGCACCTAACCTGGGCTAATCGATCTCCGTATATGATGATTAATGTTTACCGGTAATAAAAAAGTTCGTCATTAGTTATTATCGAAGGTGGCTAAGTTGGTAAGACGATGGCTTGCTAGCCCGGAAGTAAGACACCTGTCACTGACAATGTCAGGCACAGATTCCGAGTTTAAAAGGCACAAAACCTCTGGTCTGTCTTTTTGTCCTGTACTGATCTGTCTTTTTGTTGATAGTATTAATACATGTCCGGCACTAAGTTGAAAATGTCAGGTACTATTTCATAAGTGCTTTACATTTGGTCATGTATATATCTAAAACCGCCTGTTCATCCCGATGTTTCGATCTAGTTATCCCTTGTCAAGGAATCAGGAAGGGGAGCCTGACAGGGACAGCTGTCAATACGTGCGGATAGGACGAAGTCCCGTATACTCATTGGCATGCACATAAAAGATCCCTTGACAGATGGAATTTGATATAAGAATAGGCCGTAGCGCCGCTGCCCGGGCAAAATTTCCCCCATAGCACACTGTATGACGTATGTCCGTCTACATTAGCCCATATTAGGAGCAGAACAATCGGACGTTAAAACCCATTTCATTTCATTATTACGGAAGATTTTCACCGCCACACCGATGGTCTAAATGTACATACATGACTAAGTAATAATTTATATAATATTTGAAACCAAACGTGAGTCCAGATCCCGAGTTCACAGGACATTCCCAGATTTAATTTAGGGATTTACTCAACTTTAAATCACTGTTTATGAGAAATATCTTTGATCCAGAAACACAAAACTTTGCATATAGTTTGTTATTGATGTATTTGATACATTAAAACAACGAGAGTATTATAAAGGACTGTATTTTAGTTAACGTAAGGCCAACAGTTTTAAGTAAATTCTTAATTTTAGTCTGAAAATGCTTTGTATTCTAATTAACATCGGTTAACAGAAAAGTTGACAACGGTTGACATTAGAAAGCCAACAGTATACAGCATAAAGTACAGGAAGTCGAAAGTTGGCGGCAGAGAGTACAGAAAATCGAAATGTAACAGTAGAAAATACAGGAAGTCGACAGCAGAAAGTATACAAGTCAGAAGTTGACAATAGAAAGTATACAAATCAGAAGTTGACAATAGAAAATGACAAACAGGGTTGTAGATAAACAGCAATAATAATTACATGTTTATCGATACTAGCAGCTAAATCGAAAACCGATCGTTGAGACACGCTTGCTCAGATCGGTTAAATAGACAACAATTTATTATCCACAATTAAATTTCAAATTATTTTATTAAACATTATTATAACTAGGCCTTACAAAGTGACAATTACATCACACAATTAAAATTACAAATTGCTAGTATATTTGAAAAATTGAAAAACAATCAGTAAACATAGGAGGGAAGGTACCAAACTGATCCCGCAGTGAATATTCGCTTGGCCGCTACAATCACTGATAAGCATGACATCGACGAGGCTTAATAAGTACGGCATATTAACTTTTTTACTCCGACAAATTAAATTCTCAAACATTTTTTTGAGGTAAAAGAAAAAAGAAATAATGACGTTTGAAGTATTTGTAGTTAAAAAATATTTCCTATTTAGTGTAAATGGGTATTAAAATGAGTAAAATGCATCATTTTGCCCGAAGCAGTTAGGTGTTAAGTAAACAATGCACGAGCCGTTGAGCCAATGACTACGAGGCGTGCAAGTCAACGCACGTGTTTTAGACAGCCATCTGTTACAGGGATAATTCGTTAGTAATTCTCTGTGAAACAGGTTGGCATTATGCCAGAGCTAAATCTGCCTACTGCAAGACTTTCTTTAGGCCTGAAATGTTTTCTAAATTATTAATTAGACATTAATTACCGTATCCAGACCATAATCATCTCTCGATGGCTTCGGATTATCAAGAGTGTAAGTAGATTAGAACGGTTCGCCATTTAAAAATTTAATTTAAAAGTGGGAAAGCGAGGCTAAGTCACCAATATACCATTCGATGTCATAGTTCTGAAAGGTCTTAAGTGTCAAAAATTGTCGGATTTAGTTTTTGAGATATGAGAGGCAAACCTATTCCAATCTTAATAACGCAATGAGGATATCAACATTTTAATAGCAATGTTTTTGTGAAAGTTACGACCTTACAGTTCTGAAATTTTGCATAGAGAAGCCTCTAAATGTAATTAGTCATCCTATGCAAAAAAAGCTATTTGGGTCATAAGTGGCACTTACACCCTTCCAGAAGTATGGCATCGCATTACTCCTGTTACTAGTGATAACGTGGCTCAGAATAAATCAATTTAAATGAATATTTCAATATTTTTATTTTACATAATGTATTTTTGAGCTATTAAAGCAAGAATGGCCAGAGTAGTATGAGGGCCTGTCCAGCCACGCACGTGCGCGCATGCGCGTGCGTGCATGTGCGTACATGCGCGTGCACGTGACCTTGCACTGGATGACCTTTAGCACGTGTGTGACCCCTGGCACGTGCGTGACCCCTTGCGTGACCTTGCACGTGCGTGACCTTGCACGTGCATGACGTACGGAGAGAGGGCGCGCGCGCGCGGAAAAAGAGAGAGAGAGAGAGAGAGAGAGAGAGAGAGAGAGAGAGAAGAAGAAGAAGAAGAAGAAGAGGGAAGGGGGAACAACTCTTTTACATTGATTAAGTTGGCCCTGAAAAGGGCCGTTGGTCCTCACTCGAATGCGAGCACTAGAATGTGAGGGTACGACGCACTTTATGTCGGTTGCGTCTAATGGCCTCCACTAATTCGGGAGGAGGTCTTTTCCTGGGAGGTGTTTTTAATACCTCGTCAGGTAAGACAAAGATATCGTCAGGGGTAATCACGGCAAGCGTGTGACCCCTGAGATACACGAGAGTATCCGTGCTGTGGTTGTCTTCGATGCGTACGACCGGAGCATCCATTCTGATACTGATAGAAAGACGTGTGTTGTGTCGTTTTAAAACCGTAAGGGCGAATCCATTTGAGTGGTATGACGTCACAGACGAGTCCATTCATGGAGTGACGTCAAAGTACTGAGCATCACGTTATGCATCGTAGGTTGAACGTTGTGGGCTAAATATAGACGTGATGCAACGTTATGCGTACGTTGGAGGCTAAATATAGACGCGATGTAACGTTATACAGCGCATGTGTGTACGTTTGTTGCTAAAAATAGACGTATGGAAAATCCAGTATTACACAACCGCATGTAACCTGACGTTAAGTATTGCACATGTGTAATGGCATGGATATGACGTCACGGACGAGTCCATTTGAAGGATATGACGTCATGGACGAGTCCATTCATGGTGACTGGAATAAAAGGCCGAGAAGCGACAGCATCGAACATTGATATGCGATCAGCGAGCGAAGCAAGATGAGTTATACATTACGACCCGTGGATAGACGATACAGCCGATTGTTTAGAACCGAATCACTGTGTGTGGAGATAGACTTTTTGGAAGATTGGTCCCACGTTCCAGCCAACGATGTACCACAACAACTACACGACACCTTTGAGGCCATCATCGAAGAAATTCGCCGAACCTTGGACGCCAGAGAAAGTGACTACGTTAGAATCGCCATCAGTCACCCAGGACTCAAAACACCGATCTGGTTACCCTTCCGTGAGCATCGTTTGTTAAAAGCCGAAGACGTGTTACAGAAAGTGGCTGCCGTATTACAGAGCAACGAAGAATTCAGATTAGATCAACGCATGTCCATGAGTATCTGTCACGTGTCCCCTCCCGATGGTAGAGGTAGTGGAACAAACGTGAAGAAGAGACACAGTGCTAATTTCGAAGATTATTTGAAGAGAAAGCAATGTTTGGTCACCATTAAGAATGCCGACGACTTATGTTTTCAGCGAGCTATTGTCGTCGCCCGTCATTATGCCAACAAACAGCACACGCCTGAATGGGAAAGAGAACGGAAGAGATTAATCAACAATACAGGACCCCACTCGTGGCAAACGAAGAAAACCGAAGCCCTCATCGATGCCGTCGGTGGAGCCAGGCAAGCCTGTACGGGGATGGAAACCTGGGAATTGTACGCCAAGTATTTGGGAGAGCAAGGATATCAGCTCAATGTTTTCTCTCGGGCCATCTTTGGGAAGGCGATTTATCGGGGAACAAAACACGTCACCGGTACCCCAAAACATCTGAACCTGTATTTACACGACAGGCATTATGACGTCATTACCTCCATGCCCGCCTTTGTGGAAAGGTCGTATTTTTGTGAGACCTGTCAGGTGGGATACAATGCTGCAGAGAATCATTCGTGTCACGTCATGTGTCAAGGATGCAAGACAATGGGTACACCCTGTCCACCTGATCCCAACACAAAGACGTGTTACCGATGTCATCGTGTGTTTGTGAGCCGCCAGTGTTTCGACAATCATCTCGCCACCCGTTCCAGAGCCAAGTGCAGTGTATGTCATCGATGGAAGAAATGCGAGAAGTGCCAAAAAGAATGGGACGTCATCAAGGCCAAGCGAAATTTAGAACAACATCGATGCGGAGAATACGAATGTTCCATCTGCCGAGAGTGGCACACGGCCGAGAAACAGTTTTGCTACATCCAACCACTGAAATCACCCATCAACATGAACAAAGACCGAAAGACCCAAATCGACAAACTACAGCAGACAACATTAACCCGCTTCGTCTTCTTTGACTTTGAATGCCAGCAAGATACCGGTGAACACATTCCCAACCTATGTGTCCTGCAAACCTGCTGTCACTTTTGTATCGACAACCAAGATCCCTGCGAGCACTGTGACATGTACTGGAATCACCAACGGGAAATTGTGTTTAAAGGCCCAGACACACTGGACGATGTGGGAAAATGGTTTCTACAACTCGCTGCTCACGGTACGGTGGTAAATGGTCGGAAACATGACAGTCACGAATCGAGTCCCGTGATTGCCGTGGCTCACAACTTTAAAGGTTACGACGGCCTACTGATTTTACAGACGCTGCACAAACATTCCGTGGCGCAACCCGAAGTGATTATGAATGGTGGTAAAGCGATGACGATCACAGTCGGTACGGTAAAATTCATCGATTCCCTCAACTTTCTACCGATGGCTTTACGGGACATGCCCAAGACCTTTGGCCTGCAAGAACTCAAGAAAGGTTATTTCCCTCACCACTTCAACAAACCGGAGAATGAAGATTACGTGGGCGCCTATCCTCCCGACACCGATTACGATCCGGATGGCATGAGTGTATCGGAACGTGAAAAATTTCACGAGTGGTACCAACAACACAGTCACGACGTCTTTGATTTTCGTCAGGAAATTCTCGCCTACTGTAAGAGTGACGTCGATGTCCTCCGCCGATGCTGTGGTGTGTTTCGCGAGATATTTCTCATGGACACGGGAATCGATCCCTTCGAAAAAAGTTTGACCCTGGCCTCTGCCTGCAGTCGCGTGTTACGCACACATTACCTACAGAAAGACACCCTCGTCGTCATTCCTCGAGCTTTGATGCAACAGCCAAAACCTGGTAAGGACTGGCACCGCTTCCAGCCTCGACAACAGTCCAACAAAGCCCTTCGATGGTTGGAATGGGAACAACATCGACAGACCATGGCTGCATTCCGAAACCAGACGCCACTACCCAACATTCGACACGCCCGCAACGGTAATGAATGCCGAGTTGGCCCTTACAGTTTAGATGGTATGGACACGACCACGGGTACGGTGTACGAGTTTCACGGGTGTGCCTTTCACGGTTGTCCCAAATGTTACCCGGGCCCCGTCCAAGACCTTCAGCATAAACATCCCTACGATCCATCTCGCAGTATGAGGGACTTGTACCAGAAGACACAAGAACGTCAGCGTCGACTCCAGGAACAGTACGGTATGAAGACCATCCGCGTCATGTGGGAATGTGAGATGGAGGAAGAACGACGCCACGATCCCGAGATGAACGAATTTTTACAAGGCTTGGAAGATCAGCAATGGCCCGCTCCCGAACCTCTGATGCCCCGCAACGCTTTCTTCGGCGGGCGAACCAATGCCATCCAACTGTTGGTGAACGAGTCGGTGGAAGACATGCGCTACATCGACGTGGTGTCCCTGTACCCTTACATCTGCAAGTACGGTACCTTTCCCATCAAGGAACCCACGATCGTCACACAGCCCGATCAAGACCAGTGGCAACAGTACGAAGGATTGATCCAGTGTTCCGTCTTGCCACCCCGTGGCCTGTACCATCCAGTGCTCCCGTTTCGACGCAAACAGAAATTGGTGTTTGCCCTGTGTCGAAGCTGCGTCGACGAACACATGCAACAAGGGGAGATTGCCGAATACCAATCGTGTGATCACACCGACGAACAGCGAGCCTGGGTGGGTACGTTTGTCACCCAGGAACTGAAGAAAGCGGTGGCCCTAGGATACAAAGTACTGAAAATCTACGAAGTCTGGCACTGGAAAGAATTCAGCACCTACGATCCCGAGGCCAAAACGGGTGGTCTGTTTACGGGGTACATTAACCACTACCTCAAGAAGAAGATGGAAAGCAGCGGTTATCCCGACACCTGCCACACCGAAGAAGACAAGGCCCGCTTCGTTAACGACGTGTACGACACGGAAGGTATTCGTCTGGATCCCGCGTCGATAAAACCCAACAAAGGAATGCGGGCGTTTAGCAAGTTACAATTGAACACAGCATGGGGTAAATTCGGACAGAGAGACAACTTTCCCAAAACAGAATACATCACGGAGCCCAGCGTCTATTTTGAAAAAATGTTGGACGTGACCCAGACCGTACGAGATGTGCAGTTAGTCAACGACAATATGGTCTTGATGGAAACGCTGAAAAAAGAAGAACACGTGGCACCCTGTCCCATCACCAACGTGGTTATCGCTGCCTTTGTCACGGCCCAGGCCCGTTTGAAACTCTATTCCGTCTTGGAAAAGTTGGGAGAAAGGGTATGCTATTTTGACACCGATAGCGTCATCTACCAATACCACCCCACGTCATGGAATCCCCCGGAAGGTTCGAGTTTGGGCCAGTGGAAGAACGAGTTGCCCGAAGATGTCACCATTCGAGAATTTGTTAGCGGAGGACCAAAGAATTACGCATACCGCCAGAGCGATGGTAAAACTGTATGTAAAGTCCGGGGATTCACCTTGAATTATCGTGCCTCCCAACAGCTGAATTACGCCATCATGAAGGAGAATGTACGGCACGTCAATCAAAACGAGCCTCTGGTCATAGCCAATCCGTTCAAGATTACCAGAACACGTGACCGCCGTCTTTGGACACGCCCCGAGAACAAGCGGTATAAAATCGTGTATGACAAGCGGTTTGTTCAATTCAATGACGATGGCCAACCGAGCAACACTTACCCCTATGGATACTGACTTTCGGGTCTCAGGACGATGGCGATCAAACAAAGAAGATGACGAACCAGCAGAAAATACGGAGATGATCGAGAAACTTAGACGACGATGGCTCAACTTTCGAGTGTTGAAATGTTTCCTACCCATTATAGAAGAAAGGCAACACGAAGAGTGTATCGGCTGCAAGTACGAACATCCCAGTCAGAGATACCACTCGTGTCTGGGACTAGGCGTTTCTTCCATAACGGGTCAACCCTCACACCCCGTGGACGATTACAATCACTACCTCTGGGTGGACGAGCCGAAACTTCAAGACATCGATAGCGTGCTAGGCAGTATGATGGACGATCCACGGGATCAAGTCAAGACGTGGGAGGACGAACAACGATGGCGAGAAGACGTCGAGAAAGCCTTGAAAAAGTTCTGGACGGTGGTACCGGGCTTTAAGACCGCGTTGATCAAACGCAAAGACGAGTTCGTCGAACAGAAAGAAGACCCCATACGCCAGTGGATGGACGACTTGCCGAAGAAAAAAAAACGATGGTCTCTGGATCAAATGGATATCAATGTCATGTCCGGTAAACTGGGAGAAGGCTGGGAATGTATTGGCAGACATCTAGGGATCAGAGAAGCGCGAATCAGTCAAGCCAAGATGAGTCATCCTAACAGCGCGCGCATGCAAATTTTCACCGTGTTCAACCATTGGCGACAAAAACACGGTAATCGAGCCGACCTGATGACGTTTTTGGAAGCCTGTCACGTGAGTGAAGCCTTGGTCGATTGGGACGAAGTGAAAAAGTACGTGGAAAGCCTGGAAATCATAGACTAAACAACGAACCAATCAAAACGAAGGAAAAGAAAGAACCAATCAAAAGCGAGTGACGTCACGACCAGGACTATAAGAAGCGAAGTGTCACACTGCAATTTCATTCTGCTCTCGATGGCTAGTCAAGCTTGTTTCTCCTGTAACAATGTCGGACACTGGTATAGAGACTGCCCTGCTCGTTCCCAACAACAACAGCAACGAAAACCAAGACAAGACAGACCAGCCTATGGTTCCTATGGAAATTGTTACCTCTGTGGAGAACCAGGACACTGGGCACCCCAGTGTGGAAAACGAGCCGAAGCCCAAAAAGCGAAGAGTGATGAAGAAAGAAAAGAAACTGTCAAAAGAAAGTGTTATGGAATCAAGAGACCCACCGACGAAAATCACAAGTGCCTCAACTGTGGACAGCTCGGACACGGCCTGCTCGAGTGCCAAGAAGAAATCCAAACAGAAAACAACTTTGAAGCCGTTGCCGGTCGCATGTTCGACAACAACATCGACATGCCCAGAGACAACACCCGCAGTCAGCGATACTGGTACTGGTGCGGAGAAGCGTTCGAGCTCTACAGACGATACAAAGAGAAAAAGAAAACAGCCGACGAAGCTTTCCATCCCATCTCCTATTCTCCCAACTACCAGTGAAAATGGTGAAACCCCGGCTGTCCTCTTGTTGGCAGAGAAGGAAGCAGAAAGTTTTTCCCGAGCACTCATCCAATATGCGGGTCCGAGAGATATGACCGAAGTCTTGTCGTATCCCCCTTGTTTCGATATGAGTGAATGGATACCCGTCGTCGTCACGTTTGCTGAAGTGGAAGACTGGCACCCACACGACACGATGCAGAAGCTTTTGGGGCACGTGTATTGGATTCCCCGCGTCCTGAGAAATGTACCCTGGGTGAGACAAGAGATCCTGAAGAGAGAACGCGATAACTAACAGTTTTTTCTTTTCCTTTGTATGATATGTTTTTTGAATTGTTGTATTGAATGTTCTTTTTGTATTTTTTGTAAAATAAATTGTGTTCTAATTTCATTCCATGTCTGTTGTTCTGTCGCGAAGGTATAAAAGGCGGGGGAAAAGGGAATGGGGGGAAACAGTGCAAGATGGATGTGACGTTCAAACATCCCTTTACCATGTTAGTCAGTGGTCCAACGGGTGTTGGAAAGACGGTCTTTGTGCAGAAATTTCTTCAAGCGTCCCTGTTCGACGTCCCTCCCCAACGTATCGTGTGGGCTTATGGCGAATGGCAAGAGAGTTACGATCGCTTTCCCTACACTTATGTCAAAGGCTTGACGGATATTGACGACGTGATGGGTCAAGTCAAAGGTCCACAAGTCTTAGTCGTGGATGATTTGATGGGAGAAGACACGGAGATATTGCAAAAGTGGTTCACGAAAAAGAGTCATCACCACGACACGAGTGTCATTTACATTGTGCAAAACTTGTTTGACAAGCAACAGCGTACCATCAGTCTGAATGCCCATTACCTGGTCTTGTTCAAAAATCCCCGAGACGCCTCGCAAATTGGTGTGTTGGCCCGTCAGATGTACCCTTCCCGCTCCAAGTATATGCAAGAAGCTTATGAAGATGCGACGAGTACCCCTCGTAGTTACTTACTCGTTGATTTGAAGCCCGACACTCCCGAAACATTGCGACTGAGATCCAACATTTTACCCCAAGAGGAACCACCCATCGTCTACGTCCAAAAAGTATAAAAGGGGGACCTGTACTCGAAATGACTCTTGTTTGTCACGATGGCTCGCACGAAGAATACGCAGAGGAAACACCCACCTCCCACCCTTCCCAGGGCGACGTTCCCGACCCTGGCACCGGACCTTCGTGATCCCACGGTACGAAGTCAGACTCGCCCGAGAATGAGGGCACCCAGAAGACAATGGTTACCCCCGTCGTTGACACCACCCACGAGTCCCATGTCTCCCTTACCGGCCACACCACCACGCCGTACCTTACCGGTTACACCTCCACGCCTCACCTTACCGGTCACACCTCCACGTCCCACGTCACCACCCTCCGCTTCTCGGTCTCCCTCTCCGATCTTTCGCAGACCACGAAGAGAAAAGAAGAATTCTATGAAAGGACTCAAGTCCTTCATTCGCAAATTACAACAGCTGACTCCCGATATGGCTTATGGACAGTTGGTCAAGAATACGGGCCGGGCACGTATTGGATTGTTGCAGTGGTTCAAGTTGGCGGCCAACCATTTGCTGAAGGGTAACATTCAACCACTACATGCCCAGCACAAGAAATGGGTTGAACGAAATCGACAAGTGTTGACCCAACTGACGGAGAGAAACATGCCGACGACCGAAAAACTCTCCCTGATCATGAAACCTGGGGGACGCGGGTTTTTTGGGGGTGTGCTGATTCGTATCTTGCTGCGATGGAAGGAAAGACTGCAAGAGGAAAGAAACAAGAAACGAAATCAATTCGTTCGACGGGCCGCTCAGCGCGGAAGGGGTCTGAGTACCGAAGAATTGAACCAGCATCGAGCGTTGCTTCGCAAACTGAGTAATCCACGAACATCCCCCGACGTCAAACGACGACTTGTCGATCAACAGGGTGATGCCATCGGGGCATTGCTGGCCATGGCCCTCCCGGCTTTGGCCCCCTTGGTATCTAATCTATTGGGTGGACAAAAGGGTGGTAAACATCCCTTCCTTAGAAGGCGCGATAGAGCGAACGCTATGGCTGCCGAGCTATCTAAACTATTTGGTGGATAACCCCGTGGACAGAAAGGTATAAAAAGGGAACCGGAGAACGGCCCCGAGCTCAGTCATGGAGACACTGCGGTATCTATTGAACACTGCACCGAAAGACCGTCCTCTTTTACTCGAGACCCAACCCATCGTCGACGGTGTGTGTGAGTGTATTGGAAACCTGATTCGCGGCAACGTTCCTGTGACCGACAAAGAAGTCAAGCGCTTGAAAAAGGACGCCCCCTTGTTACGACGTTTGGGCACGTCTAAAACACCTTGGACGACCCGTCGGCGACTTCTGAAGCAACAGAAAGGGGGATTCTATACCCGATTGTTTAGGTCCTTTCCCAAAGATGAAATTCGCCAAGAAAATGAAACTGGTACCCTTCGACGGACCCATCGACGTCAAACCCGTCGAAGTCATGCAAGTCGAACCCGCGTACGATCGAGATCCACTGCAGCAGGCCGTCGAGAATGTCCACCAAGACATGCAACACGTGTTAAACGATCCCACCCTAACCGACGAAAATAAAATGCAGCGTTACGGACAGTTGTTACATCGTTATCAAACGATGCAAAAGAAAAGAAAACAGGTCATTCCCTTGTTGGACGAAAACATACCCGAGCCAAAAGAAGAAATTTCGGAGGCACCCATCCTGGAGTCGGTCCCCCGACCCTATCAACATCGAGCTCGCCTTTTCTTGAAACACATGAAAGAAAAGACACCTTGGTCGTGGAACGAGAACTTGGAATTGGTTCGGAATGGCTCACGCGTACCCAACACCAATGCCATTGACATTGTGAACGATTTGGTTCGTCGGCGAAAGAATACCCAGGCTCCCGTGGGATGGTTTGGCGTGATGCAAAGTTTGAAGGCCACGAACGTACCGCGCGAAGCCATTGGTAATCAAGAACGATGGAACGTGTTGTCCACACCACCGACACGGACTCCGCCGCGACGCCCGAGAAAGAAGAAAATCGCCAGCACGGATACCCCTAGTACATCCACCAGAAGATGGCTCTCCTTGCAAAAACTATAAATAGCCTGTTCATAGGGACACCTGCTGAAACATGGAACGAAAGCTGAAGAAAGTGTATTACGACCCGAATCACCCGGCCGCTTTCGGTGGAGTCCTGGGCCTTCACAAAGCTACCGGTGTGTCCTTGGACAAAGTCAAGGCATGGTTGAAACAACAAAGGGCGTACACCTTGCACAAACCATTGAAAAAGAAATTCTCGCGGTCTCCCACGGTGGTGGCCGGCATAGATCATCAGTGGCAAGCCGACTTGAGCGACATGGCGGCCTTGGCCAAACAGAATGAAGGATACCGGTATTTGCTGTGCGTCATCGACGTGTTTTCCAAGTATGCTTGGGTGTTGCCCCTCAAAAACAAGACGGGGGACAGTTTGGTGGATGCCTTTCGTCAAATCTTTCAAAGTCGACAACCCCTGCGACTTCAAACGGACAAAGGTACCGAATTCCTCAATCGAAAAATGCAAGCGTACCTGAAGAAGAAAAAAATACATTTTTTCGTGACACACAACGTCGAAACCAAAGCCAGTGTGGTCGAAAGATTTCAAAGGACACTGAAAGAGCGCATGTGGCGTTACTTTACTCATCGACAAACACAACGGTACATCGACGTGCTAGACGACCTGGTTCGGACTTACAATGCTAGACGACATCGGACCATCGGCATGGCGCCCAAAGATGTTCGCCCCGAACACGAATGGATGTTGACAACACCGCCTCCACGTCCCCGGAAAAAGAAAAAATCAATGAACATTGGTACGACCGTACGTTTGGCTTTACCGAAACATGGTGCCTTCGACAAAGGTTACTGGCCCAACTGGACTCTGGAAACGTTCAACGTCGCACCCGACGTCGGTCCCGGTTACAAACTGTTGGACGAAAGAGGTGAACCCATACAGGGCACCTTCTATCCCGAAGAATTGCAAGCGGTCCAAGTCAACGACGATGAGATCTTTCCCATCGAAAGAGTACTCGAAAGAAAAAAAGACAAAGTATTGGTGAAATGGTTGGGCTATCCGGCGAGTTTTAATTCGTGGATCGACAGGACCAGTCTCCAAAACGTATAAATAGGAGCGAGAGACGCCAACATCAGTCAACATGCAAGACGAAACCACGTCTACGTCCGCGAGTGCCCACAATTGGTCGCTCTTGGGAAAACGTGTGCCACAAGCGGAAATTGTCTTTTTCTGTCAAGTGATTTTAGTGTACGTCGTGGCGGGAGTTTCTTTGTCCCAACTGGCTTTCAAACCCGACGGATCGCAGACCACGTTGTGGACGGCCTTGCTCTCCAGTAGCTTGGGTTACCTGTTACCTTCTCCAACTTTGAAAACCAAACATAATGAACAACGACCGGCCCTTTTACCTCACGCTCCCTAGTGACAGTTCCATGTCGTGGTATCCCGACAACAAAGTCTCCACGTATCATACACATCTGGAACCGCCACTTCTCGTCGATCATCGGGAATGGGAAGTGGGTCTGTCCATGATCACGTTACCCGACCAATGGCAAAACATCGATCAACGAGACAACACGCTCGGCTTACGCATTCATCCTTGGTCGCCGCCCTCGAGCGACGAACCCGGAGTAAAGATATGCCGGGACCGCCACAGGATCGACCCGTCGAATTGTTTCAAAGGTGTAAAGGGTGGTGAGATCAAGGGATCGGTCGAAATGGAAACGCACATCAAGAGTGACGACTACGAGTCGCTGAAACATATCCTGGATGTCCTGAACACTAGACTGGATGATTTGTGGAACCTGTCTCCCATCTACAATCATTTGGCCCATAAACCCGTTCGCTTGGATCCCAATAACAAGGAAATGACCGACCACGAGAAGAAAGAGCAGAACGAGTACGAAACTCGAGAGGTGATGCGCCAAGGGGCCGTACAAAGAGGTTCCTTCGTGTCTTTCAAGAAAGACAACACCAACGATAGAGTGTATCTGAAGATCAATAACGTGCAGGCGCTTTTCTGGTTTGACGTGTTGCCGAAAATCGAACTTCGTCTGTGTGGACCCATCGTGTCCATGTTGGGATGGCCTGGAAACGAACTGTTGGTTACCCTGCAGTCAATCCAAATGACCGGCCACGATGGCCAAAGTCTACGGTATTTCTACGCCCACCACACCCCAAATCTTCAAATCCAGTACGATCTGTTTTACATCTACACGGACATTATCGAACCCCAGATCGTGGGCGACGTGAAGGCTACTTTGCTGGACGTGATTCCCAGTCGACGATTGTATCACCGTCCCGCCAGGATTCACTACTTACCTCTGAAGTACAGTCGACTAAACTCCATTGGTCTCTATATAAGGAACGGAATGGGGAAAGCCGTGCCATTTCTCGACGGTAAGGTGGTGGTCCAACTTCATTTTCGCCGCCGATGATGATTCGAGTGTACAAAGGTGGAGTGCTCAGACAGCGAGGGGCTGGCAATGGTCTGGTGGTGTACAAGGGGGGAATTCTGAGACAACAGGGTGCCGGTCGATGGTCGGGGTTATTGAATGCCGTCAAATCGGTCGGGAAGACCTTGTGGTCGGCCGGTAAAGCGGCCGTGAAAAAGAATGTGGCCCAAGTGTTACCCAAAGTGGGACAAAGCGTGCTCGACGCCGTCAGTGGTCGTGAAAAATGGAACTGGAAGAAAGTCGCCCAGGACACGCTTCGCCCCGCATTGTCAAACACGATGTCCGACACACTCAAGAACGTGGTCGCCCACCTGGAACCTATAAAAGACCCCTCACGAACCCCGTCCACTTCACATCGTCCGAAGAGGAAGAAGAAGACACAGGTCACTTCTCACAAACGACGTAAACTAGATATCTTCGACCATGGCTACGCAGGTAATGCGCAATGATTCCTGTCCCTGCGCGCGAGACGAATTGCAGGATTTGTTCAGTGTACCCGACACGCAGACGGCCATAAACAAGGTGACCAAAATCCGAAAGTATCCACTGACGCCCGACTTGAACCACGACGGACCCATCGAATTTTATATTTCCAATGCCACCACCGATTTCATCGATCTGGCCAACATGACACTGCACTTGGCCCTAAAGGTGACCAAGAACAACGGGGATGACCTGGATGCGGATAGTCAAGTCGCACCCATTAACAACCTGTTTCATTCGTTGTTTAAAGACGTCAAATTACGCCTGGGAAAGGATGCCGAAACCTTGGTCACCACCTCTCTGCCCAATTATCCCTACCGGGCTTACTTGGAGAATTTGTTGAGTTTCGATAAGGGAGCCAAGAACGATCACCTGTCGAAACAAGTCTTGTGGGAAAAAGACACCGCCAGTCAGTTCAATTCCACGAAATCCGTCGCCACCGCCGGGGATGGTGGAGGACAGGCTCCGAATAACAAAGGATTGGAACAACGTCAGAAAACCATCGCTGAAAGTCGCACCTTTGAATTGCAGTCGCGTCTACACTTGGACATGTGTTTACAAGATCGGTATCTGTTGGACGGTGTGGACCTGCGATTGAAATTGGAAAAGCAATCCCCGAAATTTTTTCTGATGTACGGCGAAGGCAACGATGCAGAAGATTACAAAGTCGAGTTCACCAAAGCCTACCTGGATATCCCGTTCGTCACCCTGGCTCCCAGTACCTACACACGGGTAGCCGCGCAACTTCAATCGTCCAACGCCAAGTATCCCCTGAAGCGCGTGGTGGTCCGCGACATGGTCATTCCCGACAATCGCACCAGTCACGTCCTAGACAATCTGTTTGTCAACGAAAGCCTGCCCAATAGATTAATCGTGGGTATGGTACGTAACACGGCCTACGATGGAAGAAAAAACAGAAATCCCTTCGAATTCCAACACAATCAATTGGAAAACATCAAATTGACCAAGAACGGGGAAATTGTGGACGAATACGACGTCAACTTTCCCCAGCGACAAGCCATCGCACCTTACCTGGATTTGATGAAACGGGTGGCCGTCTTAAACACCCGAGAAGACCTGGACCTCCCTTTCCACGACTATATCAATGGGTACACTTTGTATTGTTTCGATTTGACCAACGACCACGGAGCCGACGGTAACTACTTCCATCCCAAAGCGGCAGGTAACCTGTCTTTGGAACTCAAGTTCGGTGTGGCGCCGACCAATCACCTCAGTCTTGTTCTGTTTGCCGAATACGACAATGTCTTGGAAATCGATGCCAACCGACAAGTCATCACAGATTGGTGAGGCTCTCTCCAACCGACAACTGACACGGGCTTTAGAAAAACATCTCCCCGCTAACGTATTCGGGGGCGTGTGGGCTCGTAATCATCTGGATATACTGCGCCCGACCTCGTACCCCAAAGCCTATGTCATCAACACGGACGACGAAGACCAACCCGGTAGACACTGGACCGTGTTTGTGTGCGAAGGACCAGATCACATTACCTTCTTCGATTCCTACGGGTGTCCCCCTGATGTCTACGGAGAAGCCTTTCGACGTTTCGTGCAAGATCTACATCTCCACTACCAACCCCGATGGATTCAGGGACTCGAGAGTGTCGTCTGCGGCCATTATTGTTTGTATTATTTGTGTCATCGTTTTCACGTTCCCTCCCCGCACGCCCTTTCTGTGCTCGGGCACGTGTATCGTGTGAACGATATACTCGTCGAACAATGGGCTAGGGATCATTTTCCCGACTTGCAAAAAGACCAGAAGAAGGGACAACGATGTCGATGCTTTTTTGCTCTGTAAATATGTTTTTTGTGTTCAATGTGTTCAAGTTCAATTTTGTGTTCAATTTTGTGTTGAATAATATGCTTTGTAAATGTGTTCATGTTCAATAAAATGTCGACAACATATCACGTGTCTGTTTTTTTGTGACGTCATGTGACGTCATGCTATTCTGATTGGTGGGAAATGGTATCGCCCCAACACCTTAGACTCGTCCCGTCCCTAGCCATAAATAGGAGTGTCGAAGCCAAAAGAAGTCACAAACAAAATGGATCGAAAAGACAAAAGGTTTTGTACGACTTGTGGGGGGTATTACCCTTTGTCTAAGGGGAACCGGCCAGAAGCAGATTACCTAGTCTGCTTCTGGTGTGGGGTAGATGTGTCCAACACCTACCATAGGCGGTCGAAGCATGCTGTCAAGTGTGAGAAGCGACCTGTACCACGGTACTCGGCAGAGCATCCAAGATGTTCCTGCTAACCCTCTCATTGAGAGGACCAACGGCCCTTTTCAGGGCCAACTTAATCAATGTAAAAGAGTTGTTTCCCCTTCCCTCCTCCTCCTCCTCCTCTCTTCCCCTTTCTTCTTCTTCTTCTTCTTCGTCTTCGTCTTCTTCTTCTCTCTCTCTCTCTCTCTCTCTCTCTCTCTCTTTTTCCGCGCGCGCGCGCCCTCTCTCCGTACGTCATGCACGTGCAAGGTCACGCACGTGCAAGGTCACGCAAGGGGTCATGCACGTGCCAGGGGTCACACACGTGCTAAAGGTCATCCAGTGCAAGGTCACGTGCACGCGCATGTACGCACATGCACGCACGCGCATGCGCGCACGTGCGTGGCTGGACAGGCCCTCATACTACTGCCAGTTTTTTTATCTAAATCTTACATAATGTATCTTTAATGTATTGTTTGAAAAGAAACGAACCGCATGGGTTGTTTAAACCATAAACACATATAATATTTTTAAAAAGCCTAATTATTTTTTGACTTTCTTAGAAAATATGAAATTATCGCTGTAATGTGTTGTTTGAAGATTAAAACACAAAGCGTGGGCGAAGCCGAAAAAAAGATGTGCTTTTCTTTATACCTACTAAATTAAAACTTATGTACATGTTTTCTTCTTTAATCAATTAGATATTTTACTTCCTGCGATCAATTTACCCGATGGATAAATTGAACGAGTATCTGTTGTTACGGAGTGAAAGAGTGCAAGTTATACAATACGCTGACCTATCACTGACCGTGTATAAAATCTATCAATGACAGCTGATTCATTGTGTAGTTCTTTATTTAATATATTTAATATCAATCATATATGTATATGCATACTTTAATTAACTTTATACGACATATAAGTTTAGTATAAATTAGCTGAGGTTGTTGAGACAAATGAGTGGAGCTTGGAAGCTCACCATAGAAGGGTCTCTCTGTTTCAAGAAGACGGAGAACAGAGGGAGACGCACAGACAGGCGTATGGACTCACTCGAGTTCAGCCGCTGCCTTGGCAGAAAGGCGGAATGGTAGACTTAATTTAATTATGTACCGCCCTGATGCGTTCCTGTTTATAAGTACATGTATTGCTTGTAGTAATGTAGATGTGTTGTATTCTGTTCCGATGTAAATAAACCATTGTTGAAACTGATCTCTGATTATCACTAAGATAGTGTTACACTTTATCCATTTAGCACAGATGGAAGGACATAGCAAGTTTCATCTAGGAAATCATGAACAACGGAACAGTTATTATGAACCGGCGCCCTCTTATCACAGAAAATCATGCAACGTTCATACATACCAGTGAACTCTACTTATTGTCCGTGAAATGAAGGGGTTAACGTCCTACTCTTCAGCTCCGTCCGGACTAATGAAGACGGTCATACGCCCGGACAGCGGCGATATGACTTACTCTTATTTCGAATTCTAACTGCCTAGATTTCTTTGCGTGAACGATTAGATACCTTTCCTAGTCGGACTACGTGACGCTGAGACTGGCATGTAAATTATTGGTTTAAACTTATTTCATTGTACAATAGAAAATGATTAAACAAACGTTCTAACAACTTATAAACGTCTTCTCCTTATTAATTGATGAGAATATTTTAAATGATAGAACGAAATGATTGCATGAATGACATTGGAATAACATTTACAAGGCTATTTCCAAAAATATAATAGTTAGGAGATGAATTATTATTTTTTTAAAGTATTGATCTAAATTCCTTTCAGTCATTGATATTGTCGTTTATTAAAGTTGTATCCAATGATTGCCAATCAGCTATAACAGAAAGAAAAATGATTTATAGTACCGAGCGATCCTACAAAATGCAATAGTGATGTTTTGATTATTTCTTAAGATATTTTCCGGTGTGGTTTCCCCTTGTCAGTGAGGCAGGACGGAACGCCTGACAAGGACAGCGGTCTAGTTGTTCGAATGGGACGCAAAAACCGAGGCCCCATGTACACATTGGCGTGCACGCAAAAAGATCCCTTGG
Organism: Patella ulyssiponensis; assembly: GCA_963678685.1. Taxonomy (NCBI): domain Eukaryota; kingdom Metazoa; phylum Mollusca; class Gastropoda; family Patellidae; genus Patella; species Patella ulyssiponensis. Next base: position 4,166,870 of record OY783226.1, read on the forward strand.
CAGTTGGAATTCGATATAAGAGTAGGACGTTAAACCCAATTTGTTACATTAAGCTTGGTCAGTATGATAACAAAATATATGACGGCGACCTATTGTTTAAAACGTCATTAAACAGCGAGAGCCGGAAAATGACTCGACGCTCTGATTTATTTGATCAACCCTGTCTCATAATATAATGACTCCCTACTTGTGTATTTACGACGACAGATTACAATTCTAGCTGCTTCTAACTGAATCTCTTCTAGTTTATCAGAATCGTTGATGTTACATCAATCCCAAACTTCGCAGCATATCCAAACAGTGATCTAATATGTGTTTTATATTTAATATATAGACATTTTCTATCAACTGAATATCTAAATTTTCGTAGAATATTTCAGCTATATGACGTTGTATTCTAATCAGATTGTCAAAGCAGCTATTATATGTGAATGATATAAAGACTATTTAAAATATGGAAGTATAACATGGATAATATCCCGATCCTATATCATTCATATTTATAATATTATGCTTTTAGGTTTATATGGGTTTTTTTTAAACCAGATAATTTTAACTTTTTGTTACATAGATTCACAGAATCACATGATAATAATCACTGGTCAATATAAACAGAATGAAATGAAATGAAATGGAGTTACGCCCTACTTTTCTGTTCAAACAGTGTGCCATGAGCGACATTTATTTGCCTGCACAGCGGCACTACGGCCTACTCTTATATCGAATTCCAACTGTCAAGGGATCTTAAATGAGTGCTAATAAGTATTACAAAACAGGGTCATTGCGTACGGAAAAAACTAATCTAACTACGGAAGACAATACCAGACATAACAGGTCTCTGATTCAACTGGATTTCAATTTGATCTGTATGCAACACTACACGAAAAACTTTACCGTTATAGCTTTCAGCGTGTATTTCGGCGCATATTTTACCGTTATGCCCTTCAGTCCTTCAGGGCGTATTTAATCGTTTTACACTTCAGGGCGTATTTTACCAATATACCATACAGGGCGTATTTTACCATTATACCCTTCAGCACGTATTTTACCATTATACCCTTCAGTACTTCAGGGAGTATTTTACCGTTAGCAAACCATGCCATGATCATATCTTCGTCATTAGGACACACCTCTAAATCACTGTTCTAAATTATTTAGTTTTTATTTTCTATGTAAAGATCATATCTCGTTTTCTTTTAGTTTAAGTTCGACTTCGAGTTTTTCCAAACTTTCTTCAGGGGTATCAACTTCACTGCCTAGGCTGGCTTGTATAAATTCTAGTTTCAGCCACATGTTCCTCAACTGACGACAAACCATTATTGAATACATTTCTTAATTCCAGTTCCACCAGATTCACAGCCAATTTAACGCTTTTGTGAATAGTTTCATTTAGAGTCTGTAAGTGGGTTTAGCGTCCACTCAACATAAACTTATTCATTCCGGGACTAACACATGGTGCAATAATTTTTCATAATTCGCTTGGGCGTAGGGCTCTTTATCGGTGTGAGGAAACCGGATAACCCGGAGAAAACCCACGAGGTTTGGACAGGAATCTTTAAACCGCTGCTACGGGTCTTTTTGTAAAAAGTTTCCTAAAAGCCGACCGGAAGTTGGTATTCATTAATGAGTATATAATTGGGTTAGACACACCGTTACTAAAGGCACATATCATTGAACACATAAACAATCTAGACACGGACACACCAGCTAAATCAATATATATTAAAGTAGACACGGGCATCCAGCATATAACAAATGATAAAAATATGCAACACGTCATTTTAGCTAGCTTGATCTCCATTTCCCTCGTACGATTCGCATCTGGCGATGAGCTTCTTGCAGTTCTTCCAATTTTCCTCACTGTGACAAACAACTTGGTGTAAAATATTACCACAACTACAAGAGGTATAAAGAACGCCAGAAGGACCAGAACCGCCGCATAAACCGCACTCAAGTGCCAATTATGGATGCATATTGCCATTTTGTAGTTGAATTCAATTTTACCCCAACCGAGAAGAGTCGGCAAACAAATGGCATTCGGCAACACCCAGGTCATCACGGTAGTCCCTGAAAAATAAAACATTCTATCAGCTCATGAACCGTGTCAGCAGAGGGTAGGGTCCTGCAGTAGGGTTACAAAGGGTGTTGGGAAATGAAATGGGGTTTAACGTCCTACTGTTCTGCTCCAAACCATGCTCATGGATAGCGATATACACCACACAGTGTGCTGAGGGGGGAATTTTGCCCGGACAGTGGCACTACAGCCTTCTTTTATATCGAATTCCAGTTGTCAAGGTTTTTTGTTTTTACGTGCACGCCAATGTACACGCGACATCGGTTTTTCGTCACATCCGACGAACGACTAGCCAACTTAACACCGCCAAGGGGGAACCACTTCCGAAAATCTCTATGAACTGTAGGAATCGAACACCTAACCTCCAGGCTAGCAGCGGTGTTAGGAAGAGTCTAAATTTGTGACGGGTTGGTTATCGTCTTCGTATTTAGTTGATTTTTTACATAAACACAATGGCTTGTTCAGGTCGGTAAAACAAAGACAGTGATTTGTTACAAACTATTGATCAAATAAGTATGGTTTCAGTCTGGGTTTAAAGGAGCCTAATGATGGACTTGATCGAAGATTTTCAGGTTGCTAATTCCACAAATTGGCAGCAATCAACACCAAATGAGCGAGCTCCAAGGGAGCTCAGTTTATATTTTGGGACAACATGGTTGTTCTTAGTACTTGATCTTGGATATTCCAGTGGCATGTAAGGTACCACCAGTTCTTTCAGATAATATGGAATTTTCGAATATTATGGATTGATATGTGTAAGACATCAATTTAATGTCGATTCTCACTTGCACTGGTATTACCTACCTGACTGACCCGAATTCCAAACGACCAATCAATCGTCGCTGGGTTTGGGGGTCTTAACCTCCCGGGGTAATTGGTTTTGTATATAACCGAAATCCCACTCTGCATTCCAACCATCCATTCAGACGGTTACAGCGGCATTCACAAATACTAATCGATTCCCGAATAATGACGCTAAAAAGGAGAGAGGCTTCAGACATTTATTTTTAATCCATAGTCAACTCAGTACAAATTCGTGGTATTCAATTAAAAGAAAACTAAAATTAGTGTTATTTTAGAGCTGGATAACACTTAGGAAAGCAAAACTAGAAATGCCCGAAAAAATGTCGGGTTCACAGACAGCAGCGCCAGTTTTCTTCGAGATACGAAGAAGCGGAACTGACATTGTATGGACCCCCACAAGAAAGTTTTGGAATATTTGACGGCCGCAAACGCGTTTTCCTGCTCTTCCAGTCCGTAAAAATTTTTTATTATTATTAGATTGCGGGCAATTTATTTTGCCAAGTAGATGAAATACTTTTTTTTTCACTTTACCCGTCTGCCCGAAAAGTCAGCTTGCCCTGGCTCGTACGCCAATGGTCATCAATCAAATGTGTCCTTATTTTCATCTCAGCGACCTGAGGGGGTGGGGAATGATTAGCACGTGCGCGCTGTATCATAAAGTCTGGCATTGATTCAACTGGCGTGGTTTCTAAACCCGATTGTACGTGACAAGGAGTAGAGTCGCCTGTCCAACCTCGTGGATTTTCTTCGGGTCCCCCGGTTTCTTGCACTGCTAAAGACCCCTACGCGCAAGCGAATTACATGTTTTGGAAAGAAGTTGAACTAGTTTGTGCCGAGTGAACGATAAACCCCATTTCTTTTTCTTTCAGCGACATTTGACGAAAATTAAGCTGGCTCTAACAAATTGTTTTATGAGTTGGTAGACACGTGTGTTATTTTACATATAGAGAGAGAGAGAGAAATGGGGTTTAACGTCCACTCGACACAACTAGGTCATTTCGGGACTAACATATGGTTTAATTTTATTTCAATAATCCGCTTGCGCGTAGGGGTCTTTAGCAGTGGGAGGAAACCGGAGTGCCCGGAGGAAACCCACGAGGTTGAGAAGGCGCCCCTATCTCCATGCCACATACGCTCACACCTGGGCTCGAAACCACAGCCGCAAGCCAGAGGTGACCGGCCACCTAGAGGTCGAAGCGCGGCACTCTAGACCACTAGGCCATTCCAACCCCCTATTTTACATATAGACAATGGGTGAATAACATACATACAACATATGAAACTTACATATATAATAGTTTTTGTTCAGATGTTTTCTGGCAAAATCCGGATGACAGACGAGTATATACCGTGTCACTACAATCACCGTCATATTCTCTATAGATGCTAGTGCCAGCACTTGTAACATATATCCGAATAGCTGACAAGCGACATCACCCAACGCCCATTCATCTTTCACCATCACAGTTATCGACGGTATAATAGAAACTATTGGGTAACATATATCAGTAACCGCTAAATTAAATATAGTAGTCATAGACCGCGTTCTCAATGACGTATCATTTACGATGACGTAGCACACCAATGCGTTTCCGATCACGCTTAACACGAATTGTATTGAGATTACCACCAAATACACCATTGCCTCGGCATAACGTCTATGTTCGTGTGTTAAATTCATGGTCAATTCTTCACTCGGATCTGTTTTCTGTTAATTTGTCTTGATAAAGTTTTCGTGATCGATATCTCAGCCACTGCCACACCTTTCAGACATCTTTTCAATTAGAACTTCCGCAGTTGAATGGTGATTCTTGCTATGTAGATTTATCATGTTATAAATTTGGACATGAACGGTGAATCTTCGATGATTTACAGATTGTTCCCCTGTCATTGTGTGGGTGGGGCTTTATCGTGTAATAACTGGACAGCTTCAATGTTATTACGCACTCTTGTAGGATTACACGGTTTTAGTAGAAATCATATTTAATATAAAGAGAGAGATAGAGAGAGCAGAGAGAGAGAGAGATGGGGTGAGAGAAGGGCGGCGAGAAAGAAAAATGGGGTTCAACATCCACTCGACACTAGGTTCAATTTTATTTCAATCAATCGCTGGCAGTGGGAGGAAACGAAAGGACCCGGTGAAAACCTACGAGATTGGACAAGCGACCCTATGCCTTGTCACGTACAGCTGGTGAATCGAGAGAGAGAGAAGTTGGTGGGTTTGTGCAAAAACAAAAAGCCAATGTTAAGACCGGACAAACAGGAAAAATATGAAAATTCCGTAAAGATCCATCAGAAGTAATAGATTCTAGTGTTTATAATGATTAAAATCACATCAAATACACCATTGTGTTGTAGGATACGAAATGAAATGAAATGTTGTTTAACGTCCTACTCTTCTGTATGTAGATACACATAGATTCTAGGATATTCACAACCCAAGGGGCAACGCATAGTCGTTTGGGTGGGACTCAGGGGCGTAGCCGTGAAATATATATGGGGGGGGGGGGTACCCCCATAAATTTTGTTTAAAGTCTCAGTCTTCTGTAAACATTGTTAGGCATAATTTACGGGGTTAAACTAAAATATCACACCAATACAACGTTTATCATGTTTACAGACAGCGGCACTTTTTCCTGCTATTTCAGCCCATGAACAAAGCAATTTCAAAGTGGTCTAATATAGCCTAATTAGGGTGACTTGCTGACTCGAATTACAATCAATCGTTTACACCCACAGCAACTTCAATTTGGTCCAATATGGCCTACCTGGCTGCTTAGAATTCGAAACAACCAATCAATCCTCCAGGAGAAAATTTTGAAAATTTAACCACCGTAAATGCATTTTCTGCTATTCTAGCCTGTGTGAGCAAGTCCAAAAGTATCCAATGGTTCTGTAACCGAAATCCCACTCTGAATTCCATCCAATCACACTGTTGCAGTTGCATTCACAAAGTAGAGTGGCCCCAGACAAAATGTTTTAATCAATAGTCAACTAAGTACAAATTCGTGGTATTCAATTAAAAGAAAAGTGAAATTAGTGTTTTATTAAGACTCGATGACAGTTAGGGAAGCAAAATTAGAAATGCTCGAAGCAGGTTTACGGGCTGCGGCAAGTTTTCTTCGCGGGGCGAAGAAGCGGAGCTGACATTGTATGGACCCCCCAAGAAAATTTTGGAATATTTGATGGCCGCAAACGCGTTTCACTGCTAGTCCAGTCCTGAAATTAGTGTTTTGTGAGATTTCGGGCACTTTACTTTGCCAATTTTAGGGGGGGGGGGGGGCCAAGTATATTCAGACTCCCCAAGGAAAACAATTGGGCCCCCCCCCCCGGAGATGTGTGACGCCCATGTTGGGACTAAAAACTGAAGTCCCGTGTACACATTGGCGTGCACGTAACTCTTGACGGTTGGAATTTGAAATAAGAGTAGGCCATTATAGTGCCTCTGCCTGGTCGGAGCAGAACAGTAGGACGTTAAACCACATTTCATTTCATATCATTTCAGGTCTTTTGGACGTTAGACCCCCATTTCTTTCTCTCTTTCACGTTCTATCATTGTCTCAATTTCATGCCGCAGTTCGACCAAATCTCACAAAATTGTCCCGCATTTCTCCCCACTTTCTGACAAAATTGAGAAATTTGTAGCGAAATGTTGCCAGGCGCGGATACAGAGGGGGCGCACCCGGCGCACGCCCCCTCTATTTTTTTGCGGTGGCGAACAATTTTTAGCTCCATGTATTCTCGCAGGAAAAGAGAACAAAAACAGTTTAGGTTGGAAATTGAAATTTACAGTACTAGTATGCGAAATTAGTCCTTGTGGGCATTTTTGTCCACTCAAAAATCATGGGTCGGGCTTCGCACTCCCAACTTGGTGCGGCACGCCCCCCCCCCCTTTCTGAAAATCCCGGATCCGCCCCTGGTTGCGACACGAGAGCGATCGATGCCGTTCGGCTCACGCTAAAAATTGAGAAACCCTGCGAATTTTCGGAAAATTGCTTCATGCTGTTCGCAATTTGTGTAGTAATGTCGGACTTCCTTGTTGTATTTCTTTTGTGATCTTCAAATAAAGCTACAGGCTAGTTCGTTACTAAAGCTTGATTAATAAACTGCTTGCAAGGCTTCCACGTTCTCAAAAAGGTCAGACGATAGCTGCAAGGAATATCACAGTGAACTCTGATCAGTCTCGCTCAATACCCTCTTTTAAATAACTCCCTAATTCCTGTACGTCCTTGACTGACCTTGACGTTAATTTCCATCCAAATATGGAATAAACCTCCCCATTTCCCAAGACCAGAGAAGGGGGTGGGGCATTGCCTTATTTGGCATGTCTACCAACCCCACGTAATAAACAGATATAATTGGATGGATATTTTGATAATGGTATATTATTAATATATAAACATGTCAGCCGCGTGGGGGGAGAGAGAGAGAGAGAGAGAGAGAGAGAGAGAGAGAGAGAGAGAAATGGGGTTTAAGGTCCACTCGACACAAACCAGGTCATTTCGGGACTAACATATGGTTTAATTTTATTTCAATAATTCGCTTGCGCGTAGGGGTCTTTAGCAGTGGGAGGAAACCCGGACGAAACCCATGCACGAGGTTGAGAAGGCGCCCCAATCTCCATGCCACATACGCTCCCACCAGGGATCGAAACCACAGCCGCAAGCCAGAGATGACCGGCCAGCTAGAGGTCGAAGCGCGGCACTCTAGTCCACTAGGCTACCCCCCCTCACCCGCGTGGGATTTGACTCTACATAGAAAGAGAAATGTAATGGGGTTTAACGTCCTACTGTCCTGCTCCGACTGGGCTAATACAGTGTGCTATGGGCGAAATTTTGCCCGGGCAGCCAAAGGATCTTTTACGTGCATGCGAATGTGCACACGGAACCAAGGTTTTTGTTCCACCCGAAAGACTAGACAGTTGTCCTTGTCAGGCCCTCCGCCCTGCCTCACTTTATAGAAGGAGTGAACCAACAATTATTCAAAGACCCAATCTACATTTGTAGCATTTCACGAATTGACATACTATACCACTACCCCAAGCTGATCAGCAGTGAAGATAAGATTTTATTGTATCGAAACATCCATTGAGGACAACATACAATATAAACATGTACATAAATTTATAACAATATGACAACGGTAATTTTAATCTAGCTTATAATAAAGATTTATTACTAGGGCAGTATTATATGTAATGTACACATTTACGTCAAACAGGTATGATAATGATAGTCATCAATATAATTATGATGCACGGGTATAAATATTATACATACATAAATATCGAGAAGACTACTAGTAATATTGATACGAATCAAGTACTAGAATACGGAATGAAAGATTTTAATTCGTGGAAATCTAGAGAATAATTTTGATACAAAACGGAAGCTGTACACATTCTATGTTCTTAGATTCATTCCATGAAATTAAAAACTAGGCTACTACAAATAACTGATGTGATACGGATGACATTGGTACGACTTAATGGGCCCCAATATTAACTTTTTTCCTTCCGCAAATTAAATTCTATGCAACGTCACATCACGGACGTCAATTAATAGCTCGATGGCAAGTACATTATTTGTATGAATTGGCCGTGTACGCCTACTCATTTTATACACCCATTTACACCAAAAAGAATGTTCTAGAATTTAATTTGCAGAACGAAAAAAAATTAATATTGTTGCTATTAACCCGCATCGATGCCATTCTTCTCGGTGATTGGAGCGGCATAGCGAATATTCACCGCCCTTCAATGCTCATTCACTATTTCGTTTCGTATTTACTTGATTAGGCTGATGAAATTTGCACGTTATCACACCGGAAGTTATTGTATAAAATCTAAACAAAAATGACGAAAACTTGAAATCGATGTTAAAATGAATTAAACATAAGTTTAATACGTAGAATATGACTGACATTGGGTGGATTTGAAACAGAATACTGTAATCTGCATAAGTGAACAGCCAAATACTTTGGGTGAGTTCGTTTATCAAGCATAACAGCCTACTGATGAGACAGACGTCCCTCCCTGATTTAAGATTATTAAATTTATTAACAGGGACGTTTTGTTTTCAGTTTCGATAATGAATTATTGATTGTATTAGCTGTTAGATCACGCTCACGAAGATACGTATTTAATTTTGAGCTATGTCATATTCAAAATAACCCATACACGTTTATCACGGTATATCACTGAGTCAGTCATTGTTTTTTAAGGCGAGTGATCGCTCTCGAGCGCCTACAGCTCACCTGAATGTCAGCCGAGGGGAGGTTTTTTTTCCCTCCCCTTAAAATTGAAAATCACTCTCCTTTACAAAGTCATTGGGGGTTTATTAACATTTATCTACCAATCATTCTCCTTAATATCAGATCACTCTCCTTAATTTATAAATCACTTTCCTTAATTTCTAAAGCATTCCTCTTATCGAAACTGGGAGAGCCATTTTTTTAAATTTGTTGATTGAGGGGAGCTTTTTTTCTGAAATACAAAAAACAACGACTGCTGAGTGGAGTGTTTCATTGTGGTTTATTTATGTATGGGGGTTGGATGGCCGAATGGTTAGTACTACTACTACTAACTACTAGTAGGTACACGCTGTATCATACTATGATCATAAAGCCTGTCATTGAGTCAACTGGTGTGGTTTCGAATCACCAGTTGTGTGAGACAAAGAGTAGGGTCGTCTTTCCAACCTCGTGGGTTTTCTCCGGGTCCTCTGGTTTCCTCCCACTGCTAAAAGACCACTATATGCGTAAGCAAATTATATTAAAATGAAATTGAAACATATGTTAGTCCCGTATTTGACTTAGTTTGTGTCGAGTGGACGTTAAAATCCATTTCTCCATCTCCCTCTGTATGTCAGATATTAATTAAGGAGTTGAAGGAGGAGGATTTTTTCCATTTCCAGATTGTCTTTATATTATTATAGAGTTTATTTTTCGGCACAGTACGTTAATGTGGCCATCTTTGGGTTAGGGTAAGGGTTTGGTTTTAATTAGTAAAGTAGCTCGAAAGTAGCCGGGTGAACCGCAACGTACTAAAGACCTACATTCCCAAGCAAATTATTCAAAAAAAGACATCTTATTAAATAATTATCAAAAAACAAAGTAATAGGCTAATGATAATAATATTTATTCAATATGTTAAACTTTTAGTTCTTTGAGTCAGTCCTGTCCAGCCTCATGCCACTCATGGGTTTTCTTCCCACTGCTAAAGACCCCTACACGCAAGCAAGTGTATTATTGAAATAAGAATAAGATTAAACCATGTATTAGTCCTGAAATGAGCTACATGTAGTTTGTGTCGAGGGGACTTGAAACTCTCTCTCTCTCTGTCTCTCTCTCTCTGTCTCTCTCTTAAACTTCATCATATAATACTCTTTCTTTAAATATACCATGTATAAGGCTTCTTGAATAATATACCTAGAATTACCAAGTTCCTTGTCTTGTAGTTATCATGTTTCCAGCTTAACTCCAGGCCTTTGCGTCTAAAAAATCATGGGGAAGTAAAATATGCTCTCCTTGGATTGGAAAATACTGAAAATTGCTCTCCTGAAATTAAGGACAGATGATGACACATGTCATCGTATGTAATGTTGTTTATTTGAAGAATAAAACACTTTTATTGCTAGTATTTTGTTTATTTTTTATTTTTTTTAGAAAAATAAACACTTTAATTAAACAAACATAATAAACTGACTAGAACTTAGTACTTTGCGTATTAATATTAAATGCTTGTAAACTACAAGCATCAACACTGCTATCCCTTTCATTATAAGCAAAAATAATGTTTTGTCCCTTTTACCGGTAGCACAGCTAGACTATAGACGCAAATGTAGAGCTGGCGTGAATAATAATATTCAAAAGAGCGAAGAACTTTGTAAACATCGATTATCGTAATATCGATTAAAATAACGGTACTAATGAAAAGGCCATGGGAGCATGATGTGGTGAAAAAGTGTTTGGTCTGGGCGGAGGTGTCTGTTGTCATGACGAAGCTGTAGTTTTCATAGCCAAGACCGAAAATTTACTTCAATTTCTTAGCCTTTAAAATGCCTGGATAATCGAAACTAGACCGCGTGAATGATTATAATACCGAATTTCTGATTGGGCATATATGTGTAGATAAATGTATTGACCAATGAAATTACTCGGTACAGAGCTAATTAATGGGAAACTTTTAAGACACGACTGACACTCGCCAATTAAAATATCCAGACGGGGAGAGCGATTACGAAGGACCGAGGAGAGCAATAAAAAATGCACTGTCCTTGAGCATTGGGAGGAAACCAGAGAACCAATAGAAATTCCATGAGGTCGGAAAAGCGACCCTACTCGTTGTCACATACATGTACAATTAAAACACAGATCCAATTTCGTTTCGTTTTTTATAGTTCAAAATTTCATTTTTACTTGTCTTCACTACTCTTGGATCTGGAGGACTTGTTATTTAACTGATGTTCTGCCTGAAATGAGGGATCAGCCAATCAAATGGTCTGTCAAATCGACCGTTTGACCTTTTCATGCGTGGAACTGTGGGTAGTTATTACCACTCCAATGACGTCTATACTAACACCAGCGGATAGAAATCAAAACAAAACAAAAGTAGATTTTAAAAAGCATGGTGGTCGCTAATTGGTTAATCGAATGACTGGCGTTATCGGGTCAAATGTCCCGTGCTAGATACCTGACGTCATAGAACGTGAGCTCCCACTATAACTTGTTAGATCTACATGAGTGTAGGCCATCGAAAGTATAAACAAACGAAACGAAATATAGATCTATATTTTAATTAGATTGATACATGTACAACCGGGGTATCAATGACAGACTTGCCACTCAACTGAAAGAAGAAATGCACATTCTAGATGACACCAGTAATTCCGCGAAAGAATTCAAGATGTCAAAGAAATTTAAGCATGACATGGCACATCTAAAACAGAAGAACAAGTATTAATCCTGTTGTACATAGATAAAAATACTTCTATTAAATGCAGTTTCATAGTTCTGAAAGTTTTCTGAATCAAATACTGAATTTGAAATTTCGATAAAAATGGGGCAAAAATACGTTGTATACTCTCTAGGGATGGATATATGTTCATATATTGTCTTGAAAATCTGGATGAACTTCCTCTGCCAATGCAGGCTTAAATATGATTTCATGTAAGATAAGTAAATGATATACATGTTTATTGCAGATGATTCACTCTTAAATAATCAAAATGTTGGAAGGTTTAGCAGCGTGGATATTAAATACGTATGTTGGCGAATACGTGGAAAATTTGAACACGGACCAACTATCTATAGCGTTATTACAAGGTCAGTTTTTGTGGTACCATTGTCGTTATTTGCCTCGTCTATTACCAATTATGTTCAGGAAATCAAATATTATTATAAGATCAGTTATTTTAGTACCATTGACAGTGTCGCGGTTTGTCTTAAAAATAGATCATCAGATATTAATCCCTCGTATTATAGTTACTGCCAATTAATAGCTTTGTTAATTCTCTAAAGTATCTCGCTGTCTTTGATCTTTTCGTACTGGATGCTTCCGCATTTGTTGTCCTACTGTAATTATTCTTCTTTGAGATATGGTTATTCCCCAGAATTTATTTAGGGATTATAGAATTAATCATCTTATTACTACATCCAATGCCTTTTGGTACATTTGGACATGTATATATGTAAGTAACTATCTTAACCGACGATTACAAAGCTGGTTATACATGTAAGGCTCTGACCAGCTAGTTTGCTTGTTAATTAATTTCGCCTTTAGGAATAGTTTTATTCATTTGTATTAATTCTTATTTGTTACCAAGGCGATGTGGAATTAGAAAATCTACCTTTAAAGAAAACTGCTTTAAAAAGTTTGGACATACCACTCGAGGTCAGATCAGGTAAAGTATTAATTCTCTTAAAATCATTAAAATTGCTGATTTTCAACCATTTCAAACAAATTACATTTACAAAGTTCAATGACTTCAATTAATGGCCCAGTACTTCAACTGATTTAAAGGAATTAAGTCTCTAACTCAACATTTTTCACATGAATTATAATTCAGTATTGGTCATTTTAATCAATATTAATGTTGTTATCTTGCCACGAAAAGGATCTTACTATCATCTTTGAGAGGCATTTATTCACTGGAAAGAGCAATAAACTATTACACATACTTATGGAAGAACAATAAAAATTTATAGTTAGCTATTGATTCAAATTCCTTCAAGTAACTTTTAGATCTGTAAAAGGGGAATTGAAGAATTTTGATTTTTTCACCTGATGCATCTAACTGTAAATTTCTATTTGATATCGTGACAAGGATTATGGTCGCCTGTCCAACCTCGTGGGTTTTCTCCGAGTCCTCTGGTTTCCTACCTAGGGTTAGGGTTAAGACCCCTACGCGCAAGTGAATTATTGAAAAAAATTGAAAAACATGTTAGTCCATAAATGACCTAGTTTGTGTCGAGTGGACTTTAAACCCCAGGTCTCTCTCTCTCTCTCTCTTTTATTTGATATCAGCACAAACAAAAACTGAGCTTTTACTAAGAGACCATGCCCGTTAGGCGCCCAGATATGAAAATGCCCTTGGGTGGCTGCAGACTACAGATTCAACTGTAGTATAATGCTTTTGTTTTAAATGTAATTGACTATTTTTATACACCCACATTGTCGCCCTTGTCCGTCGGTCTGTCGTCCACAATTTCTTGTGAACACTCTCAAACTACATTAACCATCTGATTGTATCGAAATTGATTTATGTTTTTTCTTTCGAAGGTGTTATTGGTAAAATTGTTCTTCATATACCAATCCGTGGCCTACGAAGTGAACCCTGGTCTATTTCTATAGAAAATCTATATTTAGTAGCAGGACCTTTAACAAACTTACAGGTTAGTACACACATATATTGCTAATAACAGATTGTGGTCTTAGGTTCGCTCTTGGTGTCGGCTGAAAAAGTTCCTCTGGATTTCTGTTGTAGCCTGACAAGGAACATTGCTCATTTGTAGCAAGAGTGGGTGTATCATTGCTGTGTGGCAGTCTGATTAAAACACTGATCCTATTTCATTTCATTTCATTTAATTCAAAATTTTGTTTTACTTGTCTTTACTACACAACGATCTGGAAGAGTTGTTATCATTGAAGTGTTCTGGATGGTGTGAGGGATTAGCCAATGAAACAGCTTGTTACTGCGAACGTTAGGCATGTTTTGCACAAAACTGTGGGTTATCCATTAGAAACATTAATGCTGATTGTTTAATGAAATGTTTGATCTCATAGGGTCAAAAGACGCTCGTATGATCTGTGACATGAACTCCCACTATAATTTGTCAGATCTTCATGTAGTGTAGTGTAGGCCATCGAAGTATAAAAAAATAGGAAACGAAATATAGATCTAAATTTTAATCAGATTTGCCGTGCGTGTGCAACATTTCATTATTTTGAAATAAAATGAAACAGGGTTTAACGTCCTACTGTTCTGCTCCTAACCTGGGCTAATCGAAGACGGGCATACGCCATACAGTGTGCTATAAGGGAAATTTTGCCTGGGCAGCGGCCTACTCTTATGTCGTATTCCAACTACCAAGGGATCTTTTATGTGCATGCCAATGTGTACACGGGACCTCAGTGTTTCGTCCCATCCGAACGACTAGACACCTGCCCTTGTCAGGCCCTCCGTTCTGCATCACTGACAAGGGGAACCACGCCGGAAAATTCATTATTTTGAATTGAATCATCTAGCATTTTGATTTGTAACATCTAGTATTTTGATTGGTTTCATCTAGCATTTTGATTGGTATCATCTAGTATTTTGGTTGGTATCATCTAGTATTTTGATTGGTAACAACTGGTATTTTGATTGGTATCATCTTGTATTTTGATTGGTAACATCTAACATTTTGATAAATTTGCTCTTGTATTTTAGTATGATGAAAAAACTGAAAAAGAAAATCAAGAAATAGCCAAACAAGTTATGCTGGATGCGTTGGAAGCCAAGTGGAAGGTTGGTGGATTTAACTTATACACATGTGCATGCCCTGAAACTGTTCTGATATTGAATAAATTTACCATTTTTTTGTCCCTGTCGTCCCTTCAGTCCGCCTGTTGGCCTGTCGTCCACTATTGCCTGTGGACTCTCTAGTCAATATCTCATTGACTTTAGATTTCTACATCGTGTTCAAGGTCAAGAGACGAAGGATTGTAGTCATTTTCAATAATTTCTGATAATTAGTGCCATAGTTATAGCCCTTGACCTCTTTGAAATCTTGTAGAAGCTTTTGAGGCTAAAGTTAATATCCGATTGACTTTAAATTTATACACAGTGTTTAAGGTCATGAAGCAATGAAGGCAAATTCATTTTCCTGGTCATTTTCAACATTTTCTGATAATTACTGCCCTGGCGACTTAGCTGTCGTGGGTGTATGTTTCGTTACTTGGCAATCTATCTTTTTTGTTGGGATGTACACTTTACTATAGAATATGATTGATTATATTTCAGATATTACGGCAAGATAAACAGGAATGGGCAACATCGTCATGGTTTTCATATGGTACTTCCATGGCAACCAATATACTAGAAAATATACAGGTTTGTCTGTTTTCGGTCTGTCATTGACATGGTTTCAATCCCATGTTTGTACCTGGTAACCTTATGGGTTTTCACCGGGATGCAGGACGGAGGGCCTGACAAGGACAGCGGTCAAGTCGTTTGGATGGGACAAAAAAAACAAGGTCGCGTGTACACATTGGAGTGCACATAAAAGATCCCTTGGCAGTTGGAATTCGATATAAGACTAGGCCGTAGCTTTGCTGCCTGGGAAAAATTTCCCTCGTAGCACACTGTATGTCCGTCTTTATTAGCCCAGTTTAGCAGCAGAACAGTAGGACGTTAAATCCCATTTCATCTCATTTGGATTTAAACTGGGCCCATCAGATTTGTCGGGTACCAATAAAAGATGAAGACATTTTGTTAATAGCGAAGAGCATATATGAAGACTCGTTAATTATTGAATATCTGGACCATTAATGAACTGACATTCCTATTAGAGGTTCCACTTTCAATATTGTAGTTTGCAAGTTCTTTTGGGAAGTTGGATGGCCGAATGGTTAGCACATACGCACTCTATCACAAGGCCTGTTATTGAGTGGACTGGCATGTTTTCAATTCCCTGGTTGTACTTGACAAGGAATATCTAGGATTATACCTGTCCAACCTCTCGTGGGTTTCCTCCGGGCACTCAGGTTTCCTCCCACTTCTTAAAACCCCTATGCTCAAGCGAATTATAGAAATAAAAATATAACCATGTGTTAGTCCCGAAATGAGCTAGTTTGTTTTGAGTGGATGTTAAACCCCATCATTTCTCTCTCTCTCTCTCTCTCTCTCTCTCTCTCTCTCTCTCTTGCAAGTGCTAAAATGGCACATCAGAACTATGAGTTGATTGGGAATTATTTAGAAACAATAATCATTTGTCGTTAAAAACAAAGGTTAGATTACAATATAATGTAAATATCAGATCAAAAAATGAAATACCAATTTTAATTTGAGTCACACAAAGCTCATTACATAAATGATATGAGTATATATTAAAATAAGTAGAAAAGTATTTTTAATAACCTATTTGATATCTTTTATTATTGATTTGCATTTTATAATGTATCCACTTATTTTGAATAAGCTATAAATGTTGTAAATTTATAATTATCTGTAATAAACTGGAATTCATCAATGAAATAGGTTATTACTGACCTCACCTATTATTAATAGTGATTACTGAACTCCACTTGGTTCATAGAGGATCAATTTGACTGCAGTTTTCAGCAAAGTCCCTTTATAGTATCTAGTTTTAACTATTATAGTGAGAACTGCCAGCTCCTTATCTACTCCCCCACAATGTATCCCAAAGATCTTAGTTCTTTTCTATAGTGACATGTATCACACCATATCTTTATGTTTATGACTTCTGATTTTGAGAGCGTGGATGACTTAGTTGCTCTGGGCGTATGTTTCATTGCCTGACAAGCTATCTTTAGTTTGTGTGGACCCTCTAGAGGTCTCAATTTTTATCCAGCGTTCCTGAAACTAAGAATATATGTTCATATTCCAAAGATCTGGGTTTGAGAATGGGACTGTACATGTACTTACTGGAAACTTACTGGAGAATGGCCCTCTATTGGCTTCTGTTATCTCCTGGTCCTCCTGTTTCCTCCCAATGCTAGAAGCCTTCTAGGCGCAAGTGAATTATTGAAATAATTTGAAGCAAATATTATGATCTTGCCTAGATTATAAGATCAATATTTCCAGAAGGACAATTTTTTTATATTATATTTCAGCTAAATGTAAAAAATGT
Source organism: Patella ulyssiponensis (assembly GCA_963678685.1). Classification (NCBI taxonomy): domain Eukaryota; kingdom Metazoa; phylum Mollusca; class Gastropoda; family Patellidae; genus Patella; species Patella ulyssiponensis. The sequence goes on from OY783226.1 coordinate 4,184,100, forward strand.
CCATTTTCGCTACGAAGATGATAAATTGAACCCGGAGTCTCCGTTTGCTTGTGGTGTAATGATCAGCCATCTTAGTGCCCAGTCAACCAATCAGGATGGGGTAAGTCGAAGATATACATTTCAATTTCTTGAAAATAATAATGACAGAAAACTGCATTACAAGGCTGACCTTCAAAATATCTTTGTTTCACCAAACCCGACCCACAATCGAGGAGAAGGGTCAGGTTTTTTTTCAGATTTTTTTTTTTTAAAGTCAGAGAAACCCATACAGAAAATGGGTTTACTTATAAGTTGTAAACGAATCAATATATTGAATGACATCAGGATTTTAGATTTTACTTTTTAGTGATGCACGACTCGCACACGATTTGCCACGAACTTGAAGTGTGAATTTCCTTCAACAAGTTTTTAGTGATCGTTCGTGCTGTGCCTTAATTTTTCTCGAAAGCGGATATTGAAAATATCGTCATTATGTTTAAAACGACGCTCCACAGCTGGACCCTGTTTCTCGAAATCGTAACTTAAGATGAAATCCAAATTTTAGTAGATACTTCAATTTGATTGGCAAAGCACTAAAATCAATCTAATATTATCCAATCAAATTACTAAAATTTGGTGAAACAGGGCCCTGGAGCCCAACCATGAGGTTGGACAGGCGACCTGCTTTCGTTACTGGTAAATAGAGGGACGGATACAGAACTGTCGTTATAAGAATGCTTCATGGGATAGACATAACAACCTACCTACAACCCATTTGATTTACTATGTTGTTTAAAAAAATATGTAAATAAACTTATATGAACTATTTAGAAAAAGAATATAAGATGTCTGTTAGCCAGGATGGCTCTGTGTATCTCTATACAGAGTAAAACAATATAGGTGGGGACAGGTGTGTGTTGGGTCCAGTTTCAATTAATTTACATAAAGAGCTGTTATGGTTGAGAAGGCCAGATAATGAAAAATAAGTATACAGCGCTAGCATTGTTCTTCAAATTACTTAATGCTGAGCAAAAATATGGCTGTATACAGATGCAGGGGCCTGTTTCACTAAATTTTAACTAAGGTAAAATCGAAATATTAGTAATTAGATTGGATAATATTAGATTGATTTTAGTGCGTAGCCAATCAAAATTGAAGTATCTACTAAAATTGGGATTTTATCTTTAGTTAAGATTTTGAGAAACAGGACCCAGGCTAGATTATCTATTATGGTAATGTGGGGGACAGATGAGCATATTTTTTCACCCGATCGCAGCAATTTATAAACTCACTCGGAAAATACGCCTGTGTGCCCCTTCAGGGTGATGACGATTCTGCTCGGCGAACCATTCGCCCGATCAATCGCTCGTATCTAGCATGTTAGATATTTTCGGCCGGATATTTTTCGCCGGCGATTAAATTCGCTCGTGTGCCCGTGTCGAGCGTACATTGTCGGGTGATTCATTTTTATAAGTCAATCATCGACTTCGTTGATATCACACGATCGCAAAATGGCTGCCATTTTCTACAAGTCACGTGATCGACATAATTACTCACAGAGTGGCGTACGCTCTAGAGACGATCCCTTCATGTGCCTGTTTGTTATCGGGTGGAAAAATACGCTCGTCTGTGCATAGCATGACAACAGCTTTGAACAATTAAGATATAATCTTGTTTATCCTTTTTATCCTTGCATTTTACATTCTGATTAAAATACAGATCTATATTTTGTTTCGTATTTTATACTTTCGATGGCCTACACTACATGAAGATCTGACTGGTTGTAGCAGTGGGTCATGTTATAGGTCATACAAGTGGCTTTTGACCCTATGACATCAGATATTTGATTAACCAATCCGCTTTGATTATTTAGTGGATTACACACACTTCTGTGCCTAAAGCTAGCCGTAACAGACCGTTTCATTGGCTAATCCCTCACACCATTCAGGACACATCAATGATAACAACTCTTCCAGATCCGTCTGTAGTAAAGACTAGTAAAACGAAATTTTGAAACTATGAAAAACGAAAAGCGATAGTATCTGTATTTAAATCAGATTATATATTTTAAAGCAATGCAGTCGATGGTCTAGAATGTTGATTAAAACCTTCACATGTGAATAAATGAATAAATGTCTCAATTAGAGTTTATATATGTACATGTATATAGACTGAACGGTGCCATTAGTGAACATGATGACTGAAGCGGCTTACGATCCTATTGTCAGATTGTTTCTGAATGCTCGTTAGATAATAATAAGATGGTTCATTATATCTAAATGCTCGTTAATTATTAACAACTTGTTGATATGAATTATGGGTATTTGTCATGAACAGAATTATGGAAGCAAACGTAAATTAAATTATATGCCGCTAGCCATTATGACTACCTACTGATGGATTTGTTATCTTCCTGTATGCTGTAAGCAGGTGTAAAACAGCTTACTTTCATCTTAAAATAATAATTAATTATACTCGTAAATAGCATTTAACGATACATGTATATTGTATGTGTTATGTTATTTATATCTATTTACATGCCTGGTCATAATTTTTTCTGGCTTTAAATCTTCTATAAATTATGACTCAGACCAGCCAATAATCCACTCTCTAGACCATCGGGAGGGGTGGGGTGGGGGTTGATGGCCGAATGGTTAGCACATGTGTGCTGTATCATAAGGCCTGTCATTGAGTCAACTGGCATGGTTTCCAATCCCTGGTTGTATGTGACAAGGAGTAGGGTTGCCTGTCCAACCTTGTGGGTTTTTATTCCGGGTCCTCTGGTTTCCTCCCACTGCTAAAGGCCTGTATGCACAAGCGAATTATTGAAATAAAATTAAACCATATATTAGTCCCGAAATGACTTAGTTTTTGTTGAGTAGATGTTGATTTAAAGAATTAATGATGAAATGGACAATCAAGAGTTAGCTTCGATTTGTTTATCAAGTATCATTTCCCCGATAATAAACAAACTCAATCTGATGAAAACACAGATCTCCTATTTCGTTTAGTTTTTTAAAGTCCAAAATTTCATTTTACTTGTCTTTACTACACAAGGATCTGGAAAAGTTGTTATTGAGGTGTCCTGGATGGTGTGAGGGATTAGCCAATGAAAAGGTCTGTAACGGCAAGCTATAGACATGTTTTGCACGGAACCGTTAGTAATCCAGTAGAAACATTGATGCTGATTGGTTAATCAAATAGGGTCAAAAGCTGCTCATGACATCTGCTTTGACCGATCAGATCTTTATGTAGTGTAGGCCATCGAAAGTATTGCTTGAAAATGAATGTTTTGTTTTCTTCCAGAAACCTGTATATGTACAAGATCATGGTGATGTGATGTATAAATTGGTGGATTTAAATAATTGTTCCATCTATTGCGATGTCGATACAAAGTTAATAGGATCGCTTTCACAATCAGAATTTATTGTAAGATATAATTTATATATGCCCACAGTTCAGTTGTCACCCTGTCCGTCAGTTTGTCCATCTATATCAGTGGTTCTCAACCTTTGTTGGCCATCAGCAAACCTTAGAACATATGGGAAAAATGCGGCACACCTGACAAAATATATCTAAAAAATATTTGATTTTCACAAAGTAAAAACAGTCATAGACGGAATACAACCGTAGACACAGACTAGTCATGGAAATATAGAATCAATCAAACTATATAGAGAAAAACACAGTCAAATAGCTGATCTATATGCACATTTGATACAGACTTCACTTTTTGACTGATTCATTTCAAATTTTGTGGTCATGACACTAACCTATGTATCTTTTATTTTTGAACATTGTATCTAGTTTGAAACTGACTGTTTAATTTTGATAATGAGTCTTCAATTCACAAGTATTTAATTTCCTGACCACTGATGGAAAATTAATCATTATACATCAATAATCAATTGGGTTATTTATTTTTTAACGATTGATTGAGAAATTATTCGCTTGTAAATTAGACGCTCCCAGATTAGATGATTTTTGGTGATTTTAAACAATTTTTATAAATTTTTGATATTGATATTAAACGAGTGTGAAAGAAATTAGTGCTAAATACATAAGATTAAATGATATTCAGGTTACAGTGATGGTGTATAACCGTCTTTATTAGTCGAGTCGCAGTAGACAGTAGGACGTTAACCGTCATTTAATTTCATTTATTAAGAACGTACCCAGTTTAATACACCCAGGTTTAATACATGGATGTAAGAATTAAAGATAATTTCTTGCTATAATAGTTCGAAAATAGATAATGTAAAATGAATAATTTGAAAATTTCATTCAAATTACTCTATTGCAAGCGAAGATATTAGCCTTTGAAGTTTTGACAGATGTGTGCAATAATTTCAACCAGCGTACTGGTTGAACGAAGCTAAGTCTCGGACCTCCATATTTGATTAAATCAAAGTATCGCTGAATCGTTCTAATCTATTTAATATCGGAGAAATCTGATGCCATTGGGAGTTGATTAAGGCCTGGATCAGTTAATTAATGTCTGATTAATACTTTAGAAAACATTTCAGGTCTAAAGTAAGATCTTGAATAATGTATGTTTTTGTATTGTTAACATGTTTCAGGTTGCTATGCAGACAGACATGTTGAATTACACAAGAGAAAAAGTAAGTTGGATAGGTTTACTCTCCTCGATGTGGACCGAAAAAGATCATCAGGATATTTCGGCATGTTTTCCCCTTGTCAATGGTGCAGGATGAGATACTGACAAGGACAGCTGTCTAGTTGTTCAGATGAGACAAAAAACTGAGGTTCCCAATGTACACATTGATGTGAACGTAAAAGATCTGTTGTAAGCTGGAATTCGATGTAAAAGTAGGCCATAGCACTGCAAATTTTCCTCATTTCACATTTTGTAGGGTAGTAAAAGTAATATAAAAACAAAAAATTGTTGTTTTCCTCAAAAGCTTTTAGTTTGATTTCAGTGATGTGATTTCGATGTCTGGTTTATTTGTACCTGACAAGGACTCTGACTGTCGTTCATTCTCTTCCCACACCTGCCACACACACCCTCCAATCCCCCTCCTACGTACAAATGAATTATCGTAATCAAGTAAAGGTGGAACCAGATGATAGTTATGAAATGACTTACAATGGACATTAAATCTGATTTCTCCCTCAAAATAATTTTTGTATTTAGTTTACATTCATTGAATTATTTTACCAGGATCACCATGACTACATTCTCCAGCCAATCAGTGCCAAAGCTCAGGTTAAACGCTTCACTTCAGCCCTACCTCTACGCTCTTCCTCCACGCCCAGAATATCCGTCAACTTCACGATGGAGGCCATCGATTTCCAACTGGGGCAAGATCAGTTTAAATGTTTTGGTTTGTGGAATCGAGAATTTGACAGACATAATCGAAGACGGAAATATCGGAAAAACAGACCAAATAATACAGTTAGAGAAAGGTAAGTGTCTTTTCTAATAGGCGGCGTGGGCAGGAGCAGAGGGATTAATTTAACATGTACACGTTGAATCAAAAGCTCTATTATTGAGATACGGACGAGGGTTTAAAACTGGCCGTTACATTTTCATAATCAGTGTCCAATTTGCAAGTGTTAAATTCCCAAATTACTGTTAAAAAATAAAAACCTAATAGATTATTGTTGTGTATTGTTTAATTTTTGAGGAGTTTTGGATGGCCAAATGGTTAGCACTTGCGTGCTGTGTAATAAAGCCTGTCATTGAGTCAGCTGGAGTGGTTTTGAATCCCCGGTTGTACGTGACAAGGAGTTGCTGGCCGGTCACCTCTGGCTTGCGGCTGTGGTTTCGATCCCTGGTGGGAGCGTATGTGGCATGGAGATTGGGGCGCCTTCTCAACCTCGTGGGTTTTCTCTGGGTCCTCCAGTTTCCTCCTACTGCTAAAGACCCCTACGCGCAAGCGAATTATTGAAATAAAATTAAACCATATGCTAGTCCCGAAATGACCTAGTTTGTGTCGATTGGACGTTGAACCCAATTTCTCTCTCTCTCTCTTTAATTTTTGAACAGTGGTCATGAAATAAAATGCTTGTAAATAGGACGCTCATTTATCACAGTTCAAACAAAGATTTCATATTAAATGCGAGTGAAGGAGATTAAGGGTAAATACACAAGAAATGATACCCTGGTTACAGCCAAACCCATTACATTTCATTATTTAGATACACTTCATTTCAAACTATCTTTTGCAGACCCAGTAAATGGTGGAAGTTTGCTATCAATTGTCATCTTAGTCGGATTCATGAAGAACGTCAACGTAATACTTGGGATTTTATTTTAGAACGGTCCCGGATTCTTGTAGATTATTATGATAGCTACCTGTCCCATCTGACAGAAGGAATAGTCAATCAATATAACGAGGTATGTTGGAAGTTTGTGATAGTCAGTCGCTGAATTTTCGGCAGCAGTGTATTGTCCTGTTCCGAAATTTTTTTAAAGATACATTAGTTAAGAGTTTGATGAATAGGGGGCCATTCTTGATATATTAGTTTAAAAATAGATACTGCAAAATTAATATATTGAAAATTTTATTCAAATTAATTGATTCTGAGCGAAGTTACAAGTGTTGAAGTATGTAGCATAGATTGTTTATTATCGTAGCAAGTTTCGATTATCCTTTCAAATCTTCTGAGTGTTTTAAGCCATTTAGCCTCGGCCAGCTGATGATTATAGGTTTGTCATATGAATATATATCTGTATAATAGTTTATAAAACATTTAAAGACAGAATAGAGATCTACGATAAGCTGGTTTAGCGCTTGAATAATGCATCTTTAAGGACTAGATTGTTTTTTTTTGGGAACAGGTTTCTTTCTGGAATAGATCTCCTAAACCATATCTTTATGTTACAGAAATTATTAGAAATGTATCAGATTTAATATCTTTTGCATTTCCATGTAAACAACTTTGTTTAGTATGCAAGAACTCTAGTTAGTTAGTTAGTTAGTTAGTTTTCTTGTTATTGTGATTTTAGTGATCTTTTAGAGGCATTTAGTAACTGGATAGAATGATAAATCATAACACATACTTGTACACTTATGGGGAACTGCTGCTAAAAAATTTGGGCAATGTTCTAGAGGTTATTCTATCATTAGTTGCGTGGCGTGATAAGGTTGATAGCATATCCTTTGAAACGTCGCCTAGATGAATTAGTAGCTGTTTCTCCAAAAGTATATGTTAAAGTTTCATATCATGATTATTTTTTTTTTTAGATAAAATTTATATTGGGGATATCTAAATGGGATTAGGCAAAACGCTAAGCCCCTATAAAACCCTTATTGTTTGTAATGGTTATGATACATGTAATTATTATTATTTCTGGATTTAGAATCGCAAGTTGGAAATTGAGAAAGAATTAGATTTTGAAGAATTGAAGATAATCCGAGAGTTGGTTTTATCCAGGTTGCAAACAGAGAATAAATTAGCAACATTCCAGGTAAACTTTTAATTTTAACTACAAACGTTATTATATATACTTTTTACTTACAGCTGTCAAGATGTTCGGATTGTCCATTATAATTGCATCCAGCCATCAGGAGAAAGAGAGAGAAATGGGGTTTAACGTCCACTCAACACAAACTAGGTCATTTTGGGACTGACATGGTTTCAATTTTATTTCAATAATTCGCTTGCGTGTAGGCGTCTTTAGCAGTGGGAGGAAACCAAAGTGTCCGGAGGAAACCCACGAGGTTGAGAAGGTGCCGCTATCTCCATGCCACGCTCACACCAGGGATCGAAACCACAGCCGCAAGCCATAGGTGGCCGGCCAGCTAGAGGTCGAAGCGCGGCACTCTAGACCACTAGGCCATCCCAACCCCCCGTTGTCTATTTTTTCGGATTTGAGGAAGAACTGATGTCCTGTTTACACATTGGATTGCACGTAAAAGATCCCTTGACAGTTGGAATTTGATATAAGAGTAGGCTGTAGTGCCGTTGTCCGGGCAAAGTGTCCCTCTATCACACTGTACGTTGTATGTCTGTCTTCATTTGCCCAGTTACAGCAGAACAGTAGGACGTTAACCCCCCCCCCCATTCATTTCATTTCTAATAGAAATCAAAGCCCCGCCCAAAAACAATCAGTCTGTGCTGTAAGTCATACACCCTTGATTTAAGGTGGATTGGATGGCTGAATGGTTAGCACACTGTAACCTAGTTTGTGTTGAGAGGATGTTTCTCTCTCTCACTCTCTCTCTCTCTGTCACTCTCTCCCCCCTTGATTTTGATTCTACTTGTTCAATAAATCTGTAATGAATATGAGACAATTTGAATTTTTATATTCCAGTCAAAATTTTCCCACTCATTACCAAAATCTGATTCTGCCAACGAGAAACAGGAGAATATTCCTGGAAATCAACCTGGATTATTCCAGAGATGGTTTCCTGGATGGGGAGGATGGTCACAAACATCCATAGCAACGGAAAACATGACTCCTAGCCAATCAGAAGTTAGCCTCAAATCAATTGACCAATCAGAATCAGATCTTTTCAACATACAGTCTGCTGTTCCCACGGAGATAGAAAGAGAAATTATGGATGTTATTCAGGATTCAACAGAAAATAGTTCATTCCTGCGTAAGGATACAGTATTTGCTAAGATGAAGTTCACGTTAAGTAAAGGATCATTTCAGTTATTGGAAAGTGCCAAGTTAGAATCAGGTATAGATTATTTTGATATAATATATAACATTTAGATAACGAGCTGGCCATTCGAGCTATAATAGTTATGTTAAAGATGCATTATGTAAGATTTAGATAAAGAGAGAGAGAAATGGGGTTTAACGTCCACTCGACACAAACTATGTCATTTAGGGACTAACATATGGTTTAATTTTATTTCAATAATTCGCTTGCGCGTAGGGATCTTTTTAGCAGTGGGAGGAAACCAGAGTACCCGGAGGAAACCCTACTCCTTGCCACGTACAACCAGGGATTCGAAACCACGCTGTTGACTCAATGGTGGGCCATATGATACAGCGCGCACGCTAACCTTTCTGCCACCCAACCCCCCTTAGAAAAAAGAACTGGTCGTTCTTGCTATAAAAGTTAAAAAATAGATAATGAAAAATAAATCGATTGAAAATTTCATTCAAATTACTTTTTTCTGAGAGAAGGTCAATCAGATCAAAACCACAGATCCTGTTTTATTTCATTTTTTATTTTTCAAAATTTCATTTTACTTGTCATTACTATAACTTGGAAGGGGGGTTGGGATGACCTAGTGGTCTAGAGTGCCGCGCTTCGACCTCTAGCTGGCCGGTCACCTCTGGCTTGCGGTTGTGGTTTCGAGCCCTGGTGTGAGCGTATGTGGCATGGAGATAGGGGCGCCTTCTCAACCTCGTGGGTTTCCTCTGGGCACTCCGGTTTCCTCCCACGGCTAAAGACCCCTACGTGCAAGCGAATTATTGAAATAAAATTGAAACTGTATGTTAGTCCCGAAATGACCTGGTTGTGTTGAGTGGATGTTAAACCCCATTTCTCTCTCTCTCTCTCTCTCATAACTTGGAAGAGTTGTTATGTAACCTGTGTTCTGGTTGATGTGACTCATTAGCCAATGTAACTGTCTGTTATGGTGAGTTCTTGGCATGAGATGGGTATCCTACAAGAAACATCAGTGCTGATTGGTTAATCAAATGTTTGACATCATAGGTCAAAAAACGCTTTTATGATCCCTGGACTAGACCTCTGGCTATAACTGGTCAAAACTTCATGTAGTAGAGGCCATCGATAGAATGAAAAATTGAAACGAAATATAGATCTGTATTTAAACAGATTGAGTGAAGTTATGACTGTTTGAAGATGTAACGTAGATTGTTTATTAGACATTGTTATTATCTTTAATTAGACCATGCTTATTATCTTTAATTCGACCATTGTTATCTTTAATTCGGCCATAGTTAATATCGTTAATTCGACCATTGTTATTATCTTTATTAGACATTGTTATTGTCTTTAATTTGACCATTGTTATCTTTAATTCGACCATCGTTAATATCTTTAATTCGACCATTGTTATTATCTTTAATTAGACATTATTATTGTCCTTAATTAGACATTGTTATTATCTTTAATTTGACCATTGTTATCTTTAATTCAACCATAGTTAATATCTTTAATTCGACCATTGTTATTATCTTTAATTAGACATTATTATTGTCTTTAATTAGACATTGTTATTATCTTTAATTTGACCATTGTTATTACCTTTAATAAACATTGTTATCATCTTTGATTAGATATTGTTATTGTCTTTAATTAGACATTGTTATTATCTTTTATTTGACCATTGTATTTATTTATAGGGAGAGGTTCACGCATTTCTCTTGCTGATCTACAGTGTTCAACTATAACAATGGAGTTTGAATCACGACCAAGAACTAGCGCTATGAAGTTTTCACTGGCTGTACAAGGCCTACAACTAAAAGATACATCAAACAATTTTCCCGATTTTGCCTACTTGATCTGGCCACAATCCCAGGTAATAATTTTCACCTGTGTTCTTTAATAAATGGGCTTATAAAGATAAATGATAATAACAATTGTTTTCTATAGCGATGAACTTTCAGTCAGTATGAAATGAAATGAAATGGGGTTTCCAGCATCGCACACTTTATAGTGTATGACCGTTTTCATTTGCCCAGTAGGGCTCTCATAACACACTGTATACCGTATTACCTTCTATATTAGCCCAGTTTGTCCCTTATAGCAAACTGTATAACACATGCAGAACAGTAGGACTTTAATTTTTTAACCTCATTTCATTTCATATTTATTTGTAAACAGAATTATAGTGTGAAAATTTTGATAGGCCACAGTTTGTATTGCGATATTACGAAAGATATTTGTTGTAGTATGTCGATATTACAATTTTAAATGAGAAGGCACTATCATTAGGTTGTTTAGAAACCCAGATAATTATTAGAATATAATATGTAGAGACTTTTATTTGATTTTTTTACCCTTTTCAGGAAAAATCAGAAAGTAAAACAAAGTTTGACTCCATAGATACGGATTCACCATTCTGTCAAATTGTCTTTGAAAAAAATCCTGTAACTCATTTTCACAGATACAGGTTCGTATATCAGTATACAATTATTAAGGGTCTATAGTAGTCAAGGGTCTATGGTAGTCATGGGTCTGTGGTTGTCAAGGGTTTATGGTAGTCAAGCGTGATACAAAGGACCATTGATTAGAATGTCTTGGATTCAGGGAACCGTGTTGGGTTGGTATGTTAGATGCTGGCATGCTGTTGGCTGAGAATTTCCTTGAACTGTTTCTCTTTATCAGTAGTGCAGTGTCCTATGCATGTTCTTACAGATTGATCACCACAGCTCCTAGTGTTTTAGGGGGTGATAAATGGCCGAATGATTAGCATGTGCACACTGTATCATAAGGTCTGTCATTAAATCAGCTGGCATGGTTTCGATTCCCCCGGTTGTATGTGACAAGGAGTAAGGTCGCCTGTCCAAACGCTGCTAGTCTGAAAATGACTTTGTATTCTATCTCTCTCTTCCTATCTCTCTTTTAGTGTTTAATAGACTTGTGTTCACAATTAAGAGCAACTAAATAAAAGTTTCAGAATTTTCCCTTCATATGTTTTAATGATAATTTTGTTCTTTTGCAGAGCTTCAATAAAAACACGACCAATAGATATTGTTTACAATCCAACATTTCTTAAAAAGATAAAAGAATTTTTTACTTTGCCATCATCTGGTTCCCATAGACTAGATTCTATAGGTGAGTTATTAGTGATATTTCCCCCTGGGTTGTTACAGATATATTTCCCCAGGGCATACAGATATACTACAAGATTTTTTCACTGTAAAAAGGTAGTGTTTAATCTTGTTATTAATTTAGATAACTAGTGTCCAATTAACAAATATCGTTTATCTTTTAACAGTGCTCAGGAAATTAAAATCTTGTACATTGGACACTCGTTATCAACATTGACGTGCAAGACATGTGACGTGGGACTGCTTCAAATCGTGAAAAAAGACAAGTGTTGCGTTTGCACAAACAAAGTTCATTACCAAGAACTGATATTGGGTTCAAACCCAGAACTCCATGAAAACAGATGCATCGGCAGTTTCATCCATGTGCCATACGATAGAAAAGCCCAAGGAAACGTTCACCAGAAATATTTCACAGATTAGGCATTGCGTATTTAATGGCTTTGAGTGTAGATGATTTTAAACAAATTCACAAATTTTTAAACAAGGATTTGATATTGAATGAATGTGAAAGAAATAAGTGCTAAATTCACAAGATTAAATGATACCTGGATTACAGTGCTTATTAATGCTGTTATAATCACTGGGGCTTACCTACAAGGTTGTTTGTAAATACAGTTATTTTTCACAAAGTCTTACAGAGAGATAATAATGCCAATTATACAAACTATTTTTAGCATCAATAAGTAAATTACGCAAGGAGGTTTATATGAAGGTTAACATATTAATGATTTTATCTATTTCTAGCATCAAATGGTAAATTCCGAACATTTCGTAAACAGACACAGGAAGAATTACAGAAAACATTGAAACAATTTCTAGAATCAAATCAAGGGGTACGTTGAATACTCATCATCTTTCATCTCAGTTGATAAAATGGAGAGAAACAAAGATACACAATATTATTGTAATAATGAGACCGAAATGGTGTTTAACGTAAAAGATCCCTTGGTCGTTGGAATTCAATTTAAGTATAGACCATAGCTGTGTTGACCGGGCAAAATTCCCTTCATAGCAAGCTCTGTGGCATATGCCCATCTTCATTAGCCCCGTGAGAGCAAAACAGTAGGACGTTAACATAATATCATTTGATTTTCGTTTGGGGAATTCCTTATAAGGACATTGTATCTCATCATTTAGGGAATTCGTTATACATGATACTCGATCATACGCTAGACAAAATGGTACATTAGCTAAGAGGAGGAGGGCTTATATTTCAAATTTCTCACCCTTGATTGATTTAATTTTCTGAGTGTATTTTTAATTATTGACAAACTGTCAAGTACATTTAATTTTGTAAATATTTGATATTTTATGATATTTTATAGAGAAGCAAAGCTCGCTGGGATATCAACCTGGACATATCAGCACCCAAATTTATTATTCCTGAAAACTTGGCAGATCCAAACTGTCTACGTGTTGTATTAGATTTGGGAAACTTTAAACTACAGACTTTCACGTCACAGTCTACAAAGCATGCATCGTCCAGTGCACATAAATTGGATGAGGATGTGAACGAAGGTAATTAAATTACAATAGATCATTCTTTAAATCTTTTCAGCAATATTTGAAATTGAAATCATAAATTTAAATTCAAATTCAATATTAGTCCATTTCAATCAATCTTACTATGAAAAAAAGAGAGAGAGAGAGAAATGATGATTGTTGTCTACTTGATACGAACTAGTCATTTTGGAACTAAAATATGGTTCAATTTTGATTTCAGTAATTGACTTGCGTGTAGATTTTTTATAATTAGCAGTCGGAGGAAATCAGAGGTTAGACAAGCGACCATACTCCTTGTCACACACAACCAGGGAATCAAAACCACGGCAGTTGACTAAATGACAAACCTTATGATACAAAACACAGGCACTAACAATTTGGCCATCCAACCCATCCAGGTGGCCCTACTTCTTTTCTGTCCAAGCTTATGATCATCACACTCTATTTTATTCAGTGACAGATGTTATGATTAGCCGACTAGGCCAGCCTCTTCTAAACAATAAAGGCCCTAAAACAGATCCTTGTGGAGCACCATTCTATTCAAGCTTATGATCTTAACACTCCATTTTATTCTATTCCCTGACAGACTTTATGATTAGACCACTAGGCCACCTTCTTCTAAACAATAAAGGCCCCAAAACAGATCCTTGTGGAACTCCATTCTATCTGTAAATGATATTATTGTAAAGTTGGTATTTGTATTTATCAAATTCTGGTTGTTTTATTTCAAAACAGATGATTTTCATACGCCGTTATCCACACCACCGAATGAACCCAATGATTTTATTGATGTCAGTACCTTATCTAATGATATACAGAGTCCTTCAGGTTTATCATCACAAACTCTACAGGATCATCTCTATGAAAGGTAGGCTTCATTACACACTTTCTACCAGCTTCTTATTGGAATAATCTTCCTGCTTACTTGAAACATTGTCTGTTACTATCAACTTTCAAATAGTCACTGAAGAATTACACTGTATGCCAGGGTATCATTTAATCTAGTGTATTTAGCACAAATTTCTTTCTTGCTTGTGTCCAGTGTAAAGCTGACCATTCAATTTTGATAATATGTGTCCAATTTACAAGTAAAATGTTCTTGACTGATTTATTTCAGATATATCATAGATTTGACTGACCTTCAGGTGTTACAAGGTCGTAGTCATGACAACTGGAAGCAGGCCTATTCAAAAGGAACAAGTAAAATGCATGTGATTGATAAATTCACGATTTCCCTACAACTAGAGAGGTATGTACCCGATTTATTGGTTTCGGTTTTTAGCGCAATATTACTAATAAACAAGAACAATTTTGCTTACATTATAAGAAAATTTAAATAACAACTTTGGAAATAGAATCTTAAGGGTGTCGTAAAATGTAAAATTTAAATTTGAATAAATTTTATTTTATATATTTATAACAGACGTTTGGTAGCCATGTTTGATCCACGTTTTCCTAATATGAAAATCTCCGGTAATCTGCCATTCCTGACATTTCATCTGAACGAAGAAAAGGTTTGTACCCTTTTTTTTTTGATTATTCTCTCTTTCTCTCTTTCTCTTCATTTGAATTGTGTATACTGGACCCTATATAAGATATGTTAGCCTCATACTCGTCTAATGAAAAAACATATTAAATGTGTGACAAAAGTCTGATATTTTTATTATGTACATTTTGCATTTGAAATATTTATCGCAAAGTGTGTTTTATTTTCAGATTTCTGCTCTACGCCATTGTTGGGAGACAGTGACATCTGCTAGTAGTGATGCATCATCAATCCCTCAAGCATCGTCCAGTACATCTCTAGATTCATTAACGGACCAAACACCAGATTCAGGGTATGTATTCTACTTGTTCATATGGAAATCGATGGCTTATTGGGTAAAACACTGACTCACTGGCCTTGAGGTCGGCTGTTTGATCCCTGCAATGGCCGAGAAAGTTCATCCAGATTTTCCGGCATGGTTCTTCCTTGTCAGTGACGCAGGACGGAGGGCTTGATAATGACAGCTGTTTAGTCGCTCAGATAGAGCAATAAAACCGAGGTCCCGTTTACACATTGGTGTGCACGTAAAAGGTCCCTTGACATTTGGAATTCGATAAAAGAGTATACCCTACCGCTGCTGTCCGTGCAAAATATTCCTCGTAGTACACTGTTTAGTGTATGCCTGTCTTCATTAGCCCAGTCAGGAACAGAACAGTAGGACGTTAAACCCCCAATTTCATTATTTGTATAACAGCCATTATTACTCTGTATAACAGATATTGATACACTGTATGACAGTCATTATTACTCTATATAGCAGCCATTATTACTCTGTATAACAGCCATTATTACTCTGTATTATAACAGCCATCATTATTCTTTATGACAGCCATTATTATTCTGTATGACAGCCATTAATAATCTATATAACAGCCATTATTACTCTGTATAACAGCCATTATTATTCTGTATCACAGCCATTACTGCTCTGTATCACATGTTTAACAGCCATTATTTAAATGTTTTTAGTCGTGAAGGGAGAAACAGTAAGAATGAAGATGGTGGCGCAGACGGACAATTGATCGTCTTCCAGTTCTTCATTAATAAATTATCTCTTGAAGTTCAGAGTCGAGGTATATCTTTTTGTGATTTATTGTTTTCTTTTATTTTAAAATGGATTTAAGTATAAATATCACAACATTAAAGGGGTAGAAAATGCACTGAATTGTATGAAGAAAATCATAGTTTAGAAAGGATAGGCTAGCAAGGATATTGTTTTTATTAGAGGTCACACATAGAGTATTAGTGATTCGGTGTAAAACGCACTGGCCCACTAACTAGGATGTTCCTGAAGCAACGAATATAAGTTTAACAGCATCTAGATGTTGCTAGACTGGTCTGCAATTCCCGAACTTAAAGCTATGTTATCTCCCTTTAATGCAGGCATGTCAACGATAGCGTCCAATCAGAGGTTGTGACACAAACATACTCAAATCAAACATGGCAACCTCCACGGAAAACTTGACATTGAATGAACCTTGAACTTTGCAACTCAATTATCATAGGTAGACATTTGAGCAGGAAAGCGTGAGAATTGGTATTCGCGATGGTCGAGGAATCTGATTAGACTCCTCGTCTGGGTGGTGCCAATCGAAATTAGTACCGAGATATCCTGGGTATTGTGTGAATGTCTTGATGAGATGTACAGAGTTAAAGTGAGATCAAGATGACTAACTAGGAGGTCCAGGGTTTGCTCTCGTACTGACCAGCAAGGATATTCCAGCATGGTTTCTTCTTGTTTGGGGATTGAAAAAACAGGTCCCTGGATATGTTAGCATGGTAAGAAGGTCCTTGAGAGTTAGAAGTGAAATAAAGGAGTAGTAACGCAGTATGGGAAATATTACCGATACAGAAAGGTGTATGCCTCTCTTCTAAAATATGGCCTTTATCCTGATTTTATCTCAGTTCTGTTGATATATCGTTATTTTGTTCTGTTTCAGGTCGAGCGTTAGTTGAGTTACAAGTGACCGGTGTTGAAGCAAATATTTCACAGAAAAAACTCAACTTTTCTCTGTCTCTCACAGTACATAGTTTACTGATTGTTGACGCTTTACAGACATATGGTCATGACTTCGAACTTCTAGTAGCTTCACATAAAAACCTTGTGTAAGTCGCTAACTTTTAAGGTTTTATGATGACTTGACAATCTTATTAAATATACATGTATAATTAGTTTTGTTTTTTTATACTTTCGATGGCCTACACTACATAAAGATATGCATGGTTGAAGTAGGAGTTTGTGTCGGGTGGTCATATATACAAGTGGCTTTGACCCCATGACATCAGTCATTTGATTAACCAATCATCATTGATGTTCTCAAGAGGCATTTTACCCAGCCTCGTTCTGAACAAAATACCTCGTTCCAAAAACAGGGCAATTTAAAAAACCTTGTTTTGGAACTGTAGACAACGAGGCATTTATTTCACCTCGTTTGGACAGAAATGCCGAACGAGGCATTCTGAGGTTTACAGTGTTACATTGGCTAAACATTGGCCAATCCCTTGCATCAACTAAAACACTGGTTATATAACAACTCTTTCAGATCTTAGTGTAGTAAAGACAAGTAGGTAATTTCGGGGGTTTTATTTCAATAATTCGCTTGCACATAGGGGTCTTTAGCCGTGGGAGGAAAATGGAGGACATGCCCTGTTGTATGTGACAAGGAGAAGGGTCACCTGTTCAACCTGGTGTATACTTTCTCTGGGTCCTCTGGTTTCCCCCTACTGCTAAAGACCCCTTAGCACAACACATTATTCAAACAAAATTGAACAATGTGTTTGTCCCAAAATGACCTTATTTATGTCGAGTGGACTTAAACCGTCTCTCTCTCTCTTGCTTTCTCTCTCTCAGTTTTTAATTGTGTATTACAGGTTGGATAGTACGAGTGGAAGTATACGCGGATCAAACACAGCTTCACCCTCGTCACCGAGATCACCCAACTCTCCTGTTGATGAAATGATGTCATGTCTACCATCAGGAAGTTTACACGCTATGCAAGACATATTTACACAGGCCTTTAATAAAGTAACAGCCGCAGGACGTAAGTTATTGCTATGCCAATATTAGGCCTATATGAGGCCACAGTGGCTCAATGATGCCACACATGCCACAGTGGCTCAATGATACCACACATGCCACAGTGGCTCAATGATGCCACACATGCCACAGTGGCTCAATGAGTACACATGAGCTAGAATATTCAAACTTAGGTCGATACCTTGAGCATTTTCTGTTTAGGGTACGCAGAAGAAAGGCGATTTGATTGCTTGATGCTTTGGGACACGATAATTTTAGTTCTAATTAAGTGAGAGTGATCAAACTTAGTGTATAGTTTAATTACATCAATACCTTGACTCAGTTCGATAATGAACATTTTTTGCTGAGGATAAGCAGAGCGATAAGCAGTTTGATTGGTCAAGACTTGAGGTCACAATTACTCTCCTTCTAATTGAGCTAGAAATTTCAAACTTGGTGTAGGTGTTTATTAGGTCAATGCCTTGATGTAGTTCGAAGATGAGAATTTTCTGCTAAGGGTAAGCAGAGATAAGCAATTTGATTGCTTGGTACTTTGGGATACGATAACTTTAGTTATAATCAAGTGAGAGTGATGAAGCTTGGTGTATAGTTTCACTACATCTATACGTTCACTCACTCGGCAAACCTCGTAAGATTTCGGACAATCTAAACTCGGCTGTATGATGAATTCTTCCATATTGGAACTACATTAAAGATCCCGGATGAAACATGGCTGCGCCCATTCCAAACACAAGTTGGCGACCTATTTGGCAAGAGACTTATTCGACCGATCCAGCTGTAAGATAATGACGAAATTACACTTCTATTCTGAGCTGAAGGAATGGATAAAAAATAATATATTCTACTTTCATTTGATAGACATAACGTTGGATTTTATTGGTTGATAAATAGGGACTGTTGTCTTTACTCTAAATAGGTTTCCAACGAACAGGTTGCAGCTCGATCGGTCGAATAGGTCGCTAGCCAAATAGGTTTCCAATTTGTGTAATAGCGTCAAGTTTTCCTGTTAAAGTAAACCGGTAGCCGCATCGCAAATGTATGGGCGTAGGTACATATCACTTACTGTCATACATCCGAGACTAGATGTAGTTTACGGAATCTGTCGAGATTAGCCGAGTGTACCTTGACTAAGTTCGATAATGAACATTATTGCCAGAGTGTTTTCCTTCTAAGCTATTGGTGAACCATGGGTATTCATAATTTGAAATAAAGCTTCATTTGACAAGTGAAAATGCTTACATAAAACTGCTTCCATATATATTGTCTGATATTCTTACAGCTTTAGGTTGTACGGTTGTTAAGGAGCCGTCTGATCATAGTCTGGTTACCATGGATACAGGAAGTGGTGAGAACATAGCAGAGGCGCTGATATCCCTCGAGTTCGAGATGATCAAATCAGAGAAAGCAGACTCGACAGTACAGACTGACATGCAGATACTAAACTTACAGTGTAACAGTCTAGATCTTATAGGTGAGATATTTTAGGATTGGTCTCCCCTGAACATACAATCTGGCAGATCGAGGGTGGGGATCATGCTCATTTTGTCTGTCACTTTTTGTTTCCAGCGCAGAACTCTAAAACTATTCAGTAAATTTGCATATTGCTTTGTACACTATCTACATGTTCCTTTTACTTTTTTTACTGTTATCAAATAATGAATCCCTCAAAGTGACAACTCAACTATCATAGCCCCATCTCATAAAAAAGACCTGAGTAACACTATAAACCTCAGAATGCCTCGTTCGGCATTTCTGTCCAAACGAGGTAAAAAAAATGCCTCGTTGTCTGTGGTTCAAAAACAAGGTTTTTTAAATTGCCCTTTTTCTGGAACGAGGTGTTTTGTTCAGAACGAGGCTTGGTAAAATGCCTCGTTTACTAAACGTGGTTTTTTCAAGATAGTTATTAGCGGTATATCGGCCAATTTGTAAAAATTAAAATTTATGTTATTTAATACGAAAATAAAACCAGTTCAAACTATATTATTATCAGAGAAATTGACAAGACAAGAATACACGCCATCGATGGAGGTGTAAAACTATTGCAGACACATATAGCTACCTTGATTGATTTATTGCCCCAATCAGGTATAGGTGTTAAGAAACAACTGTGGTGTTGTGACATTTTATTGGGGGCAATCAATTAATCAAGGTATAGCTGTGTGTCTGCAATTGTTTTACACCCCCACCTAACTGATAACAACAAATTAGTGTTTATCTAATCTAAGTACAACAAATAAATAATCCATTCTTATTAATCAAAAAAGCATAAAATTTCATTTCATATTTCTAATACGCCTGTTTGTTTTTTATATATTAAAATCTAATTAAAACGTTTAATTAGGAATTCGAAGACATATGGATATTAATAATGATTATATTATCATATCATGATTATAATATCATAGTTTGGACTGGTTTATTTTCGTATTAAATAACATAAATTTTAATTTTTACAAATTCGCTGATAGCAAATACCGCTGATAACTATCTTGAAAAAAAACACGTTTAGTAAACGAGGCATTTTTACCAAGCCTCGTTCTGAACAAAATACCTCGTTCCAAAAACAGGGTAATTTAAAAAACCTCATTTTGGAACTGCAGACAACGAGGCATTTTCTTTACCTCGTTTGGACAGAAATGCCGAACGAGGCATTCTGAGGTTTATAGTGTAAGCACATCCTGTCTCAAGTCTTGAGTAAACACATCCTGTCTCGTGACAATACATGTCATATTCCTACTCCCCTCCGACAAACAACTCTTGACATAGTTATTATGTCATCATATAGATTTCGGTTGTAACGAAGGATGTTTTGTTTTATTTTTAAGCCAATCAGGAAACGTTGGTAGAATTGATCAGTTTCTTCAACAGAACCATAGCAGCCAAGGGCAGACAACCCACAGTCAAGGGCAGACAACCCACAACTACTCAACATATTGTACAGAAAAAAGAGAGTAAAATAGTTGACAAACAAACAGTGAGTACTTCTTAATTACGTTTTTGTATGGCAGCATTGGAAAGGTGTCTCTTGTTAGAGCTCCCATTACCTACAAAAGAATAAATATATGACAACTCTTTTTGACTACCCTCACCATTTAGCTGCTGTGAGTGTATGTTTTGTTGCCCAGCAACCTATCTTATCATGTTTTATGTAATTTTCTTTCTAGGAGGATAATTTTCATATCAACGCTGACTTCTCACGCCTCAATATTTTACTGCCTCGTTTCACCGAACAAAATGGAAAGAAGATAGGTCGAAAGATTTCTACAGCAACCATGTCGTCTGCGAAAGTTGAAGCCATATTTGGTAATATTTGATTTCAGAGTCGTATTTTACATATAGAAGAATAGCAGTCTTCGAACTTGACACTCCCCTTGTCAATAGTACGTCATGACATAGGGCCTGGCAATTGACAACTCATAGTCATTCAGATGGGGAGAATAACTGAGGTCCTGTGTACATATTGGCGTGCATATATACAAAGCACACTGTACGGCGTTTGCCCGTTTTCAATAGCCCAGTTGGAGCAGTACAGTAGCACGTTAAAACACCTGATTATGTTGTTTTATGGGGTGTCCCTGTTTTATTTTACCAAGTCATGGCAGAACAATAGGACATTAAACACTTTTCATTTTTTTTTTAAAATCGTCATTGATTTGTATTTTCATTTTTTGAATAACATCTATTTTTTCATGGCATATTCCATGCTAAATATAAATAATGTAAAGGGAATATGCTGAATCAAATCTGTGGAAAATTGGACCCATCAGATGGCATTGAGAGTTGATTATACTCTGGATGAGTTAAATAATGTCTAATTAACAGTTTATAGATCATTTAAGGCCTAAAGAAAGACCTGCAATAGGCAGATTTAGCTCTTTCAATAATCTCTGTTTTACTGTAGGTAATTTCCTACCTTGATTAAATCTGAATTGTATTTAAAGTTTTTTGTATTTTTATGTTTTATCTCTATTTTTAATTGATCAGGTGATGATTGGCAGGTCAAAGGGTCGTTAGGAGGATTACATCTTTCTGATGTTACACCTGAGGCCTCCACGTATCGTCAAGTATTCAGTATCGGCGATCAGGACCTGAATCACATCGGAACTGACATGTTTGAAACAGCACGGGATGAACATATCTTCTCTTCACAGCATCCATCTTCCAGAAAAAACGCCTGCTTGTTCAAAATCACGAAAGAGATCAAAAAACAGAAATCGCTGCACGATGGATTTAAAACGAATGAAGTGATTTACGCCCATATTGAAATGGCTTCCGTGTGTTATACTCACTGTCCGCAATTTCTTGAGGAATTAACGGAATGTTTGTCTGCATTCCACGACTACATGTCGATGGTGGCGCATTCTATTAAAACTGCCGCAACAGAAGTAGCTTATGGCTTAGTTGGAGGTTGGGGGGATAACCCCGATAACACAGGATTCAGTTTCGCTAAACGTGAATTTTCGTTATCGGACATGGCGGGAATTCTGTTAGAAGACGAGGAAAGTTTTCAAAATGAAGAACAAAGTTCGTCTGTGATCAAAATAATGGCGCGGATGGAGACGCCTATTCTAGTCATTCCACGAAAGCCAAATAGTTCCCATGTTCTATTGGCACATCTAGGTCAGATGACCATAACAAACTCACCTAAACCAATGGAATTCATGACAAGTTGTGAAGATCTCACCGAGCAGACAGATAAAATTCATATTTCTTTGATCAACATGAACTTATTTTCGGCGGATTTAGAAAAATTGGGTATTTTGCAGCCGTCAGGAATACAATCAGTTGTCGGAAAGAAATCGTTTTATTATTTGTTATCACAGGAAAGAGGAAATAAGATTATCTATAACACGGCTGTGGATCTTGTGATAACGAAAGACAGCGCGGAATTTAATTATATTAACCCCAATCCATCGACCGATGAATACAGCGATTTACACAGACGGAATACATCTGCCCATGACAGTTTGGAAGTGTCAAATCCTAACAGCATTGTAGAAGTTACTGCCCGTATCAAGACGCCCATGAAAGTAGTTCTTTCTAAGGAAGTTTATGAACAGTTCTTAGAAACGTTAGATAATCTTACATACACAGAAGAAGTAGTTCCTTTTAGTTCAAACTATGACATGAAGCCAAGTGGTGAGTGCGTTGAAGAACACGAACCAATGGCGGCACCTTCAAGTGTGGACATACCCTCCCAGCAATCATCAGAGACTGACCAATCTGAATCATTCATGGCTAAACATTTCAAATTTGAAGTGCCGTTATTTGAGGCAGAGTTGCGAGGAGATTTCGGTGAAGGAGAGCAGGGATTGGTCAATTTAAAACTTCACGATTTCTCACTTAACTTTCAAAAAGATAATAATTACCTAACAAATGTGCAGTTTCGTTTACGTTCTTTAACCATGGCTGATCTATTGGAGAAAGAAAATTCGTTACATCGACATATTATGGTTTCACAGAGCTCAACGACTGTACACGAAGCTCAGCGTACCTATCTTTCAACTTCTTGCCCAGACAGCACGATAATACTTCCCATTCCCACAATGCCCCCTTCCTTACCGTCAAGTTTTCAGGAAGAGTCTGGTTTCAACAGTTTTCAACCTGGTAAAACAACGTCGAAATCACGACTGTCAAAGACTAGTTCTTCACATACCAAAAACAAGTAAGGATTTGTTTTTTTCTATGGAGAGTTGGAGGCTGAATGGTTAGCATGTCCGCCTTGTATCATTCATAAGGTCTGTCATTGACTCAACTGGCATGTTTTCAATTTCCCGGTTCTGTCCAACCTCATGGGTTTTCTCTGGGTTTTGCAGTCCCCCCACTGCTAAACACCCTTATGCGCAAAGGAGTTATTGAAATAAAATTGAATCATATATGTTAGTCCCGAAATGACCTCTTGTTTTCTGTCAATGAGTATGGGCCTGGCAAGATGTAAGTGTCGCCTAGTTTTGTGCTTCGACTTATAGCTGGCTTTTGGTTGTGGTTTCGATCCCTGGTGTGAGTGTATGTGGCTTGGAGATAGGGGTGCCTTCTAACCTTGCGTGTGGGCTAAGATAATAAAAATGAAAGTAAGAAAACTTGTCGGCGATAACACCATCGAACATTAATACCCATGAGCCACCATTTTGCTTTATGTTATTATCGTATTGGCTTTACGATGTCTGCAATTCATTGTTTGTTCTTTACTCTTCTGCATAATCAATTGCTTTTACTGTTCTGTCTGCCTGTCTTCCAATGAAGTTGTTCATTGTCCCCCGCCTTTCGAAGAAAGCAGGGGACTATTAAAATGGGTTCGTCCGTCTGTCTGTCCGTCTGTCTGTCTGTCTGTCCGTCACACTTTTTGGGACACAATAACTCTCTTCCTAATTGAGCTAGAATGTTCAAACTTCGTGTATGTGTTTATTAGGTCAATGCCTTGATGGAGTTCGAAGATGAGCATTTTCCGCTTAGGGTAAGCAGAGATAAGCAATTTGATTGGTTGATGCTTTGGGACACGATAACTCTCTTCCTAATTGGGCTAGAATGTTCAAACTTGGTGTATGTGTTTATTAGGTCAATGCCTTGATGGAGTTCGAAGATGAGCATTTTCCGCTTAGGGTAAGCAGAGATAAGCAATTTGATTGGTTGATGCTTTGGGACACGATAACTTTTAATTGAGCTAGAATGTTCAAACTTGGTGTATATGTTTATTAGGTCAATGCCTTGATGGAGTTCGAAGATGAGCATTTTCCGCTTAGGGTAAGCAGAGATAAGCAATTTGATTGGTTGATACTTTGGGACACGATAACTCTCTTCCTAATTGAGCTAGAATGTTCAAACTTGGTGTATGTGTTTATTAGGTCAATGCCTTCATTGAGTTCGAAGCTGAGCATTTTCCGCTTAGGGTAAGCAGAGATAAGCAATTTGATTGGTTGATGCTTTGGGACACGATAACTTTAGTTCTAATTAAGTGAGATTGATGAAACTTGGTGCATAGTTTCATTATAGTAATACCTTGACTAAGTTCGATAATGAGCATTTTCTGCTCAGGGTAAGCAGAGCGATACGCAATTTGATTGGTCGAGACTTTGGAATACAATAACTCTCTTTCTAATTGAGTTAAAATGCTCAAACTTGGTGTATATGCTTATTAGGTCAATGCCTTGATGGAGTTCGAAGATGAGCATTTTCCGCTTAGGGTAAGCAGAGATAAGCAATTTGATTGGTTGAAGCTTTGGGACACGATAACTTTAATTAAGTGAGAGTGATGAAACTTGGTGTATAGTTTCATTATAGTAATACCTTGACTAAGTTCGATAATGAGCATTTTCTGCTCAGGGTAAGCAGAGCGATACGCAATTTGATTGGTCGAGACTTTGGAACACAATAACTCTCCTTCTAATTGAGTTAAAATGTTCAAACTTGGTGTATATGCTTATTAGGTCAATGCCTTGATGGAGTTCGAAGATGAGCATTTTTTCGCTTAGGGTAAGTAGAGATAAGCAATTTGATTGGTTGATGCTTTGGGACACGATAACTTTAGTTCTAATTAAGTGAGAGTGATGAAACTTGGTGTATAGTTTCGTTACAGTAATACCTTGACTTAGTTCGATATTGAGCATTTTCTGCTCAGAGTAAGCAGAGCGATACGCAATTTGATTGGTCGAGACTTTGGAACACAATAACTCTCCTTCTAATTGAGTTAAAATGTTCAAACTTGGTGTATATGCTTATTAGGTCAATGCCTTGATTGAGTTCGAAGATGAGCATTATCCGCTTAGGGTAGGCAGAGATAAGCAATTTGATTGGTTGATGCTTGGGACACGATAACTTTAGTTCTAATTAAGTGAGAGTGATGAAACTTGGTGTATAGTTTCATTACAGTAATACCTTGACTAAGATCGATAATGAGCATTTTATGCTCAGGGTAAGCAGAGCGATAAGCAATTTGATTTGCCAAGACTTTGGAACACAATAACTCTCCTATGAATTGAGTTAAAATGTTCAAACTTGGTGTGTATGCTTATTAGGTCAATGCCTTGATGGAGTTCGAAGATGAGCATTTTCTTCTTACGGTAGGCAGAGATAAGCAATTTTTGGATGACACTTCGTGTTCAGTTTGATTGCTCAATACGTTTGAAAAAAATAAATGTGCGATTAATTAATATGTGTCATCTATTTATTTTTGGATTTCGGCGGGGGACATCAGCCTCACTGTTGGCTTGTTTCCATGGAGACTGGATTGGGTACATTAAAAGGGCAAATCTATCTGCATATTTGTGATGTCTGGTTTTATGTCGATCGATGGAGTTCAACCGTCTATTATTCTTGTATTACAGAGTTATGTACCCTTGTACACCCCCGCCATCACCGTTACGATCACAGTCACCAACACATACTACAGAAGAAACTGACGACTTGGTTCATATCGACGTTAAATTAATCGATAAAAAATCTCAGGAATATATTGATAAGTATAATAAGGTAATGATTAGATTGATTAAATTAAGGCCAGGTTTCCATGGAGATTGAATTCAGTTTGAAATGTTTTGATTATTCATATCTATATATACACAAGCACTTGAATGTTGTTCTTTTGGAGGCTTTTAGAGGTATTTAGTATTGTAACTGGGTAGAGTAATACAGAATATTTGGTCGACCTTTCAAAGAGTATTCTCTCAACGTTAGAAAGCTAATACAATAATACAAAATTGTGATGCAAATATATACAGAAGAAAACTGGAACCATACATAGTTCTCAGGTTTCGATCGATCCAGGGTGGTGTTTGAGAAAGTTCATCGTGATTTTCTGACCCGGTTTCCTCATGTCAGTGGTGTAGAAAGAAGGGCCTGACAAGGACAGCTGTCTATAGTTGTTAGGATGTGATGAACAAACCATGGTCCCACATACACATTGATGTGCATGTAAAAGATCCCTCGGCTGTTAGAATTCAATATTTCAGTAGGCAATAGCGCACTGTATGGCGTATGTCTGTCTTTTAATAGTTCAGTCGGAGCAGAACTGTAGGATGTTAATCCCTATTTCATTGTTTTTTTTCAGACAAATCGTTTTATTGATATAAATTTCCGCTGTTTAGAGACAACGATCAACCTTCAAACATGGGTCATGCTGATGGATTTTCTGGGAATGGGAGCAAAGATATCTGATGTTCCAGCTTCTGACGTCTGCAATGATTCCATCGAGAAAAAAACTGGTTTGTTGAATAAACATCTTATACTTATCTACCCAAATTCCTTTTTTAACAGGGGGGTTGGATGGCTGAATGGTTAGCATCACGCTGTACCATTATGTTTGTCATTGAGTCAACCGGTGTGGTTTCGATTCCCCGGTTGTCATGAGAGGGAGTAAGGATCGCCTGTCCAACCTTGTGGCTTTGTATTAACATTGGGTCACCTATTTAACCTATGTTTACTCTCGATCTTCCTGTTCCTCCCACTGCTAAATACTGCTACGCACAAGCTAAATTATTGAAATATTAACACTTTTGAAGAAACCAAAACAAAAATATCAAGCGCAGATAATTTCCTGACTTCATTCATATAAAAAAAATGTCTGTCAAATGATCTTGTGAACTAAATGTTGTATTTGGATCCTGGGTTGTCATAAAGTTACATGTGGGTGAAAATGAAAAACTATCATTCTCCATACTAGAATTCCAATCTCTTTCTTTATTACTTCAAAAAGGCAGATGAACTGTAACATATAGGGAGACAACTTGTGTCAACTTAAATATCAGGATTCAGACCACAATGATAGAGAATATACCACTTCATTCATAGTTTAAAATTATTGTTTTTTCTTCAGTTGAAATGGAAGAGCCTGTTAATTCTGATATCAACTTCAGTGTAGAAAGTTTCACCCTCGTTTTAAATAAAGAGACTTACGAATTAGCTAAAGCGAATATAGCTCATCTTGAAACTCATATAGACCAAAGAGACGGGAACTTAGATGTAAAAGGTCAACTTGGGAACATCTCGTTATTGGATAACTCACCGAGTGGAGAGCTGTATCATGAGAGATTTCTAAGTGTCGGAAGACAGGCTCTAGAATTTGATTTCTTTAAGTAAGTTCTTTTATTACAATAATGAAGTAAATGATTGCTGTGTATTCTTTTCTGGCAGGGCTTGGCCTTGTCAATGATGCCTGTTGAAGCTCATTATGTAGTCCCAAGCACACCTTGTAGTGCATTTAAAAGACCCCTTGACAGGGGGCCTCAAAGCACACGACATTGGTATCCATGTCATTCTTTGCCCAGGTAGTGCAGAGAAAACTAATTTGTTAAACCAGTGGTACTCAACCTTTTTTTAATCAACGGCACACCTTGGAGCTCGTTTAAAAATAGCAGCAGACCTGACTAAACCATTTCATTTCCTGAAGTAGTACTCTTGGTGTAATGGTGTCTTGTAGCTAGGGACTATATATAAACATCACATGAATTTCTAGTATATATTATCAGGGAGCCATGATTGGTAAGTGAGTAAGACGTTGGCTGGCTAGCCTGGAGGTCTCAGGTTCGCTGCTGGTGTTGACTGAGAAAGTTCAACGTGATTTTTCGGGGTGGTTTCCCCTTGTCATTGGTGCAGAATGGAGGGCCTGGAAAAGAAAGATGTCTAGTCATTCGGATGGGACGAAAAACCCATGTTCCATGTACATATTGGCGTGCGCGCTAAAGATCCCCTGGAAGATGGAATGTGATATACGAGTGGGCCATAGTGCCACTGTCCGGGCAAAATTTTCCTCATAGCCCCTGATAGTCCCTCATAGTCATAGCCCCTGATAGTCCCTCATAGCACACTGTATGGCATATTCCTGTCTTCATTAACCCAGTCGAATCATACGAGTAGGACGCTAAATCCCATTTTATATCATTTCTATAATATCAATATCTTTTATTTATTTTTTACATCAGACATGGAACCCCAGATTATAACCTTGACAGAGAATATGATATTTATCTTAAATTAAAGATGGCTTCCGTTCGTTATGTTCATACCAACCGTTTCCAGACGGAGATTCTTGCCTTCTGCCAGCATTTTCTACAATTACAGGAAGTACTGGGAAGAATGAGAGCTGCCTCGGCTGGACGACAAGTAAACAAACTTTATTATATGTTCAGTAGCACGCAAAACACAAATATTTAAAAATATAATATGCTTGGTTGAATGTTTTTTTTTTAGAGAATATGTTATTTACGCTGGTTTAGGTGGTCGAATGGTTAGCGCGTTGTATCGTGAAGTCTGTTATTGAGTCATCTGATTTCGATCCCCCGGTTGTACATTTCAAGGAGTAGGGTCGCCTGTCCAACTTTATTTTCACCGGGTTTTCAGATTATCCTCACACTGCGAAAGACACCTACGCGCAAGCGAATTATTGAAATAACATTGAACCAGGTGTTACTTTCTTTATATGTGGTGCAATTCTCCTGGACTAACAGGGATGCGTACAATCCATGTTGAGTGATATGTTTTATATTAATTCCAGGTACCAGATCAAGCCATGAGAGGAGCGAGAATTAAACTCGACATTGACGCAGGTTCTCCCATACTACTCATACCTCAGAGTTCTAAATCCGATGATTTACTCGTAGCTGATCTCGGGAAATTAAGAATCACAAACTGTTTTAAAGTTGATGGAACGGAAGGTACAATACGGTTTATAGATCCCCTGAATCAATCTCACAGCACGCCAAACTCGGATACATACAAGATGTCTGCTTCTACTCCAAAGAAAGATGGAACCCAATCTATGACGGAGAGTATGTATTCGGAATATTTACCGAAGCCGTCGATTGATCCGATGAATCAGAGTATTATCGGAAGTTTAGACAGAGATGTTCGAGATGATGACATGTTTGATAATCAGGTACGTGTAATCAAACCAAGACTCTTGTTTCAGGCTGGATAATCTACGCGTCAGTCAATTTCAACCTTACTTATATTTATAGTTTTAACGTCTTAAAAACACTCAGAAACATTAATTCAAATCATGCTCTATTTACAAGAGTTTTCATGTGACCTTCTTGAAATACAAGTGACTCGAAGAACGAGACTAGACAAATTCTACAAGTCATGTCGTATGGTGACAGCATATTCTTACTTGGAGAGCATGCGCAATAAATGCTATGAATGTAGACTGGAATAACCAGACACTAGAGATTTGCCATTCGATTATGACTCCTAGGTGCCAAATATTAGCGGTTCAGCTCCTTTAAGTCAATTATTTGATCCTCTACTTTATTTAACCACATCCTACGTTTGAAGCATTAATTTACTTGACAAAAATGTCCTATAATATTTTTTCAGGACTTTTTTACGACTGCTGATATTCCGTCACCAGATGTGATGAGTTCAAGCGTTGATCCTCCAAAGCTGAGTTCATCAAGCTCCATGCAGCAGACTGTGAGAGCTACTAGTGCTCAGAATCTTTGTAGTGGTTTACCAAGGGACTGCAACTCTACACCTGAGTTTCGATGTTTATTGGACGTGTGGCGAGTGCGATTGACCGACATAGATCTGTACACAGCCAAGCGTGTCTGTAAGAAAGATAATAAGAGTGGCAGTGTGACAACGGCAGATATGGAATTTCCTACTTCTGTAATACAACGCGAGGTCAGTATATTCAGCTAATATTTAATTAGAGAAGATTCTCTTTTTTTAATATCTTACCATGGTTTACAGACATATAAAGTGTTATTACTACTTTCACCATAAAATGTAATTAATTTGGAATTTTATTGAGAATATGGCCTACCAAGTATTGTGCGAAGATGGGATGACCAAGTGGTCTAGAATGGCATGCTACTAGCTCAAGCTGGCCGGTCACCTGGACTGTGGTCATTGTTTCAATCCCTGATATGAGCCTATGTGTCTGTGAGATAGGGGTACCTTCTCAACTTTGTGGATTTACTCCGGGTACTACTGTTTTCTCCCACAGGAAAGACCCCTGCGTGTTCGCTAAACCTAATAAAATAAGACAACTTGTCCGAGATGTCACCATGAGTTGAAGCAGGCGTTAATCACTAATAGAAGAAGAAGATGGTATTGTTCTGGTTCAATAACCAGAAACTCCCTGTTCAATTCCAGGGTCTCAAATCAAAATCTGAAATAAAATATGAAATGACCTAGTTTGTGTGGACGTTAAACCCCATTTCTCTCTCTCTCATGTCGTTAATTCGTTAATTTATTTGTCTACAGAAAGGCCGTCTGCTCCAAGATAAATGTGTTCTGGAGTTGAGCCTCGAGAGAAATCTAGAGGGTGACGTCAGCCATGCAGCACCAGATTGGAGGATGGCGGGAAAACTGTCATCAGTCTTCTGCCATCTTGATTTAGAACAGTACAAACTGGTCCGTGGAATTCTTGCTCACAATCTTGGAGAAAATGTAGAAGAATTTCAGAGACCAATGATGTCACATTTACAGGAACCAAAGAATTTTGTAAGAAATTTTATTTTTCTATCCGATTTTATTGAATTTCGGCGATTGCCTTTGATCACTTAGTAGAATTTTGTGAAAACTCTTGAAATTTGTGTACATTGTTGAAATAATGAAACCTCTATGCTTATCAAATTTAAACAACAACACGTACATCAAGTTACCAAGATTTGTAGATTTTATTAAATTGAAGACACATGTCATCATCTTGTCTTCTTTAATTACTTTTAAAATTTTAACAAATTTTTTAAAAATTTAAAATTATAAATTTTTTATCCGTTATCATAATCATAATGAAAATATTCACTGTTACTTACCTTTATGAATATGTACTGGGCAGGAGGTGGCACTTACACCTAGACGGTTTGGGAAGAGAACATGGCATCAGCTGCTTTGTGTTGTTGATTAATAAAACACAACAGTAAACAGTGATTTGATTGTCTTAAGTTTTTTTATTATTGCTTCTCAGTTATTAAGGCAAATGATTAGTGCATGCGCAATGTATCATAAGGTCTTCAATTGTGCGTGACAAGGAGTAGGGTCGCCTGTCCAACCTCATGGGTTTTCCCTGGGTCCTCCAGTTTCCTCCCACTGCTAAAGACCCCTATGCGCTAGCATATTATTGAAATAAAATTAAACCAGGTGTTAGTCCTGAAATGACCTAGTTTGTGTCGAATGGTTGTTTAGTTCTTACAGTCTTGTCAATGTTCTGGGGATATTCTGCAGTATAAATATTTTGACCAGAAGATTCACAATGCAACGAATGTTTATTGACTGCTGTTAAAACTTGGATGTTTTTGGTTTATATTTCATTAGCTGGCAACCCCCTAATTTTTGTTTTTTTACAGACGGTGATATCCGGGGATGTGTATAATTGTATCAACATAGATTTAGATTTACGGAACGTCACTGTTGAATTACTGGTATCACATGATGGTCCAAAATCCTCTGAGGTTTCCCTGGCTAAACTTGACTTCATCCAATCAAAGTTAATCTATGACAGCTTTTCTAACCAATCAAAAGACATCAGCCTTTCCTCTCATGCTATTGTCGTATCCGACACAAGATATAAATGTACGTCTTCTTTTTAATCTATGCTTGTTTTATATGTGACCTACTCCGACGAAACCAGTTGCTTGTCGCACAACTTCATTTGTACTACAGGCACAAAAGCATAAACTGTATTCTTTCTTTTGTCGTGAATGAGCCAAACTTAATCCCAGATGATACAAAAAATTTAGAAAGAATTGTATTTTTGGAAAGCTTAGGCTGTGGACTAAGGTATTCAATGCTGCCAGCTCTATTTTAATAAAAATGCCCAAGAGCCTGGATCTGTGGGAGAGGGTTGGTTGATATACCGGTTTTCCGGTATATTGTGATAAAATCATTGGACATATTAAGAAATGTCGTAAAAACGGTATATTGTGAAAACCAAACTTATCGCGATATGATAATTATCCTGTCCCATTATAAATGATAATACATATGCTATATCACCACATATGACATTCTTTTAATAGAATTAAATTCATCAGTAAGTACTTTGACATCAAGCGACGATTTTCGACCCAAGTATTTACAATTTAAATTCTTAAGACACACATATCACGTTAATATTGTTTATCGAGGTATTTGATAATTTATTATCAGAATATTGTTTTTTCATTATCGGTCAACCCTCTCAGCGGGTCACATATTGCTCTGTGGAGTTAGTTTATTGTCTGGCTATCATTTGATGCTATGGAGTGGAATAAAATACAATTAATATAGTACCACAAGTTGTGAGATCAACCATGTTAATCACTCTCTAGTCTCCCAAGGCTAGAATACATAATGGGAGATAAATCCACAGGACTCCAACATACGTCAATAATTGTGGGGGTGGGGATCGGGGTGGATGGCCGAGTGGTTAGCATGTGCCTGCTGTATCATAAAGTCTGTCATTGAGTCAACTGGTGTGGTTTTGAATCCGCGGTTGTACGTGACAAGGAGTAGGGTCGCCTATCCAACCTCGTGGGTTTTCTCTGTGTCCTCCGGTTTCCTCCCACTGCTAAAGAAAAAAAATTAAACCATATGTTAGTCCCGACATGACCTAGTTTGTGTCGAGTGGACGTTAAACCCCATTTCTCTCTCTCACGTCAGGGTTGTTTTAAGGGCTGGTGGCCGGCCAGGAAAACATAGAACTCACAGTCTGAATCAGTATTTCACCTAAAAACACATTTCATTCTTTAACAAACAGTAAAACTTCAGAACACAATCACCATGTAATTATTGGATTTAAAAATAGATCTGACGTGTTTTTATTACGCAACCCTGGTAGCAATGACAATCAAGACTACAATATTCTTATCAAAATTTTAAACATTCATAACTTTGCTCAGAATAAAGTAATTTGACTGAAATTTTCAATATATTCCCTTGTCATTATCTCCTTTTATAACAAGAAAACCAGCTCCTATCTAAATTGGGGGGTTGGGATGGCCTTGTGGTCTAGAGTGCTGCGCTTTGACCTCTCGCTGGCCGGTGACCTCTGGCTAGCGGCTGTGGTTTCGATCCCTGGTGTGAGCGTATGTGGCATGGAGATAGGGGCGCCTTCTCAACCTTGTGGGTTTCCTGCGGGCACAGCGGTTTCCTCCCACTGCTAAAGACCCCCTACGCGCAAGCAAATTATTGAAATAAAATTGAAACCATGTGTTAGTCCCAAAATGACCAAGTTTGTGTCGAGTGGACAGACGTTAAACCCCATTTCTCTCTTTATTTAAATCTTACATAATGCATAATTACTACATCTTTTTAATTTATTAGGTGAACCGATGAACGACAGACCAAATGTTTTTGTAAATATTTTACAACCAAAGACTGAATCAACCAAGAAAGAGCTTCAGTTAGAACTTCATTACCGATCTACGAAGGAATCAACACAGTTTACTGTTTTACTCAATAAAATGAAAGTAATGTGTATATTTGATTGGTTGGTTAGTGTTGGTGATTTTCTTCTGACCAATCCTGATAATCCTTTTAACACAGGTTCGTTGGTTTCTTTATCATTTTCCTAAATATTCTTGTGATACTGGTATAGATAAATTCAGTATTACGAATAATAGACAGGCACTGTGGCTCAGGCCATTGGCGGACTGGTATAGATAGGCTCAGTGGCTCAGGACTTTGCTAGAGAAAGGTCCTGTCTGGATTTTACTTGTCGATGAGAATGAAAAACCGAGGTCCGTTCGGCAGATTCGTTGAAAGTTGGAGATTGAGAATTGGCCGTAGCAATATTTAAATGAGCAATATTCCCTTTATATTCATCATCATTATCCTGAATAAAAAAAATCAGTTTTTAACTAATATAGTGAGAACTGTCAGCTCTTTTTCTAATTGTCCATAAAACAATTCTATTGTAATATTTCTTTGCAATAAAGTCATCATGACTTTTTGTCTTTTTTTTTCAGACAATGAAGCTTCATCGGCAGCTTTACTATCCCCTAATCCTGGACCTGTCAGATTGAGAGGTGCCAGCCCGTTAAATGTATCCCAGAGTTTAGCTACAAAACGTGGACCATTTCCCGAGGAGGTAAGTATGATTGATCTATGTTTTGTGACATTTTATTGTTTCATGCGGAAATGTGCATTTACTATATTCTTCAAGTTCCAATAGACCAACTGGGTTTTCTGGTATCGTCTCACTGCTACAGACCACAGCTGCACACATATTATTTCAATACACATAAAAGAACCCACTGTCCATACCTGGCATTGCATGACCATAGATACCATTTAATATGTTTGTCTTAAAATGACCAAAGTCTTATTGTTGTTGAAATATTTGGATCCTATTCTAAAATATCCCTTTTTGTCTGGTCCAAAGCTACAAAATATATATAATATGTAACATAATGAAATTACTCTACATGTATTTTAAGTGCTCTTTGATATGTTTTTAGGTTAAGATTCCGTTCCAGGGTAAATTGAATCTACAGGATACTCAGTTTATAGTAGTAGGTGATACAACCTCGTTAGATACCAGCGCAGTTATATTACAGGTACGTAGATCTCAAACAGACCTTTTATATTACTGGGCCCTGTTTCTCGAAATCTTAACTAATTATAATATCCAAATTTTAATAGATACTTCAATTTTGATTGGCTAAACACTAAAATCAATCTAATATTATCCAATTAAATTACTAAAATTTGGATTTTATCTTAGTTAAGATTTTTGTGAAACAGGCCCCAGGTAATTAGATCTCAAACATATTTTTATACTACTGCACTGATTGTTTCATATATTTCAGAATACTGCTGTGATTATCTTTTATATTTTTAGAGTACTGCAGTGATCATGTTTTATATTTTTAGAGAACTGCAGTGATTATGTTTTATATTTTTAGGGTACTGCAGTGATTATGTTTTATATTTTTAGAGAACTACAGTAGTTATGTTTTATATTTTTAGAATACTGCAGTGATTATGTTTTATATGTTTAGAGTACTGCCGTGATTATG
The DNA here is from genome assembly GCA_963678685.1 of Patella ulyssiponensis. Lineage (NCBI taxonomy): Eukaryota > Metazoa > Mollusca > Gastropoda > Patellidae > Patella > Patella ulyssiponensis. The sequence continues at coordinate 4,219,829 of OY783226.1, forward strand.
TTTTATATGTTTAGAATACTGCAGTAATTATATTTTATATTTGTAGAGTATGTAGTGAATATGTTTTATATTTTTAGAGTACTGCAGTGGTTATGTTTTATATTTTTAGAGTACTGCGGTGATTATGTTTTATATTTTTTAGAGAACTGCAGTGATTATGTTTTATATTTTTTTAGAGAACTGCAGTGATTATGTTTTATATTTTTAGAATACTGCAGTGAATATCTTTTATATTTTTAGAGTACTGCAGTGATTATGTATAAACCACAAGCAGCTGATAAGATCATTGTGTGTGATTTACAATCAGTCGAAGTCTTTTCCTGTTGTTTAATGGCCCAAGAAGAAACGGCTCAATCCATCATCGACCCACTAACAATATCAATAGATCTCAATGCTAACCCTCCTGTTTCATCTCGACCAATGAAATCGGAGGGTTTATTAGAAGTAGCCAAAGCGCTAGAACATCAGCGTTTATTACAGGTAAATTTATTTTAGTTTATTGATAAAGTTTGTCTCTAAACCGTCTGGCACAACCATCTCTACCGCTGATATTTGTTGTATAATTTGAATTATCTTGATTATATCCAATTCACTGATATCAATCCACTTTGATTTTGTGAGGTGTGAACGTTACATTAGAAATATTAGAATCTTTCATCACGTTTAAATAACAATTTTCAGAGTTACAGTCCCTTGAGGGCTGTTGCATATTTCCCTTTTTATACGCCCACATTGGAATTGTGGTGTATATTGCAGTCACCCGTCTGTACGTACGTCTGTCATCCACAATTTCTTGTGAACACTCTACAAGACAACATTTATCATCTGATTGTTTCGAAATTGATATATGTTAGTGAAATGAAGAAGCGTATTGATTTTCACGATTTCTTATAATTACTGCCAGAGTTATAGCCCTTTATCACTTTGAAATATCTTGTGGTGGAGGCTAAAGTTAATATCCAATTGACTTTAAATTTATACACAGTGTCCATTTTATACTGAAATGACCCCTGGCTATACCACTGGGTATATAAATGTTTAACAATTGTATATTTTTATAGGTTCATTTTTCTACTTTAAATATTCGTGTTTCGTACCAAGATATGGTTTTATTTATGGCAATTATGAATTCTCTACCTCAACAAGCTTTACGAGCCAAACAAAGTTCTGGTGTGACACGAACTGAATCAAAAATATCAGGTAAAAATTACACTCATTCTTTCAATTTAATGAAAAAAATTTTTGACAGTTGCAACAAGCAAGAATAGAAATCAGACATAGTTTTAATCAAGGATTCTTTTCGAATGAGTCACTGGCCCCTACTGAAGAAAAGTAGACATGAATACTGTTTTTCTACCTCCCTATTTCAACCTAATATACTTTTCATTCTATTGTACGGGAGGCGTGTGGGGGTGGGTCGGTGACTGAATGGTAAGCATATGCGTGTTGTATCATAAAGCCTGTTCTTGAGTCATTTGGCGTGGTTTCGAATCCCTCGTTGTAAAGACCCCTGCGCGCAAGCGTATTATTGAAATAAAATTAAACCATATATTAGTCCCGAAATGACCTAGTTTGCGTCAAGTAGATGTTTAACCCCATTTCTCTCTCTCTCTCTCTCTCTCTCTCTCTCTCTTGTACAGATTTAAAATATCTATTTACTATTTTTACAGGACCAATGTTTCAGTTGCTGTCAATGGGTTTTAGTAAAGATGATTGTTGCTATGCACTCCATCATTGTCATGGTAACATTGAGGAGGCAGCAATATGGCTGACTAAGCATGCCATGGTAACCAAGAAGGAAGAGAAGAATAGTGATTTCGAACTAACGGCAATTGAAGTAAGTGAAATTATTATGCTAACGTTTTTATTTTCTGCATTGACCAGGTTCATTTAGACACAGGCATTCATGCATCACTCATAAGAGGAATCCAGACAGGAAGACACTGAGGTACATCGGGATTGAAGCCTAGACCTTCTGATAATAAAACAAATATGATTTTCATTTCACAAGAAGGTGAAAACAAATTTGGATGGTAGGGATCTGTGTTGTAGTGGGTATTTCTGAGTCAACACAGATATTTTAGATCAAACAATAACAAATAAAATTTGAAATTTTTTTTCTTACAGTTGAAAGCCAACAGTTTATATTTCTGTCTGATTGATGATTGTGGAGCTGACGTGCCGTTAGCAGAAATATCTTTAAATGGTTCGTATTTAAGATGTACACTGTTTATGAATTATTTGCATTCATATTTAACCCTTTCCTTTTTAACACAATCCTTCCAGTAACTGCTCAAGGAGCGCTTGTCATGTGCTTGAAAGTTATATTTTTTACCAGTGACTTAAATGAGTTTGTGATCTTGTGATATCTGTAGGGAAGTCTGTTCAACTCAGCTATACTATATCTTTGAAATATACGTTGTCCATATTTGATCTTTGATCTGGATATCATTGTCAATTTGTTTAGTATGAGCTATTAAAGGAATAATGAAAAACACTCACTAACAGTGGACATGACAGCCCTGTACTGACTATAAGTGTAAATAGATTAAAGTTTGGATTTTATTATTTCACTGCAATAGTGTACATCTCAATATTTATAGCAAGGGGGGGTTGGATGGTTGAAAGTTTAGTGTGTGAGCGCTGTATCTTAAAGCCTGTCATTGAGTCAACTAGCGTCGTTTCGATTCCCCGGTTGTATGTGACAAGGAGTAGGGTCGCCTGTCCAACCTCGTTCAGGTCCTGCAGTTTCCTTACACTGCTAAAGACCCGTACGGGCAAAGTGAAATATTGAAATAAAATTGAACCATATGTTAGTTAGTCCCAAAATAACCTAGTTTGTCTCGAGTGAACTTTAAACCCCCATTTCTTTCTCTCTCTCTCTCTCTCTCTCTCTCTCTCTCTCTAACAAGATATCAATAATTATTTTGATTCTAGGTATTGATATTAGCCAGACTATGAAGCCAACTATCGATGGTAAAGCTAAACTAAATATTATTGGATCGTATTATAATCGTAATCTGTCTGGTTGGGAACCATTCTTAGAATCATGGACGTAAGTTAACTCTATAACATTTAATTATTAGAAGAAAGATGATATTCTTTTTTAATGGACAAAAGTTTGTAAAGAAAATTGTAAAATTATATTTTAGCTACCGAGATATTATAATTACTTCTCACCGACACCTTGGTCACTTTTGAGAACAAGGCAAGAGAATTTTTAGTCACTGATTGACTTTTCCACAGGTTCATTTACGTGTTTAACATTGTTTAAACATACTATCTTGGTTTTTCATCCCTTCCAAGCCTGGATACACTACCTGTCAGCCCTGTAGATGCTTTCTCGGATAAATCGGTGTGACAGAGCTTTATAGATTGTCATAGATCTTCTATCACAAGGATTCGATCCCAGGACATTGTAGACCAAGGTTTTGATTTCCAACTTTTAAGTGACATGGAGTTGAGTTGCTTATCGAACCTCATGGGTTTTCTCCAGGTGAATGTAAACCACGTTTCTCTCTCTGACACTCTCTTTCTCGGCATATCTTAATTATCAAAAGTGTGACGTATTCTCACGTATTATATTCCAGATGCCTCATAGAATGGAGAGCTTTTAAAGAACCACAGGAAAAACTAGCTATTCAAGTTTCTTGTAAGTTTACTCTTTATATAAAATTTCTATTTTAAAAAAATATGAATGTTTTTGATGATTGACTTGTGCAATCTCCTATACTATATTGAGTCATGGTGACAAAGGGTACTGACTCAATGGCAGCCGTGTGACTGAGGGTACTAACTTACTAACCAGATGGATTTGTGAGCAGGGTTTCCCATGGTCAGTGGCTGTTGGAATGCCTTAGATACCGGTATACCATTACACATCTTTATTATATATAATTTACAATTTTTTTTAGCCCTGGCCCCAAGTTCACGAAGCATTCTCAGACTTAAGTTGAGAATTTACTCAACTTTCAATTACGGTTTTTGAGAAATATCTTGATCCAGAAACATAAAATTTTGCACACATTTTCTTAATGATGTATTTGATACATTAAAACAACAAAATTAATCTAAAGGGCTGTGTTTTAGTTAAAATAAGGCGAACGATTTTGAGTAAATTCTCAATTTAAGTCTGAGAATGCTTTGTGAACTCGGGGCAAGGCGGTACTCAATATCCATGTATATATATTTAATGGTTATAGTCTATAAATAATCTCAGTGATAACATATAGGATGTTTTGAATATATATATGTATAATGTTTATAGCTTCAAATGTCAATAATGGCCCCTGATGTATAGAAACTTATATAATATTTCTAGCCCCGGATGTATTGAATATTAATGTAACCAGCATGTTAATCAACCAGTACAATGATACAAAAGGCACCTGGACAGAAGATTACTCCAGACACAATATCAGGTAATTACGCTCATTATACCACATACAGTAGAATCCGTATGAGCAGCCACTCCTATTCAGCGATATATCTCCTTGTAAGCGGTCACAATAAATTCCCCCCGTAAAAATTCTATTGTTTCATCTCTTTATTCAATGGTCACTCCTCTAACGCGGCCAGCGGTCACTATTTTGGTAATGAAAGTAACAAAACATCGCCCATTCAACAGCCATTGTTGAATGATACCATCTTGTCGTTCTTCGTAACACCCCGGCTAATCCCGTGAGTAGTAATCAATTAACTGGACTCCCACTGATCAGGTAAAAAGAAACGTGAAAATAACAATTAACCCGGGATTAACTTTTAATAAATCTATTTTTTTATTAAACGACAAACCTGATCATTGTTTTCACAAGTAACGGAACATTATTTGATACTGATTGAATAAACTGAAAGTACCGACTAAAAGCCGCGATGTTGTTAAATTGACGTTTTTAGCGCCACCTGTAATATTACATACAGAGTTACACCCCCCTGTAAGTCGGTAGCAAAATCAGCAATGTTTTTGGTTCATGGGCTTATTTGATAAAATAAAATTAATTCATCGATTTTCTTCACAAAAATGAATAAATATTATCGAATACATCACAATGATAGACAGTAGTATTGAAGGTTGGTACAAAATGACAAGTTTACAGAAGTTATGTCCGAGATTCAGCGACAGCTAAATTTACCGATGCAAGTGAAGTATTGGTGTTTGCTTCCAATGCATTCAAGCGTAATATTAATTGATGTCAGCACCAAAAAAATCATGAGATTTTACAAAAATGGATAAATATTATCGATTGCATGACAATGATAGACAGTAGTATTGAAGGTTGGGACAAAATGACAAGTTTACAGAAGTTATGTCCAAGATTTAGCGACGACCAAATTTACCGATGCAAGTGCACCCAAGCGTAATATTCATTGATGTCAGTACAAAAAACACGAGATTTTATTAAGAGGTCACTCCCGTTAAGCGGTCAATCGTCAAAATTCCCATGGGTGGCTGCTTAATGCAGATTCTACTGTATATATATATATCAATATCAGGGTATTATACTCAATATACCACGCTCTGGTGATAGATAGACGTTTCTGCGTCACAGTTTCTAGATTCTGGAATCATTTACCATCCAGAATCAGAGAATCTGAAACTTTCACTGTCTACAAATCGAAGCTAAGGATTTATTTATTCAAACTATCTGATCCAGAGTAGTAACTTTTTAGTTTTGTGAGACTCATTTGTGTTGCGCTCATCCTCGGTTACCCAGTGTAGTCATTCCGTTCTACTCCACTATACCCTGGGTTAATCCATAGCAGACATGATTTTTTCCCGCTTTAAAGCGGATTTCCGCTTTTTGTCCCGTCAGGTTTCGATTTTTTGCAGTCGGTTCCGATTTTTAACAACGCTTTTGTTATGATATTTTTCCGCTTTAATTAATTCAAGCACCTTGTTTCAAAAGCCTAATATCATAAATCAAACAATCATTAATTTTTTCCTGACAAATTTCTAACTGGTGAACTTCAAAATATCTATCCATATCTTTAAAATCTGCCGACCGGATGTCAGCGATGTAAACATTAACAATACCGTATCGTAGAATCGCGCGAGATTGAACGAGATCGCCTGTCATTGTGTACAAGTGACATAGAGATTTTCTATCGTGCCTATGATGGTACGGTACGTAATCATCGTCAGTTCTTTCGCGCTATGGCTAAGGACTTTAAAATGGATGGAAATGGTTGGAACAGAAGTTGGAAGGCGAGCTTGTGAGACATTCTATTCGTAAAGTCAATTCCGGAAGAGTCGTGAATATTAATTACGGTCTGAGGGAGGTAGAAGTTTATTCGATTTAGACTAAGCCTAATTAGGCCTAGAGCAACATATTTTCTAGTCTAGAAAATTATACAGGATAATCAAAAGATCGGATGCGTAGTTCAAACATTATTATTTTTTTTTTATTTTTTTGTGTTTAGTAAGTATTCTGTAAATGAATTAAATACAAGAAAAATAAGAAATAAAAAAATTGTAGTAAATTTGAAGACAAATAAATACAAGAATATTGAAATTCAGTATGATGAGACAGCCCCCCCCCCTTACTTTAAAATTACCTTTGCACACACCCCTCCCCCAAACATACTGGCGTTGCCACTGGACACGCCCCCCCCCCCCCCCCCCCCCCCCGATTTTTTCAGCTTTTTTTTTCAACAGCTGCCATAGGGTTTCCACGATTTCAAATTATCTACCCTGGCGGATTGTGTTATTTTAATCGTCCAATCCCATAAAGTGTTACTTTTAAAGCTAATAGGCGAAGGGAAGAAACTCTCAACAAAGAATTCCGCACACATGGTGACCTCAGTCATTGGGAAAAATACCTACCGCATAGTAGACAAATCAGTGTCATTTAAGAATTTCATGACAGAACTTTCCCTGCCATCTTTTTGTGTGCATGTCAATTCTTTTATATTAAATCTTTTACAAACTTTCTCATAATCGATCAAACGAGCCGCCACATTGTTTGTGAACAATGTAGTTCTATGACGTAAAAAATGACGCTAAAGAGTCTACGTAGGATTGGTTTGTAAACTGTTTTTTGATTGGTTCATACACTCTAACTACATTCAGATAGTTTGAAATCGTGGAAACCCTATGGATTAACCCAGGGTATAGTGTGGAGTAGAACGGAATGAGTAAACTGGGTAACCGAGGATGTGTTGCGCTTTGACGATACATTTTATGGATGGAGTATGGCACATTAATTAAAGATTTACGTTTTATTAATACTGGGTATTATTTCTAGTTTAAGTGAAGGGGGTACAAGTAATGACCCCGAAGGTCAAGGTCAGTGTTTGCCCCAACAACGTCGAAGATCTCCGTTCATTCCGTATAAATTGATCAACAAAACAGGATGCAATCTACATTTTACCACTGCCACCACCACACCCACCAGGTGAGTACAAAACAAATCCGGGGGCAGGTTTCACCACATTTTAACTCAGATAAAATCCAAATTTTAGTATTATATTGCTGAGCCAATCAAAATTAAAGTATCTACTAAAATTGGGATTTTATCTTAAGTCAAGATTTAGAGAAAGAAGGCCCAGATCCTAAAAGATACGTTATGTAAGATTTAAATAAAGAGCTGACAGTTCTCCCTATAATAGTTACAAAATACATAATGAAAACGGAGTGTGTTGACAATATCAGTCCAATCATTTCATTCTGAGTAGAGTTAAGGGTGTTTGGAGAATAGCTGAGTCACGATTGTTATCACTGACATTATTACAATAGTAAACAGTCTTTATTATCCATTTTCAATTAAATCATTGACTACCAATCGTTTTTAGATCCATTTAAAATCAAGACCATCCTATCGCCTATGAGAGTTGATTGTGGTCTTGTCATGTTAATAGATGTCTATTTGATAATTTATATAATATTTAAGGCCAAACGAAAGGCCCGCTATAGGCAGATTTAGATCTTGTATAATCTATGTTTAAAACATTTGAAATTCAGTCTGTTTGTCATGTGGGTAAGAGGACTGTCTGATAGTTAATGATACCGATCGACTAAATAACCAAGATTTCTCTATGTATTTTATTTCTAGTGGACAGAAAGAAGACATACAACTAGCGAAAGATGATCATTTTATAACAACAACAAGGTGGACGCTAGTAAAACCTGATGATGAAGTACCATTTAAATTTAGCAGACGCGAGAAAGTTCGACATAAGGTCAGTATATAGAATAATGTATACAGGGACAATTTTTGGGCTGTATTATTTTCCCCAGACAGATCAGAAATCGCTGAATAATGATCCTTTGTGTGCAGCCTTTGGGCACTTGTAGGTGAAATGAAATGGGGATCAAAGTTTTACTTTTCTGTTTCAACTTAAATGAAATGAAATAAAATAAGTTTTAACATCCTACTTTTTTTGTACGGATTTAATACAATGTCCCACTTATTCACAAACAGCAACACTACGGCCTGTTACTTGGATTTCCAGCTGTGACACTTCCTTTTACGGGATCCTTTGCCTTGCCAGGTCTTCCATCACAAACCACTGTCAAGAGGAAGCCATGCTGGAAGAAAAATCGTGAGAAACTTTCTCAGCTAATTTAAAAGTGATAATTTGTGTTGTTTTGTATTTTACTTGTAGAAAACACATGAGATGTACCACAATCAGTTGTTAGTGAAAGTTGACGGGTGGCAGAAACCTTCTGCAGTCTGTGTCGATAAAGTTGGTATATATTTTAGACATGTCGATTCAGATAACTTCACAGCACAACAGGTCAGATTTTATTTTGCTATTTTTAAATCTGTCTATTGCAGGTCTTCATTTTGGCTTTAAATTTTCTATAGATAATTATTTAAACATTTATTCACATGCGAAGCCCCGCATCAATTTTGTGGATCAGAACACTACGGCCATTTAAGAACTTACTGATAAAGAAGATAATCATGACTTAGTCTCAATTGTCCAGTAACCATTCTAAGATGATAAACAATCTACGCTACATTTTGTGAAAACTTCAAACTCTCTTAATTAACCTGCCTGAAATTTTCAATATATAAATTTTACGTTATCTATTTTTTAAAATATTATAACAAGAGCAACCAACTTTGTATCTAAATCTTACATAATACATCTTTAATTACTCTTTGTGTATGATAAAGCAGAAGACTGAGGTTATGCTGGGGAAAGAGAGACTGATGAAAATAACTTGAGAAAAAGAAAGGCCATGGTTTTCTGTCAATGGTTTTTTCTGAAGTCTTTTTTCCCCCAGCATAACCAAAGTTGAGGACTTTGTCTTGCTTATATAAACCATCTATGTTTGCATGTACATGAAATGGAAATATCCCAGAATTGCCATAAGAAAACCTTATATCATGTTTTTTTAATTTTTATGGAAGCAAAACCTACCCCAGAAGAATAACCCTATTCAGGTTTAAAGAAAAACTTAGCTGGCCCCGACTTTCAGACAGCAAGCTATTCCTGGCATAGAATATACCTCAAAGATCAAAGAGATTTACTGTTGTATCTTTATAACAGAATGAGATTATGTAGATGATGTAGATGTTTTGTTTTTTATTGTTATAGAAGAATGGTTTACCAACTCGTATCAAGTTTAGTGTAAACCAGGAACGATCAGCAGGTAAAATAATCACCGTTAGTTCGGCTCTGATGGTCATCAATAAACTAGATACACCTGTAGAACTTAAACTAGAAAATACAGACGAATCAGGTAGGTCATTAATAATCCTGAAATAAAACGAAATGCAGTTTAACATCCAACTGTTCTGATCCTAAACTGGGCGCAAGACATACAGTGTGCGATGAGGGAAAGTTTACGGCACGCAATGTGTACACAGGACCTCGGTTTTTCGTCCCATCCACAGGACTTGTCGTCTGACAGGGCAAAACCATGCTAGTGAGCCAGCGTCTTACTCACTTAGTGACCATGAACCCTCATTGATAAACCTAATTCACCTGGAAAACCTCTTTGTGATCTTATCAAATAAAGCTGGGCTTTGATACAGTTGGGTTTTTTTAACTATCTGTTTACCCAGAGTTGCATGGGTACAGCCCATCAGCGACATTTCTTTATAGGAGTTTCTTGAAACCGGAAGTTGTATTGCATGTAGTGATAGGTCTGGTATTGAGATCATACTGTATTCATCTCGTTGTTGGAGCCAAACATTGATCTGCTTGGTCTCGAAATGAAGGAAATTTTGATTTCACCGTACATTTATTTATTCAATCTGATTAAAATACGGGGAGTTGGGATGGCCCAGTGGTCTAGAGTGCCGCGCTTCGACCTCTAGCTGGCCGGTCACCTCTGGCTTGCGGCTGTGGTTTCGATCCCTAGTGTGAGCGTATGTGGCATGGAGATAGGGGTGCCTTCTCAACCTCATGGGTTTCCTCCGGGCACTCCGGTTTCCTCCCACTGCTAAAGACCCCTACAAGCAAGCGAATTATTGAAATAAAATTGAAACCATATCCATATGTTAGTCCCAAAATGACCTGGTTTGTGTTGAGTGGACGTTAAACCCCATTTCTCTCTCTGATTAAAATACAGATTACAGGTTGCAGTCGAAAGTCACGTCAGAGGTCATACAAGCGACTGTTGACCCTATGATTTCACACATTTGATTAAGCAATCAGTGGTGATGTTTCTAGTTGGTTACTTGCCGTAACAGATCGACCGTTTCATTGGCTTACCCATCACATCATCCAGAACGCGGTTTATATAACAACTCTTCCAGATCCTAGTCTGGTAAAGACAAGTAAAACAAAATTTTGAACTATAAAAAACAAAACGAAATAGGATCTGTGTTTTAATCAGATTGTATATTTATTCATTGTTTTTCTTTCTCTTCAGGTCAATATGAATGTTTAAACATTTTACCCAACATCCCTACAGCTTTACCTCTCTCTCGTGTTTATGATCGACTATGGGCCCGACCATTAGAACTTTCATTGAATTTCTGTGATCAGCCAATCCAGTGGGAGCATGTAGTATGTAAGGGTGAAGTATCGAATGGTATCAAACAATGTGATCCAATACAAGGCTCAGGTGTTTACAGGTGAGTCAAGTCTTTATTACCACCTAAACCAGAATTATGTCATCTTGTTTTCCATGTATGTCTATTCTCAGCATTTCCATTCACCTTTTCGCAGGTGATATTAAATGTGTCATTACAGTTGCATTAGACCTACTTTTCGCTGACAAAAACACAAATGGGCCTTTTGGTGAATAAAAACTAGTTTTAGCTGGCTGTGTACTACTGGTGAGAACAAAAGTAATGCTAATCATACGGGAAAACACAGTCAACATGCATGCTGTCCTCAACTAGGCTCCTGACAGTATTCTTGTATATAAACTTATTTATGACCGTCCACGACTAGTCTCTGACAGTTTTCCTTTATTTGTAGAAAGTCTCCTATCCAACTGGTTGACTGAGTCTCAGATGACATGAGTTCTTCTATGACCGTCATGTTCTAGTACATATCAAACATGAGATTTCTTGTTCTCGGGGTTTGTCATCTGAATTTCTGTTTGGTTGTCATGGGGACGTCGGGAGTTAGGTGGCTGCATGCATGGGCGTTAGATGATAATGTCTGTCATCTGTCTACCCTTGTGGGTTTTCTTGTGGGGCCTCTGGTTTCCTCCCATAGCTAAAGACCCCTAAGCACAAGCAAATTATTGGATGTTATTTTGATCCCCAAATTAAATAATTTGTGTCGATTGCACATTAAACCCAATTTCTCTCTCTGTTTTGTTGTCATGGGTGGTGCAGAAACTGTCATAAAATATGTTGATTCTTTTTCTTGTTTTTAGATTTTGTGTGTGTGTACAACGAGAGAATTATCCGACGAAGGAAGAAGTAGCAGCAGAACTTGATCTGGACATTGATACGTTTGCTACGTTACCTGGACACACCATCTATATATTACCTCCTCTGATTATCAAAAGTTTAATTCCTATTGAGTTAGTGTATTACGTTAAAAACACGGACATCTCAGGTAGTTTAAAGGCAGGGAAAGAAGCCAACATACATGCAGTAAGTACATATCTAAGCCACGATCTGATTACAACACCGATCCTATTTCGTTTCGTTTTTATAGTTCAAAATTTCAATTTACTTGTCTTTACTACACTAGGATCTTGAGGAGTTGTTATCATTGACATGTTCTGAATGATGTGAGGTATTAACTAATGAAACGGTCTACTACGGTTAGCTTTGGGCTTGTTTGCGTGGAACTGTTGGTAATCCACTAGTAACATTGGTTAATCAAATGTCTGACATGTGACCTGACGCATCCTATCGCTACAACCGGTCAGATCTTCATGTAGTCTAGGTGTAATTCGATATTAGAGTAGGCCATAGCACCACTGTCAAGGGGAAATTTCCTTCATAGCACACTGTGGCGTATGCCAGTCTTCATTAGCCTAGTCTAGGGAGAGAGCAGGACGTTAAAAAGTGCTGACAGGACATTAAACCCCATTCCTAAAAGACAATGCTTTGTGTTATAAAGCTAATATTACTCTTCATAACTAACTCATTCCAAAGGTAACCATAGCAATGAGAATGATCAGATCTTAGTCTCAAAGTGGCTGAAGTTTTGAGCTGACAGGAAACAAAAACCCATTCCTAAAAGACTATGACTTTTTCTGTAAAGTTAATATTTCTCGAAGATGATGCAAAAGGAAGTAGAGGTCAGATTTACTGATATCCTTATATTTCCAGGCAGATGTAACAAAAGATTTTGAAATTGGGATCAACTTAGAGAATTTTGAGAAATGTCAAGAATTAACGATCCCACCGAAGACGTATAATTATTTTGTGCGTCTGCGTATATATGATAAGAAGAATCGGCGACTAGATTTGGGTGTTCGAATTATTACCGGTAAAAGTGGAAATGTAAAGGTAATGTGGATTTGATATTTCAAGGTATATTTTATTCAGTCAGAATAGGATTTGGGAACAGGCTAGGCCTGTATCACACCTCTCCCTTCAACAAAACAATATAATTACAATTAAAGATATTGTTATTATATTATTTTATATATTCGATAAGACATGTTAGTTCAACAAACATCCTTCAGACAATAAGGTATTGGAAGAATATCCAAACCAGGATTTTAGCAATTGAATTTTTATCTCATCCTTGAACATCATTACTAAACTTGGAACAATGAAAAACAGTTTCGGTTAAGCAGCAGATAGGTTTGTAATCCAGAAAATATGGCAGGCTAGCGAAGCCATCGAGAATGGATTATGGTCTGAATATGATCATTAATGCCTAATTAATAATTTAGAAAGACGTGCAATAGGCAGATTTAGCTCTTCCATAATGTATGTTTAACAAGAAGATTGTTCATGACATCATATTCTAATTCTACATTTTGCACTTTATTCAATATTCATGAATATTTTATTTCCATCATTTCTGCTTTTGTCATAAATGCATCAGCTTCTTGAAATTCTACATTTTATACTTTATTCAATATTTCATTTTCATATTTTCTGCTTTTGTCATTCTTATAAATGAATAATCAATAACTGAATTAATTACTTTTGTAGTTATCGATATCAGCGCCGTATTGGTTATTGAATAAATCAGGTCTGCCGCTCATCTTCAAACAAGAAGGATCAAAAAATGATGCTGCCGGACAATTTGAAGAACATGAGATTGCCAGAAGTGTAACACCGCTACTTTTTAGTTACTATGAAAAGGACGAACCCAATCTGTAAGTTCTTTGTGGTTTTAAAATATTAATAATTCTGACTAAAAGTTTATAGTCCACTGGGGGTTTTAGTGGTTTAACAAGTATGCTTGAAACCATTAGGTCTGTCAATGAAAAGAACGAACCCAGTCTGTAAGTTCTCGGTGGTTTTAAGATCTTAATAAATCTTACTAAATTTTATAGACAACTGGGGGTTGAAAGCATAAGCTCTGTCAGTTCTGACTGGTTTAAAGATCTTAATATTTCTTACTAAAACTTTATAGTCGACTGGGAGTTGAGTCATGTGGTACACGTACACTTGAAGGCATAAGGTCTGTCAGTGAGTCATATGACCTGGTTGCAATTCCACGCTTGCACGTGACAGTGACAAGAAGTAGGGCTGTCTGCCCAACCTCGTGGGTTTTCTCCAGGTCGTCTAATTTCTTCCCACTGTAAAAGCGAATTATTGAAATGAAATTGAACCATATGTAAGTCCTGAAATGGACGTTATATTTAGTGGACGTTATACCCCATTTCTCTCTCTCTCTTTTGATTTTTGTCTTCGTCTGCAATGTTCTAATTTTACATTTATATATATTTTTATTATCTAAGAGTTTGTATTCGGCTGGGGAAGAGACATCATGGAGCGGAAGCCCTTCCTCAATGGTAAGATCTTGTCTTGTTTTCTTTATAAAGGTTAAGTAATATATTAGGTTGCATTAAGTGTTCTAATAATGTATGAAGCAGCATAAAGTGTGAATAATTCTCTAGTAGAAGTGTGCTGATAGAAACATATGAAGAAATTCAGCTACCATGTAATTGTGTTGTTTTATCAGGAGTTTCTGTATTCAATGTTTAGTTTCTCAAAAGGTGATGAGTAATTAACTTACTATGCTAATTAATTACTTAAACTCAACACCGTTTGAGAAAGTAAACAGTTATAAACCCAACACTCATTATCCAATCTAGACATTAATTAACTGAACCAGGCCTTAATCATCTCCCGATGGGATCAGATTTCTTCGATATTAAATAGATGAGAACAGTTCAGCAATACTTTGATTTAATCAAAATATGGAGTACCGAGACTTAGCGTCGATCAACCAGTACCGTGGTGGAAATTATTGCACATGTCTGTTAAACCTTCAAAGGCTATTATCTTTGTTTGCAATAGAGTAATTTGAATGAAATTTTCAAATATTCATTTTACATTACCTATTTTCGAACTATTATAGCAAGAATGGTTAACTAGCTCTTTATCTAAATCTTACATAATGTATCTTTAATAACAGAAACTCCTGCTAAAACAACTAAACGATACCCAAGTAGTTGTTACTGCTTTGAGATAAACCCAGAAACCTTGTAAAATTGGGATTGTTTTTTCGTTTCAGGTGTAATAAAATATCGCTAGAAAATGGATCCGGAACACGGCAACTCCACGTTGTACAGAGACACACGAATCGTCCCGATTGGTTAGTAGATCTACAGACACAGGCGCGACTAAAGTTATTATTACAATTACCTAATGAAATACAGTAAGTTGCGGTCGGGGGTGGGACGTTCCTTCGATTGATATTCTGGCATTATCTCTCGGTGTCGGGTACTTGGATTTGTGCATTATGGGTAATGTATATTCATCGTAGTCTTTCTAACTTGTAGTGAAATGTACAGCACTGGTAGATAGGGACGAACACTGATAGATTGGGACGAACAGATAGAGATGCCCCTATTAATATTCATTAATTATCACTGTTTTATAAAAAGACCTGTTTAACATGGTACTACTAAAAGGAGTGAGGAAAAAAAAGGTCCAGCTTTTCAAAAGTAAAAACAATAAAGGAGTTTGGATAATTAACATGACTTTATGCAACTAAAATATATTTAAATGGGCTTCTGGTTCGATACATAAATAACTATTATAACATTCAAATTATCATTGAGAAATAGTTTCACTAATACAATTAATCTTGATCGTATATTAATAGACTTTGATGTGGCTTCACTGTTAAACCATTTACTGCATTATTTAACATCCATTACTCTGAAATAGGTAATAGGGATTGGGGGTGGGAGGCAGGGCTTTGTCTTTCACTCAGCAAAAACTGAATAAAAATAAAGTGATTTCCAGACAAAAATGCTTTTTCAGAAATTGTCGCTCTGCTCCATTTTGTGGTGAACTCTTCTTTAAAACAACAAACACAAGGTTAAGTAACAACAAAGAGTTAAGCCTGTTTTCAAAGTAATACCAGGTAATCTTGTAATAAGTAATTAAGTTAAGTAAAATCAAATTGTTCTTGGATTTATGTCTGAAAAACGCTACAAGGTTTCAGCGGAAAATTTTGAGTTGGGAGTTCCTAAGACATCCCTTCACTAGATTCCAGTGAAAGAAATTCTTTTATAATTTGTTCTCTGTAGTTTGTTTTATATCTCTCCAGCTATAATACCAGTTTTAACGTAGAAACATGTAGTTTTACTATAATTAGTTAGGGATTCTAATATCAGTCGTTGTTTTTTGTATTTTAGGGGAGAGCCGAAAAAAGCTCCCCTTAATGAAGAAATTGAAAAAATCGCTCTCCTAAAAAAGCTCTCCCAGTTTCGATAAGAAGAGTGATTTAGATGTTAAGGAGAGTGATCTGATATTAAGAAGAGTGATTAGTTTTCTGTATATGGAAAATGGCTCTGAAGATCAATAACTTGGTGCAAGGGGTCATTCCTGGTTACATTATTGATAATATACATCGTCTGCTAAATAATAGCATTCTTTCGTAGTCGTACGGTCAAGTAACACTTCTGCTATCGTTTATATAACTACTTACGGTATTCCAATAGAAATACTTGTCGAAATTTCTAAATATATTTAGCTTGTATAATTATTTTTAAAAAACATAACCCCCCATTCAAAATATAATCATAAACGCTTGAAAATTCCATCAAAATATAATCTATTTCTTCCGAAATTACTCGCATTGGAAATTTTTACGTGCCATCTCTCGTAATTTCTCACGTCTCGCGAGCGTTCTACTTTTCATTTCAGTTAAATTAACCAATGGCGCATTGGCGGCATCTATTTTTAGCAACATATTCATCGGAATTTTATTACCATGTGCGATCACATACTAATCGAATAGACCAGATAATTTAATTTCACAATGACAGCATGGCGGAGATCGAATACATGTCCATGATTTACAAATATGGAGAGCGATTTTCAATTTTAAGGCGAGGGAGAAAAACCTCCCCTCGGCCGACATTCAGGTGCGCGGCAGGCGCTCGAGAGCGATCGCGCGCCTCAAAAAACAATGACTGTAATATTATAGTTTTAATCAATCTAATATTATATTTTATTTGGGGATTATATATAGTATGTGCTTTACTGTCAATAACAAATGCGTTCCTTTCAATTGAATTTTTGTAGCACTGAATTTATATTATAGTTGTTTTACGCACAAAAATTTCTTTCTGGTAGATGTCGTCACTTTTTTGTTTCGCTTTCTAAATTTACCTTTTGTTTCATCTCCTATTCTGGATATATTTTTAATTTTTCTTGGAATATCCATAATTTATGATGGCACCATAAAGTCAAGTTGAATATCCGTAATTAATAATAGGACTATGATAGTCAAGTTGTAAGAAATACTCCCCTTGTCACGACTAGTATACAGGATTGATATTCAGCCTCGTCATGAGTGATGCAGGATGGAAGCTTGGCAAGGGACAAAGTATAGTCAGTCGGATGCCATGACGTACAGTTGAGCTGTAGGAGTATACTAGTGTCTTGAGGACTAGCGAGGTTGGATGACTGAATGGTAAGTACATGTGCGCTGTATCATACGCCCTGTCATTGAGTCAACTGGCGTGGTTTCGAATCCCCGGTTGTACGTGACAAGGAGTAGGGTTGTCTGTCCAACCTCGTGGGTTTTCTCCGGGTACTCCGGTTTCCTCCCACTGCTAAAGGCCCCTCCGCGCAAGCGAATTATTGAAATAAAATTAAACCATATGTTAGTCCAATAATGACCTAGTTTGTGTCAAGTGGACGTTAAACCCCATTTCGTTTTCTCTCTCCGATCCATAATCAATAATAGCGCCACGGTAGTCAAGTTGTAAGGGCAGTGTCCACTTGACGACCAGAATATTCATAATTAATGATAGGACCATGTCAGTTTGAAGGGCACAAGCCTCTTGACCATTATAGACTGTCCTGAGTTTGATTCCTGGCATGGACTAATAAGGAGAATCCAGATTTTTCAGCTCATCAAATTTGTGAATACTGAATATATCTGAACGCAATTATAGATTGATATTCAAATACAAAATATGTCCCACAAATCTCATGAAATGTGAACAAATACAAAATATGTCCCACGATTCTCGTGTAATGTGAACAGATAGATTTCAAACCAATTATACCATATATATTCACACTTTTGTCCAGATTTTTATAAAATTCAAAAATCGAAAAAAACAAAAATTCTGAATCATGATATAAATATATTTTTTTTTGTTTTGTGTCTATTTTGTTTATTTCCTGTTTATTTATTGTGTATAGATTTTATTTTTTGTATATATTTTTTTTTGTATAATTTTATTTTTTGTATAATTTTATTTTTTGTATATTTTTTATTTTGTATAATTTTATTTTTTCGATATTTTAATTTCTGTATATTTTAATTTTTGAATATTTATTTTGATACTTAATAACTCACAGTATTATTATGTTAAAAAAAATTATCACTGAAAATAAGCTAATGTATGAAAATCTTGTTTTCACAAAAACTGAACCAATAATTACTAAAATATATCTGGTATCTTTATAGATACATCTAGTAGACGTTATAGGCCTAAAGTTGATTGACCATTTCCTTTGAGTTTAAAGCCGTATTTAATATTTAAAAAGTGAATATGAAATAATAAATGAATGATTTGGAGTCAGGTTTAAAGTTAAAATTAGGGGGCAGAGACTAAACATTATTTTATCTTAAGGACTTTTGAAAATAATTTTTATTTATTTTTAGGGTTTATAACATTGGTTACCAGGTTACGAAGGGAATTGGTAAATTCGCAGATACGAAGATTATAACGATAGCTCCACGTTACGAGATCGATAACCAATCACATCACAAGTTAGCCATCGCACAGAAATATCTCATCAACAACGGAGTAAGTTGTGTTATAATTAGTTCATCCTTTTCTCATCAAAACAATTACAGTCACTAATCCTGATGGGGAATTCCTCAGACAATATCAAAATTTTCACAGTTTAAATCTTGCTGAAATGAACTCAGATAAACACTAATTTGTTGTCTGCGATATCAGTTAGGTGTAAAACTATTGCAGACACATATACCACTACCTTGATTAATTTATTGGTCCCAATAAATTGTCACAACACCACAGTTGTTTCTTAACACCTATAACTGATTGGGCCAATAAATCAATCAAGGTAGCTGATGTTGCTTTACACCTACATCTATGGCGTGTATTCTTGTGTTGTCTATTTCTCTGATTATAATATCATAGTTTGGACTGGTTTTATTTTTGTATTAAATAACATAAATTTTAATCTTTACAAATTCGCTGATAGGAAATACTGCTAATAACTATCTTGAAAAAAACACATTCAGTAAACGAGGCATTTTTACCAAGCCTCGTTCTGAACAAAATACCTCGTTCCAAAAACATGGTAATTTAAAAAACCTCGTTTTGGAACTCCAGGCAACAAGGCATTTGTTTTACCTCGTTTGGACAGAAATGCCAAACGAGGCAATCTGCGGTTTATAGTGTGACTCGGACACGAGGGCTCTTTCCCTTGGCCAGAGGGGCCCTTTTGTCAAGCGTGGGGGCCCTTTTGTCTGCCTTTAGGGTCCCCTAACTAGGGTACATTTTCATTTTTCTCGTCGGTTTTAGCATTTTTCTTTATAAAACACTTTTGGATGACACTTCGTGTACAGTTTGATTGCTCGATACGTTTGAAAAAAATAAATGTGCGATTAATTAATATGTGTCATCTATTTATTTTGGGATTTCAGCGGGGGACATCAGCCTCACTGTTGGCTTGTTAAACATACATTATACAAAAGCTAAATCAGCCTATTACGTGTCTTTCTTTAGGCCTGAAATGTTATATAAATTATCAATTAGACATTAATTAACTTATCCAGACCATAATCAACTCTCGATGTCGAGGCTTGCCTGCGATATTTACTGGAATAGGATCATATTTATCAATTAGACAGGCCATAAAATCAACTCTCAATACTCTAGTTTTGCAATAGATTTAAATACAATTAGCGGTTTGGATGATTGGGACTTTGTTTATTATTGTAACAATGATTGCAATGACAATCGAGGCTGCACTGTAATTTTATCAGGGATAACTCAGCTCAGAATGGAGTAATTTGATTGAAATTTTCAGCATATTCCTTTTTCATTATCTACTTTTTAACTATTATAGCGAGAACTTTCAGCTCTTTATCCAATCCCCCATAATGCCTCTCTTTAAGAAAGATAATCCAAAATATCGATGGTTGATAATCTTATATGTATCTTCTGCTAAATCCTACAAAAAATGTCAATTCATCATGTCTTTTAAATATTGAAGAGAAACAACAATGCTGATTGTTTAATCAAATGTCTGAAGTCATAGGGTCAAAAGCCGCTTGTATGACCTCTGACGCGACCTATCACTACAACTGGTTACATCTTCATATAGTTTAGGCAATCAAAAGTTTAATCAGATGGTATGCTTGCTAACCGGGAAGTCTGTCAGATAGAACAGAAGGTACTCTGGATATGGCTTATTACCTGGTGTGAAATGTTTAAATCATTATAAATAAGTATGTTTTTGTTGTTGGTATTTTTCAGAACAGTGAAAATACGTTCTTGACAACCTTACCTAAATCTAAACTACCGTACCATTGGCCGCGGATGGATTTGGATCAGTTATTATGTATCCGGATCATGGATATACCAACCTGTCAGTGGTCTGGTGGATTCTGTGTCGACAAGAGTAAATCATTCCATGTGAATATGAGGTACATATAGTAATCTTATTCTATTGTACATAGATCCTGATCTACTAATGGTTTGCACTGTCGTGGGATTGTCCCTATTTACCTGGTACATGCAGATCCGTTCGGATACGTTTCGATACGATCAACACGATTGCTACGACTGACCTCAATATATGATAAGACTTGATAGGATCACTACGATTACTCTGCAATTAAAACTACGATATTAATCTTAGCGCAAAGCATGATAGTGAGAACCTAGCATGAGTGGACGAAGCCACAAAGTACTATGAATCTGTGACAACTTATGAAAGTGATAATAAACCTTTATCATTTACATAGACTTGAGGGATTTTTCCTCATGAATTCATTTAGTCCCTGATGCAATCACTGCCCTTATTTTGAGACTGACTAATTTCCCCCCCCCCCAACATTTATCTGTATGTCTGTGATCAAACTATTTGTGAACAAAAGAATCGTTCCTTTAATTGCATTTTTTACATTTATTTATATGTTTTGATGGATGACGACTGTCTTTAAACAAAATGTAACGTCCTTCAATAAAGCCAACATTTTAGGATGATGTTTATTATTTCTGTTTGTTTTTGCAGGGACAGTGAAGGACGATGTTTATTATTGAAGGTAGAGATAATCCTACAAGGACCAACTTTCTTTATTGTTCTTGCTGATGCTGAAACTATGCCTCCTCCATTTAGACTGGATAATCTTTCTCCTGTAAGTAATGACTTGATACTCTTTCTTATGTATATATGTAATCAACTAGATAATTTTCTTTTATAAGAAATGACTGGATAATATTTCTTTTGTATGTAATGACTGGAAATAACTGCTGGATTGTCTTTCTACTGTAAAGTAATGACTGGATAATTGTGTACAGATTTGGGAATGCTCGTTTGATCTTTCCGGAACTGAATTCTCTCAATCCAAAATGTAGTTACAATCAAATTAAATGGTTGATTTCGGCCAACAACACAGCCAACGATAATATAGCGGAAACCTGATATCTGTTGGGATTGTATGAACTGTAACAGGACTGAATTTGGTGTAACTTGACTGTAATTCAGTCATTTCAAACCGTTCCGGACCAACAATTGAATGTCCCCTTCATGTACACTGTCTAGCCACAAACATTGTGCAGCTCTCCAAGAACATCATTTTATCATGAATCATAGCCCAGATGAATGGTAGAACTCAATATTGGCAGTGTTATCTCACACTCTCTTTCATTTCATTTTTTTCTCTCATCTAGATCCCCGTAAAATTTTATCAGACGGAAGTTACAGATGACCGACTACAAACACTGCTGCGACCAAATACCTCAGGTAACAAGATTTATGTAGACACTCCTCAGCCTCCGGACCTGCAGTGATAGAAGCTTCTTTCAAAATGAAAACAAACTTCAAACAAGGGAAACAATTCCCAAACATGGGATTAATTGGAATTTCGTTTTTGGATTGTGGAACTTTCGTCTTTATTTATTTCAGTTTTATACGCATGGGATGAACCTATCCTAGAACCATCGTTAAGTCTACAGATACCTGGTGGTATGACTGCCACCTATAATTTAAATAAACTAGGGGAGGGAACTCAATTAAACTATGAAAATTATATTTATCTGGCAGCCACACACACATTTAACAGGTATGATGTATTCGATTTTATTCATGGAAATCAGTTGAATATATATATTTCAAATATGCTAATAACTCTCATTTTTAGGGGAAGAATATTTAGCTTGTCAAAATGTTTTTAAAAATCAGCCGTAAATTTTATGTGTAAAATTAGTTAAAAAGTAGGATAATCATTAGCAAATTTCAGGGTTTTTTATTTTTTGAAAATTATCTTGCTAATCCAAAGTTAACAAACTCGGTCACAAATTGACCAACTGACAAAATTTTGAATTGAAAGTCATTCTTCATATATAGCCATTTTTATGATGCCATGTGTAATGGAATATTGTCTAACTGGATAATTTTGATTTATATAAATACAGACCTGTTTCAAGTGATAGAGAACTGGTGCTAGACAGTACGACTGAAAATCATATCATATTTAAACGCAAGGTGAGTCAAATCATACTATATTTAAACACAACATGGTTTAGGTTAAACTTTGAGGTATTTCCTGTAAATTAAGCTTACTGTTTTGCATGCCAAAGTTAAAGGGCCAATCTCGATAAGATTTTGGAGAATAAAACTGCTTTGTTTTATGTTAAGATCCTCTACGTTAGGGCCAGGCGACTAACTTAATGTATGTAATACGTTTTCAAACAACTTAAACCCATCAGTCGTCATCTGGAAAAGACGACCAGTGCCCTAAGCTGTCTGGATGAAACTGAGCTTTTATTTTATAAAAATAATGTGTAGGTGAAATTAACCTTTCGTTATCCAGCACAACACATTGGCCATTCATTGTATAGACCACTAGAGGAACGGGATTTGATTATTAGGTCACCCAATGAAAAAATTGACCCAAAATCTTAAAAGGGTTACATGTCCGGATAAGCAGTTTTGGTGTTCACGTCCAAACAACTCTATATTTTCAGCTGAAAGTTTGAGACAAGATAAATACATCATTCCTCTATATTTTGGCGTTTAAATTTCATACCTACTCAGACTTTTATTTTTGAAACCATGTTCAAAATCGGGATTGTCCCTCAATTTGTCCCTCAATTACAACCCATTTGTATACATCTATATATTAGGATTGTATTTAGATTAGATATGCACAGAACATATATAGTTGGATTAACATAGTAACAGACCTGATGATCTTAAGCGTGTACATTAGACCATTTAATATAAACAGCCTCCATTTAGTGAATAGATCAAGGAATAAACTAAATGTTTGTTTGTTTGTAGGAGAAGGATAAACGATCTCAGATGT
This sequence comes from Patella ulyssiponensis, assembly GCA_963678685.1. Lineage (NCBI taxonomy): Eukaryota > Metazoa > Mollusca > Gastropoda > Patellidae > Patella > Patella ulyssiponensis. The sequence goes on from OY783226.1 coordinate 4,243,424, forward strand.
GGCGTATGACAAGTGATGGGATGTTAGAACATTATGGTTCCATGCCGCCATCAGAACCTGCTAAATCCCGTCCACGCGGCCTCGTGTTAGATATATTAGATATTGCACCTCAACCCACCGAGATCGTTCCACTCATTCTACGCAAAGCTGATGATCGGAGAAAATCAACGCAGACGTGGAAATTTACAGATGTAATTTGATTTGTTTTATTTATCTTAGTATTTTACATGTATATATGAATTGTCTTGTGGTCTTATTAAAATCTAATGGGGTCAGTTTCATTTATTGTGTTCGGTCTGCGCAGGACGAGGGCCTGACAGGACAGCTGTCTAGTCGTTCGGAGGGGTCGAGGTCCTGTAAACATATAGTTGTGCACGTGAAAGATCCACTCACAGTTGGAAATCGATGTGAAAGTAAGCCGTAGTGCCACTACCCGGGCCAAATTTCCCTCATAGCACACTGCAGGACATTAAACTCCATTTCATTTCATTTTAGTACCGATATTCGATTTGTCTGTGGGTGTGTCCAATCTATACACAACCTCCACCCTACTCACCATCAGCACTCAGGGGGGGGTTGGGATGGTCTAGTGGTCTAGAGCGCCGTGCTTCGACCTCTAGCTGGCCGGTCACCTCTGGCTTGCAGCTGTGGTTTCGAACCCTGGTGTGAGCGTATGTGGCATGGAGATAGGGGCGCCTTCTCAACCTCGTGGGTTTCCTCCGGGCACTCCGGTTTCCTCCCACTGCTAAAGACCCCTACGCGCAAACGAATTATTGAAATAAAATTGAAACCATATGTTAGTCCCAAAATGACCTAGTTTGTGTCAAGTGGACGTTAAATCCCATTTCTCTCTCTCTCTCTCGCTCAGCACTCTCTCCCTTGAAAAAAATGTGGATTTCATTTTGCTGAAACAACTTTTTTAAAAACCAATGTCAGTAGTCTTAGGAGGGATTTATAATATTTCAGGGAAAACATTTTTTAAGCAATTTTATTTTTAAAATTAATTTAAGCAGCCAGGTTTTTAATGCTAAGGGTATGTATATGCTCAGTTTTGAAGTGAATCAAATTGTCTGATTTATAAAATGTATGGCTCAGTTAAACTTGATATAGACCAAGTTGTAAGGTGGTGTGTTTGATAACATGGCAGTGTGTAACCGTAATTGTTTTATTGTAGGATGGTCGATTGATGTCCCAAGCTGGTCCAATGTGTGTCCAAGTTCTTGGTGGAGTCAACTTGTTAAAAGATGGTACGTATTGTCCTCTTCCGTTCAGCCAAAAATCTCTTGTTTCAGAATATCTGCCATACAGAGAAAATACGTCTGTCAATCAATTTACTTTCTATCATATTCAACTTGTGGTTATGAAGAAACTAGACCTAAATATAAAGTGTTTAATTATGTGTTGATTTGGTGTGTTTTGAAACAAATGTTATAACATTAAGGGGGGTTGAATGGCCGAATGGTTAGCATGTGCGTGCTTTATCATAAAGCCTGTCATTGAGTCAACTGGCTTGGTTTCGAAATCCTGATATAACTTATATAATATACAAATACGTGTGAATGTATTGTCTATTGTAAATAACTTATGTAAATATATATATGAATGTTACGTATTGTCCAAAACCTATCATTGATTGTATGAATGATTTTTGTAAATTGTATTCATATGTCTCATTGTAAGATTTGAATAAAGATATTATTATTATGGTTGTATGAGACAAGGAATAGGGTCGCCTGTCCAACCTCGTGGGTATTCTCCGGGTCCTCTGGTTTCCTCCCACTGCTAAAGACACCTGCTAAAGTCCCAAAATGACCTATTGTGTCGAGTGGATGTTAATCCCTATTTCTCTCTCTCTATAAGATTAAATTTATTGTTCCGAAAAATTAAAGGAAAGTTGTTTTTTGTTTGGTAATTGTAATGACAGTTGTATGGCTAATTACTTGGTGTGAATGATATTTTGTATTATATTATAGGAGCTATAGCTGTGTTGGGTCCAAGTCCAAACTTTGTACCTAAACTACCTGATTCCCCGTCCTATCCTTGTCCTGTTCCAGCTCATATGTTGATTTCACGTCAGAAATTACGCCCAGGTTCGGGGTGTTTATCTGTTCAAGTTATAATGGATGGACCAATCAGAGTTTTACAAATAGCTGACCGACGGCATACGGTAAGTATAGACAAGGCTTACAGTTGATATTCCATAAAACAAAGAGGATCATATTCATCAATATACATATATAAGATTTATGGAAACCTTGTTGTTAATCATTGGTCTTCCCCTTTTAATACACCCACTGAAATCCTCCGAAGTGCTTTCATTTAATAGATTGATTTAAAAATAGTGAAACTAGGATTAGTCTCGAATAACAAGTACCGTTGTTACGATAATAAACCATCTAGGCCACATCAGGTCGAAACTTCAAACAGTGATAAACTAATTTGAATGATGTTTTCGCTATATTCAATTTGTATTATCTATTTTTGAGCTATTATAGCAAAAGATGCAGTTTTTTTTTATCTAAATCTTACATAATGTATCTTTAAGAAGTATGTATAGTAATTGTATTGTAGGTAAAGAGATGGGAACAAAATTGAGTAGAAAGTGATCAAGTGGTGCTCTTTGACTATAATGTCACCTCCTCCCACAAAACCAGGCTCTTGGTCATTTCTATCAAAATGGAGCTGGCAGCATTTTTGAATAGTCCACAACCTAATAAGCTTTCCAAACATGCAATTCTTTTTAAATTTGTTGTATCATCTTGGGTTGAGTTCTGCACATTCACAGGAATAAAGTTTAGCGACAAGTGCCTGGTTTCGTGGGAGTAGGTCACGTACGTTAGGATCAGTATGTTTTGCTTAATTATCAAGTTGTGTATTTTTACTAAATGTTAGGATCAGTTGTGCTAGATATTATAACAGCGTGTGTTTTTATGATGTATAAATAAAGCAAACTGATCCCGCAGTGAATATTCGCTTGGCCGCTACAATCACTGATAAGCATGACATCGACGAGGCTTAATGAGTACGGCATATTAACTTTTTTACTCCGACAAATTAAATTCTCAAACATTTTTTTGAGGTAAAAGAAAAACAAATAAAGACGTTTGAAGTATTTGTAGTTAAAAAATATTTCCTATTTAGTGTAAATGGATATTAAAATGAGTAAAATGCATCATTTTGCCCGAAGCAGTTAGGTGTTAAGTAAACATTGCACGAGCCGTTTAGCCAATGACACACTCATCTGTTACAGAGTTAATTTGTAAGTAATTCTCTGTGAAACAGATTGTAAATAAAGATGTCTGATTGATGAATATATAAATATTTTATAGGATGTTGTTCTAAAGAGTGTAAGTTGTGAAATGAATGATTGGGAAGTTTACGACATGGCTGATCGACCTTCAAACCCTAACGATGATGAGACAAGTTATACTACATCACATCTAGAGGTAATTATATATATCAAGTATATTTCATGTCAGCATCCTTCCTGTGGGGTGGGGTGGGGGCCGAATGACCAAATGATAGCCCATGCGCATTGTATCATAAAGTCTGTCATTGAGTCAACTGGCGTGGTTTCGATTCCCCAGTTGTATGTGACAAGGAGTAGGGTCGCCTGTCCAACCTCTTGTGTTTTCTCTGGGTGCTCCTGATTCCTTCCACTGCTAAAGACTGCTGGGTGCAAGCAATTATTGCAATAAAATTGAACCTTATGACCTGGTTTGTATTGAGTGGAGGTTAAACCCCAATTCTCTCTCGTATGATTTGATAGGGTAGAGTGTTATTGGGGAGCCATGAGTAAGGTACTGACTCCATCAATCTGATTAAAACACAGATTCTATTTCATAGTAGGCCGTAGAGCAGCTGTCCGGGCAATATGTTCATCATAGCACATGTCATTGCATGGTGTATGTCTATCTTCATTAGCCCAGTCGGAGCAGAACAGTAGGACGTTGAACCCCATTTTATTTCATGTCAGAACCGTGGGAGGTTAAACCCCATTTTATTTCATGTAAGAAAAGTAGGACGTTAATAATATAAACCCAATTTCAATACAACAATGTTTATTTGTTTACAGGTAACCATGTCATTAAAGGGAGGACTGGGTATTTCATTGATTAATGACGTACCTGAAGAACTAGTCTATATCAAGTTAAATAATATCTTTCTAGAAGTTCTAAAAACACCTGCGTTAACCACTCTTGAAATAAACGTAGCTGGCGTACAGGTAAATATGTATAATAATTTTTTTGTATGTATTTCTGTGAAACACGTTAATTTCATAAACATTTTTGATCTTTTTTTGTAAAATTTATTCTGATATCCTCAAAAAGCTGTCAGTGAAAAGCATCTAGAATTTTGGTTGGAATGAAATATGCTGTGACCTAATCTTTTACTGTAAAAATTATGCCAGAGTTGAAAAAGAAAATTTGAGGCAACAAATCAGATTGATTTGTACAGAAAATGTTACTTGTGTTTTGAATGGGACATAAAAAACTGTAGCTCTACCTTTTAACATTGGAAGTACGTGAGAGTTGCAAATCCAAATTAGAGCAAGCACACTGTATGACGTATGCCCATCTTCATCAATTAGTACAGAAAAGTAAAATTATTGTTTATAGAACTTATTTTTTTTCATGAAACAGGACTCTAGATCCGAGTTCACAAAGCACACAGTTTCTTAATGATGTATTTTGATACAATTAAACAACGAAAGTTTTATAAAGGGATATATTTTAGTTAAAAATAAGAAGAACAATTTTGAGTAAATTCTTAACTACAGCCGGAGGACGCTTTGTGAACTCAGGGCATGGTTTTATGAAGTGTATGTTAAACCCCATTTTCTAGTGTATCTGTGTCTAACTCAGTTGTTTCTCCTTCAAGGTTGATAATCAGATGTTTGGAGCACAGAGGCCGGTTGTTTTATTCGTTACCCAGACGCAACAACGAGAAGGGCCTGATAACACCCCAGCCCTGTATATCTCCGCTCATAAATTACCCAGTGGTAAATGGAATGCTGAAATATACAAGGTTAGTTATTTATATTTCTATATATCCAGTTGTCTCTCATTATATAACTACAGTCTAGAACTGCTCAATATGTGAAATTCATTAGATATCATATCTGGAATAATTTGCAACATTCGACATTGCTATCCGATCTTATTGAAATTTATTGATATCGAATTTCAAATTTCTTTTAATTACTTCTAGAGTTATGGCCCTTGTTCGAAGTTATCTGATCTTTATGAAATTTGTATGCATTATATGAGTTAGTAAAACGAAGACGCCTGTCAAATTTCAGCAATGATATTATACCGTCTAAAAGATTTTGTTGTTTGAACTGTTTAGACAACTTAGCTGCTGTGGATGTATGTGTGCTTGCCTAGCAACCTGTCTCTAACATTTTGTAATGTCTATTTTTTATTTATTTTGATAAACAGCACCTGATTATAACAACAAAGAGGTTAACAGTTCAAGTAGAAGAGAAGTTACTATGGAAACTGATGCCATTTTTTGGTTATAAATCTGACGCAAATCACGATATGGCCAAAGTAGACGATGACACACAACAGTAAGTTTATCTTTTTATCATTCATTTTATCTTACACAATAACAAGTTTATCGTTTATCTTATAAAAGATTACAAGTTGATCATTTATCTTATACACAATAACAAGTTTATCATTTATCTTACACATTAACAAGTTTATTATTCATTTTATCTTACACAATAACAGGTGTATCATTTATCATACACAATAACAACTTTATCATTTATCATACACAATAACAAGTTTATCATTCATCTTATCTTACACAATAACAAGTTTATCATTTATCGTATGTAAGATTACAAATTTAACATTTCTTTTATCATACACAAAAAATTTGTCATGTATTTTATCATACACAACAAGTTCAACATTTATCTTATTATCATATAACAGGTTTATCATTTATCTTATCATACACAATAAGTTTATCATTAATCTTAATATCATACAAATTGGCCTGGTGGTCTAGAGTGCTGCGCTTCGACCTCTAGCTGGTCGATCACCTCTGGCTTGCGGCTGTGGTTTCGATCGATGCTGTGACTGTATGTGCCATGAAGATAGGGGCGCCTTCTCAAACTCATGGGTTTCCTCCAGGCACTCCGGTTTTCTCCCACTGCTAAAGACCCCTACGCTCAATGCAAGCGAATTATTGAAATGAAATTAAACCATATGTTAGTCCCGAAGTGACCTAGTTTGTGTCAAGTGGACTAATACACCATTTCTCTCTCTCTATTATGTTAGGAATCCAAATGAAATAAACATATTTTGTCAGTATCTCGGGTGGCTCAGTGATGGGGGTGGATGACTGGAGGTTCCATGTTAGATTGGCCCAAAATCTACCTTGATATTGGATTAAGCTAACGAAAAATCTCTTTCTTAGATTATTATTATTGTATTATATCAGCTGGTTCACGCTAAGAATTTTTATTATTATTACAGGGTTATATCGGCAGGTTCTACTGTTCAAGCTAAGAGATATTATTTTGGAATGTTAAAACTGAAGACAGGGCGAGTAACTCTGAGTATGGTTACAGCTAGTAAACTATCACCAGACCTGTTAGCAGTTAAAAACAGTCTTTCTATGCATTTAATAGCCTTCGAAGAGGCTAAGGTGGATTTAGGTAAGTGGCATTGGTTTACTTTAGAAAGGAGTCTTTTGGTATTTAGTATTTATATATAGTTGACATAGGAATTAAATAAAACCAAGTACAAACAATCTAAACCATTAGACAAAATTCAAAGTCTTAAACAAAACAGTGTAGAGTAATCAGCAATTTGACTGTTCACTGTACAACATTGGAGGTATATTGGCTTATAGTTGACATTGGTATGAGGCATAAAGTTGACTTTGAAATGGTGTCCACTCGACACAAACTAGGTCATTTTGGGACTAACATATGGTTTCAATTTTATTTCAATAATTCGTTTGCACATAGGGGTCTTTATAATTAGCAGTGGGAGGAAACCGGAGTGCCCAGAGGAAACCCACGAGGTTGATAAGGCGCCCCTATCTCCATGCCACTTACGCTCACACCAGGGATCGAAACCACAGCTGCAAGCCAGAGGTGACCGGCCAGCTAGAGGTCGATGCACGGCACTTTAGACCACTAGGCCATCCCAACCCCCACTGACTGGAAGAAGTCCTGTGTCCATATCGCAATTTTAATCTAATATAGGTATAATCTTTCTTACAGATCAGTTTCTTATGAATCACCCATTTGAGACAAGCAGTTTTCTACTCAATGAAATCATGACCCATTATACTGAGGTAAGGCAATATGCTGTTTGTTCTGTAAAACAGGGGCTGATGTAGTCGAGCAGTTGGCTCACTGGAATCTTGACAATAAAGCCCTGTATTGGAATCATGGTGCAGGTCGATTGAATCTTCAAGTATTTCATGCACAATTCAGATGGAGCGCAGAAGCCAGGTCCACCCGTAAATATCTGGGTGCGAAAGTACACATAACCTTGAATGTTGAGATGCAATGAATAATAAGCAAAAATCATGTTGTCGAGACAAAGTCTTTCATACCCTAGTATTTCATTTTTTCTGTAGCATTCCATTCTGTCCTGAGCATTCCATTCTGTCCCAAGCATTCCATTCTGTCCCAAGCATTCCACATCTTCCTTATCATTTCATCCCTTCCCTAGCATTTCCTTCCTTCCCTATTATGTATTCCTTCCTATCATTTCATTCCTTCACTAGCATTTCATTCCTTCCTTGAAATGGCATTCCTTCCCTAGCATTTCATACCTTCCTCAGCATTTCTTTCCTTCCCTGGCTTTCATGCTATTCTCTAGCATTTCATCCCTTCCCATCGCCATTCATGGAAAAAAGATCTAACCATAGGATGTAGTAATTGTTGGCTCAAAAGGCTATTGTGCATCATAGAGTGGAGTCAGTGGACTCAATGCCAAATGAAATGAAATGTATTTATGTCCATCTTTTCTGTCCCTTTAACATTGAGTATTAGAGTCAAATTGTACAATTAACTGGTATTTAATTTCTTATTGGATATTTCAGGAATTAAAGAGTCAAGCAGCCAAGATTTTAGGCTCTGTTGATTTCTTGGGTAATCCCCTGGGTTTTGTCAATGATGTTACAGAAGGTTTATCGGGGTTGATTAAAGATGGTAATGTTGGTGGACTTTTTAAAAATGTGACTCATGGCGTTTCTAACACTGCAGCAAAGGTAATATCATATCTAACGATTAACATTTTGGGGAGAAACTTTTTTTCTAACAAAGCAGCAAAGGTAGCATAATATCTAACGATTTACAGCAATTTTTGAAACTGAGTTTCTAATACCACAGCAAAAGTAACAAAATTTCTAACAATTTACACTATTTTGTGAAACTGAGTATCTAACACCGCAGCAGAGGTGACATATTTTCTAACAATTTACAGCAATTTGTGAAACTAGGTTTCTAACACCGCAGCAGAGGGGACGTAATTTCTAACAATTTACAGCAATTTGTGAAACTTGATTTCTAACACTGCAGCAGAGGTGACATAATATCTAACAATTTACAGCAATTTGTGAAACTTCGTTTCTAACACAACAGCAAAGGTAACATAATATCTAACGATGTATATTATTTTGTGAAACTTGGTTTCTAACACCGCAGCAAAGGTAACTTATTGAACATGAAATGTACAGATGCTATCAAGTATTTTGAATAAGTCTTAAAGACACATATATCTCAGAAGTAAAAAGTATTTACTATTTCAATATAAAGATTATCATAATAATGGTATTTTAATTGATGGATTCAAACCCCAAAAGTGAAGTTCAGGCCCCAAGTTCACAAAGCATTCTCAGACTTAAGTTAAGAATTTACTCAACATTCAATGACTGTTATGAGAAATGTCTATGAACCAGAAACACAAAACTTTGCACATACTTTCTTATTAATGTATTTGATGCATTAAAACAACAAAAGTTTTATAAAGGGGTGTATTTTTTAGTAAAATAAGGCAAACAGTTTGGAGAACTTAAGTCTGAGAAATGTTTTGTGAACTCAGCGAACAATTTTGCGTAAACTCTTAAGTGTGAGAATGTTTTGTGACCTCGGGTCCAGATCCTTTGTTCACACACCTGTATTGATATTATAAATTACAGATGACCGGTGCTTTGTCCGACGGTTTAACGACCATATCGATGGATGACAAACACAATAAAACACGTGAAGATTTACGTCAGGTAGAATCTGGACAAGGCAGCTCCCATGTTTTAGCTGGTATTAAAGGACTTGGTTATGGTATCTATGGAGGTCTGACAGGAATTGTTACCCAGTCTTATAGTGGTGCTAAAGAGAAAGGAATAGGGGTAGGTTGGCCATTTTTATTCACCTCTGTCAATATTTATTATGTAATAAGAATTAGATAAATAAACACAGATCCTATTTCGTTTGGGTTTTTTTATTGATTAATTTTAATCAGTCAAGCTGACAAATATTGTTTATTTATTTCAGGGATTTTTCAAGGGAGCAGGAAAGGGTCTGGTTGGCACGGTAACCAAGCCTGTAGCAGGAGTTCTAGACTTTACATCAGGAATGGCAAACGCTGTTCGAGATACAAGTCGTGTTTCATCTCGTGTTCATCCACCCAGGGTTCGTGACCCTAGAGTGAATCCGGGAGCTCAGGGTCTGATATCATCGTACAGTGGGGCCTTGTCTCGTGCTCAGTGGCTGCTTTATTCGTTGAATAACAACGATTACAGTGAATAGTGAGTATAAATCATGTTACAACGTCTGCCTGGATTGAACATGTGTAATTTCGTAATTTATATACACATACACAGGTAGCTTCGGAGGGTTAGATTCCTGAATGGTTAGGGTGTGCGCATTATATCATAAGGTCTGTCATTGATTCAACTGGCGTGGTGTTGATTCCTGGGTTGTACATGACAAGGAGTAGAGCCATCTGTCCAACCATGTGGGTTTTCTCTGGTTCTCTAGTTTCCTCCTGCTGCTAAACAAACACCCCTACGCACAAGCAAATTATTGAAAAAGAATTGAACCGTGTGTTAGTCCCGAAATAACCTAGTTTGTGTCAGTGTAGGTTATACCTCTCTCTCTCTCTCTCTCTCTCTCTCTCTCTCTCTCTCTCTCTCTCTGATCAGGATAATCATTGGCAGATTTATGAAATTTTGATTTGCAAATATAGGCATTTCACCACTGATTTCTATGTGTGTTGTTTCAGTATAATATCACTGGAGTATCTTGGGTATGGTGAAAATAATTTGATGGCCATGGTTTCCAGTCATTCCTTCAGAATATTAAAACAGAAATCAAAGGTGTCCGAAGAAATGTTGTTCGTTAAATTGAAGGATATTGTCAAGGCAGAATTTAAAGTTGTATTTGATGGTGAGACATGATGTTGTTATATTTCTTGTCCGTCTGTCTGTCTGTCACACTTTGGCACCAAACTGATTAAAATACAGATCTATATTTCGTTTCGTTTTTTATACTTTTAAAGGGACAATAACACTCTTTCTGGCTTGGCAACTCCAAAAAATAAATAATAGTCTTATTCTAAGTACTAGATGTTTATGTGTCCTACCTGTTGTGTAAGTTATCCATTACAACCTATTTTACTTGTCCAGAGAGTTCGAAAATATTTTAAAATCCAAGTTACATTTGAAAAGGTTTACTTTAGACTTTTCAAATCAATAAGTTGAATTTTTCCAATTTTTTAAATTAGGCGTGTTAAGATGAAATTGGTATCATCAATTAATTTGAATATTGTAAAATAATACAATTTGTTGACCAGAATAAATATTGGGACATATTATTCAGTTACAACAAGAGTGGTATTGGGGCTTTAATGGCCAACACTACATGAACATCTGACTGGTTGTAGTGATAGGTTGCTTCAGAGGTCATACGAGCGGATTTTCACCCTATGATGTCAGACATTTGATTAACCAATCAGCAGTGACGGTTCTAGTGGAATACCCACAAGTCTATGCATCACACGCTTAAAGATTTTTCAAAGTGGTCAAGGGCTATAACATAATATAGCCTTCTCCATCTGACATATTGTAATATTTCTTGTCTTGCCTTTGATCACTTTGAAAAATCTTGTTGACACCCTAGAGGCTAATTAGTTCTATTTTAAACATGCATTATGCAAGAAGGAAATCTGTCTATTTAGGCCTGATATGTTATATAGATTATTGATTAGACATTAATTAACTTATTCAGGTCATAATTAAATCTCAATGTCATCAGATTTCTCTAATATTAAATAGATTAGCACAGTTCAGCGATATTTGATTTCATTTAAAAATGGAGGAGCTAGACTTCACTTCAAACAACCAGTGCTGTGATTGAAATTGTTTCACACGTCTTGTCAAACCTTACAATAGAGTAATTTGAAATTTTCAGATTATTCATTTTACATTATCTATTTTTGAACTATTATAGCAAGAGGGGCTAGTTCTTTATCTAAATCTTACATAATGTATCTTTAACTAATGTGTTGTTTCATTGGATCAGTTTTACTGTCTTGTAAATGCTCCCATTATCTACAAAACAGTAACTAAGAAACATCCCATGTGCACGTACTGCATGGACAATTTACCTGCTTTGGGTGTATGTTGCGTTGCTGGCAACTTATCTTATTATTAAATATTTCATTGTTTGCCTTCATGTTCCAGATAATGGGCAGTCAACAGAAAATGAGACGCAAACGAGGAGATTAAGTGAGAAAATTTACCTGACTTTAACGATGAAAGCAGACGTGAGCCGGAGTCGCGATACGAGTGTCAAACGACCCCAGATCAGATGTGAACGCATCAACATTGCTAAAAAGGTAGATAAATTTATTTACAATTGGGGGTTTAACTTGTGTGTGTGAAATCATGCTGTCTGTCTTTGGGTCAAGTGGTAGGGTTTTGATATCCCACTTGCAGGTGTAGTACAATTGAGTGTCGCTGGTTAGATGTGAATCAAGCTATCATCTCTGCTACATATTTTAATAGCCTTGTGATCGTCAAGTATTGCGTCTGGTTATATTTGTAATGGTCGACATATAGAACCCCACTTTAAATGTGAATTTATTCTCAGCTTGCTCAGTTTATGGTTACAACAATACCACAGTTCATTTCTACGTGTTTATATAAAGCACTGGATACATATATTACAATAGAGTCATTATCTCAATCCCACTCGCCATAGAACTTGCTACATCTTCTCCCTAAAGAATCTGCCGGGTGCCTGAAATGACGGCAAATAGATCTGGAATTATCTAAACCTAGTCTACTTATATCTATTATGTGATTGCTCACTGACATCACAAATTAGCCAAATATAGAATGAACAGGCCTCATACCATGCATACCAACAGGGCTTATTAACTAATGTGGCCAGCAAACACATGCCATTATGATTCGTTGCCTGGCAACCTATTTTTTCATTATTGTATCATATTCCATTACTATTAGTATCTTGATGATTAAAGGAGCTAAATCGCTAATATTGGGGATGTAGAAATTGCCACAAATGGGTCGAAACGCATATAATAATGTAATATGAATGTATACAAACTGATTTACATTCAATCTTTTTCGTTTGTACATAATCAGTTATGTTGGGCGAAATACGCCAGACGTTTCCATCGAGTGGCTATTTCTAGTGTCTGGTTATTCCAGTCTACATAGCATTTATTGTGCATGCTCTCCTGATCAGAATATATATAGTCTCGTTCTTCAGGTCCCTTGTTAAAAATGGGCCTGAAACAAATTATGGTACATGATTTGTGTACTAATGGTAAAATGTTTATTTTGTCTTAAATATTTGAGATCAAAAGCCCATCTTTTTCCCGTAAAAAAACAACATCAGTGTTGATTTAAATTGACAAATAATTTGTGTTTTGAATGCCGGAGACTTTGGACGATATTGGGTTAGAGACATGGCTACTTTAAGATGACATATGACGGATGTGTTTATAAACCTACAGTTCAATTCATGTAGAATATTATAGAGATATCCGTTGTTTCACATGCTGTTTTGCTTGTCTATGAATCTATACTCAATAGTTACCGGTAGTTATCAGTCCCGAAATCACCTAATTTGTTTTGGGAGGACATTTAACCTCTTTTCTCAATCTGTGATCATTTTGATTTCAAACCAGCAGGGGGAGCTACGTGGGCTCTATGAGTATTACCCTGTCCCACTAACCAAGCGGTCCTGTGTTCTTTCCTTGTGTTAACTGAGAACGTTTTTGTGATACATGTACTTGATTAAAACTTCATTTATTACCATAAATACACTTGATTAAAACTTCATTATCATAAATACCATTAATTACCACAAATACCCTTAATTACCATAAATACCCTTAATTACCATAAATAGCCTTAATTACCATTAATACCCTTAATTACCACCAATACCCTTAATTACCATAAATACCCTTGATTATCATAAATACCCTTTATTACCATAAGAACTCTTGATTAGAAGTTTGTTTATTATCATAAATACCCTTAATTACCATAAACACTCATTAAAAGTTCATTTTTTACCAGAAATACAATTTATTCAAAATTCATTTATTACCAGAAATACTCTTTATTCAAAGTTCATTTATTACATAGATACTCTTGACAGAAAGTTTATTTTTTACCAGAAATACTCTTGATTGAAAGTTCACGTATTACCATAAGATACTCTTGATTAAAAGTTTATTTAAAACTACAAATACTCTTGATTTGATGTTTGCTTACAGACATATATTATATACACCATTAGATATTTCCATGCCGGTTTCCTCCCACTGCTTAAGACCCTAACGCACAAGCGAATTATTGAAATAAAATTAAAAACCAAATGTTAGTCCCGAAATGACCTAGTTGTGTCGAGTGAAAGTTAAACCCCATTTCTCTCTCTATCTCCATGACCCTCTACATAAGGTCTTCAATTCAATCTTATTTTATTTTCACCCCAACCCCATACTTTTACGATTTTGAGTGCATAAGCCTCCATTTTTTTAAAGTTATCCATTTAGCCTCCATTTTTTTGCATGAGATAAATATTTTTTTCGTGATTCTGTGCCGAAGCCTTGTAACATGTTTTGTTTTCACGCGAGTACTTGAAATACTGACACCAGACTGTTTCGGTACATAATGCGGCGCATCTGATCTTTGAACGAGCTGTCACGGTTTCATTCTGGTTGCTGACAGTATCACTCTGGTTGCTAACAATTGGCCCTGGGTCTTCTGTTTGTTTCGTCCATTTTGTAGTTGTAACAATTTCGAAATTAGCTAAAAAATAATGAAACTAGATGTAGTATTGATTTTTTCACAGGAGGGTTGGGTGGCCGAATGGTTAGCGTGTACGCGCTGTATCATACGGCCTGTCATTCAGTCAACTGGCGTGGTTTCGAATGCCCGGTTGTACGTGGCATGCAGTAGGGTCGCCTGTCCATCCTCGTGGGTTTTCTCCGGGTACTCCGGTTTCCTCCACCTGCTAAAGACCCCTACGCGCAAGCGAATTATTGAAATAAAATTAAACCATATGTTAGTCCCGAAATGACCTAGTTTGTGTCAGTGGAAGAGTGGACATTAAATCCATTTCTCTCTCTCTCTCTCTCTCTCTCTCTGATTTTTTCACTGAGACCAACTGTGTGGGGCCTCACTGGATGAGTGGAAGGGTACTGACTTCTCGACCTGATCTTGATGCCAGTGGGGCCCCAGTTGGACCTGTCGACCAAAGTGTACCTGATCCAGATGCCATTGTAGTCATTTTGAGACCGACATATTGGGCCAAAGTGGATGAGTGGAAGGGCGCTGACCAGTCGACCAGAGTGTACCAAGTCTGGAGTCCGGTGTGGTCATTTTAAGATCAACATGTGGCACCGCAGTGGATTACTTTGTGTTCATTTTGAGACTGACATGTAAAAGATCGATTTTAGTTTGTGGGGAAGGAATGTCAACATTATCAGAATGGATAACATTGCTTAATAATCATGTATGACTGTTTCTTTTATTCATATACACTTAACAGTAACTGAATGAATAATTAAATGTCCCATCTCCCTCCCGCTTACATTTCATTAATATTTGAGAAAAGAATTGAGTATGGCGATATAGTTACTTCCAATAGCGACAAGCGCCACCTATGGTAAAGGAAAGGCGCCAGCTCTGTATCATAAGGTCTGTCATTGAGTCAACTGACGTGATTTCGATTCCGCGGTTGTACATGACAAGTAGTAGGGTCGTCTTTCCAACCTTGTGGGTTTTCTACAGGTCCTTTGGTTTCGTCCCACTGCTAAAGACCCCTACATGTAAGTAAATTATTGAAATAAAACTGAACCAAATTCTAGTCCCAAATTAACCTAGTTTGTGTTAAGTGGATGTTAAACCCCATTTCTCTCTCTCATTTCTCTCTCTCTCTCTCTCTCTCTCTCCCTCTTTTCATTCAGGTAAGTATAAGAACCATACAGAATAGAATATGGTGAACGTCTGTATGTTAGTCACAAAATGACCTAGTTTTTCTTGTGTGATTGTTAAACCCCCATTTCTCTCTCACTCTCTCTCATGTATATTTATGTAGCAGTTGTGGGCTATAGAAATGTGTAATGATGATGACAAAAACTCTCCGTTTTAAGTGAAAAGTCACATATCTCATCTGGATTAAAGGTGAATCAAAACTTACCAAACATCCATTCTGCTTTTTGGTAATTTATTTGAGAGATGGGGTTTGTAAATGAAATCTTGTTTGGTCTTCCAATAGGGTAATTGTATGTTAGAACTGCTGATTGACCAATATCGTGTCCGTTTCCAATGGAAATTGATGTAGTGTTGGTCTGAATCCAGAATGGCTGGAACTCTGTGCAAGATATGGGGGACTGGTTTACCTTCTTATAAGCGTTAAATGCCCCCTTTGTTGTATTTCTGAAGACATAGTAACTATTGTTATTGGTTAACAGTCCAATAGCTCCCGTCATTAGTAAATCTGGATCTTCATCTCCGTCGTCTTTACGAAACAGTGCATAAAATGCATCTTTACATGCTCGGAGTTGAAAAGTGAAACCTTTATCTGGGTTGTATGTAAAGTATTCATCAAAATGTTCCGAGCTGTGATAATGAAATAAGGCCACACATCCTGCCAATAAAATTATATATTTATACATCAATCAGTATTAAAAATGTATCTGACAATTTATAAAATAGTTTGGGTTAACAGAAATAAAGATAATTGGGATTCAACATGTTATTCTAACATGCACAGTAGTATACTAAATATCATATTCCTGAAGCAATGGCCCGAGAAATCTCTCTCTGGCCATTGCTGGATTGACTTCTGATTCTTGAACTTTTGCGGGAGTGTGTCTATTCTCCCCGTTCAATGAAAGCTATCACTTAAGTACAGCAACATGACAGTCCTTCGTTTAATCTGAGTCTTCCCTAAAACTTTGGACAGTGATTTAAGGTATTAAAACGGTGGAAGTATGTTCGTTTCCAAAGAGTATTGTTTACATTTCATTCGACTTGATAGCCTCGTTTGTCACACAATTAGTTTTACTGCAGTATTCTCCTATGCACGGGTTAATTAGGCATAATAAAAGCGTGAGCCATGACGTAACGTTATGTAAACATATTTGGTCCAATACTGGCACTCGTTTTAAATGTAAAGCGTTTGTATGGTAGGTAGTGATTGGTTGGTAGTCGGACTACTGACCAATCAAAATTTAACACAGCAATATCCACTCATAATAGCAGTGTGTAGTGAGATTACTTATAATCAAACGAAACGCTGCGCGGAGTATGACTAAATATATGAGAAACCCTTCTCTATGAGGCACCAAAGCTCATCTCATTTATATCCAAAAGCCTTAGTCAATTTATACTAAATATGGTACATTCATTAATGACACTTGACAAAGGAACTTTATTGAATTAAACAATGGTATGGTCAATTAAAGGCCATCAGAGGTTGTATCACACAAGCTGTGAATGAGCATTCTAACTAATCCTTTACCCATCACTGTCGCTCACAATATGCAACAAATTTGTGGAACTCGATACCTGAAAATCTTCCATTCAGTCTTTCATTAGAATCCTTTAAATCCAGATATAAAACATAGTTATTGAGAAATATTTGCAAGAGTGATTGTTTGTCTTGTGGCGCTATGAGTACGGCTACAGGCGGAATTAGCACAATATAAATCTTGCCTATTGTAGCTCTTTTCTCTGGCTTATTTAGAAAATGAAACGAAATGGAGGTTTAACATCGTACTGTTCTTCTCCGACCTGGCTAGTGAAGACAGGCATATGTCATATATTGTGCTATGATAAATATATTGCCTACTCTTATGTCGAATCCAACTGTCAAGATATCTTTTACGTGTACGCCAATGTATACACGAGACCTCAGTTGTTAATCCCATTTGAATGACTAGACAGCTGTCTTTGCGCCACTGAGAAGTGAAAACCACCCCGGAAAGGCTTATTTTGCCATTTTTCACATGATAACCCGGTAATCAACACACTAGAACATCGGATGACTAAAGGGGGGCGCAGATCGACCTTACGACGCGACTCAACTGGTCGCCGACTGGTTTTCCGGCGACTGAGTCGCAGGAGTTGAACATGTTCTACTTCTACGACGCGACGGAACCAGTCGCCGACTCGTCATCGTCGATGTGTGCGTTTTTACGATCGGTTGCCGACTGCGCTATAAATTTTAGCCAATCAGAGCGGCGAATTAAAAATCAACATTGACGACCGAAGAAGTAGAAAGCCTGATTGTTATTTAAATTGCTTTCTCACTATAATTTCGCTAATTAGATGGAGAGATTATGGAATAATTAGGCATATTTTGTATTTTTATGGGGAAAATTTGTGTGTGCGTACCTGCATTCTGTGTGAACGAGTCACATGATCTATTCGTGAGGACGCCACAAGTCGGTGTATCGGTGTCGATGTGAGCGCGCTCACGTTCAAACGTACGACCAATAGCAACTGGTCGGCGATCATTGCTGAATTTGATCTGAGTGCAATCTACGATAGTCGCCGACAGTTGAGTCGCGTCGCAAGGTCGATCTGAGCGGGCATAAGGTATGAAGTGCATTAGGCCGTGACAAGTAGTAGACTCCTACACACTATCGCATAATTAAACTTAAATTAAACCATATGTTAGTCCCGAAATAACCAAGATATTAATCTCTCTCTCTCTCTCTCTCTCTCTCTCTCTCTCTCTCTCTCTCTCTCAGACTGTAAATAGTATTGATCTCTATATATATTTCATCAAAACTTCACAGTAAAATTACTATTCTACAAACAAGCTTAGTAAATGTGAAGCTGGGTTCATCATGGTGTTAGGCAACAAAGTTCCTACTTCCGGGTTGGCAAGGTATGAACATATTTAGTTGTTAGTATACCAGATTTGTCTGTTTGATAATAATAATAACTACACCTGCAAGCAGCACTGAAACGGCTTTCAGGAATCAGACAGGAAGTTTGTGATACCATAACTGATCCATTGAGCTAACAAACTATACTTTAGTTGTTTTGCTTCAGTGACACCCTGTATCATTTGTAAAAGTAATATTTGCTGGCGAAAAGACCGGTCAAAATTGTAAATTATGGCAAAATTACGCCACTTCCGGTGCCCCCCCAAAATTTTATAGGTGAAACATAAGTCGAAAATTCGGAACATCGAAAGTACAAACTTTGTTTTATACATATCAGGCAATAAATAATTAACCTATAACCCATAATCTGAAATTAAGAAGGTAAAAATTTAAAAAGTGACCCTGGGAAAATTGGCTATTTCTCGACAAGGGAATATTTTATTGATTCAATCTAACTGTCCATTAGAATAAAACATTATAAAGTTAAACGAATAATACATATAAATCACTTCAAAAAAATGTTTGTTTTGAAAACTAAAAATATGTTTGTTTTTTTCAAAAATGACATTACTTCCGGTGATATTGAAAATGTTAATTTAGTTAATAGAATTCATAAATGGCATAAGGCATCAAATGGTGCAAATTTTATGAAAATCGAATAATAATTGAAACTTTTATAAACCAAAAACCTTGAAAAGTTACTTATAGAAGATCGCCTATTTCTCTGTAACCGTACAAGTTAGAAACCATTTTGTGGTTTCTGTATGGTCGTATGGCTTCATGCTATTCGTTGACGGGAATCAAAATTTTAAAAATATTATAAGGCAGACTCATTTGAATAAAATATTTGTTTTTTAGGTTAAAAATACAGTTTTTGCCCAAATGACGTCATTTCCGGTCACAGTGAAAATGTAAAATTGGCTTGACCTAGTCCAAATTGGCATTAGGCATCAAATGGAAACAAAAATATTGCAAATCAAATAATAATTGACTCTTTAATAGGCAAAATAACGTGAAAAGGGATTCATGTAAAATTGCATATTTCTCGGCAACTTCTTATATTACAAACTAATTTTCGCATACATTCTCTTCGTCTGAATTATTGCTACGATTTTATGAAAATTACAAGTAAATATTTCAAAATATGAAGACGCTGAATGAATTGTAAATAACTGAATTTTACATTTTATTCGAAATTGCCCGAAAATGGAATTGAAATTAAAAAATTTGAGAAAATACTAGATTTTTGGCATACAATAATTTATTTCCTTACCATTGAAATCGTATTATTTAGATGCCATATGATGGTCCATTAATAGGGCTATCCAACGGCACTTTAGTTCTTTTGGTCCGCTAATACCTAAGGGAGAAATCAAGTTTTTTGCAAGTGAGACAATTTATTTTAACCTTTTTTTATACGCCCACATGGAAATGTGGACGTATATTGCCGTCGCCCCCGTCCATCTGTCGTCCACAATTTCTTGTGAACGCACTAGAGGCTAAAGTTAATATCCGATTGACTTCAAATTTATACACATTGTTTAAAGTCATGAGACGAAAAAGCCTATTGATTTTCAGCGATATCCAATAATTATTGCCAGAGTTATGACCCTTGATCACTTCAAAAAATCTTGTGAACGCTCTAGAGGCTAAAGTTAATACCCGATTGAATTTAAATTTATACACAGTGTTTAAAGTCATGAGACGAAGAAGCCTATTGATTTTCAGCGATTTCCGATAATTACTTGATCACTTTGAAAAATCTTGTGGATGGTCTAGAGGCTAAAATTAATATCCGATTCACTTTAAATTTATACACAGCGTTTACGGTCATGATAAGAAGACATCTACTGATTTTCAGCGATTTCCGATAATTACTGCAAGAGTTATGGCCCTTGATCGCTTCAAAAAATCTTGTGGACACTGTAGAGGCCAAAGTTAATATCCGATTGACTTTAAATTGATACACAATGTTTAAGAAGAAGCCTTTTGATATTCAGAGATTTCCCATAATTACTGCCAAAGTTATCTCCCTTGATCACTTTGAAAAATCTTGTGACACTCTGGAGGCCAAACTTATTATCCGATTAACTTGAAATTGATACACAGAGTTTAAGGTCTTGAGATGAACAAGTATATAAATTTTCAGTGACTTTTGATAACTGAACAGCTAAATCCATGATATTAAATGTTTTGTATACTGTACTAAATGTTAGCATTTGCTAGAACTTTATAAAAACCAAACAAATTCTAATGATTTTCTGATAATTAGTTCATGAGTTTTTATTCTTAGTCAGATTTTATCGTAATATAAGTGTTTCATTATCGAAAAAAGTAAAAATATGCGACAACTATTGTTGACTGCCCGGACGATTTAGCTGCTGTTTCGTTGTCTGGCAACCTATCTTTTCATTTTTTGAATACTTCCGGTATGGAAATTATTGTCGGAATAGTTTTAATAGCCGGTTTGGGCACTAAAATAGCCGCAGGGCTCTGTAATGATATGTTACATTATCTGATCAGATAAAATGCCCCTGAGAAATCCTATGTTCAAAAGTGCCAAAAATGCAATCTAATTAAAATATAGATCTATATTTCGTTTCGTTTTTGTGTACTTTCGATGGCCTACACTGATGTAGATCTAACTAGTTATAGTGGAAGCTCACGTTCTATGACGTCCGGTATCAAGCACGGGACATTTGACCCGATAACGTCAGTCATTCGATTAACCAATTAGCGACGGCCATGCTTTTCAAAATCCACTTTTGTTTTGTTATGATTTCTATCCGCTGGTGTTTATAGTATAGACGTTGTTGGCTGGTAATATCTACCCACAGTTCCACTCATGAAAAGGTCAAACGGTCGATTCGACAGACCATTTGATTGGCTGACCCCTCATTTCAGCCAGAACACGAATTAAATAACAAGTCCTCCAGATCCAAGAGTAGTAAAGACAAGTAAAAATGAAATTTTGAACTATACAAAAACGAAACGAAATTGGATCTGTGTTTTAATCAGATTGAATAACTACATACATATTATACATTGTTAGAATCATAATTAGGTCAGCTATCTGAATATATAACCTTTTTTTGAAAAAAGCTTAAAATAAAAAAATACGAGAGCATTTTTTAAAATTTCACGGTTTTTCGACTTTTTTTGATTTTCAGTCCGTTATTTCACCTATACCAGACATTTCGAAGTCATAATGGAATAATTCGTACATAAGACTACCACAAGGTCTCTCGATAGAGAAAGTTTCATAAAAATCGCTGGCGTAGTTTTCGAGATACAGGCGTCCAAAAATGCTAAAAATCAGAAAATACTTGATTTTCAGCGTGCCATATTTTGCTGCCTGTTCATAGTATCCGTATGAATTGGGTATCATACGATAGTACAATCCTAGTGCAGTCCAATGTTACCCTAAATTGTTTAATCCATTGATATCGGACGGAGAAATCGCGTTTTTCCAAAAAATATCCATTTTTTGCATTTTTTCAAAATATTACACATTATTTCCACCACTTCCGGTTTAAGGATTCTTGTCGAAATTGCTTTATAAGTTGGCATTGGACTGTAACTTCATGTTCCAGAAGTTTCAGAAACGTCAATTCTGCCATAAACCGAAACCCGAGCTCACAAAATGGGAAGGAAATTCGGAAAAAATCGAAAAATAAAGGGCGATAACTCTGAATGAAACTTATATTACTGGAATCGGATTGACTTAAGGTATCCAAAAATGTAGGTCAAATTTCAAAATTTTGAAAAATAACAAAAATATCTCGTAAAGAACGTGTTTTCAATTTTCGAACGATAGAAGTCATGGTCGAATGGTCGAAATTGAAAAATGTGAGATAGCCATTGTCTCGGAAAAGATTCATGGTTTCAGAAAATGTCATTTGTTTGAAAATGGGTCAAGAATTGACGAAACTATGGCCAATTTTCAATTTTTAGACAAGTACAAAGTTCGGTCACTTCCGGTATGCGCAGAAATTTCAAAAATATTTTATCAAGTAGCCACCACATTTCAGATCGATATCTGTTTTCGATCATGGAGAACTAGGCTCATTTCTAAGCGCTGTTCTGGTTCCCCCCTGTCAGTGATGGAGGATGAATGGCCTGACAAGGACAGCTGTCTAATCGTTCGGACACATTGGTGCGCACGTAAAAGATCCATTAACAGTTGGAATTCGATATAAAAGTAGGTCGTAGTGCCGCTGTCTGGGCAAAATTTCCCTCATAGCACAATGTATGGCGTATGCCCGTCTTCATTAGCCCAGTCGGAGAAGAACGTATATAGAGAAGAGATTTTTAGATACAGTCGTAAGGATTTTATATTCAATTCATGGTCTTATTGGCAGCTAATGCAATTCCTGTTTGCGAAAAACTTGGTGATATATGGGGGCAACAAAATCCTTAACATGCTTAAGGCCTCTGTGGGTCTTTATCTGACCCAAATTGTGTGGCGTATGTCCGTCTTTATTATCCCAGTCAGTGTAGAAAAATAAGGTGTTGTAAAAACCCCATTCAATTATCCCATTAAGCCATATTGATGTTAAAACTCCATTTCATTTCATTTATGAATAAAAAGATATTTTTCTAACAAAATATTCTTACCTAACCAAAGTAGAGATGAAAAAAACAGAATCACAACCAGCTTCATATTTTCACCAAAACTTTCACAACAAAATACACAGAATTCCAGAATATATTGGAACACCGAGATATTATTTAGTAGAAGTTGTGAAAATCTCACTGATCAGTTGAACTTATACCACTGTAGAGGTGAACATCATCCAATTATAATCAGTGTTTATTATCAAGAAAAATCTTTTTATTTTGATTGGACGGCTTAATCAAGACACTAGAGAGTTTCAGCACCTCTGGATGGTCAAGGAGCTATTATATTATTAGTGCTAGAGTTTAATTTCTCTTCCACACCGGGAATATTGAAATCGAGGATTTTGATTGATTTATTTTAAAGGGGTTGGATTAAAACTTCACCTGTCAACTAAATGTAATTTAAGTTTAACGATCATTAAAGGATCTAGACCGCTTACTCAATATCTGGTCTATCATTGAGTCAACTGGTGTGGTTTCGATTCCCCAAATGGCCGAGTTTGTGTCCAGTGCAGTTACTGAACATTTTAGAATCCCTACATTCCGCGGTTTTGTGCGCTAGTTGTAATAACCAAAGATAAAGTTATCACAGAAGACACAGAGAAGGAATTAAAAATAACTGATTCACAAACAACAATTAAAAACAAACAAAACAAACCTGTAGTATGGTCTAAAATAGATGTTAATGACTGCTGTTCAATTTAGACTGTTCATATATTTCACCAGACCAAATTAATTAGCAATTGCAATGAAAACTTTAGAAATTGCAATGAAAACTTTAGAAATTGAATATAAATCAACTTATACACACTCACAATCTGATTATGATACAGATCTATATTTCCACATAAAGATCCACATAAAGATCTGACTCTTTCAACAGTTTGTAGTGGAAGGTTGCATCACGGGTCATACAAACAAGCGACTTTTGACCTTATGACGTCAGACATTGATTAATTGTTGTCATTTCTTGTTATTTACCCACATTTCCATGCATTGCACACTAAGAACTCGCCAAAACAGACTGATTTATTGGCTAATCCCTCACATTAATCAGAGATCCTAATGTTGTAAAGACCAGTCAAACGAAATTTGAAATATAAAAAACGAAATGAAAGAAGATCTGTGTTTTGATTAGATTATGGGGGGTGGGATGGCGTAGTGGTCTAGAGTGCCACGCTTCGACCTCTAGCTGGCTGGTCACCTCTGGCTTGCGACTGTGGTTTCCATCCCCGGTATGAGCATATGTGGCATGGAGATACGGGCGCCTTCTCAACCTCGTGGGTTTCCTCCAGGCACTCCGGTTTACTCCCACTGCTAAAGACCCCTGCACGCAAGCGAATTATTGAAATAAAATTGAAACCATATGTTAGTCCCAAAATGACCTAGTTTGTGTCGAGTGGACGTTAAACCCCATTTCTCTCTCTCTCTTTAATTAGATTATATACAATCATTAATGTGTGCTTTTAGAAGAGAGAGAGAGAAATGGGGTTTAACGTCCTCTGGACACAAACTAGGTCATTTTGGGACTAAAATATGGTTTAAGTTTATTTCAATAATTCGCTTACGCACAGGGATCTTCAGCAGTGGGAGGAAACTTGAGTACCCAGAGAAAACCCACGAGGTTGGACAGGTGACCCTACTCCTTACCACGTACAACCGGGGATTCGAAACCACGCCAGTTGACTCAATGACAGGCCGTATGATACAGTGTGTGCACGCTAACCATTCGGCCATCCACCCTCCGGTGCTTTTAGAACCATTTTCGTCTATTCTAAGGTTTAAAAGAATAGAGCTAGCTATATTCACCCTTTAAATATATCACGTTTTTTTCTATGATACTCGGAACTCCCATCACTCGAACCTTTGATCCCTGTGGGGTTTTTTTATGATCAAATGGTTATCAGCTATATCCTTTTAGTTAAAAATAGAATTAATTATTTATATGTTTTTACTGAAAAATCTCATCAGGAGAACTCCTAGGGTCATAGAGAGAAAGAGTTAGTTGTAATCCAATGAAATATTAAACAGTCGTTAACGTTCCAGTTTCGTGACAGTATGGCAACTTGCTTGTCAAAAATGGTTAATTGTATTTCAGATTTAAACATGCCGGCCTTTCTTTAGGCCTTAAATATTATCAAAATTTCTATTTATCAAACATACATTATGGAAGAACTAAACCTGCCTATTGCAGGTCTTTCTTTAGGACTGAAATGTAATCTAAATTATTAAACATGCATTATGCAAGAGCGAAATCTGTCTATTGCAGATTTTTCTTTAGGCCCGAAATGTCTTCTAAAGTATTAATTAGACATTAATTAACTGATCCAGGCCTTAATCATCTCTCGATGGCATCAGATTTCTCCGATATTAAACAGATTGGAATGGTTCAGCGATCCTTCGATTTAATCAAATATGGTGGACCGTGGCGTAGGTTAGATCAACCAGTACCGTGGTTGAAATTATTGCACACGTCTGTCAAACCTTCAAAGGCTAATAGAGTAATTTGAATGAAATTTTCGAATTATTCATTTTACATTATCTACTTTCGAACTATTACAGCAAGAATGGCTAGTTCTTTGTCTAAATCTTACATAATGTATCTTTAATTAGACATTAATAACATGAAAAGACTTTAATCAACTCTTGTTGCCATCTTTAATCAACTCTTGATGCCATCTTTAATCAACTCTTGTTGCCATCTTTAATCAACTCTTGATGCCATCTTTAATCAACTCTTGATGCCATCTTTAATCAACTCTTGTTGCCATCTTTAATCAACTCTTGATGCCATCTTATGTGTCTGATTTTCACTGGATTTGAAAGTGATCTGCAGCTCAACGCTTATTAATGAATAAATGCCTAAATGTTTTCTATCGTAACGACTTTAGTAATGATGTTCGAGTTTAGGCCTAAAATTCAGCATATTCCCTTTATATTATCTAGTTTTAACTTTTGTTAGTTTTAACTGCCAGCTCTTTAGTTAATCTTCCATAATGTATCTTTAATGTACCTATACCATAATCGACTCCTGATGCCATTGGATGCCTGGATTATTTGGTAAATCCATAACATTTTATCGCAGATGTTGTTTATTATAACAAGGGGGTTGGTTGGGTGGGTGTCTGGTTAGCGTGCGCGTGCTGTATCATACAGCCTGTCATTGAGTCAACTGGCGTGATTTCAAATCCCCGGTTGGACGTGGCACTCCGATTTTCCTCCCACTGTCAAAGACCCCTACACGCAAGCTAATTTTTGAATTAAAATTAAACCATATGTTAATCCCGATATGACAAGTGGATATTAAACCCCATCTCTGAATTAATTGGACTGACATTTTCAACTTATTCTTTTTTCATTATCTATTTTCTAACTGATGCTGGAGGTCGGGTGTTCGATCCCTGCACTTTCATTTAATAGTTTTATATTAATTATTTATCATGTTTATAATGTCACTGTTTCTCTCGAGATGGTATTTAGTCGTAATACGATTTGTTTTTCTAGGGTAGAATGTAAACACAAGTCAATTAGTAAAATGATATTTCTGTGTACTTGATGTATCGGTGAATATCTCTCAATTGATCCATAAGAGTTTTTTTTCTTGCAATTCAATTTTTTAGCATGGTATCTTTTTTCTGATCTGTATTAATAGAAAGTGATTCTGAGTTGATTTTTATCGATGATGGGGTATAAAATATCTACGTTGATGAGGCTAATCCTGTTACTTGATAAATTGTGAATGAGAGTTTGTTTTAATTATATTTGGAGGACATGCACTCTTGCATGTGTATATTTATTCAGTCCAGCAGTCAGAGAGAGAGAGAGAGAGAGAGAGAGAGAGAGAGAGATAGAGAGAGAGAAAAACTAGGTCATTTCGGGACTAATATATGTTTTTTGATTTTATTTCAATAATTCTCTGGCACGTAGGAGTCTTAAACAGTGAGGAGGAAACTGGAGTACCCGGAGAAAACCCACGAGTTTGGACATTCGACCCTACTCCTTGCCACATACATCAATGCATCAATAGAACAGAAGATTCCAAGGAATAGGGTCGTCTGTCCTAATTTGTTTGTTTCTGCGGGTCCTCCGGTTTCCTCCCACAAGACCCCTACGTCTAAGCGGTAAATAGAAATAAAATTAAACTGAATGTTAGTCCCAAAATGACCTGGTTTGTTTCAAGTGGACATGAAACACACTCTCTCTCTCTTTCTCTCTCTCTCTCTCTCTCGAACAACATTATTATATGCACTGAGACCTGTTCATGTCCATTTTTAGGTCGCAAAGAATATGGATTAGCTTCTTTAAAATTGAGTTACCTGGATATTTTCCTACAAGATATTGATTGTTTCTGCTCCTATTGAATGATTATATAACTTGATATATTTCAGGTGTGTCAACAAATTAATTATGCAAGAAATTTGTTTGATGATGAGACACATACATTAATACAGAGTGAATTAAAGGATAACAGTAGTTGAACAGACCAGGTGCCATTAATACAGAGTGAATTAAAGGATAACAGTTGTTTAACAAGACCAGGTGCCTTATCAAGGAAATTATAACAAAATACTTTAATCATAATTATTACATTTCTTCATGTGAACCCAAATTTGTTAATGTGAATGAAATGGGTGTTGTGAGTGCAATTGGTTATTGTGAGTGCAATTGGTCCTTGTGAATACATTTTGTTATTGTTAATACAAATACAATTTGTTATTGTGGAAATTTTAACATTACTTTGATCATCTTTACTTCATTCTTCAATTTAACCAAAAATTATTTATTATTATTTTAACTTAACAAAATTAAAATGGGTATTAGATGCAGGGTACAGGGGTGCATGGTAAGGGGTGTTATAGCGAAACATTGAGATCTTATGTTTATGATGCACACTTTTTCAGGTAGCACCAAGAGTGACTCACTGTTAGAAGTAGGTATCTATATCTGCAGATATTGTTTCAGACTGATATACAGTCGCCATCTAGTAGGTGAAGCAAGCAGGAAATTGAAATGATTTTTTTAATTATCATTATGCTGACCTTGTAAATTAATAAATCAGGGTTTCATTTACCCGAAGAAGTTTTATATGTAAAGTATATTATTATAGTTGGAACAAAGCCCAAACTTAATATTCCCTATCATTGTGAAGGACTAGCGACATATCTATGTTCTATAATTAGATTTAGAATAGCTGGTGACCATAGTGACCAGTAAGCTGGTGACCAGGAAGCTGGTCGCCATAGTGACCAGTAACCTGGTGACCATAGTGATGAGTAGCCTAGTGACCATGGTGACCAGTAAGCTGGTGACCATAGTGACTGTTGTGGTAATTAAGCTGGTTACCATAGTGACCAATAACAGGAGGGTAAAGTTCATCAGCTATATGTTCTATTAATGTAAATCTATTATTCATAATATCCTATTATTCAGGTATTTAGTGTGTTAGAAGAATGAAATAATAGTAATTAAATTAGGTGTCAAATATAGTTTTGTACATGGATTTAATTGAATTGATTTACTCGATGTTGTAAAACTATATTACCGGAAACAGGGTGTAGGTAGTTGGTCATGCCTAGAGCACCTGTCCTGATAGTATGTATAATATGATTTCAACATGTGAATTGTTTTGTTTTTTAAATTGTTTGTTTAATTGTGGTGTCTGAGTTTGTTTTTATGCGTGGTGCAGTCCCCCTGCACTTACTAATATAGTAATATAGAAAGAATTTTATATATTCACAATCTCGTCTCCCAGGGATACGGTTTATCCATTGTTTATATATAAACAAAGGGTATAGTTAATCTCTGGGGGCTGAGATTGATATATTCATTTACATTTGTAAATACATCATTAAGTAACATCGTCATTAATTTATTATAATTCTAGTAAAGGAATGGATTTAAATATTTTAGAATTTATTTAAAAGATTATATCATAAAGTCTCTGATATAAATATTCCAGGGATTTTATCTACAAGTCTCTGATTAATATTTCAGGGATCTTGAATCCCCGGTATACTACAATATTCTATAAAAATGGAATCTGTAAAAAGAATATTCACCCAACAATGGTGTAATTCTTTCCAATAATTATAAAAATAGAAATTGAAAATCAACATTTAGCATCCAGCGTAGAGAAGATGTTAGAGGAATGTGATTAAAACAAACATTACCTATTATATGTCTTCACTAAAATCTTTTGATGGGTCTCTTGACAATTTAGTTGTGGATTTTTTAATTAATTTCTGAAAAATAGAAGCAATGATCAAAAATTTTAAAACAATAAAAAGGTCTATTTAAGTATTTTCAGCAGGACATTGAGAATCCTTTTCCTTGTATAACCAATATATCAATTAAGAAAATGGACTCCTATACCCAAGTTGTAGAAGGAGTGTGAATATCCCTTCTTTTGCATTTTGCATGATACACTAGTCCGGTCATTGCTGACAAGACTGTAAAATCATGTTAGTAGCCTACGTATTGCTTTCCATGACATTTCAAATAGAATATATTCAAACGTGATATATTATTAGCCTAATTTTAGATATTAAATTATTTTTTGTTTAGGTTGTGTGTATTTTAGTTTCTGAATATAAATGATACAATGCATAAATAAGTCTGTGATGTGTCGTGAAACAAAAATAGGTATGTTTTATCAATCAAATTATAACACAGATCCCATTTCGTTTCGTTTTTATAGTTCAAAATTTCGTTTTACTTTTCTTTACTGCACAAGGATCTGGAAGAGTTGTTATCATTGACATGTTCTGAATGATGTGAGGTATAAGCCAATGAAACATTCTGTTCTTGGTTTTTTGATGCACAGGATTGTGCGTAACCCACTAGAAACGTCAAAGCTGATTGATTAATCAATGTCAGGCGTCAAAGGTCAAAAGCCGCTCATTTAACCCATGACGAGAACTCCCACTATAACTTTTCGGATCTTCATGTAGTATAGATCATCGAAAGTATAAAAAAATGAAACGATATATAGATCTGTATTATTGACTGTATACAGCATAATGATGCATTGAATAACCACCATGCTAGAACATGATCCATTGTTTATGATGCATTGAATAACCACCATGCTAGAACATGATCAATTGTTGATCACTAATTCCATCATGATAGATTCCATACATGTTTAGCAAATGGAATTGGAGAACAAATCCAACATGCTAGAACATA
The DNA here is from genome assembly GCA_963678685.1 of Patella ulyssiponensis. Lineage (NCBI taxonomy): Eukaryota > Metazoa > Mollusca > Gastropoda > Patellidae > Patella > Patella ulyssiponensis. The sequence goes on from OY783226.1 coordinate 4,273,651, forward strand.
TTCAGTATATCATCAGGGAATTGATATATTTAAGGAATTACCATTATGCTAGAATATATTCCATGTGTAATCAGCCAATGTATATCATCATAATCATTTTATCTTCTGATAGAAAGTATCTGGCTTACCTGCATCGTCAGTTCTGGCATGCCCATAGCTGATAATTGGGATCTTACCCTTACTAAGGGAAACACTTCTGAATTAGACGTCAGATTTCCTGAGCAACATCCCCAGTTTTTAGACTTAGGTATGCCCATTATAAAGTATTTGGCAACGAAAAAAACACGTCTGAACTAAAGGTACGATCCCCTGCTTAATTGTAGCATATATATATGTGTGTGTTTGAATTGATACATCCAAGATATAATAGTGGTTGGTTGATTTTATTTGTATATATTGTTATTTTTTTCACCGTGTATATTTCTACATTTATTTGCCGCCTGTTCAAATGCAATTTTAGTTATATTTATTATTTATTTCATGAAATGTTGTTAATGGGATAAAAGTGCCATTTAGCTAGGATAGGTATGAACAATTAATTAATTGATAAAAGGTGGGAAAGTAAGAGTCAAACCTATAAGTCTAACTGGGTATTGACATAAGGTTTCACGCAGGTGATGAATGTTCCCCAATCTGTATTCAGACAGGGTTTTGCTAAATCCTGTCTAAACAAGTTGTAGAAAGCGTGTGTATACCCGTATTTTTTCATTATACACTAGTCAAGTCGTTGCTGACTATCAGAAATATTCAAACATGGTTTACTGACTTAATGTTAGATATTGTATGAAATTATTGTTTGTTAAGTTTTATATATTTAGGTTCAGTTGGCACATGTCCGTGTCGAAACTACGGCGTCAGGGTACTACAATTCAGTGTCCAAACAAAAGAAAACATCACTTTTTTCAAAGATTATATTCAAGGAACCTGGGTAGTCGTTATTTATATTTACAGGGGTGCTACAGGTTTAATATCAATGGTCGTGAACGGTTTTCTATTTAATTAACACAGCTATTGAATGAAGATATAATTTATGATTTAGTTGGAAGACAAACTAATAGTATATCACCTTTATTTTACACTCATAGTTAAATGTGACCAGGCCCCGAGTTCACAAAACATTCTCAAGCTCTAGTTAAGAATTTACTCAACTTTCAATCACTGTTTATGAGAAATATCTTTAACCCAGAAACACAAAACCTTGCACATAGTTTCTTATTGATGTATTTGATACATTAAAACAACAAGAGTTTTAAAAAGGGCCGACAATTTTATGTTAATTCTTAACTGAAGTCTGAGAATGTTTTGTGAAGTCGGGGTCTCATATTGTCGTCAACTCTGACTGTTCATCCACTGACCACACTCTCTAGATGTTCAAGTCAACACACGATTCACCTTCAATTTATACCCTCGGTTGATGTTGGGGATGTGAGGAGCCTATTTGAATGTTTTGGGATCATTACTTTGACCATTTCCGCCCTAGATTACTCCGAAAAGAAATCTTGTCAACGACTTCGCTGGTGTGGGTGTATGCTTCGTTACCGCTTATGCATTAGTACTTGCCAAACTTGAAAACGTTTTGCTTTTGCTTCTCCAGCTTGTAACATGCCTTATTAGTATTCAGGGTTTATGGACCAGGGACTGGACCACAATCGTCAATTCAAGTTTGATCGACAGGAAACTTAGCATGATTGGTCCGTTGACAATTGTGTATCAATTGGCGGACTTGGACTTTTGATATGACGTCACAATTTCAAGATGGCGATGATGACGTAAGGCTCTGTTTCCCGGTCTATGGTCCATATAATGTTATCAGATGTGATTTTAAATAGTTTTAGACTGTGATGAAGTGCTAGATTGAACAAGTTGTTTACATGTATCAGATAGTCATTATTACTGTAAATATTGTATATTTGTATATGTATGATATAAAAATAATGATATTAAATTTACATATATTTGTTTTTGTTCAGTCTCAGTAAGCTGTCCAGGTCCAGACTCCAGTACTGGTTCTTCACGTTGTCTCAATGTTCAGGTCCAGACTCTAGTACTGAAACTTCATATTGCCCCAATGTTTTAATTCGTGAGTGACTTAGTGAATAGGATGTTGACTCGAAAAATCTGTCCGATCCCTGCATTGCACGAAAAAGCCCCCCCCCCCTACGCTGCGCAATGTCATCGATGCAGGTGTTGGCAGGGGACAACGAACAGTCTTCGGATGGGACGAAAAACCGAGGTCTCATACCATTGACAACTAGATTTCAAAATTAGAGTATTAAATACTGCGAATTTGTAATGAATTTACTATGGATTAAATCATTTGTCTGAAGCTACACTGCTTTGTGCGACATTTTTCGAGCATTGATAATTATTTGTGAATGCAGCACCTACAGTCTAATTAGATGATTCGAAGTCGGGTCGGCATAGAGTGGAATTTCGGCGGTTAGAATAGCAGAAAAACGCTATTGGCTGATGGACCCCATTGCATTTGCTGTATTCACAGACTGGAATAGCAGGAAGACGCTTTTGCGGCCGCCGTCAAGCTTTCCACACTTTCTTGGGAAGGCCCCCGACCTGGTAAGCTCCTGCAATTTGGCCATCCGACCCGCACACCTATGCTTATTAACGATGTATTGATGTTAGATTTTCCTAGAAGACAATATCTATATGTCATTCGGAGGATACATGTTCCAGTAAGTAATTGCTATTCCAATTGCAAACCTCGTTGGTTTTCTCTGGGTCCTCCGGTTTCCCCCAACTGTTAAAAACCCGTACGCGCAAGCGAATTATTGAAGTAACATTAAACCATATTTTTGTCCCGAAATGACCTAGTTTGTGTCGAGTGGACGTTAAACCCAATTTCTCCCCCCCCCCTCTCTCTGTATTCTATAATAATAATAATAATGTATATTTGTAAAGCGCCAATTCATCCACAAATGCATGCTCTAGGCGCGTACTATGTACTCTATGGTCACTTCAACTAAAATGCGGTGGTAAATAGAAGAGTTTTTAATTTCGTTTTAAAAGATTCAAGTGATGGAGCTGTTTTAAGATGATGGCGTAAGGAATTCCACAAAAAGGGTGCACTGTACTGGAATGTTCTTGAGCCGAAAGTTTGTAGATTGTACTTTGGAATGCGTAATAAGCACATATCTTGGGGTCTTAAGTTACGGGATGGTAGGTCTACGTAATGATTTATTAGCTCTGATAGATATGCAGGGCTGGAACCATGAAGACATCTATAAACAACACAAAGAAGTTTGTAGTCGATTCTTGAGTGAACTGGTAACCAGTGTAGTTCCTTCAATATGGGTTTAATGTGAGATCGTCGGGGTACCAACAGTGCTCTGTTGCTTGCTGATCTATTTCAGTATTTATACTGTATACAAGATTGTGGTTAATGTAACAGAAATAATAAAGTCAATTGATTATCATTAATCAATTATAGGTTAAGCATCGCTCTTGTGGGGAATAACATGCACTTCTAAACAAGTTGATATCACCGACAAGAAAATGCGGTTTCCTATTTTGACTCGTAATTACTATCACAAACCATAATTCTGGTGTAGAACTTTGCTAAAACGGGGGGATACCAATCAAGCCATTGTTACTTACTTTTTTGAAGAACTTGGTGATACTACTTTGTTACGGCAGCGCCAGTGATTTAGGTTTAGTGGCTAAGTGAGAAAGACGTTCTCTCGCTAGCTCCGTCTGAGCTAATGAAGACTGGTATACGCCATAGTGCTATATGTGGTCTCGTATGTGCACGTTACACGAAATAAGGCCACCGGAACAGCTTTGTCCAATGTTTCTTTAAAATCCTAAAATAAAATAAAACATAATCCACGGCCGGTGAGAGGGAGGACTGCTGGGACACCTGTCATAAATGAACAAAAACAATACCCTGGTGCTTGATCATAAAGTAGTAGAAAACCAGTGAGTTTTCTGAATGTGGGTACGTAGTGGCGGGGTAGGATTCAAATTGAATTCTGCATTCCACTGTTCGGGGAACAAATTGGTGAATTAAAAACTATAAGCCACCTAGCCGGGCTTTAGCCAACGTGACCGTCAGGGTATCCGGACCCCGGCGGGTAATCAGTGCCTAGCCTGGACATGTTGAACACTAACTACAATGATGGTGAGCGCGGCCAGTGATCATGCACGTCGTTAGCAAAGATACATTCTACAAAACTGATAATATGACAAATGACTGATTTGTAAAACAAATATTGATTTTAAGATACAAATTTTAATTTTAGTTTATATACAAATGTTCAAATACGACAACAAATGGAGAAATAAGAATTAAGAACACTGAATAAAGAGGTATTTGGTTTACAATAGATTTGGTTATATTATAACAATGGTAGAAATAGTTGATAATTCATGTCCAACTCGTCAACCCAGATTCCAATAGTTGAATATAACCCTGGAGATATATACCACAATAACTGTTATCTTCCACTCTCCATACTCACAATAATTATAGTATCTGGTGTGCGATGACATGAGTTCCAACTTGTAATTACATCTGATTCACTTAATCTACGACTAATCACTTTCTCTAGGGGTTCATACAATCTGGTGGCTTTTATACCTAGTCAAAGTTAACACTACGTACTGGCAATACTCCGCTATCACGTGGAATTTAACATTGAACACATAACAAGATACAGGGTGGAGTTTTACATTGAACGTGACCCTATACGGGGTGGAAGTTAACATTGAACACGTGACCCTTAGGTGGAATTTAACATTGACCACGTGTCCCTATAAGGTGTGGAATTTAACATTGACCACGTGACCCTATAAGGTGTGGAATTTAACATTGACCACGTGAAGCTATTGTAACACAACATTAAGCAGCTGTGGTTTATAGCTGTCGTACAATTAGTATATATATATATATGTGTTACACGTGCATTATTTAAGTTAGTTAATTAGTCGCTATTTTCTATGGTGGCTGTTACAGGCCCGTATCTAGACACCATTAAGCGGGGGGCATTACCTTTCGGTAGGGGGGCGAACTTTTGAGGAAATTTTCGGAAAGGTCATTCTAACAGACTGTTGTAATCATCATGCTATGTAGTTACCTAGGCGTCTAATAAGCATTTTAAAATAAGTATTCAAACAAAAAAAAATTAGCTTTTTTAGGTTAATATAAGGTACTGTGTATACTTTAATCATTGTTAGCAATTTCTGAGCGGGGGGGCGAGCATTTCACGCGGGGGGGGCCATGCCCCACCGCGCCCCCCTGTAGATATGGGCCCGGGCTGTTAGCTATGGTGGCTGTTAGCGGCCATTCTACATCGTCGACTTGTCGGGTTGTGAAGGCGACAAGTCGCGGCACGACAAAGCGAAATAATTGCATTTCGTCGACTTGTCGCTTTGTCGCTTTGTCGGGTTGTGAAGGCGACAAAGCGACAAGTCGACAAAATCAACCCGACAACGCGACAAACTAACCCGACAATCGTCGCCCTCATTTTGTCGACTTGTCGGGTCAATTTTGTCGACTTGTCGCTTTGTCGCCTTCGACTTATTCACAACCCGACTAAGCGACAAGTCGACAAGCCGCCGAAATGCAATTATCTCGCTTTGTCAACTTGTCGCTTTGTCGCCTTCACAACCCGACAAAGCGACAAAGCGACAAGTCCACGAAATGCAATTATTTCGCTTTGTCGACTTGTCGCTTTGTCGCCTCGGAAGTCAATCACTGCGCATTGGCGAGCATTCTTCGGTTAAGTATGGAAGCCCAATCTCGACGAGGCGAGGGTGCATTTATTCAGCATTTGGTTTAGTTTTGCTACACCTGACCATTACACAGGTAGGATTGAAAAATTCATTTGGTTAAATTTGCATTTAACGACCCATAAAATTAGGAATCTATATTTCAGAGGAGAGTCAGTTTTATTTGTTGGTATGTATTTTAATGTATGCTTTCAATATATCTATCGTAATTTAGAATAGAATTTGCTAGCTTTGCCACATTAAAAAATATTTAAAATTTAAATCCTTTCTTCTTAGGATGTTTATAGGCAAGTTTTCTTTACAGAATACTCTAAAGCTTTTTCTTGGCCACATTCCAATTTCAAATCTCCTTGACGGTAACTGTATGACTGGCTCACTAACCAGAAGGTCTGCGTCAAGCATGGCTTCCCCAATAAGGGAAAACCGTGTTTGTAAAATATGTAATTTAAATGAAATCGGTGATGAGATTCACTTTATGTTAAAATGTCCAATTTTAAATGATATAAGAAATAATTTTTTACCTCGATGGCTAATTGCTTCCCCAAATGAATGTAATCTTATATCTTTATTTACTTCAAACGATCCGGTTCTTATTCGAAATTTGTCTATCTACATTTCAAAGGGAATGGAAATCAGAAACGAAATACTTAAATATTAAAATGTATCTGATCGTGTAATATACTTTCGTACCAAATTGTTCTTTTTAGTTCTAGTTATATTATATATTTAAAATGTTTTATTAAATGGTATATTGACAGTTATGGAAAACAGTGATATAATTGTACACTATTATATTTTCTTGATTATTATATTGTATATGAACTAGTCAAAGGCCTAGACTTTATGATTGTATTTATATTGTATCATTATCAAATATATGTGATTGTACTATAGGCAAATATAGTAAATAAATTATTATTATTATTATTATTATATGTCTAATGTACGGTGACGTGCAGGTAATGGAACCTTTGTCCGTTGGAATTTTTTCAAATAAGCGTAAGCCGTGGAGTTGCTGTCTGGGCAAACTTTCCTTAATAGCACACTGCATTGGTGTCGAAAAATAGTTTAAAATAATATGTTGGCAGAAAAAAGTACCCCGGCCGTATCGCCGCTGTCTTGACAGAATTTACCCCGTAATAGGCCTACACGGCATAACATATGCCTGTCTTCATTGATGCAGAAAAGTACTTTGGTTGATAAACTAAGTCATAGTTTAAATAAACGTGGTCTGTCCCCAAAATGTTTGTTTTTGTTTATTAAAAGTATATCAGTTTTAATAAAAACAATATAGTTTGTAATTAACGAAATAGTATATTAAGTAAGTAAGTAATTCTTTATTGCTGAAAGTTACTTATAGCAAATACAATGAATAAATTTGTAAATATGTAAAGGTGTTAATGATACAAATAGTACAAAATAAGTTCTAGGGAAGAATAACGTTTAATAAATTATAAATGTATATATTTTCCAAACAGTTTAAAATAACTGGTGATGTGGAAGACATAATGTCTATAAATTTTTGGAGTGAAGGGTGATTTCTATAATAAAAAGGAATAAGCTGTTCTCTTAAATCTTTATATAATGGACAGCAAAGTAAAAAATGATATTCGTCTTCAACGTTATTTAAATTGCATAATTTACAAATTCTATCATTTCTGTTAATTGTATCGTATGTGATAAGTTATGTGATACACATCTAAATTTGGATAGAGATACACAGTAATTATGATTTGATAAATATTCTTTTTGTGATAAGGCAATGTTGAAAAGGTTATAATAATTTAGTTTTGAATATTTCGACCGATCTTCATTCCATTCCTGTGAATACTGATCGCTTATTCTATGTTTAAGTTCATCATATACATGTACGGGTAAAACAACATATTGATCATCAAAAGCGTACACGGGACGTCGGTTTTTGTCCCATCCGAACGACTAAAAACTGGCCTTATCAGGTCCACCTTCGTGCACCTTTAGGCCAATTGGTTGATCCGGGTCGCATGTCTTGGATACTCACCATAAACGATATATTCACTTGAAATGAAATAGGGTTAAACGTCCTACTCTTCTGCACCTAACCTGGGCTAATGGAAGACGGGCATTATGCCATACAGTGTGCTATGAGCGAATTTTTGTCCGGAAAGGGCGCTACGGCCTACTTTAATATCGAATTTCAACTGCCAATAGATCTTTTATGTGCACGCAAATGTGTACACGGGACGTCGGTTTTCGTCCCATCCGAACGACTAAAAAACTGACCTTATCAGGTCCACCTTCCTGCACCACTGACAAGAGAAAACACGACGAAAAACATATATGATTTGAGTTGGGATATTAGTAGATTGATTATTATTATATATTTGGGTAAACTGTGCTGTTGATGGTAATCAGTGAAGATGCGAAGGAATTCTAAATTACGATAGATATATTGAAAGCATACATTAAAATACATATCAACATATAAAACTGACTCTCCTCTGAAATATAGATTCCTAATTTTATGGGTCGTTAAATGCAAATTTAACCAAATGAATTTTTCAATCCTATCTGTGTAATGGTCAGGTGTAGCAAAACTAAACCAAATGCTGAATAAATGCACCCTCGCCTCGTCGAGATTGGGCTTCCATACTTAACCGAAGAATGCTCGCCAATGCGCAGTGATTGACTTCCGAGGCGACAAAGCGACAAGTCGACAAAGCGAAATAATTGCATTTCGTGGACTTGTCGCTTTGTCGCTTTGTCGGGTTGTGAAGGCGACAAAGCGACAAGTCGACAAAGCGAAATAATTGCATTTCGGCGGCTTGTCGACTTGTCGCTTTGTCGGGTTGTGAATAAGTCGAAGGCGACAAAGCGACAAGTCGACAAAATTGACTCGACAAGTCGACAAAATGAGGGCGACGATTGTCGGGTTAGTTTGTCGCGTTGTCGGGTTGATTTTGTCGACAACGCGACCACGTGACTCTATACAGCGCCAATTGAACCTCCGTTTTAAGCTCCTACCACTCGACTAGATATACTTTCCGTCATCAGTCTATCTATGTCTACTTGACGAATATTGCTAGAACAGCAAGTTTGCGTAAATTCTTATTTTTCTTATTTGTTTTGTAATATCGCTATTTATTCGGGAGTGTACGTTTTTTTGTTCCAGCCGCACTGTATATCTCATGCGTTACCAATCGTAGACCATATTACACCTCTTACACCTTGACGCCATAATTTATTAACGACCAGTAGCTTACCTGAACATGCCTACATTGGATTAATTATATATAGATACGCTATCATATTACAGCCAGACGAGGTTCCGATGGAATTTAAAACGCTAGCTTGAAATATGTAGTTTGTTTTCTTTTCAAACATAGTATTGTGTTCTAGTTTATACATCAATATCTCTCTACCGCTGTATTGATACGAAATGCGATGAAATAAGGTTTTACGTCCAACTGTTCTGTTGCGACTGGGCTAATGAACAATTAAAGATGGGCATACGCCATACAGTGTGCTACGAGGGAAATTTTATCTGGACAGGAGCGCTACGGCCTACTCTTATATTGAATTCTAACTGGCAATGGTGCTTTTACGTGCATGTCAATGTGTACACGGAACCTCAGATTTTCGTACTATACGACTGACTGTACGTAATGACTCTTTCCTACATCATTGACATGGGGGAACTATACCGGATAATCCCTCTGAACTTTCTCGGCCAACTCAAGAATCAAACACGGTACCTCCCGGTTAGCGAACCAAAATCTTACTCACTGACCCACCGTGGCTACGGTTACAAGCAGGGCCGTATTTAGCGGGGGTGCAGGGGGTAAATTGCACCCCAAGAAAAATAATGCGCCCCGAGAAATGCCCGCCATCCCTCCCAAAATAATAATAATTTGACAATCTTTCAATTATAAAATAATATGATCACACAGTGAAGTTCTTATTACTTAAAAGGCACTGATCAGTCGTTCGGTTTTAAGGGCCCCCAAACGCCAAACAGTTCGTTTGCCCTGCTCCAAACTTTCTTATATCACTTACGTGGACACTATGGCGCCTTACCACTCTGCTGCAGCCCCGCTTTTAAAATCATACATACGGCCCTGGTTACAAGAACAAATCATATAATTATTAAAAAAAACCTTCGTGAGAAAAGTCGATTACAAATCCTGGTATTGGTTGCAAGGGCGACAACTACTTGCTCGCTAGTAATAAAAGTGTGAGTGGATGAGAATTTTTCCGATCAATTTCTGCTATAATGAAGTCTAGCAGTGTAAGTGGTATGAAGAGTAGAAGGCAACGATTCCATCTTGCTGCTTGCTGTTAGCCTGCTACTAGTCTTCCTAGTCGTCAATATCACAACCATTGGCTCGACTTTACGATCGATAACTGAACGCCAAATAATACAACTCGCTGTTTGCCATGTAGCATTCTTCACTCCAGTAACAACTGTGTCATGGTCGAACGATAAAGGTGACCCAATTTGTACTTGAAAAGGAATGAAAATCCTGGCGACCTGCAGGTGTTGACAAGCCGTGTAAATGCTGAAGAACTAGAGCAGACCGAGGGAAGTTCTTTGAGTGGAATAACGGTGTTTCCAGGTTGATTTCGCATTTGTTCTGATGGGATGTTAGTGATTCTTAGTCGATTCTATTTTTAAACGGACAACTGGTGATTTCAGCGCAGGTTATATATATTATAAACAGAAGTGTGCCAGATTCGAACCTTCACCGGTTGTGTTTATATATAATGATGATGTCATCAACATCTGGAATAGTTCTACTAGTCGTATATTTAGGTGAGTACATAGAGATCTGCCATTGTAAACATCAGGGCATCGATATCCCAATAATGTTCTCGAAGACACGTCACGGAATTCCATTTCTAATGTCTGTACACAATGACACTGACAACAAAATAGGCAGCTATGGCCGAACAGATGTTTTAAATAACTGATGTCCCTCGCTAATTTATTTATTGTCAGAATTACTTATTAACCAAATTTCTGTCGTGAAACATAGGCGCCATTTTTACGTGGGTTGAAAAGACAACAGAGAGTGGTAGTATGACAAGATAATGACGCACAGGCACGACTGTGCTGATGTAGAATGGCCATTCCTTGTTTTTAAAAAGTAAACGAAATGAAATTGAATGTCCTGCTTTTCTCGCGAAAAGGTGAAGGAATATACAGTAATATTAACCCGGTTTCAAAGACCATACCCTTGCTTTCCATAACCCATGCTTTCAAAAAAGTAAACGAATTTAACATGGATGATCGGCTTGTCAGTGGTGAGAATAGTGTCTAGTAGTTCGGATGGAACGAAACCTCGAGGTCCCGTAAACACTTTGGTGTGCACTCGATATAACAGTGGGCCGTAGCGCAGCGGTCCCGACAAAATTTCCCTCAGAGCACACTGTATGCCGTATGCCCGTTTTCATTAGCCCAGTTGTAGCAGAACAGTAGGACGTCAAACCCCATTTCATTTTTGTTTCAGTTCCCAGAAGTTGGAGGGTGTTTATTGAATTACTGAGCTCCAAATGATTTTCTTAACAATGTGGATTAATTAAATCATTTCTAGTTTAAAACTAAACGTTTATTTTATAAATCAAAATTAATATAGTTGGGTTTTATGTAAGGGTGGGGTGTGATGTAGTGAGTCTCCAAGACCCGATCAACTACTCCAACCCATTAATAACCCACTGATGAGTGTAAATCCTTCACGTTCCAATCAATCGGATGTCATGTGATGTGTACACAATCAGGTCAATGATTACTGATGTAGGTCGTGTCCAGACATCGCCATGGCTGTAATTAGCTTGATAAATATTAGGTGTGGTGAGGACACAGAGAGAGAGAGAGAGAGAGAGAGAGAGAGAGAGCATACAATTTTTGATGTCGACCGTATTAAAGTTGACGGAGGTTTAGGCTTTTCAAAGAGAGAGAGAGGGGGGGATATATATAGAGAGAGATAGGGAGAAGAAAGACAGAGACAGAGAGAAACAGAGAGAGAGAGAGAGAGAGAGAGAGAGAGAGACTCCACACGATACAAACTAGGCCATTTCGCTAACATATGGTTCAATATTATTCAATAATTCGCTTGCGCGTAGGTGACTTTAGCAGTAGGAGGAAACCGGGGGACCCAGCGGTAACCCACACTGTAGGACAGGCGACCCTAATCCTTCCCATTTACAAGTTGGGAATCGAAATGAAAGACCTTATGGTCTCACGCGCAGGCGTTAAACTACTATACCCCCTTCCCCATCTCACACACACCCATAATATGGTACCACTTCCGGCCGAGATCACATAGTCAGCAAAGATATTTGTCGCTGAGAGCCCAAGACGTCGGGGACAATATGTTGGATTGATGAATTTACCAATAAATAATGTTGGATTAACTTATTTAGCATAAAATAACCCTCTGTGTGCGCTGACCCTTCTACCAGAAACCGTCTTACAATCATTGTTCTGAAAACAATTTAATATTTAGACAAACAAACGAAACCGTGGTTTCTATAATTCATCAAAGACACAATCACATAATCGCATCATTGACATTTTAAGCCATTTCTTCTCGACATTTTGCTACTCTTTTATTTAATGATAATGAAAATGGCTCCAGCCTACCAAACACAAAACCAGATTAGAAAAGCAGCAGGAAATCATTGTGTAACTTAAAAGAAAAACTAATTACAGTGTGTGTTGTGTATGAATTGACTTGATCTGTGTATTATAAACGGCACATAGATCAATACCATCCCGTTCAAGCAGGTTTATTACTCGATTCCTCTATAAGACATTTTCTGCCTTTCTAAACACCTAACTAATCGATAATATTGAACTAGTTCTAACTGCTGTGTGTTTACGGTACCATTAGGACTATAGTAGAGCTTATACTATACACGACCTGTCGAACGACGACAAGCATAGCAAGCAAATTATAGGATTATATATAGCACTTGTCGTGTGCAGGATAGCTTACGTTAGGGTTAAGCCAGGCTGACACTTGCACGATTCCGTGGCACGCATTGGCACGACTCGAGTCGGCACGACACCGTCCGATTTGCGCAAATTCGTCGTGCCAATGCGGGAAGTGCGTAAACAATGCGCAAACTATGCGTGAACTTGTCGTGCCAGTTCGTGTCAATGTGGACACTGATGGGCACGACAAAATCGTGGCCAAAAGTCGTGCAAGTGTCAGTCTGGCTTTAGAGGTTACAATACGTCGGTTGTTATATGTCCATTAATAGCATCGGGAACAATGATCTATTTGCAATGTGTGGTTGGGTTGTCGAGTAGACTAACCATTTGATCGGAAGAGTTGTCATTGAATCAAGTGGCGTGGTTTCCATCATAAACTTGTACGTTATAAGGAGTAGAGTTACCTGTCTAACAACGTCGAATTTCTCTCCAGGTCCTCCGGTATCCTCCCACAGCTAAAGTTTATGTTTCTATGGCTACGTCTAAAATACGAGATGGGAACATTTCGTCTGGCGAACTATTTTCTTTGTCATACCTCCATCTCCGACAGACCACTTGACGATGCAGGAAAAGGTGAAGCATCACCAGGCATCCAGACATTCAAGACCAAACTTGATAGTACCTATCTGCACGTTCCCATGGCTTGTTGAGAGAGAGAGAGAGAGATGGGTTTAACCTCCACTCGACGTATGGTTCCATTTAATTTCATTGAGTTGCTCGCGCGTAGGCGACCATATTCCTTGTCACGTTTAACCATGGAATCGAAACCACGTCAGTTGACTCAATGACAGACCTCATAATACCCACGTATAACCCCCCCCCCCCCCCAAACCCCCGCCAACTAGCGATTCAGACAGAATGTACATAGTCTGGAATGAAGAAAGAATCAGGCTGGATTATAATAATATTATATCAGTTATACATGAGGAAGTTATCCTGTCACACGCGCGTGATCCTAGTCTTTATTATCTGTCTGACGGTTATTAGTCTGTAATATCTTATGATCATGGTAGACGATTGTGGCACGGAATCAATTCTATTGTCCTAAGTCTAAGGGATGTTGGATGGCCGAATGGTTAGCACGTGCGTAGCTGTATCATAAAGTCTGTCATTGAGTCAACTGGCGTGGTTTCGATTCTCTGGTTGTACGCGACAAGGAGTAGGGTCGCCTGTAAAACCTCGTGGATTGTCTCTGGGTCCTCCGGTTCCCTCAACTGCTAAGTTTCCTCCTACTGCTAAAGACCCCTACGCGCAAGCAAATTATTGAAATAGAATTAAAACCATATGTTAGTCCCGAAATGACCTGGATTGTGTCTCTCCCAAATCGAAGCCATCATCTATAACTATTGTTTCCACACTGATTCCAACCAACTGAGCTAGAGACTAAAGAATTAGTCTAAACCTAATCTCCCAATAGTCAAAACCTTAAAATCAATGACATATTTACCTAGCCAACACTTTGTCTAAACCACCCATTGTTCGTATGTTAACTCAACTGATCCAAACCGTAAATCGACCAAACCCTAGATTCACTCGAGGATAAACTGTCCTAGTCACCCCCTAGTCCACACTCGTAAATCGACCATAGCGCCATCTTTAATCCGACGTTTTCAGCGACATTTGTCTAAACCACACATTGTCCGTATGTTAACTCAACTGATCCAAACCGTAAATCGACCAAACCCTAGATTCACTCGAGGATAAACTGTCCTAGTCACCCCCTAGTCCACACTCGTAAATCGACCATAGCGCCATCTTTAATCCGACGTTTTCAGCGACATTTGCGTTTCCGCATACTGTTGACCGAAATCCAGCTGTTAAGGAATCTTTTACAAAAAAGTAAACTAGTATCATTTCCTACTCTCACTCGAACGACGGGACGCCTTTTCCTTGTCAACCCAGCCGTTCAACACCAATGGCAAGAGACAACGACTAGACTGGAAAACCCTACAGATCTATATTTCGTTTCGTTTTTTTATACTTTCGATGACATCTACTATATAAATCTGACCAGTTGTAGTGGGAGGTCGCGTCGGGGTTCATAGAATTGGATTTTGAACATATGATGTCAGACATTTGATTAAGAACGTTGGTGTTCCGACAAGAACTCGCCACAACAAACCGTTTCATTGGCTAATCTATCACATCAACAAGAATGCGGATTATATAACAACTCTTCCAGATGCCAGTGTTGTAAAAATAAGTAACACGAAATTTAGAACTATAAAAGGGAGGGAGAGAGGGGGTTTATCATCCATTCGACACAAACTAGGTCATTTCGGTACTAACACACGCGCGCACAGAGGTCTTTAGCAGTGGGAAAAAACCGGAGACC
The DNA here is from genome assembly GCA_963678685.1 of Patella ulyssiponensis. NCBI lineage: Eukaryota > Metazoa > Mollusca > Gastropoda > Patellidae > Patella > Patella ulyssiponensis. The sequence continues at coordinate 4,288,707 of OY783226.1, forward strand.
CCACGTACAAGCGGGGATTCGATTCCACGCCACTGGACAGAATGACAGAGCTTATGATCAAACGCGCATTATTCTGTCACCCGATCCCCGTTAAGAGAGTATTCTCTTAACGGGGATCGGGTGACAGAATAATTGATTGATCCTCCATAAGTATGCGCTATAGTTTGCTATACGTATCGTCCCACCATGGCATAACCATCTTTGTAGTAAATAATAGAGCAAACAAACAAAGAACCTCAACTCTCTCATTCCAGTTGAATAATATAGGAGAGAAAGAAAGATATTATTATATAAAGCTAGTATTTATTATTAGATTGTTACAGCAAGGTCTAGTGGAATATCGATCGGTGATATAGTAGTTATTGTTGTCGATACTAGTACTAATAATAATAATATAGATTCAACTATCATCTCATCAAATTACAATCAGGCTCACTCGGCAAACATCGGCTCATTCCATGTCTCTATTGTATGACGCTAACTGATATGTACCTATAGGTCTATACAATTGCGATGCGGCACCGGTTTACTGATTGGAAAGCCTGGCCGCTTTTATAGAAAGAAGTTTTCACTATTGCGTCGTTCGAGGAGTGTGCAGAATTTTCAGTGCAAACTTGGCCTTGCTTTCCGCTCCCCGTAGGCTGTAAACGCTTGATTGATATACAGAATTCAATAGCAATATCTTATTAATGTATCAATTGCTGACAATGTTTGGAGAATGTGCATGTCTATTCTTGTTTATGAAATTGCCACCGACATTAAAAAAATTCATGTTCCTAATGTGGTTGTTGATCAGCATCTTGTGACGTGCCGAAGATAAATATATGTTACTAAAAACGGTTAATAGCCTGTCCTAATACGAATAATACCACCGTCGTCACCAACGTTGAAGCGGGAATTTCATATTTTATTTTCTAAGAAAGAGTCAAAACATAAGTATTTCTATGTCTTTTGTTCAAAAGGTTATCAACTCACTATTAAAATCATAAGCATTATTTCCCACACTTTAAATTCATTCACATCGGAAATAATAACACAATTACCTTCCTTGTTTTTCTATTCCCCCAATGGATTAGCTATCTTCAAACGTTTGAAATTGAAGTTGATAAATGATATTTTTTGCCAATTTCTCAACTGGCAATAGTGAAATATAGTATTAATAGGATTATTCTGTAACAAGGTAGGAATGTTTATAGATACCATCTATTTTAGGGCTTTATTTGAATACAATCTAAAAATATAACTTAAAAATATGAAATTGTAGCTTTAAAACATCTTTTAATGTTCTATTTTTATTATTCTAGGTGTCTGTGTGGAAAGTAAACTATCATATGGTTGCTATGGACCACCCGGATCACCATGCACCAAACACACCCTATCTTGTGCGAAAGGGGAGGTAATAAGCTTATCAGATAATTTGGGCGTGATAACATTCGCAAAGAAACTGAACACGAGCAGCTGTGAACCCGTGCTACAAGATGAATGCGACACCAACTCCTGCTGTAAACCAGGCGATGACTCCAAGGCATCTGACGTCATGCCAGTCAGTGAAGCGGATAAAATATTAATTTATAATCAATGTTCTAATAAAGAGTCTTGTACAGTTACCTCCCCTTACAAACATAATTCGGATTACAATTATCTACAATATTTTTATTTCTGTATGCTAGGTAAGTATATATCTATCTTAAATAATATAATAACCCTACGTTTATCTACAATCCCGGACAAGGGGGACAAGCATCATTATCTTGGGCTAAGGAGCCATGGCACCTAATTGAGTAAGAAGCTGGCACGCTATTCTGGAATTCGCGGGTGTTTACCGAGAAAGTTCATCAGGATTTTCCGGCGTGCTTTCCTCTTGTCAGTGATGCCGGACGGAGGGCTTGACAGGGACAACTGTCTAGTCGTTCGGATTGGACGAAAAACCGAGGTCCCGTGTAACCATTGGCGTACACGTAAAAGATTCCTTAGCAGTCGAAATTCGCCGTAGCAAGAATAAATTTACTTCCTCAACTTCATAAACAAATTGTAGCCTGTAGAACGAGGACGAGCAAAACCACGCTATATTCGCTGACGTTTATTTATTTAAGGTTTAAAGGTCGAGTAGGGGAATTTCAAAGGTCAATACTGCTCATCTGAGTTTATGCGACCACATCTAATCTCCATGCAGAACATGTAAATACTTTATCCATTTGTTCCTAAAGTCTCTAATCACGGACTTACTTTGCTGAAATGTAATGTAACCCCATTGTCCCTATTTAGTCCACGATCTGGTACGTGCAGATACGTTCTCGGATACGTTCTAATACGATCAACACAATACGACTGACCTAAAGACCTGATAGAATCGTGATAGTGGGAAGGCCAGCATTACCAGGAAATTTACCCGCAGCTCCCAAGGGTATGCAAAATAATTCTCTGAATTTTTACCATAAAATTAATTTCAGGTTCCAACGTGAATAACATAACGGATAAACAGAATACGACCCACTCTCGTTCGGGTTTCCTGTATTTTACTGGACAAACGAAACCATCGTCCCACCTCACCTGTTCCTGTGAAGTAACCAGCCCTGGCAAGATAAACGTCATCAGCTATTTCATCAATCTGTCCCCAGACACCTGCTCTCATGTTAAAATATCCTCCCAGAATCGCCAGCTGGTCAAATGTGACCACAAAGGCGGTGCCCTTATTTTCAACAAATGGTTGGATCAAGTTAAAGAGTCGATTACCATAGATTTCGATGACTTCTCGGCCAAGAGAACAGATACAATATGGTTCGAGTTCGGTCCAGGTAAGTTGTCAAATGTCCACTCGACACACACTACGTTATTTCGAGACTAACATATAGGTCAATTTCAGATCAATAATTCGCTTGCGCGCAGGGGCGTTTTAAGGTTTATCATGGCGGAGGCTATACTATTTAGAGAGCTCTTTTTCGCGGGAAGGGGTGGTCTTGATTGATGACTTTTATGCCAATGCAATGACTGCATTCATTCAGTAATGGATTCGACAGTAACAGTGTATAGAAAACGATTTACTCGGACTCGGGGGCCCTTTCCCTTGGCCAGAGGGGCCCTTGTGTCAGACGTGGGGCCCTTTTGTCTGCCTTTAGGGCCCCTCTAACTAGGGCACATTTTCACTTTTCTCATCGTTTTTAGCATTTTGCTCCCGTTTTAATTTACACACTTCTTTGATTTTTTTTGTCGCAAGGAGAGGCTCGCGCCTCCAGCGCTTCACCTATAAAACGCCTTTGCTTGCGCGTAGCGGTTTTTAAAAGTGGGTGGGAACGTGGACCAAAAGGAAACCCACGAGGTTGTACAGGTGACCCAACTTTCTGTCACGTACAATCGAAACGACGACAATTGACACAATGACGCCACTTACGATCCAACGCGCACTCGGTAGACCATTTGACCACCCTATCCTCCGGACCATCTGCAAGGCACACAATGGCACACCTTGCGTACTTGGGGGTTAAGAGTTTTGAGTGTTTGCGCCTTGTCAAATGGAGTAAATAAATCACGTGGTTTCATTGCAGTTATACCAGATTCTGACCTTCATTACGTTATAAACATGGTGGCAAGCATAATATACAATGACAAATTGACCACAGCATGTCACACAGCACAGACGAGCAGTTGAAAATGTTGGATTGCAAATTTTGTGCTCGTTTTACGGAGATATCTCTCGGACTACAGTTTTTAATGGAATTTCTATAACTTGATGTGATTGTTCTAAAGGGCCTGGAACAAAGCTCTATGTCGATCTGAAACTTCGGAGTTATCTCCCTGTAGAAGCGCAAGTTTATGAAATCTTGACTCTTGTAAACGCCGTGCAAGACTGAGTTATGTGGAGTTACCTTTCCCGCGACATTTTGTCTATTAAAGAGTGGGAACGCGATATCACCCACGGTGGGAGCAGACGTTAAGCGTATAGGATGAACGATTACAAAACAGAAAACACAAACTCAACAATTTATATCATTTGTGCTTGATAACAACAAGAAACATTTGTCGAAACATCGTACTATACGTTTACAAACTAGTGGTTGCTTTCCATATATAGCAGTGGGAGGAAACCGGGGAATATCTGGTGATATGAAATGCGGCTATTATCTACAGTGTATGTGACGTCATATATAAATCACCTCTGATATTATACGTTTTGAGCGCGTGCCAAGTAAAATTCATATACAGGAAAGCCCAGAAGGCTCATTCCCAATTCCAAATGCGAAATTCCAAATTCAAGTCTTACCAATAAAATAGTAAACCGGCAGCCCCCCCTCCTTCTCCCAATTAAACAAATAAGAATTTAAATAAATTGTTATTTTACACAACTAATTAGTGTTGGATCGGACAAACACTTGATCCAAATTACTATGATTCGAAATTCGAAATTGGAATTTAGAATTTCGTATTTGGAATTTGGAATCTGGGTGGATGTATGGAATATATATATTCAAACTGGCTTCAGTCGTACTTTTATGTTTTTTGTTTTATGCGTTCTTTAAATTGCGTTCACTGTATGTTTGCATTATTTGCACCTCCCCCCCCCTTCCATTGATCTAGAGAGTTAATTATAGACTTGCTAAGTAAAAACATATCTAAGTAATAATATATATATAACATTTGATATCGGACAAAAAGACCTGTAATAGGCAGAATTGGCGGATTGTGTCATTAATGTTTTTTCTGTAATTATGTTTTTTTTTTCAGAAAGGGACAAGGAATTAAATATCAACTGTACTGGATGCATTCATATCAACTCAGGTAAACATAATTACTGTTAAATATACATTATGTAAGATTTAGATAAAGAACTAGCCATTCTCGCTATAATAGTGAGAAAGTAGATAATGTAAAATGAATAATTTGAAAATTTCATTCAAATTACTCTATTGCAAGCGAAGATATTACCATTTGAAGGTTTGACAGACGTGTGCAATAATTTCAACCACCGTACATGTTGATCGAAGCTATGTCTCGGTCCTTCATATTTGATTAAATCAAAGTACATGTCTCCCTGAACCGTTCTAATCTATATAATATCGGAGAAATCTGATGCCACCATCGAGAGTTTATTAATGCCCGGATCAGTTAATTAATGTCTAATAAATAATTTAGAAATTCATAATGCATGTTTAATAAATTACCCCAAATGGAAACAGTTTCTGATATATTAAAGCGAAGTTTTCAAACATCTTCGCTATTGGTAACAAAAGAAAGACGTTTGCGCGCCATCCTGGAGGTCCGGAGTTCGCTTCCTGTGTTGGCCGAGACAGTTCATCGGGAGTTCATCGGGATTTTCCCACGTGACCCCTCTTTTTAGTGGTGGTACAGTGTGTTGGGTCTGGCACGGGATAACGTATAATCGTTCATCCCATTTCTCTTCTATTAGTAGTTGTTTCCATAACTAGCTGTTACAAGATTTATTAAATCACTTTCAATCAATACCCAGGTGATCAGCTGACTTTGATCTTTAGACGTATTTTGTCCTATGTGGCTGCAAAAGAAAGAAACGGAAATGAACATGTGTGTTATAAGGTCAATTTGCAGCAATATTTCGGCTAAATCGCCATCGAATTCAAACAAGAACTACCTTGACGTAAAAGATCAATTAACAGTTGGAATTCGATGTAAGAGTATGCTACTGATAATGGACAAACTCCCCAGGGCCCACCTGATGATCGAGGCAACACCATATTCACTGAACCACCGTTTCTCTTGTAACAAAATAAACTGAAATGAAACGGAAGTTATTTTCCTACTTTTCTGGGCTAATGAATACCGCGCGTGAAATAACTATTTCGAGTATCGAAGAGAGATTCAGGCCATTGTTTTATTCCATGTTTTGTTTTTATATTTCAGGCCCAGCTTTAACTCCTGCTGGTTTTAAATTGGGAGTTGTAACAGCTATCACTATTATTATACCTCTTCTAATTACAGGCCGCCATCTTTGATTCGGTTATTCATACGCGTGTATTGTTGTTGAGTTCCCATGGTGACCTCGTTACGTTTAGTGTAGTAGGTTTATACATATATCATTCATTGCTTTATTTAAAGTTGCATAATGTAAGATTTAGACAGTTAGGTGGTCGTTAGTTGTTCTTTATTGTAGCAACGGTACTTTATAAGCGAGACTAAGTCTCGATTACCCATTTCAGCGTTACATTTTTAAATCTCGCGGATGTCATGTGAATAAATGTCTAAATAATAATTCATTTAAGATTTGTAGACAAAAGAAAGACCTGCAGTAGGCAGATTTTACATTCACATTATGCAACTTTAAAGTAAAGCCGGTGTCACACACTGCCATGTCAGGTTATCTACGAGAGTTATCTGCAATGAGTTTTTTTCCCAGAAACGACATTTTATTATGTCGCAAACATCCTAGAGTATCATTAATAGAGGCGTCAGGCCAATCGTGGACTACCCCATTGACATTTACATCTGTTGTATCCTCGAAGGCAGATAGAAACTGGTGTCAAGTAAGGTTTAATTCAGGTTTTTATTTTCCAATTTGCAGAATTAACAATTAATTATGTGTTCTCGAATCAAGCAAGGTAGTGGCAAGGTCTAGAAATAGTCGATGGGACTCAGCCACGATTTGCTATGACGAAAAAGAACTGAAAAAAATCGCGTCTCGGGGTCTGAAACCAGATAAACAGGCTCTATGCTATGATTAAATATAGCAGACGCAATTTCATGTCCCAGTGTGTGATACCGGATGAACAGGCCTACATCTACAACCCCTCGCCTTCTTTAAACCTGGAAAAGAAATTACTAACAGGCAATACCGTAAACTTTTCCAGGTAGTAATATTTAAATAGAGATTTAACTTAAAGTCACGTGACCATTTAAAATAATGACAAATGTCAATATTTGACCGTTTCCTTTATGTACAAATGTACACGAAACAAATGGGGTTAAACGTTCTGCTGTATTTCCTTAATGTTGATATCAATAATGTACATTAAACACAATTCTTATTGGTAACTGTTTTAACTTAGATCAAAAATATAAATTGCAACACATTTGCAATTGGGTGCGGGGAATGTGATCCCAAAGTTAATCGTTTAAGTAACCATATACTAATACCTATCAAGTGGCTTAGTTTGATGTAAGCCAGCTATGAAATACACACCTTACAACGTGTGTTATGTTACATATATTAATATCTACTTAAACATCTATCAATCCCAAAGATCGTGACAATCGGGATACAACGCATGCGCCGACTACAAAAGAAATTGCCCCGACCGACATGGCAGCTGAAATATCTGTTGTGTTTAATAACGTCACGATTCCGTTCACACAACCTCTGTTTTGCGGACTGAAAGACCCGTGATGGGATTGAATTCCGTGTCACTCGAATGCAATTCGGGACCTTGCGGACTGACAATCGAGCACCCCCTAAAATGTCATGTTTCAGATTCAGTTAAAGGGACTCTACCAAACGTTCCAGAAATTTAAAATACGTACCGGAATTTAAGGCGAGGAGGTTGTGGTGTGGCTTTTGGTATCATCAGCCCAATTAACGGCTATAAACGTTTCTTTTAACAAAAGAAAACATCATTGTTTTATTATTTCATTCATTTGTAATCATATTTTTTCATATTTTTATTATGTTAGAAGCCGCCATATTGTTGCAAAAATGACACGGTACATTCGGAGATAAAGCTATAATGTTTGTCATTTGTTAAACATATTCTAAATGTTGTTGTTGGGCCAGGAACCTTGAAAATTGGCCCCGACTCGCTGCTCTTCTTGTTCTTCTTAAAAACAATATGGCGACGATGACGTCATGCACAGTTCCTGGTCCATATAGTAGTTAGAACGGAGCTTTTTATATTTATTTTTTATTATTACAATGTGTCATACTACAGACAGAAGTGCTAAAAGAAATCTTAATCCAGTATAATTAAAATTGCACGGATATTTCGTTTCGTTTTTTATCGGTTGTCGAAAATAAAAACGAAACGAAAAAATAGCTATCTAGTTTAGATAAATGAAATGGACGGAGTGAGACTAAGCGTCCTACTTTGTAGTTTTAATAAGATTGACCTTAACGAAGATTGGGTAAAATATATGGCTATATTATGACAAGCTAATTAAAATACAGATCTATATTTCGTTTCTTTTGTTATACTTTTAATGGCCTACGGCTACACTACCCTAGTGTAGTAAAGACAAGTAAAACGAAATTTTGAACTATAAAAACGAAACGAAATAGGATCTGTGTTTTTATCAGATTGATATAGTGGGATTTAGTGAGTTAAATGATAATCTCAGGTCAAAGGTCAAAAAAGCTAAAGTGTATCACTTTCTCGCTCCCTTATAAACTGATGATAATATAGTATTAGTAAAACTATCGCTTAATATATATCAACTTGTAGCTTAATGTCTATAAACAAGCTTTAAATATATCCTTTTATATAGGCGTGATATATAACGGGCCGAAGGGATAATATATATGTCTACTAATTATACACGAAAGAACATTAATTTACCAGATCGAAAGATCCTGATAAAAGCACGACGTTAGACGAAGACCCAGTTACCAGTAGATCACGTAATACAGCACAGAGCATTTTGATGGGTTTAGGGATAGGGAGCGAGGGCAGGGGGTTAACGCCCACTCGACAAAAACTATATAATCTAGGGACGATATTATTTCAATAATTCGATTGAAATGGGAAGAGGTTGAGAAAGCGACCCATTCACTCTCACGTCGAAATGACAGACCCTATAATCGAAAGCGCATGAGTTTCACCGAATTAAATATACAGCCTAATGTCGTGTATATATATGTGAACAAATAGTAGAATTATCCATAGACATGCTATTTTTACAAATTAGACTAATTCTTTTAAGGTTTTACATTTAACCAATTTCAATCTGATTAAAATACGGATACTATTTCGTTTCGTTTTTTAGAGTTCAAAATTTCGTTTTACATACACAAGGATCTGGAAGAGTTGTTATCATTGCCGTGTTCTGGATGATGTGAGGGATTTGCCAATGCAACTGTCTATTACGGCGCTCCTTTGACGTGAGGTGCACCGAACTTTGGGTAATCCTCTAAAAACATCAATGCTAATTGGTTAATCAAATGTATAACGCCATAGGTCAAACGTCGCTCGTGTGACTTCTCACACAACCTCCCAACTGGTCAGATCATTATATAATGTAGGTCACTGAAAGCATTTAATAAAACGAAACGGAATATAGATAAGTATTTTACTCATATTGAGCTATTTTCATTTTTTATATTTATCTTATTGTTGGTGATTGAAATAAACGAAGAATTTGCCAGTTTGTTTTTTAAGGTTGTGTTTTAGATTTGATAGTTTTAAAATATTAAAAAAGTTTAATACTTATGTTGATTATATTTAAAATGTAAGAATGAATATAATAAATGTTATAATAAGCTTGTTATTGTAAAGGGACATTCCGCGGATAATTATACTTCACCTTTCATAATACACATAGAAGATCTTGGACGGTCGCTTAAACTCCATTTGTCGACCGTGTTCATAATCTAAGATCGTTTTGTCACTCAATTGTTGATTTACTGGCGCTTTAAATACTCAAATAGAACTAGTTTGTAAATGTCAGTACACAATACATTTCAATTTTGGGCTTTTCAATAGTTCAGTGAATGTAAATCTTTGGTTATTTTAGCTAAATGCACAATTTAATTACATCTGTGTCCTTGGTAAACATGAAAATATCGATTTAAGTAGGAATGAATCATGCCCATCAATGACAAAAGTATAACAATACCAAAATATGGTCACATCATGTCCGTCAATTAATAATAATAATAATAATAAAAATAATAATGATGATGGTGATCATGATGATGATAATAATAATAATAATAATGTCATTTATATAGCGCTAGTCCACACAGAGTATGCTCATAGCGCACAAATAATATCCATCAATGAAAAATGGACACCATTTAACAATTCATGTAAACCAATTAACGAATCATATAATCCAATTAACAAATCATGCTAATCAATTAACAAATCAGGTCAATCAATTAACAATTCATGTCAATCAATTAACAACCCAATTAACACATCATTTAACAAATCATCTCAATTAAAAAATTAAATCAATCAATTAAAAAATCCTGAACACTAATTATCTAATCATGACCACTAATTATCTAACCATGACCATTTTAATAAAGCTTCCTAGAGTGGAATTAAAAATAGTATTAGAGGGACAGAATGATAATTTGACGTCAAAAAAGGGTATAATTATTAGAATGAAACACATTCTGATATATCAATCCATGTTAACGTTAGTTAAGACAATTTGAATATGGAGAGTACTACATGTACCTATCTCGTTAACTATGGCAACCATGGATTATATAAGACTATATAGGCTAAGCGGAATGTCCTATTTCTGTTGGTTATATTTAAATTATAAAGATTGATATAATAAATGTTATTGTGATGTTGTTTATATAATTAGTGAGATAATTGTAGCTATTATTGGTTAACTCCCCCTTCTTTATCTAGAAGAGTTTCGCCTTAATAGAAAGACACCCTGGCAAGGTTTGGCCTGGTAACCATACAGGTTGCCTAGGTTACTAATAATTATCTAAGCAACGTCGACTTCCTTGAAATAGTACAAATGCTGCCATAGCGACATTCGCCGTCGCTACTAGCAACACGTGTCATTTTTTACTAGACATATCGATGTTCGTCCTTATGATAAAATCTCTTTTTGAATGGAATCCGTTGTGCATGGTTACCAAACCTGATGGCAATTTCTTCCGTTTTAACAATGAGACTATGTCGTCATGTAATTATAATTAGTAATTGGCAAGCTTGACGAAACAACCCAATCCATCATCACAAACAGGATCGTAGGCTAATACCCTTCATATTGATAAAACAATTTTTTTACAATCATTCAAGTCGAAAATTTGTTCTTGTTTTTAAATGGTTAAAAAAAAGAAAAAAGCTAAATAAATAATATTTTACGCGAAACTTTCTAGAAATGATCAAGGGGAGTAACTCCCACACATCATATTTTATCAAGGGGAGATAATTTAGAGACTGTATTTTATTACAAATTTGTTATAGTTAATGGTATTATTGTTGTTTTTTCTTATTAAATTTTATATTCTCTAAATATATTATGAGATTTGTTTTGTTGTTAAAGTACTAGAGGTGTATAGATATAATAAGATACTTGTAACACTGTATTTATTATTTTTATTCATTACACAATAAAAAAAACCTTTCAATTAATATTGAACTACCAGTTTCTGTCTTCCCAGTAAAGAGAGAGGGGGGGGGGGGGTGGGGGGGGGAGAGGGAGAGGGGGCAAAATGAAATTAAAAGGGGTTTAACTTCCTAATGTTCTGCTCCTAAACTAGGCTAATGCTTTGAGAGAGAAATGGGGTTTAACGTCCACTCAACACAACCAGGTCATTTCAGGACTAACATATGGTTTCAATTTTATTTCAATAATTCGCTGGCGCGAACCGGAGTGCCTGGAGGAAACCCACGAGGTTGAGAAGGCGCCCCTATCTCCATGCCACATACGCTCACACCAGGGCTCGAAACCACAGCCGCAAGCCAGAGGTGACCGGCAAGCTAGAGGTCGAAGCGCGGCACTCTAGACCACTAGGCCCCCCCCCCCCTAATGCTTTGATCTCTTCAAGACTGGATTACCAATATGCTTTATTGTATGGACATATTAAGATATATTAAATCGTGTTAAGTGAGTAAGGCGCTGGCTTGCTAGCCTGGAGGTCGGGTGTTCGATCCCTGCATTGGCCGAGAAAGTTCATTTTCCTGTGTGGTTTCCCCATGTCAGTGATGCAGGGCGGAGGGCCTGACAAGAACAGCTGTCTAGTCGTTCGGATGGAAAGAAAAACCGCGGTCCAGTGTACACATTGACGTGCGGGTAAAAGATCCCTTGGCAGTTGGAGTTCGATATAAAAGTAGGCCGTAGTGCCGCTGCAAAAATTTCCCTCATAGCACACTGTATGGCGTATGCCCGTCTTCATTAGCCCAGGTTTCAACTTGTAGAATCTCTAGAGATCTAACAACACCACCGTCAGCAATATATATCGCTATTGTAACAAGATGCCATAATGAGAAGCTATTTTTACAATAAGTCAACAATAAGTTCCAACTAGTCACAATTGGAATTGTTTACATTTAACATTAGCAAAATTGTTTTCATCAATTTATTTTCCTTAGCCCCGAAACGTTTTTCGATAATTATACAAAAGGTAGAAAATCAGTCTATTGAAGGCCTTTCTTTAGGCCTGAAGTGTTATATGAATTATTAATTAGACATTAATCAAAATGAAAACACCCTAATCAATTATCAATTTTCGTTGCCGGTCTTATGTATTCAATTTCAATTGGATTTAAATCTTATCTGCGGTTGGATGTCTTGTATTGTAGAGTTCTGGCCATCTAGAGGTTATAATCATCTATATATTTGACGTCAATACTAAAGTAAACAATATGCCGTCCTGGCTGATTAATTATGAAGTAAAGAATATGACCAAAAGTAGGTATCAGAGACCGTGAGGGATTATCTGACGAGTCAAAAAAAAATTCACTGTCACTAGATAAGAGAAAACGACCACGGCAATTTTTTTTTAAATCTACATGTCAAAATTCTATAGAATAGCATTACTGCTTATTACTAGGCGACGTTTCAACTTGGCTTCTCTAGTCATTATCAAGCAAAAGCACTAATTGTATTCCATAGAATTGTGACTTGTAAATTCTAGTTCAATTACGAAATGACTTTAAAACAATTTATTCTTTTAAATCGTCTTCACTTTAGATTTGGTATTAATAAATAGTCTCTTAATCCTTTAGAAAGTCATTTAATTGGTAGACAGCAATGTTTTGTATTATATGGCGAATATCCCTCTCATTGTATTTTAAAATCTGGCGCCCCACAGGGTTCTGAGCTTGGTCCTATTTTATTCATGTTATACACCTTACCACTTGCGTAAGACAATATGCTTTAGAATTTCATCTATACGCAGATGACACTCAATTATATTTTTTTTCGCCTAAAAGTCCAGATCCTTATGTCAATTTAAAAGTTGTTATTGAAATATATATATCTAATCTCCCACAATGTATCTCTAAGTTTTGAGTGATTAAACAAATTAGGACCTGTGTATTTCTCTGAACCCTTCAGATCTTTTGGTCAAAGACCTTTTAGTGATCCAGCACCTGCTTTATGGAATTAGTTACCATATGACACCAGCCCCTGTAATAATTTTAATACTTTTAAGAAACAACCTATGTGTGTATTTTGCATTTCATATTGATTCTTGTTTTGTCTTATTAGAGTATTGCTAAGTTTATGATTTTATAATTTTTATATTTGTACCATTGTAAAGCACGCCTAGAGAGGGATGAACCCGTGCATGTGAAAGAGGGGCTATAGCAAATGTTTGGGATAATAATAAGAATAATAAAATGTTTTATAAAGGATAGAATGATTGCAAAGAAGGAAATATGCGAACTATATATGTTTTTCTTGTTTTCCCTTATCTTTTGATATTCAATTACTTTTTTTCACCTAACAAATATCCTCTCACAGCCTTACATGAAAACTTTGGGTCTTCGACCGAATAATTAATGAGCAGAAATTTGCTCGTGTATCTGTTATCACTCGTCACTTCAGTCCTTTATATAGAAGGATAACTCGTGTTTTCATTTGGCGTTTGTCACTTCCGATTGTTGAAACCTTTATTACTCATCTATTTGGAACGTGTGTTAAAACCAGTTCTATCACATATTATGTGATAATGACTGACACCAATATTGCCCAAGACTGGGAAGTCCGTGGTCGAAACATCTAAGATCGAAACTTCAGTGGTCGAAACATCCAAAACCGAAACCGCCATTGCTGACGCAGTGATATAAAATAAGGGTCTACTCTATCTTTCTTAACAAAATTTATTAAAATAACATTAATTCTAACTCTATCTACTGCCTGGGATATTTGAACGGAGCTGTCATTTCGTCTGTTCTGATAATAAATGTTAGGAATTCTGATTATTTGGTCAGACAAATGTGATGCCTTTAGTTCCATGTAACCATCTTATCAGCATGGCTGTTGTAACTTTTCATCAGATAGAAATGTTTATTTTTGAGCACGATAAATTCATCACATATTTAACGGCCGACGTAGATCCAGTACGAAATGCAATATATCGGACGGATACAGTATCGTCACGTGTCCATTTTAGCACTGGCCCATTGTTGTCCATTGTATCTGGTCTGAGATATACAGTAGTACTTGTCCATTTTATTAGAAATGGCGTATATTGATTAGGATTTAATAAGAATTGTGCATCATAAGTCGTGGCCATATCGACGCCACGAGATATTACCCTCAACATCGTTCTACTGTTGCCATATCCACCAATCACCATCTCAAAAACCAAACTAGAAACATTTGTAGACTCAAATAATCCGATAACTGCACCCTGGCGGCCTTTAATCCACACGAGTTGCGATTCTTGATTTTGAATATTCCTGAATTCTGTATAAGGGGAGCCTGCCCCAACATAAATTATTTCACAATTTGCCAAAATGATACCACAAATAAAAACAATAAACGAAGGCGACCACAGAACAGCCATTTCATCCTCTATATTAAGACAGTGTTTATTAAAATTACAACTACAGAACGTCTCACTATATCATCGTATTATGGTGTTTAAATAAAATTCGTAAATCCACGCATTAAGCCGGTCAATAGACATTTCATCCGGCTCCAGGCAGTTTTCTATCAATATGCGATACACTATGGACGTACAATATACCGAACAATACAATATTGCCTTTTCATATCTTAAACGGACCGGAATTACGACGTAATCAGGTCGAAAGAGGTCTGTTACACCCAGTCCCTTTATAAACCTATCATTACTCGATATGTGCCTAGGAACTGGATAATCAAGCCCCGCTCAACAGCGGCCGCGCTTCGCGGCTCTATCACGGTGAAAAGGCAAGTGAACACACTTTAAGGTTGATTTGTAATTAATAACCCTGTAAAATGACCAATTTAACTACATTGGAGGGTGTTTAATGATCAAAAAAAGTCTCGTTGGCAATTAAGACGATGGAAGGTCTTAGAACTAGTGAGTATTGTGAGATGTTAGCAGACGATATTTAGCCAACGAGTCATAACAAAGATGGCGTCTGAAATACGTTCTACTATACTATACTATATAGTCAAGCAGTTGTAAGAAGTTTTATTTTAATCCCTTCAAGTGCCTGTGGGAAGTATCTATATTTTACACAATATTTTACACGAGACCATTAAACAACTTAAAATACAGACACTATCCAGCACGTGCATTTCAATGAAATATGTTACTCGGATCCAATTTTTCAACTGATATAGAGTGTGAATAATGTACGCTTGGCAAATTGCCCGTACGATTATTTGAAATAATGGTACGCCAACATCAAATGATGACGTCACATCTGTATTTTAACCCTTTAAGCCTGTAATTGGCCATTTTGTTTTTCATTGTATATATTTAGTAACAAGAATCAAAGATATAAAGACATTACCCGCACTGAGTTTAAAAAGGCTATTGATAAACAGCCGTGCGTAATTAATGAGAATAAATCGAGGGGAGGTTGACCTAGTTTCAATTTTCTTAGGAATGAGTTGGGAATTCGTGGTATTTTTATTTCGAAATTTTAATTTCAAACCTTTCAAAACGTAAATATATTTTCACAATAATTCAGTTTCAAATTTACCTAAAAGACTCTTCGAAAATAATAAAAGAAATATTTCCTTTGTCATGTAAAATTATTTCAATTTTAGTAATATAGAAATGACCCTGATAAAATGTCCAAAAAGACATATAAACGACATGTAAGGACAATTTCCTGTTTAAAATACTGATATTGTGCATACAATGTTAACACATAAGGATGTGGAAACAAAGGTCATTCATTTAAACTATTTCTTCCGTATATAATAATATGTTCAAACTGGAAAGTTGAAACAGAAATGATTCATGTTGTCCCATTTTCTTTTCCAAATGACCGTGGCCGAATCGTTCAGCCACCAATTTAAAACATCAGTGACACATAACCAATATTTTATTTTGAGCAAATTCAGAACGTTTTTACACAAGACGGATGACGGAGATCAAGACGGATGAAGGAGATCATTACAGATGATAGAGATCAAAATGGATGAAGGAGATTACTAGTAAGACGAATGACGGAGATCAAGACTGATGACGGAGATCAAGACCGATAACGGAAATCATTACGGATGATAGAGATCAAGATGGATGAAGTAGATTACTAGTAAGACGGATGACCGAGATCAAGACGGATGACAGAGATCAAGACGGATGAATGAGATTAAGACGGATGACGGAGATCAAGACGGATAACAGAGATCACGACGGATGACGGAGATCAAGACGGATGACACAGATCAAAACGGAGGACGGAGATCATTACGGATGATAGAGATCAAGACGGATGACGGAGATCAACCCAAGCAGTAAACGTAAAATATACATGGGTACATAATTCCTCGGAATTTGTTTCATTCTGTACTATCCTTGATGACACCTGTACTGTTAGAACGTTAACTGGTAAATTTTCATTGGATGGTTATCTTATTTTTGAGCACGATAAATTCATCACATATTGAACGGCCGATGTAACTTTCCATTAGATAGAAATGTTTATTTTTGAGCACGATAAATTCATCACAAATTTAACGGCAGATCCAGTTCCAGTACGAAACGCCATATACCGGACGGATACAGTATCTTCACGTGTCCATTGTAGCACTGGTCCATTGTTGTCCATTGTACCTGGTCTCAGATATACAGTAGTACTGGTCCATTTTATCAGAAATGGCATATATTGTTCAGGATTTAATAGGAACCGAGTATCCGACGAGCTTGCTTTAGTATAACCCCGGGATATTTCCCTCACAATCGTCTTACTGTTACCCACTGCACCAATTACCACCTCAAAAACCAAACTAGAAACATTTGTAGACTCAAATAACCCAATTACTGCACCCTGACGACCTTTAATCCACACTAGTTCCAATTCCTGATTTTTGATACCCCTGAATTCTGTGTAAGAGGAACCTGCTCCGAGATAAATTATTTCACAATTTGCCAAATTGAAACCACAAATTACAAAAATAGACGAAATCCGCCAGAGAACAGCCATTTTATCCTCTATTCAAGGATCGTGTGGAAAATAGTAGCAAATGCAGAAGAGTCAGCCAGTTATAAGTCTATAAGGTCTTGATTCATACCACCATCCGATGCAGTTTATTATAAACCATAAGATGGTTGTCTTGTCAATAGCATTAGGGTAAAACCGACATTGGTCAACAGAAATGTCCCGCTACAACATTGGTAAATCCGACATTAAGCCGATCAATAAAACATGCCATCATCCAAATATCAAGAAGATTTATTGACAGGATGGTTAACTACAATGATTTCTCAAATATACTTCTTGTACAGATTCAATCTATTGTTTCGGTCTATATTGAAGCACTTTAATCACCAGGAAGTATTAACTCTTGTACAAGTTAAACCATGATTAAGCTCAAACTAATCGCTATTCAAGTTGTTTACATTTAACATTGGATCAGCTTATTTTCCTTCGCTCCACAGGATATTTAAGTACATACATATATAATAATAATAATAATAATAATAATATTTATGGTACATCTAATTGCCGAGGCGTGCTCTAAACTCTTCTATTGTCACTTTGGATAAGTTGTTGAAACAGTCAAGTAATGTTTTATTTTCTTGATTTTATGAATTTCATAAACTGTCCCATGGCCAGAGCTCATTATCATGTGAACCCCCCACGGTGGCGCCACATCACGTACACCCTAATATATGTATTGTTTGTATGCTGTCTTAGTTGGACGTTTTAATGCAAGAAATATTTGATCAATACACTTTATTCAAGGGAGATAACATAGCATGTTGTTTTTACAAATACTGGTAAATATAAATCATATACAATAGAATAATATGTAAGTATAGATGAATAACAATATACTCTTCTTTTCGGAAAAAAATAATTCCTTTATTGCTTTCGAAACGATTATTTGATGATTTAGGTGATCATCAGCCCTCCACCCAATTTGCTAATATAAGTTATCTCCCTTGGATGAATGAGATGAGGAGTATACAAAATTAGTGGATTACTGGAAAACTATTAAGATGCAGGTTGTAGAAGCTATGTGTAGTGATGAGCTAGCTCTTACAAGGTGTGATTTTACAACAAATTACTAACTCTTGTATTAGATTATTTGTCGAACAGAAAACAATCAGTAGTTCTTAAAGGCTAAAGTTCTAATTTAAATAATATAGCCAAAGGTGTTCCCCAAGGATCAGTATTAGGCCCATTTCTGTTCCTTATTTATATCATTGATGTTACTGAAAATATCAATTCTAATATACGTTTATTTGCAGACGATACGTCGTTATATCTCACAATTGAAAACTCGGGCGAATGTGAAAATGTATTAAATTTAGATCTTACAACTGTCGACTTAACGGGAAATTAAGATTTAACCCCACAAAAACAGTTTCCATGGCTTTCTGTAGAATCAATTCCAATCCACTTTTGAATTAAATCGCAACAACGTAAATAGGAATTGATATACCACATACATCTAAATATCTAAATGCATTTATCGTGCTCTTATTTGACTACGATGACGTGGTTTGGAACAACTGTGACAAATTTGAGTATTTAAAATAAGAAAATCTCCATTTAGATACATTGAGAAAAATAACAGGTATTGTTCGCGGCACTTTCCATAACGTACTTTACTATGAATCTGGATATAACCCACTATCAACGAGACGTATAAGGCACAAGCTTATTCTCATGTATAGTATGGGTTCCCTCTTTTAAGTCTTCTTGTACCACGAAAAATTTCTGACGTAAATCCTTATCCTGTTTGTAACAACAATGAAATGAAACATATTGCTGTCAACAATACACAAAACGCCTTCACTACACACAATTTCAAAATTAAATCAGGCGTGAATGATCATAAAATACCCGAATATTATTTCAATAGTGAACGCAAATTTCAGATTATCCGTTCTGACTTTGCAACTGTAAAATTGTTCTAAATTTCCATAGATTTTTGATGCAAATTTCTGATAATCCGATATAGAGATATGGTCTTTGCCAAGAAAACCTATTGATTTATTTGTCAATGTAAATATGTTCGATATACCTGTACAGTTTGTACATTTTAATAATTGTATTAAAATGTATACTTTACATGTTCCCTTAACTATCTTATCAGCACGGTGCCTGGTAACTTTTCATTAGATAGCAATAATTGTTTTTGAGCACGATAAATTTATCCCATATTTAACGACTGATGTAACTTTTCATTAGATAGTAATATTTGTTTTTAAGCTCGATAAATTCATCACATATTTAACGACTAATGTAACTTTTCATAAGATAGCAATGTTTGTTTTTGAGCACAATAAATTTATCACAAATTTAACGACTGATGTAACTTTTCATTAGATAGCAATATTTATTTTTGAGCACGATAAATTCATCACATATTTTACGGCTGATGTATCTTTTCATTAGATAGAAATGTTTATTTTTGAGCACGATAAATTCATCACATATTTAACAGCCGACGTAGATCCAGTACGCAATGCCATATATCGGACGGATACCGTATCGTCACGTGTCCATTGTAGCACTGGTCCATTGTTGTCCATTGTACCTGGTTTCAGATATACAGTAGTACTTGTCCATTTTATTAGAAATGGCGTATATTGTTTAGGATCTAATACGAATTGTGCATCATACGTCGTGGCCATTTCAACACCACGAGATATTAACCTCAACATCGTTCTACTGTTGTCATATCCACCAATCACCACCTCAAAAACCAAACTAGAAACATTTGTAGACTCAAATAATCCGATAACTGCACCCAGGCGGCCTTTAATCCACACGAGTTGCGATTCCTGATTTTGGATATTCCTGAATTCTGTATAAGGGGAGCCTGCTCCAAGATAAATTATTTCACAATTTGACAAAACGACACCACAAATTATAACAATGAACGAAGACGACCACAGAACAGCCATTTCATCCCCTGTATTAAGACCGTGTTTATTAAATAGAAGAGATTCTAACTTTAACAATATATTATGTTGTTTAAATAAATTCCTCAAATCTACATTTAGCCGATCGATAAACAAGCACTTGAACATTTTCTGCACGATTTAAAGATACATTTCCGAGTACAAACTGTGTGATTTCATGATATATTTGAACTAAAAACATATTCAAACTAATTAATCTATCACAGATTTGCTTCCAATCCCTCCCAAACCACTGTATACGCAGGGGGGGGGGATCCTTGGGCTGTAAATAAATTGATGTTATAGCTTATAGGCCATGTCATTCTGCAAACAAAACTCTATCTAGTCTAGGGGGGTTGCATGGCCGAATGGTTAGCACGTGCGTGCCGTTTCATAAAGCCTGTCATTGATTCAACTGGCGTGGTTTCGAATCCCCGGTTGTACGTGACAAGGAGTAGGGTTGCCTGTCCAACCTCGTGGGTTTTCTCCGGGTCCTCCGGTTTCCGCCCACTGCTAAAAACCCCTATGTGCAAGCGAATTATTGAAATAAAAATTAAACTATTTGTTCGTCCCGAAATGACCTAGTTTGTGTCGAGTGGACGTTAAACAACTCTCTCTCTCTCTTTCTCTCTCTCTCTCTCTCTCTCTCTCTCTCTCTCTATCTATCTACTTCATACTTCGAGAATGAATTTCTGTACCGAATGGCCGCCATATCCAAAAAATAGTATATTGTTTTGTAATGCGATTCTACGTTGCACATCAAACTGACCCCACAGTGAATATTCGCTTGGCCGCTACAATCACTGATAAGCATGACATCGACGAGACTTAATGAGTTCGGCATATTAACTTTTTTACTCCGACAAATTAAAATCTCAAACATTTTTTTGAGGTAAAAGAAAATAAATAACGACGTTTGGAGTATTTGTTGTTAAAAAATATTTCCTATTTCGTGTAAATGGGTATTAAAATGAGTAAAATGCATCATTTTGCCCGAAGCAGTTAGGTGTTATGTAAACATTGCACGAGCCGTTGAGCCAATGACTGACGCCAAGGGCAGTCAACGCACGTGTTGTGGACAGTCATCTGTTATAGAGATAATTCGTAAGTAATTCTGTGAAACAGATTGGTTTCACATGTCATACACACAGAGACTAAATAAACGTATTCATTTCCATTCAGTGGACGCAGATTAAATTCTTTACAACATTGTCCAAGTATACTTAGTGTTTTCGACTAAAATTTTCCATTTAAGACTTAAAATGTCTGTCAACTTGGTTAATGTTGTTCTCATGCGGAGCTAACCGTAAACAGGCAACGTAGGTTTAGTATGAGATCATACTTGTCTGCTCATTTCATTGAGGGAGGGTCCATTACCGGGTATTCAGAATGTATTTTGCAATATTTACTGTTAATTTACGATAGTATTGAGGCCTAAATGTGCTCTTGATTATTTCCTGTCAACTTCGTTTTTCACCTTTTAATTACAGCCTTTTGTATGTTGATTGTTGACAATGTTCCCCAAACCGCCTAACCATTTTATCAAGAAATAACAACCGCCCCTTCAGTCAAAGTAGCACACAATACGCTGACAGACAACAGTCGGGTTGAGAGAGAGAGAGAGAGAGAGAGAGAGAGAGAGAGAGAGAGAGAGAGAGAGAGAGAGAGAGAGAGCGATGGGGTTTAACGTCCATTCGACACAAACCAGGTCATTTTCAGGAGTAACATATGGTTTAATTTTATTTCAACAATTCGCTTGCGCGTGGGGGTCTTTAGCAGTGGGAGGAAACCGGAGTACCTGGAGAAAACCCACGAGGTTGGACAGGCGACTCCACTCCTTGCCACGTACAACCGGGGATTCGAAACCACGCCCGTTGACTTGTATCTTTAAAAGTCGATTCATTTTTTTTCTATTATCTGGGTGACCACATTATCCCGAACAGATATTTCCTGCATCAGATTCAATCCATTGTCTTCGTACCCACATAAAAAGAAAAAGTACTGAGAAATGTTTCCTGTATAGTTTAAATATAGATGAAGTATCATCTAATCAAAATTGAACTTGTTCCGATTAAACATCATGGAAAACATTCTTTGAACTGTTGAATGTTGTTTCTAAATTCTTATGTTAAATTATCATGCACAAAATCAGTATTATAACAAGATATTGACTTTTTTTTTTCAAACATCGTATTTTGTTATATTTATGATAAGTTCCCGCTATCACGATTCGTGCTATGATTGAAATCGCGGTTTAATCGTGGAGAAATCGTAGAGGTCCTATCGGGTCTTATCATATATCGTGGTCAGTTGTAGTAATCGTGGGGGGTTGGATGGTCGAATGGTTAGCGTGCGAGCGCTGTATCATACGGCCTGCCATTGAGTCAGACCAAAGGTCAAGGGGGGGGGGGCGAATGGTTAACATGTGCGTGCGGTATCATAAAACCTGTCATTGAGTCAAATGGCGTGGTTTCGAATCCCTGGTTGTACGTGACAAGGAGTTGGGTCGCCTGTCCAACCTCGTGGGTTTTCTCCGGGTACTCCGGTTTCCTCCCACTGCTAAAGACCCCTACACGCAAGCGAATTATTGAAATGAAATTAAACCATATGTTAGTCCCGAAATGACTTAGTTTGTGTCGAATGGACGTTAAACCCCATTTCTCTCTCTATCTGTAGTAATCGTGTAGATTGTATCGAAAACGTATCTGAACGTATCTGCACGTATCAGATCGTGGACTCATGAGGGACAATCATATCTTAATTTCTTACAGGACGTCCTTTCATACTACATATTTTGGAACAGCCCATAATCGTTCAGCATTTGTTTCTTATTTTCTTCTTGGGACTCCGCTTTAGCTTTAAATGTTGTGTATTTATTCTGTCATTTATTCATTTTATGATTACACATGGGAACAACGATACCACATTTTATTTCTATATTTTATATTAAACACTACTACATAATATAAGTTTTATAGTTATAAGCATAATGTTTGACAGAGTCATTCTCCACTCTCGCGACCCCACCATTCCGTAAGACGAGTTTACTAGCTCTCCTACGATTTAACGGGGCATTCTGAAACCAGATGGTGTCTGTTGAACCTCAACGGTCTCTCCTAGCGAATTTCTACCCGATGTGTCCAGTCTCAAATCTTCATGGTGTCTAACCTAGAGCGCACATTGTATAAATTATGTACTCTCCGATTCACAACCATTAATAACTCTATTGACTAATTATAATGTAATTAATCATGTGATTGCTCACTCATGCCAAGTACAAAATGGTAACTTTACGATCACGCCTTGCATACCAACAGGGACTCATTACCAACTTTGGACAACAGGCACATTCTATTTCTGACCATTAAGATAGCATATGACAAATGTGTTTATTAATCTATAGTTCAATTCATATATCAGCACGTCCCCAATCTCTTTCCTATTATTTTCACAATATTTCATAAACAATTCCATATGCGTTTAACATAAACTCATACCATGACTAATATACCGACAATAGAGAATAGAAATAAAACATGTAATTATCAAATTACAACTCATATCCTCTGGCCTCTGGTGCACTTATATTTGTTAAATACAATTTCGCATAAATAATCAAATAGTATTCCAGTGATTATTGCTTGCTCCCGTGCGTAACCCCAAAGTTAACGTAAGGAAATGTGAGGCGAAAGCGTACTCATCGGCTTCCATATTAAAGATACCTTACGGGAGATAAGGTAACGAGTTGGCAGTTCTCACTATAATAGCGAATGTCAATGCAATTTGCTGAAAATTTCAGTCAAACTGATCCACTATGAACCGAGAACTAAGTCCCGGTTATCCATTTAATCGCATGACGAAGGAAAATTTTGCACCAAACCTAACTACAATCCTACAAATATCGCAGGCTAGCCTTGACATCGAGAGTTGATTATGCTCTAGATAAGTTCATT
The DNA here is from genome assembly GCA_963678685.1 of Patella ulyssiponensis. Taxonomy (NCBI): domain Eukaryota; kingdom Metazoa; phylum Mollusca; class Gastropoda; family Patellidae; genus Patella; species Patella ulyssiponensis. The sequence continues at coordinate 4,312,842 of OY783226.1, forward strand.
AATGTCTAATTAATAGTTTTTATAACATTTCAGGACTAAAAAATGTTAAGGGGAGAGTTTGGGCCGACCAAAGGGACGATAATTAACATTCAAGTCAATGGGGGAATCAATTGCAACTTAGGGCCGAATCATGCGCTGCCAAGACACTTGTATATGTAGCATAGGTTGTCATGAAACATGCACATTTAGCACACGTGATACATGTAACATATTTTTTCATGGTAAATGTCCATGTATTATCCTACGTTGTCATGGCAACTGTCCATGTATTATCATATGTTGTCATGGTAACTGTCCATGTATTATCATACGTTGTCATGACACCTGTACGTGAATCGTACGTTGCCATGTAACCATTCTACTATTTCATGTTAAATCATTCAGCACATTTGATAATAATATAGATACTTGTATCTGTGGTGCAATATACGCATGTGGTGCAATATACACATAGTTGATGCAATATACACATGTGGTGCAATATACCCACGTGATCTATCTATTGATGTTAACAGTAGATACGATATGATATTGCTAACTACCAGCAACTGATAACAGACGGAAGACACGCCCACACTGATAGCTTGCATGTAAAACGATATAAAATATAAAGCAACTTGATCGACTCCCCAACAAGTTCTAATATATAAAGCTGATGATATCTGAGATATGACCTTGGCAATGACCACGTAAAGGGATATTGCTCGTTATTGCTCAATAACAACAGATAAAACAGTCGACCACACTAGATAGGCTAGTAGTTTACAGATAGGCTAGTAGTGGTATACAACTAAAACAAGATGGCAAGATTCATACTGGGATTTATTCTGGTTTCAGTTTGTATTGCAGATGTTCGGGCTGTCATTTATATAAGTAAGTTTGTATCAGTTCTTTCTAGCCTTCATCGTGTGCGCTGTATCATAAAGCCTGTCTTTGAGCCGACTAGCGTGGTTTCGAATACCCGGGTGTATGTGACAAGGTGATGGGTCTTCGGTCCAACCTCTTGGGTTTTATTGAAATAGAATTAACTATATGTTAGTCCCGAGATGACCCAATTTGTGTCGAGTTGACGTTAATTCCCCCCCCTCTCTCTCTCTCTCTCTCTCTCTCTAGCCTTGATTCTTATCGCCGGGTACTCTTTTAATTATTAAATAATCAGAAGATGTGAATTGATTAAAATGTACGCTCTCCATATACATCATGTAAACTATACGTTGATCATTAATTGTTATACACCCATCACTTCCGGAGTTATTCGCCCTTTTTAGCATAGGGGTAGCGTCGCCTGTCCAACCTCGTGTGTTTTCTTCGGGTCCTTCGGTTATCTCCCACTGAGAAAGAACCCTACGAGCAAACGAATTATTGAAATAAAATTAAACCATATGTAAGTTCCGAAATGACCTAGTGTGTGTCGAGTGGACGTTAAACCATCTCTTTTCTCTTTAGCAATTACCCGCAAATCTTGTGTAAGTTTAACAGATTGTTTTCCAATTATTGCCAGAAGCATTGGAATCAGCAATCTCCATGATAATCGATTAGCAATTGACTATTTTCAGGGAATTTGTATGATTCTTGTGGTGAACATGAAACGATAGATGATAAGCTGTCCATTAATGAAAATGGTGGTTATAGGAGAAGCCAAACAAATTGTACTGTTACTTTTAAAGCCGATACAAGAGAGCCAAATTCAAAACTACGTATTAAATATATCCCGAGGAGATATAGCCACTGCGCAGGTGTCTTATTAAATCTGTATTTAAATGGCTCTACTACAGGTATGTATGTATTCCTCGATGAGTTGGTCAGGTCCGAGCTTCGATTCTGATGTTGGTTGAGGCACATATTCCTGAAGCAATGGTCCGAGAAATCCCGCTCTGCCCATTTGCTGGATTGGCTTCTGATTTCTGATACTTCAGCTTTTGAGGGAGTGTGTGTATTCTACCCGTTCAATCAAATATATCCCATGTACAGGAACATGACAGCCCTTCGTTTACTATAATGGAGTCTTCCCTAAAATTTTGGACGGTGAAAGTATTGTTCGTCTTCATACAGTGTTGTTTACATTGTTGATAGCCTCGTTTGTCACACAATTTGTTTTCCTACAATATTCTGCTTTGCAGACGTAAACATATTTGGCCCAATTTGGAACTTTGTTTCAAATTTAACGATTTTGTTACACAGTAAGCCATTGGTTGTGAATGGGACTGTTGACCAGTAATAATTTAGAACAAGAATTTTCTTTATTTACAACAGTAAGTAGTGGGATTAGCTATAATCAAACGGAACACTGCGAGGAGTATGGTTGAGGCAGTTTTTTTTATTTTCCCGCCTTGCTTTCCTTACTTTATCATTTATGCATGACGGGGAGACTGACGCTAATTCGACCGAGAAAGGTCAGCGGGATGTTCCGGCGTGGTTCACCCTTATAAGTCGCGCATGACGGAAGGCCTGACAAGAGACAACGTGTAGTTGGCTACAGTAACCGTTTAGTAAACCCCGCGTAATGACGATAATTGATCAGATTAGACGCATCTCCTAGGGTTTGTTTTTATATATTCTTTTTTCAGGTAATGCTACTGGATTGCCATATTGTGGTCATGACATTTTGTACGGAACCACTACTGGTGACACTGCTATTTTACAAACGTTCATTCCTACAACAGTTGAGTCTATATTTCAACTCAAAGTTACAAAGTTTCGAGAAAGTGAGTATTCGCAAAATGAATTATTGCATACGTCTCAGAGCTGTAGTGTTCACAATGGCTACTCTCATACTCTTTACTCAATATTTTTCAGAAACCAGATTTGGAATTTATGTTTTATTTTAACGGAAAATCTTAAAACTCAAAATTGTCATTCTGTATCTTAAAATGAATTTACTAATTTTGAGTCTTCAAATCGATGATGTGGCCTTTTTCGTTATAAATACTCGGACGCATCTATGATAAATGACAACATGGACGCTATCCATTTCACCACAATTTCACACACACACCCACACACACAAACACACACACACACACAGACCCACCAGCGCGCGCACAATTTTAGGATGAGTATTCAAGTCCGTTAAATAACATTTATATCGTGCCTGCTCTTCTTTAGTATAGTATGTCTAATCTGTAAGCCTGTCGGGCTGGAACTCGAGCAACGATCATGTGGGTTTTCAGCACCATGTCCCTGGAACCAGTTACCAGTTACAATTAAGCAATCCAAATTTATCGAAAAATATAAGTCTAAATTGAAAACCCAGCTTTTACGAAATAGTGACCAACTAGGAAATACTTGATGGTGCAATAAGAACTGGGTGCTAAGTGATTATAAAGTATTATATAAACTAATCCCGATATTACTTCTATTAGTATTATCATTAGCCTAGTCACGGCGTCAGAGAATACGTTTAGCATGCTTCGTAGTGTGACAGCAACAATTCTAAGGCCTCAATGGATTTCACGTTTTGTTCTATATACATGTACACCAAAACTCAGATTAACCACGCTCTTCGTAATACCCAGGTGCGGATCCAGAGAGGGGGTCCAGGGGGTCCGGACCCCCCCCCCCCCCTCTGCTCAGACTTGAAAATTTGAAACTTAAATCTATGCGATTTTATTGGCGATTTTTAGGCCTGTAATTTGGGAATTTACCTTCCGGAAATACGTCAGAATGCACCAAATTGAATCTAATTTACCAAATTTTCTGGGGAGGGCCTCCAAACCCCCCGTTAATTGGTTTAGCGCAATTAGTTAAGAAATTATCAAACCTAGCCCCCCCCCCCCCCGAAAATAAAATCCTGGATCCGCGCCTGAATACTAGATTCCTATTATTATGATTCACACTGTCAGGTCATATCATGTTTTGAGGTCAGTCGTATCAATCGCGTTGATCGTATCGATATATATCCGAAAGTATCTGGACGTACCATATTGGGAACTTAATATGGACAATTTTATAGTAACGCATCGGACGACAGTAGGAATCTAGCATAATATAGAGCAGAATAGATCACCAGCGCAACGTTTACAACAGCTGGGACACATCATGTCGCGTCATTAGTCCCAAATTCAGAAATGACGCTACATGATGTCTCACCTTAGCTCACTCTCTTGCGCGACTTGTTGAAACGACCTTCAAGAACTCTCACTCATCCCGGAATGAACGGGTCTAGCTCTCTGTCGTCATAGGCGCACCGTGCCATCGGCTATACACATTTGAATTGGAATGGATATATTTTAGAGTAGAAGTTCAATTTAGAGGGTGAATTTAGAGGTATATTAATGTATTTTAGACGTATATTAATGTATTTTAGAGGTATATTAATGTCTTTTATAGGTTTATTAATGTAATTTAGACGTCAATTAATGTATTTTAGAGGTGTTTAGAGGTATATTAATGTATTTTAGAGGTATATTAATGTATTTTAGAGGTGTATTGATATATTTTAGAGGTTTATTAATGTAATTTAGAGATATATTAATGTATTTTAGAGGTATATTAATGTATTTTAGAGATGTATTAATGTATTTTAGAGTCTACGTGTGTAGAGGGAGAATTTACATGCCGGAATAACAGTAGATGTATCAATGGAACTTTACTATGTGATATTTCTGATGATTGCGGTGATAACTCAGATGAAAATCATTGTAAGTGTAGTACCCCTTCCTAATATAATCTTATTATACTATTAATTATCTTCTTCGTAAAAGTCTAAATCTTTATAAAAACATTTGGCCTACAACATTCCGATGATCCTAATCTTTAACCACCCAGACCTCAATTATCGGAATAAAAATATTGACGGGGGCTGACCCCTTTATATTTTTTACGAGTAATCTATAGTAGGCGATAACTCTACTTTAAGTCTTTAATTGTTCACCAACACCTATTGGAAAATAGAAATTAAAATATTCTTCCGGTTTAGACCAAAGGGCCAAGGAGCGGGGGGGGGGGGGGGAATGGTTAACATGTGCGTGCGGTATCATAAAACCTGTCATTGAGTCAACTGGCGTGGTTTCGAATCCCCGTTTGTACGTGACAAGAAGTAGTGTCGCCTGTCCAACCTCGTGGGTTTTCTCCGGATCCTCCGGTTTCCTCCCACTGCTAAAGACCCCTACGCGCAAGCGAATTAATGAAATAAAATTTAACCATATGTTAGTCCCGAAATGACCTAATATGTGTCGAGTGGACGTTAAACCCAATTTCTCTCTCTCTCTCTCCAAAGGGTCAACACAAAATTAAATTTACGAAATAGAGTCACCATCCAGAACGTCCCGAATTGACAGAATTGCAATCAAGTAACGTTGAATTCAGTTCTCTCGCAGTGCTGTCAGTCCCGAGGTGCAATGGTATGAAGAGAATCGTGAAGTAATTAAACACAACATAGAAATGCCGTTTAGATGGATTTCATGATCTTCCAGGTGTTGGTTCGAAGGACCCGTGGAGTAGCAGTTGCCCAAGTACAGAGTTTACATGTCACAACAGATATTGTGTTGACAAGAACTTGAGATGTAATGGCCAGGATGATTGTTATGATAATAGTGATGAAGTAGGGTGTAAGTATAAACAGTAACTTGATATATTATTTTGTAATAATAAGATTATCTGTTCTGTTAGCAGCATAGTAACAATCAGAACCCTAGTCTCGCTTTCTCCTAAGGCAATCCGATTCAAATATAAATCTATATCTCGTTTCGTTTTTGTTAACTTTCGATGGCATCCACTACATGAAGATCTGACCGGTGGTTGTGGAAGGTCGCGTCAGAGGTCATACGAGAGGCTTTTAACCCCTACGACGTCAGACATTTGATTAACCAATCAGCGTTAATGTTTTTAGTGTGTTACCCACAATTCCTTGCATCGCACGTCAAAAACCAGTTGCAACAGACCGTGTCGTTGGGTAATCAAACACGGCATCCAGAACGTGGGTTTATTTAGCAACTCTTCCAGATCCTAGTGTAGTAAAAACAAGTAAAACGATATGATGAACTATAACAAACGAAACGAAATAGGATCTGTGTTTTAATCCGATTGCCCTAATGATATCATTCCATTCCACACCACAAACCACTGAGTCTATTCAAAGAGGAGAGACGAATAGCCAAATTTCACTTGATAATTGTGCTGTTTTGTTATCAAAAAAAATCCATAAATACAAAGTGGACAAAGGGAAGTAATTCAGATTTGTTGGCACAAAGAACTTTTAAAAAATATTTTAGGTCATCATGTGTGGGTGGGTGTTACTTCTATGATATTAAATGTCTCGCAAACCTTTTCATAATTGAACTTATTGAACGCTGGAAATCTAGCCTGCAGGTCGCGTGTTCCATCTTTGCATTGGCCGATAAAGTTAATGGGGATTATCCGACATGGTTTCCCCTTGTCAATGGTGCAGGACGGAGGGCTGACAAGGACAGCTGTCTAGTCTTTCGGATGGGACGAGTGACCAAAATCCCGGCACGTTAAATATCCCCTTCTTTGCAGTTGGAATCTGGTATAAGAGTAGGCAATAGTGCCACTTCCCGGGCACAATTTCCCTCATAGCACACTGTATGGCGTATGTCCGTATTCATTAGCCCAGTCGGAGCAGAACAGTAGGACGTTAAACCCTCATTTTATATAATTTCATTTGCATGGACTCTTATGTACCCGTTGTACTGATTGTATTAATTGTTTCTATTAATAGAACTATATTATTGCTTATCCCAGGTAAAACATGTAGGGAAGGTTTTTTTCACTGCACCAATGACAGATGTGTCGGGTTCAACAAAAAATGTGATCTTGTTAATGACTGTGGGGATAATTCTGATGAAGCATCTTGTGTACAAGCAGGTATTTATTTTATTTTATACTGTATCCTATCGTATCGCCCCGCATCTCTTATTGTACATCGTATCGTATCGCATCGCCCTGCATCTTTTATTTTATATCGTCTTGTCTCGCATCGTGTCGTATCGCATCGCCCTACATCTTTTATTTTATATCGTCTCGTCTCATCTCGTCTCGTCTCGTCTCGCATCGCATCGCATCGCATCGCATCGTGTCGAGTCGCATCTTTTATTTTAAATATTTTTTTTTATTTTATTGAACCCGAAAACGACGAATTCGTGGCCAAAGTGAAACTAATTTAGCCCAGTCATGATTACTTTGAAAAAGATCAATGTTTTACTGTACTGAAGAATATGCCTTTTTGTAAGACATCAATTAATTAGTGCTGGCGGCTTGAATACTTCGAAAAAATTGTCGACCATAAAATCAATAGATATACATTGTCCGTTAATTTAACAGCACCCCTAATAACACTTCCCCCCCCCCACTCGTTGCTCTGAACCAGTTACGGCTCTGATAGTGAGTGGGAGAGAGAGAAATGGGGTTTAACGTCCACTCGACACAAACTAGGTCATTTTGGGACTAACATATGGTTTCAATTTCATTTCAATAATTCGCTTGCGAATTATTGGAATAAAATTAAAACCATATGTTAGTCCCGAAATGGCCTAGTTTGTGTCGAGTGGATGTTAAACCCCATTTCTCTCTCTCTCTCTCTCTAGTCTCCTGACCGGTGCCATTGATTATGGAATCAGCTGTCGTGTATACTTATATGTTAAATCTATTTTTACAGAAAATCTATACGATGTTTGTGGACAAGAGACGACCGTCGATGACGCTCTTCGACTCTACACCAAAAACATTTCCTCGGACTGTACTCTCACAATAGAAGGTGCTAAAAATTCACGACTACGTCTTACATATGACCAACAATCAAAATTAAACTGTTCAGAAGGCTCAGTCAAACTTTATTTAGATGGCACCACAACAGGTAAGTCTGGAGAGGGCGTCTACAGGCGCATGTCTGTTCTACAACCCAATTTCGATAAATAAATATTGTTTAGAAAAAACATAGGTAAATCTCTGCTACTCTCCTGTCAAAACCGGGGTGGGGGGACATGGCGTAGTCCAAAACGGGAATCCATGAGTCCATGACAGGGGTTTTAGCCTTTTTAAGTACGAAAACACGGTATGTCTGTTGGGCAGCTATGCGCATATCATGAATAAGTATAGCATTTCTGTCGAACAATCAGCAGTCAGGCTTGCATGGAAAACAAATAAAACCTCAACAGTTGTATTGGAATTCGGAACTCTGTACGTCATTACAGCCACAGATTCATTTCTAGAATAGCTCTCGATTAACAAGTATTTCGATTTAAACTGGCCCGAATGTCTCATATTTTTAATACTGGCTGCGTATATCCTTTGACTATATATGGATATGATTATATCCTATGACTATATATAGGTATGAGTATACCCTATGATACACTGACTATACGATGACCGATAGACTATATTTGCATAACTTGTTTATCTTCCAGGAAGCGTTACCAGTCTGTGTGATGGTGCAAATATACAATCCGAATATCTTACATCCGGTAACACCGCCATTCTTCAAGTGAATCTAACCCACAACCGACCAGACCGAGGCAGTATTGACGTCAGAGTTATACCAATTAGACAAGGTCGGTATCTTCTAGATGACAGGATCTGATCCCAAGTTCACAAAAAATTCCCAGACTTAAATTAGGATTTTACTCAAAATTGGTTGCCTTGTTTTAGCTAAAACATAGCCCTTTATAAAACTTTTGTTATTTTAATGTATCAAATACATCAATAAGAAACTATATACGAAGTTTTGTGTTTCTGGATCAAAGATATTTCTCATAAACAATGATTGAAAGTTGAGTAAATTCCTAACTTTAGTCTGCGAATGCTTTGTGAACTTGGGGCCAGGAGTAAAATCTCGAACCTGGATAAACCCTTTATTTATTTTGTTTTGTTATTGTCAAAGATGCATTAATTGCAAACCACATATTCTTTGTCCGAGATAATGTTATCTGGGTTTCGACGCCAGGCCTGTTAACATACATACTCCGCGCAGCGTTTCGTTTGATTACAGGTAATCTCACTACACACTGCTATTATGAGTGGATATTGTTGTGTTAAATTTTGATTGGTCAGTAGTCCGACTACCAACCAATGACTACCTACCATACAAATGCTTTACATTTAAAACGAGTGCCAGTATTGGACCAAATATGTTTACATAACGTTACGTCATGGCTCACGCTTTTATTATGCCTAATTAACCCGTGCATAGGAGAATACTGCAGTAAAACTAATTGTGTGACAAACGAGGCTATCAAGTCGAATGAAATGTAAACAATACTATTTGGAAACGAACATACTTTCACCCTTTTTAAAACCTTAAATCACTGTCCAAAGTTTTAGGGAAGACTCAGATTAAACGAAGGACTGTCATGTTGCCGTACTTAAGTGATAGCTTTCATTGAACGGGGAGAATAGACACACTCCCGCAAAAGTTCAAGAAACAGACATTATTCCAGCAATGGCTAGAGAGAGATTTCTCGGGCCATTGCTTCAGGAATATGGTTAACATAAGACATTGTAAAAGATACCGATTGTGCTTAAACATACTGTATATGCAGGCGCTAAATCTGCCTTGGGTCTGAAATATTATCTAAATTATCAATTAGACATTAATTAACTAATCCGTACTATAATCAACTCTCGATGACATCGCTAGCCTGTGATATTTACTGGATTAGAATCCGATCTGTTGTATAACGTCCTTTCACGATTAAATCGATAAATGGATAATTGAAAATATGCTTTTCATCGTACTGACTTTACTAATGATGATCAAGGCTAGACGGAAATTTCAATCGCTTAATTGTCTGTTAATAGTTGATAAATTTGACTGAAATTTTCAGCAAATCTAGTTTTTTAACTATTATAGTGAGAACTGCCATCTCGTTATCTAATCTCCCATTTCTTTAATGTTTATCTTTGTGAATAGTATAACATGTATTACAGGTCCTACATGTGAACAAGGTGACTTTAAATGCGCCAATAATAGATGCATTAATACAACTTTAATGTGTGATGGTATCGACGATTGCGGTGATAAATCGGACGAACATTGTAAGTTTGAAACCTTTCATAATATTTCTATTTATCATTTATTTTTGATTGTTTTCTACACGTTTGATAAACAATTCAAAAAATTCGAAAGTGAGTTATTAGGTTTTGCCGTTTGACGGGAGATCTTGAAACTTGGTCTTACCAATAAAGCATTATTACCAGGTCTAACTTCGGTTTCTGTAGGTTATTCATAGGTTTTCCCTGGACTCCTTCCATGTCGATCAGCAGCTTGAAACCTAGGAACCAATAAAGCTTTGTTATAATACTATTACCAGGCGTAACGTTGGTTTCTGTATGTTTTTTTACAGGTTTTCCTGGACTCCTTTCATGTCTAAAATCAGATTTTCTATGCACTAATCACTTCTGTATAGATGATTATTTAAGATGTGATGGTCACGATGATTGTTATGATAACAGTGATGAAGATCCTGATAAATGTAAGTTACATTCCTGTTAATTGGCTTAACTGTATACACGACTAGACTTTGTACCAGACCCTGGATCCTGTATCACAACAGCTGCTCATTAGCCCCTGTACTGTTTCAGTGTAATGATAATAACAATGGAATGTTCCTTTATAACGTCCTCCAAACTAGCTGAGTAGTGATCAGTACTGGTACAAGAAAAGGAGAGACACAGAGAGAAAAGGGGTTTAACGTCCACTCGGAACTAACATATGGTTTAATTTTATTTCAATAATTCGCTTGCTTGTAGGGGTCTTTAGCAGTAGGAGGAAACTGTAGTGTCCAGAGGAAACACACGAGGTTGAGAAGGCGCCCTTATCTCCATGCCACATTCGCTCACACCAGGGATCGAAACCACAGCCGCAAGCCAGAGGTGACCGGCCAGCTAGAGGTCGGAGCGGGGCACTCTAGACCACTAGGCCATCCCAACCCCCGCAAGATAAGGTTTACATACATGTTAGTGTTGTCAACATTGTATTGTTGTGATGTTTGGGAATGGTTTTCAATGTTTTGAGACTTTGTGTGCAAGAGTCCTCGGTTTAATTCGTTTACCTCTTTCCAAACCATATGTGGCCGGATATAGAGTAGACGAGAGTTGTCTGTGTTAGTAAATCACTGCCATTCTTACAATCTTTTTTGAGAGTGATGGGTGACTAAGTGGTCTGGTATGTGCGCTTTAGATCATAAGGTTTATCATTGAGTCACGTGGTGTGGTTTCGACAGCTTGTACGTTTCTCGGTTTCCTCCTACTGCTATAGACCCAACTGATTTATTTAAATAAACCTGTAACTAAGCCAGTGACGGATGGACGCTAAAAATACCATCCAGTGAATTATTGAAATTAAACTGAACCATATGTTAGTATCGAAATGACCTAGTTTGTGTTTGGGTAGATGTTATCCTCCCTTCTCTCTCTCACTCTTCCCTCTCTCACCACTTCTCTGTCCACCCCCTTCCCTTTCTCTCGCCTATGAGTTTGTAAACCTTCTGTCTCTCCCGCTCTCCGAAATAACGTACTCTAATATTTCTTATGTTTAACGTTTCTGTAGGTTGTTATAACAACGGAACTCTACAGTGTAAATATGGAGAATGTTATCAGGAAGAACACCGATGCGATGGTTCCAAGCAGTGTTCTAATGGAGCTGACGAACGTGGATGTAGGTTTCAGTTATCCCCCCCCCCCCTGCTCGATTTATAATTTATGTATGAAAGGAAAGAAACAGGTTTTAGTATTTCCCCAACAAAATAATATGGCCATTATTTGATGAACATATGACATTTTGTATTTCTATGGTCACGCATGCAATGCGAGGATGGAAGATGTTGCGAAGACATTCGATTCCCAAAGTTATTGGAACAGAACGTGAAATTGTTTTAAAGGTGCACTATGCAAAAGCTAAATCCGCCTACTACATGTCTTTTTTAGGGCTTAAATGGTTTCTAAAGTATTAATATAATCAACTCTCTATGTCATCGAATTATCTTGATTGTAAACGGACTTAAACACGAGTTAATGATTTAATTAAAAAAATTATAATGGAGACTTTGTTTACAACGGTAGCAGCGACAATCGAGACTCGGCTATTCTCCAAGCAGCCCTAACGTCACGTAGAATGAAGTAATGTGACTGACATTTTCAAGAAATATTCCCGCTTCATTATAACTATGATAGCGCGAACTTCCAGCTCTTTACCTGATCTTACTAAATGCATGTTTAAGGTTCTGGTTCGCCAAAACAGGGATCGAACCTGGTCCGTTCTAGCCAAGAGTCTGGTTAACTAAAGTAGATGTGACTTAATCATTTCAATCATCAAGACTACACTGGACAATTCCGACTATGTATATCCTTGAAGAGCACAAGTTCTTTAATAACCCGGATTATGTAAGGCCTATTTACACAGAAACATTATTCGTTCTGCATAGATATATAACCATTTAGTTTCATGAAACTGTTATTAAATAAATATGACACATGACACGATTATATGAAATACAAGTTACTTGAAGAGTTTATTTCAGCGACTTTTCGACAAGGGTTCTCCTCAGGGGCGGATTGGGACACCGGGCTCCCGTGTCGGAGTGGCCCCTTTTACTGACCGCGGAGCTCGTACTCGGGGGGGGGGGGAGGGGGGGTGTTGTTTCTCCCCCTGGAAATGAACCCCAAATTGTGACCATTTGATTAACCAGTTAGGAATATTGAATAAGTACGAATATTTTCATTGAAAAATGTCCCATTTTTGTTGCCGGGAGCGTAAGTTGATTCCTCCTGTGATGGGAGGCCACGAGACACATTGGTACAGAGTGACGAAAGAGAAATTCATACAAGCTGTTTTTTGAATTTTGGATTTGGCGTATCCCCCCAAACAGGGTGCAGGTGAATTAATAATTAGTAAATGTGCGGGCGACAGTGTCGGGTGAATCCGATGAAATTTTCGGATGAAATTCGGAATGCCCATTGCAGGATTCCAAATTCTGGCCCACACCAAGCACACCCGGCCCAGAAAGTCTATTATACCAGCCTATTCCAGACTCCAGTAAAGCCACCGGCCACATACAACATGATCATCATCGCCCCATGACCGGTTCAATACCCCCCACCCCCATATAATATTCAGCAGAAATAGATTTTTTTAGACGGATTGGACAAAATTATTTTTTTCATTTTTTGTCCGACCGGCCCTTCGAGCGATCGTCCGACCGGCCCTTCGGGCGATAGCCCGATCGTCCGATGGCCCAATCCGCCCCTGGTTCTCCTGTCTTTATCAAGCAAAAATATTTAATATATATTTCAAATTGTTCTTTTAAGAAAATGTTAAGCCCCACGAAGTAACGAACTAAGCATATGGTCTAAACGTGTTCTTTCACTTTAAAGGAGCAACAGAGCTATAGTTTTGAAGCTTTGGTTTAAACAATATTGCAAATAATTTATAAAGGGATTAGGACAATTTATAAAAATTATGAAACTTCACCCAGGGAATAGAATAAAATGTGTTTATCTAAATAAAGTTATAAATATGAGCTTTCTATCAAAGATACCATGGGCTTGTTTCATCTTAAAGGGTTAGTAACCCATATAACCGTGAAATAAGGCGGAAGAGTTTGTTATTGTTGTACTTTCAGGTAAAAGTTGTAAACCCGGAAATTTTCACTGTTCTAATGACGTATGCGTACACAACACTAGTCGGTGTGACGGATTTCGACACTGTGATTCTGATGAATTAAACTGTAAGTGTTCATCCTCCCCCACCTCCTCCTCCGCCTCCTCCTCATCATCATACGTCATCGTCATCATCATCATCATCACCACCACCATCATCATCATCATTTATTTGCAGATATATGTAGATACCTATTATTTATTTCAATACTGATACGCCCATACTTAATGTCGGGTACATTGCCTTTTCCGCGGTCCGACACCAGCTTGTGAACCTGACCAAATCTAAAATTTGTCATCCGATTTTAATGAAACTTTGTGACTTTAAAGCATTCAATATACGGCGAAATTCCATTATACCTGCCAGAATTTAAGTTAAGAGAGAACGAGAGAGAGAGAGGGGGAGATAGAGAGAGAGAGGGGGGAGATAGAGAGAGAGGAGGTGGTGGAGTTTAACGTCCACCCAACACAAATAAGGTCATTTCGGGTCTTTAGCATTGGGGGAAAACCATGATATTATAGACATTATTTTCACTTATTAAACCCCCCATAGATATAGACTACTTCTGAATCTATTAACATGCTACGTTTCGATACTAATACACCAAGCAAGTAGTACTGTATATCCATATAAGTATTTTAATTTGTGATATGTACTTCTACATGTCTTGTATGGATTATTCTTGTAACGTCCTTGTTCCGAGTCTAAACGAAGCTAATATTTACAATATATGTTACAGGTACAAGTTGTCAAACATATGGTTTTCATTGCACTAACAATAGATGTATCAATTCATATAGCCGATGTGACGGGACAAATGATTGTGGTGATAATTCAGATGAAATTAATTGTAAGTTTATTTCTGAAAGATTCTTAATCGACAGGTATTCTGTGACCTTAGGAACTATGGTGTCTCTGGGTTGTATTCCCTATTGTTTTCAAGTTTGAGTGAAACCTGTATCACTACAGGCCAGGGACTGCACAGCGAGGTGGACGCTCAAGGCTAGTCCCGGATCCATCATTCACTTGATTTTATACGTTCGTTTGTTTGTGATCTCTGTGTATTGTGTCTTGTCCGTAGATTGTTTTTTGTGTAAATTATGTGCCGTGCAGCCCCCCCCCCCCTCTGCACTTACTAATACAGTAAATTTCAATTTTTGACGTTTGCTTGCCATTTACGCATCAATTAATGTGTTCTGAATATGAACTATTATTACCTTACTTATTTACATTGATCATTTAACCAGTTGGCTTGCTATTAATCAATTAGTGCTGACGACTCTAGTGGTTTACACACCGACCGTTTCATTGGCTTATCCCTCACCTCACTTTTTAAAGCTGTAGTGCCTAAGCTATATGTCAATTTAAAACTTCATAGGATGAATATTATATTCTATTAAAGAGGTAGTCCCATTATAGGATGAAAAATGTGTGGTAATTCAAAACTGAATATAATATTATTAAAAGGATATTCCTTATATATTATCATTAAAAGCTATAGTATGAATACTGTACATATTAAAATGGTGGACACCATGAGATATTATGGGATATAAATTTATTGGATACATATTTAAAGTGATAGTCCCAAAACTATATTATAAATAACAACTTTATAGGGTGAATTTTACATGCAGTTATAGTGATAACCACTATATGTTATTATAATATAGAAAGGTTATTACTACATATTAAGTTGATAGTCCCTTTGGGATAAACTAAATTATAAGATTATAGGATGGACATTACATACATGATTATTTCTATGTCTTTTGCTCAGTGGTTGTCAAATCACTATCATACGATCATATTCCCCACACTAATAAATCATTGACACAGAAAATAATAACACTATTACCTCCTTTTCCTCCCCCCCCCCCTCATGGTAGAGCTACCTTCAAAAATTTTGATCTTTAAGAATGTAGGACTGTTTATAGATACCCAAAAAACACACCCATTTTTTTTTTTTTTTAAAATTATGCATGAAAGATAATATTATAGATAAGCACATGACCAGAGAAACCCCAATATCACCAAACCTTAGGCAACCTCATGCAGTTCAGAAGAAAGACTTGCATGATATCAACACATAATTTATACCTTGTACTTTATCTAAAAACAGTTTTATTGAAATTTTTTGTTAGCATGTTTTTTATTATAGATAGAAGTTTAAGCACTCTATTTAATAAGCATACAACTCTGTACATGTTTTATGTTTTTAAGTATACTTGTATCCTGGAAGTTTTTCATATCTTTAATATAAAATGGCTAATTTGACAATAACTTCATTGAATGCTAGGGGTATGCGACAAAAAGTTAAACGTACTAAACTATTTCTTTGGTTGAAAGAGCAAAAATCGGATATATTTTTCTTACAGGAGACACATAGTATTAAAACCGATGAAATTAGATGGCAGCAGGAATGGGGTGGATCTATAATTTTTTCTCACTGTAGAAGTAATTCAGCTGGAACGGCTATTCTCTTTCGAGACACGTGTGATGAGAATATATTATCAAAAATAATAGATAAAAACGGATATTATACTGCTGTTGTAATTAAGATACTAACTGAAAACTATATACTTCTCAATACGTATAGCCCTATCTCCGATACTGACCAATATAAATATTTTAACAGTCTCAGTGAATTGATGCAAAATCTTCAAGAAGAATATGATTCTAACACATTTATCGTGGGGGGAGATTTTAATAACGTAATGGATGTAAATATGGACCGTACAGGGGGTAATTATAAAGTTAAGAAAAACGGCAGACAGGCAATAAATAATATTATCCAAAAATTTAACCTCATAGATATTTTCCGAATTAAACATAATAATGTAAAAAAATATACATGGAAGCAACGAAAACCCCTAGTTCAAAGCAGGATTGACTTCTGGCTTATAACTGAAACTGTACAGGATTATGTTAAAGACTGTAAAATACTAATTAATACAATAAGCGACCATTCCGCAATTTACATAAGTCTGAACCTTATTGAAAATAAACGAGGACCGGGATTATGGATCTTTAATAATAGTCTGGTTTTTGATAAGAATTTTTATAAATATATTGAACAATCTATAGAAGCTTGGGATCATGAGTTCCATAATCCACTGGACAAGGGGGGTCTTTGGGATTATTTAAAATTTAAAATTAAACATAGTACTATTAAGTATTGCAAGAAAAAGAAACACGTTAAAGTTAGATTAAAAAGGTACTTATTAGATAAGTTAGAAGGGTTAGAGGATGAAAAAATAAAATCTTATGCTACTGGTAATAATGAAATAGAAACTATTGAAAAAGAATATCAAATTCTATTAAACAGACTAGATCAGATTTACGAAGACGAAGCCAAGGGGGCCATATTGAGATCTAAAATTCAATGGTACGAACAAGGCGAAAAGAGCTCAAAATTTTTCTTAAATTTAGAAAAGTCCAGAAAACAAAATACAACTTTAAATAGAATAACCCGGTCTAATGGCGAGGAAGTAAATCAATGTAATGATATATTAAGCGAAATTCATAATTACTATAAAACATTATACTCTTCGTGTGACAATAGCCTTCGATTTAATCTTAATATTAAAAATGATCAATTTACAAACACTGACCAGAACTTACCAAAACTGAACGAATATCAAAGTCAGATGCTAGAATACAAACTAGACGAAAGTGAGTGTAAGGAGGCTATAAAATCTTTCAAAAATAATAAATCTCCTGGAAACGACGGTTTAACAGTGGAATTTTATCGAGCATATTGGGACATAATTAAAAACTACGTTTTAAACTCCTACAATTATAGTTTTGAAACCGGAATCCTTTCACCGTCGCAAAGACAATCAATAATCAAACTGATACCTAAACCTGGAAAAGATAAATCTCTGTTATCGAACTGGCGACCTATAACTTTGATTAATGTAGATGTTAAAATCATAAGTAAAGCTCTTTCAAATAGATTAAAACACTTTCTAAAATTACTAATACATCCTAATCAGACCGCTTTTATACCAGGGCGTCATATACAGGAAAATATACGAATAATAGATGATTGTTTTTATCTAGCAAAATTGAAGAAAATAAAGGGCTTTCTCTTAGCTATCGATTTTAAAAAAGCTTTTGACAGTATAAGTCATAAGTTTTTGTTTAATGTTTTATCCTCCTTTGGGTGTAAACGTAATTTTATTAGATATATTCGTACCCTTTATAATGATGTCAAATGTTGTGTGATAAATAACGGTTTTACAACGCCATTTTTTCCAATAGAAAGGGGAGTTCGTCAGGGCGATCCGAGCAGCACCAACTTATTTAATCTTGTGATTGAAACCCTATGTAATTTTATAAGAAATGATTTTAATATTAGAGGGTTTGACATTGGTCATGAAACATTAAAACTAATTGCTTTTGCTGATGACGTGACATGTTTTTTAAAAGATTATAAATCAGCTAGACATCTATATGAAGTTCTTAAAAAATTCAGTAAAGTGTCAGGATTAGAAATTAATATTAAAAAAACTGAAGCAATTGATCTAAATAGTGGAAAACCTAATCTGTCATCTGAAATACATGAATTTGGTTTTGTATATCAAAATTCGAACATAAAAATCTTAGGTGTAGTATTCTCTAAAGACACAAAAACAGCTGAGAAATTAAACTATGAGAACAGATTGATTGAGATTGATAATATATTAAATACTTGGAGAAAGAGAAAACTTACATTAATCGGCAAGATTCAAATAATTAAAACTTTTTGTATATCAAAAATTCTGTATCCAGCGTCGGCTTTAATGATCCCAGAGTACGTTATTAAAAGATTTAATACGAAGATTTTTGCATTTTTATGGAATGGGCCAGATAAACTTAAACGAACTGTAATCAGTCAAATGAAGAATATGGGGGGTTTAAATATGATAAATTTCAATGAAATGATGATAGCTCGCAGCATTTTTTGGATAAAGAAAATTTATGCTAATACAACGCAGACTTGGAAAACAATATATAATTTTATTCTTGACACGTATGGGGGTGAGTTACTACCAGCGTGCAACTACGACCCTAAACTTAAAAACTTATCTCCCTTTTATCAAGAATTATTTCAAAATTGGTACACTATATATACTAAACATGTTGATAACTTGATACACCCGAAAAATCAAATATTCTGGAATAATAGATGTATAGGACTAGATAATAATATTTTTAGAAAGAAATTTGAAAATAAAAATACTTTGTATATGCATGAATTTATTGAAGATAATTTAAATGAACAGGTAACCGACGAATATAGTAAAAATTATATAAAAAGTACATCGTCAGTTGTCAGAAGACTTCTGAAAACTACCCCGCACAACGAAACACAGAATTGTAAGAGTGCTACTTATTTAGAAGAAATAAACACTAACTTAATATCTTGGTATAAACATGACTTAAAATCAATCTCCGCTAAACAAATATATTCCGCGCGGATCAGGTTACTATATGAAAAACCGTTGGCTATAGGTAAATGGGAAAAGGAATTAGAAATCGAAATTAACGAACAGCATATGAAAGATATCTTTAATCTTGCACATAACACAAGTATAGACAGCAAACTTCAAAATTTCCAATACAAATATATTCATAAAATAATATACACAAACACACTTTTATGTAAATTAAACTTAACTGAAACCACCCTCTGCACCTTCTGCCAATCCGATATTGAAACAGTAAATCACTTATTCATTTTCTGCAGCTATGCCCAACAAATTTGGAGAGAAATGCTTGAAATCACCCTTAAAAGTAATATTAATATAACATTAACAAATACAAATATTCATTTTGGCTATCCAGGAAAATCAAAGTTCAATAATTTATATGAATGGGACTTTACAAACCACTTGATTCTCTTAACCAAATATTATATATTTAGATCCAAATTAGAAAACGTTAAGCCGTCACTATCGCTATATAATGCTTTTTTAATGAGTAAAATTTCACTAGATTTGGAAGTATTTAAATCAAGTGTCTACACCCGAAATAAATGGAAATATGTAGAATGCAACGCATTATTGTAGAATTAGACTGGTCGCATACCCTTATCATTCAATTAATATTATAATATACCTATGATATGAACATAAACCTTATAATACATTACAAGAACCAGGCATTTTATTATCTAAGGGGAGGCTAAATCTCCTTCCTTTTTCGACTTTTCGCAGAAAGGAGTATAGCAACCTGTATTATCTTATTTTTTTTTTTTTTTTTTTATTTTATTTTTTTTTTTTTTTTTTTTTTTTTTTTTCTGTAACCCTCGAAATATGTATACTCCCCAACTCAAGCAAGGGAGACAACATAACCAAACGGGGGAATTTTGAAGACCAAACTTATGAAAAGATCATACTGCAGTAACTTAACTTAAAAAAGGTTTTTACATCTCAAGAGAAGGATACAAGTATACTTTAAAAAGAATATTATTCTTATATGGTAAAACGCTTTATTTTATTGTTGTAAATTGATGTAAATGTTTTGTATAGCATGTTTTATATAGTATAAGAAATCGTTTTGACGCCGCACATATAAATATATTCACCTTATTTTATGATAATAGTGAAAATTGTATACAACATGTCTGATTTAAAAATAAAACTGTTTTTTTTCAAAAAAAAAAAAAAAAAAAAAAAATATCTACTGTCAAATGTGTAATTGGGTGATAAACAGTAATATACCCAATATTGTCAACATTGTCTGGAAAAATAATTGTGTACATGGGTATTTTTATTATCCCCCGCCGAGTGAAAGTTAGGGAAGGATATTGGAATGGGGTCCGCCGTCCGTGCATCCATCAGTCCATCCGATTTCGTTTCCGGAGCATATCTCATAAACCTTTCAAAATATCTTGTACAAACATTAACCTATTAAAGTAGTTGTGCTATTTGGAATTTCTCGGATTTAATCATTTTTGTGTTTCCATGGTAACAAATTTGACTTTTTGTTTATATATCAGTCGAGACATGGCTCTTTATCATCTACAGCGCCTCCTTTAAGAGTTTTTGTTGGATCCGTTGGTCATCCGATTGAATCCAAAACAGTAGAGTACCGGATCATATTTTGACTTTTGGATTAAATCATCAATGAGCGTTGAGCAGCAAATCGGATTCAAATCCAATGACAATCCGACACATAAGATGGCATCGGAATTGATTAAGGTCTGCAATAGGGAGATTTAGCTCTTACATAATGTATATTTAATAATTCAAATAGCAACTAAGGCCTAAAAAAGACCCACAGTAGGCAAATTTATCTCTTGAATAATGTACCTTTAAGACACAGGGTCTGTCAATTCGAGATAAATGCACTTACTATTAATTACATCATTTTGTTGTTTATTGCAGGTTTACAGTGTGACTACCCCAGTTTCCACTGTAATAATAATAAATGTATTGAAAGCAGTAAGAAGTGTAATCATGTCGATGATTGTGGTGATAAAACAGATGAAAGAGATTGTAAGTGTGCGCCATTTTAAATCTCAACTCAAAACATTTTTGTTTGGAAACCGTGATCTGTAAATAATAGTCAGTAACAACCAACAATCGCGATTATCTTAAAGCTTGTTCTTGTTGAAGTTTCACATCATTCCTGATAAAGAGTATTCGTGATAGAGTCCCAAACAATATGTCTGTTATGAATGCAGGTTAAATCGGGAATTTCATATTTCTAAGAAAGTCAAAACATATTTATTTCTATGTATTTTGCTCAATAGGTTGTCAACTCACTATTATACAATCATAGACATTATTTTCCACACTGAAACATCTTTCACATCGGAAATAATAACACAATTACCTCCTTGTTTTCCCATTCCCCCCATGCAATAGCTATCTTCAAACGTTTGAATTTAATGTTGAATATTTTTGCCAATTTCTCAACTGGCAATAGTGAATTATAGCTAGGATTATTCTTTAACAAGGTTGGACTGTTTATAGATACCATCTATTTTAAGGCTTTATTTTAATATATTTTAAAAATATAACTTAAAAATATGAAATTGCCGCTTTAAAAATGGAATGATAATCTGTTCCTAGGTATACTGCAACGTGTATGTATAAGTATCGGTTTAAAAGGCGTGGTTCCTCCCTTGTCAGTGTCACAGGGCGAGTTGTCTGGTGGGTGTGTGCGTGGGGGGGGGGGACGGCCAGCGAGTACTTGTGTGCACGTAAAACAACCCTTAAAGGGGAACTATGAAAGATTAGCTGAAGAGCTGTCAGTTCTCGCTGTAATATTTACGAGTATATGCTGAGATTTCACTTAAATTGCTCCCCTCTGAGCCGAGATATTAGCGATTGAAATTTAGGCCTAACCTCGATCATCATTACTAAAGTCGGTACGATAAAAAAATATAGTCTCGATTATCCATTTTTGCATTTAATCACCAGATCCGATTCAAATCCAGTGAATTAGATGGCATCTAGTGTAGATTATGGACTGGATAAGTTATGTTTCATTGATAATTTAGATAACATTTCAGGCCTAAAGAAAGGCCTAAATAGGAAGATTTAGCTCTTGTATAATGCATGGTTAACTGTTGGAATATGACATAGAATAGGCGGAAACGGCGGTACCTGGGCCAAATTCCCTCAAACTGCATGGCATAATCCATCCTCTTTAACCGGGATGTTTAAGGAGACCAGGACATTTAACCCCGATTTCATTTCTTCCATATTATTAGGCATTTTGTACACACAAGTCTTGATAATTCGTTTGTTTTCAGGTTGCAATCTCTTTGATTTTCAGTGTAAAAATCTGAAATGTGTTCCTGGATCCAATAAGTGCGATGGTTATGATGACTGCGGTGATAATTCCGATGAAACAGATTGTGAAGGTATATGTAATATATTAATTGTTAACATGTAAAATTATGGCCGTCTGTTGTGTAGACTATTACTCCAGTTGTTTGATATTATGTTAGTCATAAAGATACATTATGTAAAATTTCGATAAGAGAGAGAGAGGGAAGGGGAGGGAGAGAGAGAGAGAGAGAGAATGAGAGAGAGAGAGAATGAGAGAGAGAGGGAGATACAGAGACAGAGACAGAGAGTTTAACGACCACTCGACACAAAACTAGGTCATTTCGGGACTAACATATGGTTCAATTTAATTTCAATAATTCGCTTGCACGTAGGGGTCTTTAGCAGTGGGAGAAGACCCAGAGGACCCAGAGAAAACCCACGAGGTTCGACAGGCGACCATACAACCGAGGAAGATACGAACTAACAGTTCTTGCTGTAATAGTTCGAGGATAGAGAATGAATAAATTGAAACTTTTAGTCAATTAATTTATTCTGGGTGAAGTTATCACTGTCTGGAGTTTTGAGAATACGTGGCATTGCTTGTTTTTTCTCGCTACCACGGTACTGGTTATTCGAGAGCTATCCTCTCTTCTCCATTTTTAAATTAAATAAAAAATGGCCGAAACGTTCTAAGCTAATTCAAATTGGAGCCATCTGAATAAATATCTACATAATAATTTATATAACATTTGAAGACAGATTAGCATAAAGCCATACAATACTCATATTTAACCCATGTATGTTAAACTTATTGAACCAGGGAATAGTCCCCGGTGGCTACTGATCCATTAATTCGGGTACGATTGACATGCAAATTGACATAACTCGTTTCTTGACCATATGTACGCCTATTCTGGTTTTACTTGTTGCAGGCATTTTGAAGTCGGTGTTTTTCGATATTCTACCCCCAAACTGTTCACTGCGCTAATGCGATAGCCTGCTGTTAAAACTGTTTAAGATAACTGACCTAAAAGGTCTCGCCCAGTAATGTTGAACTGTGAAGGGGTGTCACGGTGGCTAAGTGGGTAAGACGCTAGCCTGGAGGTCGGATGTTCGATCCTTGCACTGGCCGAGAAAGTTCATCGGCAGTTTCCGGTCTGATTTCCCTTGTCATTGATGCAGGACGGAGGGCCTGACTAGCTGTTTAGTTGTTCTAATTGGACGAAATACCGAGGTCCCGGATACACATTTGGCGTCCACGTATGCCCATCTTCATTAGGTCAGTTCGGAGCAGAACAGTGGGACGCTTACCTCCATTTCATCTCATTTCATTTAAAACTGTAGTCTATGTTGCGTTCACAAGATTTTTTCACAAAAGACGGGCAGAATGCTGAATATTGATAGAGAAATATATAGGCTCTATGGTGTTTACAAGATTTTCGGCAAAGGGGAAATAATTCAAAGAACGAAAAGTCACGAAAAGTTGAAAATCAATCGAGTTTAACCAATTCTTTCCTCAACATTTGACATCAATAATTTCAATAAAAATTAGTTGGAATGTTTATGAATTAATATCTATCAAAATAAGTTTTTCATTTATTATTCAGTTAAGTGCTACGGTTTCCAGTTTGCCTGCAAGGATGGCAGGACGTGCATCGACAAGACGGATAAATGCGACGGCAGTGAGGATTGTTCGGACGGTTCTGATGAGAAAAACTGCCCAGGTAAATAATACCTATGAATGTATAGATAACCATATTGACCCGCATATTGTGTAGAATGGATTTTGTATCTTTTGTCACCACATCGATCAGTTACGCCACACTGTTATTTTTTTCATACGGGTCATAATTTAATGATACTGAATTGTGTTCTTGGGGGTCATCATATTATAGTATGCCTACTGAATAATTTGTTATTTCATATGATAGTATTGAATACTATAACTTTGTTTCATTACATGTGATTGTAATAATATTATACTTTGTGTTATGTTATCTTCAGTATCATGTGATATTATGGAGTTTAAATGTGACAATGGTGACTGTATACCCAATACATATAGATGTGATGGTGATGATCAATGTACCGATAGTTCAGATGAAAGTGGTTGTGGGACTAGTTATTATTCATCCTCTACGGATGATGGTATCTCAAGTGGAGGTTACGCTGGAATAGGAATAGGAGTTTCAGCGTTTATAATAGTAATATTAATCATGGCTGCTGCTTACAGGAGGAACAGATATGGAGCTATATTTGCTGTAATAGTGCTCATTATTTAAAGCCCCAATAACACTCTTGTTGTAATTGAATAATATGTCCCAATCTTCATTCTGGTCAACAAATTGTATTATTTTACAATATTCCAATTAATTGATGATATAAATTTCATCTTAACACACCTAATTTAAAAAATTGGAAAAATTCAACCAATTGATTTGAAAAGTCTAACGTAAACCTTTTCAAATGTGACTTTGATTTAAAATATTTTCGAACCCTCTGGACAAGTAAAATAGGTCGTAATGGATAATTTACACAACAGGTAGGACACTTAAACATCTAGTGCTTAGAATAAGGCTATTATTTATTTTCTGGGGCTGCCAAGCCAGCAAGAGTGTTATTGTCCCTTTAAAAACTAATGTTAGATTTAGATAAAGAGAGAGATAGAAATGGGGCGTACGTAACTAACGTACGAAAATTAAATGGTAGCTGGCTTTTTTTGCGCATGTTTACAAAGAATGGTCATTTTGCCCAGTAATCCCAGCCAGAATTTGGTTATTTTTTTAAATTTGCGTTAAAGTTTTAAATTTTTGTTTGGAACTGAAGTAAATTGACTATTAGTCAATCCCCATGCTAAAAACAATAACAGAATTGATTGTGTATATCTGAAATAGACACGACCGAAGCAAAAAATAGTGCCACTCTATGGCGGTATATTAGTGCCAAAATTCTAACATGCTGTCGTCTAATTTCTTACTTCTGTTCATGTAATTTCTAACCTCCATTCATGTAACTTCTAACTTCCGTATATTAGTGTCAAAATTCTAACATGCTATCGTCTAATTTCTTACTTCTATTCATGTAATTTCTAACCTCCATTCATGTAACTTCCATTCATGTAATTTCTAAGTTAAGACAATGTATAATTCAACTTCTTTATTTGTTCAGTGTAAATATCAATTCTGTTTCATCTTATTTCTATTATTGAGGCGAAAAATGTCTACTTCATTGTGGTATTACATGTTAAGCATGAACGGCAAACAAATTTAGAATTATGATACTTCTACCTGGCAACCATCATTATGATGTTGTTTGGTGTCGCCACCATGTGCTCAGTTTTGCGATTGAGCACCACTCGGCAAATCTCGGCAGATTCCGTAAACTACATCTAGCCTCGGCTGTATGACAGTAAGTGATATGTACCTACGCCCATACATCTGCTATGCGGCTACCGGTTTACTTTCACAGGAAAACTTGACGCTATTACACAAATTGGTAACCTATTCGGCTAGCGACCTATTCGACCGATCGAGCTGCAACCTGTTCGTTGGAAACCTATTTAGAATAAAGACAACAGTCGCCTTAACTCATCTATTTATCAACCAATAAAATCCAACGTTATGTCTATCAAATGGAAGTAGAATATATTATTTTTTATCCATTCCTTTAGCTCAGAATAGAAGTGTAATTTCGTCATTATCTTACAGCTGGATCGGTCGAATAGGTCGCTAGCCAAATAGGTCGCCAACTTGTGTTGGAATGGGCGCAGCCATGTTTCATCCGGGACCTTCAAAGTAGTTCCAATATGGCGGAATTCATCATACAGCCGAGTTTAGATTGTCCGAAATCCTCCGAGGTTTGCCGAGTGGATTGAGCACCTGATCGGGACCATTCTATTGATACAAACGACTCGCTAGGGTTGTAACAGAATTGGAATTTACACTGAACAAATAAAGAAGTTGGGTTATAC
This sequence comes from Patella ulyssiponensis, assembly GCA_963678685.1. Classification (NCBI taxonomy): domain Eukaryota; kingdom Metazoa; phylum Mollusca; class Gastropoda; family Patellidae; genus Patella; species Patella ulyssiponensis. Next base: position 4,339,198 of record OY783226.1, read on the forward strand.
ATTGTCTTAAATAAGAAATTACATGAATGGAAGTTAGAAGTTACATGAATGGAGGTTAGAAATTACATGAATAGAAATAAGAAATTAGACGATAGCATGTTAGAATTTTGACACTATTATACCGCCATACCAATATGCCGACGTCAAATCGAGAGGTGTAGATGTTATTTCTGTGAAAAATCATTGGAAGAAGCGATAAGATTATACAGTCCTGAAGGCTGCAGGAAGGCTATATTGTTTACACTGTAACATTGTGTCTTCTAATGTTGATAATGATCATAATGAAAGTGTTGACATTTTGTTTGTTGATGTGACCTCATGATCTGTGACGTTTAGATAACGTTATATGGATATCATGGCTATTCATTGTGTCAGAGTCACTTCTCTGCAGGTAGGGTGAGTCTGTCGTTCAGAGTGAGAAATGGGGTTTAACGTCCACTCGACACAAACTAGGTCATTTTGGGACTAACATATGGTTTCAATTTTATTTCAATAATTCGCTTGCGCGTAGGGGTCTTTAGTATTGGGAGAAGTGCCCGGAGGAAACCCACGAGGTTGAGAAGGCGCCCCTATATCCATGCCACATTCGCTCACACCAGGGATCGAAACCTCAGCCGCAAGCCAGAGGTGACCGGCCAGCTAGAGGTCGTAGCGCGGCATTTTAGACCACTAGGCCATCCCAACCCCCCGATTTATGTAAAGAGCTGGTCGTTATTTATATAATATTTAATTTAAAATAGATTACTAAAAATAAGATAGTTTAAGTGTTTAAGCAGCTAAAGATGAACTAGGCAAGATTTAGATAAAGAGTTCGTCGTTCTTGTTATAATAGTTCAAAATAGATAATTAAAAAAAAAACCGCTTTTTTAAAACTTTACAAGATTTAGATAAGTTAATACCACGCGAATTGCTTAAATGTAAATACGTTACGTAATACATAACTCATTCAAAGAACGCAATAAACGTGAATAGTAAGCCAACTTGAAAATATGATGTTATATTTTAATTGAAGACACTATTTCATGTTTTGCTTTAATTACAGAGTTCAATGGTTCCATATCAAACATCGGTGGCCTACTCCCAATACTAATGGTAATACACGTGTTGGGCGACCTACTGATTATATCGATATGATTAAAGAGACACTATACAGTAATACTCCTGTTACCTGTTATAACGGTATGATTAAATACTCAACGAGATAGAAGATTCAGCAACTCATACCAAAACATATTGATCATATTTTTATTGATTACATTTTTATTGATTATATTTTTATTGATTATATTTTTATTAATTATATTTTTTATTTATTATATTTTTATTGATTATATTTTTATTAATTATATTTTCATTAATTATATTTTTAGTGATTATATTTTTAATGATTATATTTTTATGAATTATATCTTTATTGATTATATTTTTATTGATTATATTTTTATTAATTATATTTTTGTTAATTATATTTTTATTAATTATATATATATTAATTATTTATTTACTTAACACCATCATTATCTTAATCCATGGGCGTAACAACCCCAACCCCCTGTGAAAAAATTGTCGACCATAAAAACAATACATATGCACATTCTCCTTCAATTTTACAGCACCCTTGAGAGAACACTCCCACCCCACCCCACCCCACCCCCTCGTTGCTCTGTCGATAACCCTAATACAGATAAACATTTTTATGTTGTTACAAACTGATCATTAATATTTTATTATCAAAAACATATCACTCTATTCTGGAAGCTAATTTGTAAAATCATTAAGTTGTTATTTATTGTATTTATTTTTTCATATCGTTCACTCTATGATTGTATATAACTAATCCGAATAAATGTTGTTTAAATCATATTGGCTCAAATATTATCCAGATCGATCAATGCTAACATATAACACTATAATGTAACGCTAGTGATCTTAAAGTACAGTCGTCGTCGCTTATGATCATAGGGGGTTGGATGACCGAATGGTTAGGACATGCGTGCTATAATAATATTATAAAGCCTGTCATTGAGTCAACTGGCGTGGTTTCGAATCCCCGTTTGTACGTGACAAGGAGTAGGGTCGCCTGTCCAACTGCGTGGGTTTTCTCCCGGTCCTTCGGTTTCCCTCCACCGCTAAAGACCTCTACGCGCAAACGAATTATTGAAATAAAATCAAACCATATATTAGTCCCGAAATGACCTAGTTTGTGTCGAGTGGACGTTAAACCTCATTTCTCTCTCTCTCCCTCTCGCTTATTATCAATGATTTCACAAATGTGTTTAGTAAGCATAATGTTATTTGGTCTCTAGTGGATTAATGCGTGTTTGTGAAGTCATAAAGTCTGTGATTGAGTCATGTGTAAATTATGACCATATACTTTTGATTTGAATTTATCCAACATCGAGACTCAATTATTTATCTACACCACCTGATTTACTAAAATCAACATAAATTTATGATTTCAATGATGTAATTAAATGCTGACATTCTTGAATATCTTATTTATTTTCTCAAAATCATGTGTTATTTTATTGTGTCAGTTTCATTTCTCAATAAAACGAAATAAAACTCACGTCTACTGAATGCTATTCAATAATATTAACGATACTGATACTATAGAAACGGCGGTTTAGAAAGTACGGAACCAGCTCAATAAACAGAAGCTCGGTCAAGATAGTTCACATGAACATTCCACTGTGGTTTCCCCAGGGATGGTGCAGGACACACGATAAAAGAAGGCTATGATCTGTCATACCATGTATTAGGATAGGTCATACTATGTATGTATCTTTAGCAACATTCACTAAAAGTGGATAATGTTTATACGCTAATATCAGAGCAAAATAAGTGCCGGTCTGGGCCCTTAATCGCATTAAAAAAAGTGGGCCTAGAAAAAAAGAGTGGGCCTAAGCCTATAAAGAAAAAAGAAAAAAGAGAAAGAAAAAAGAAAAAGAAAAGAGAAAGAAAGTAGAGGGCGAGGAACGAAAAGAAGGAAAGGAGATGACAGGACAGGAGAAAAAAAAGGTAGGAAACTTTGGTCTGAAATGCTTGGAAAATGGACAGGACACAGGACAGGAGAAAAAAGGATAGGAAACTTTGGTCTGAAATGCTTGGAAAATGGCTTTGCGGTTGTCAATTTTCAACATTGGCCTCGGGGGAGTCCCCCCCCCATCCAGACTCCCCTGGGAGTAGGCCTTGGTCGATGACCTGACAGGTGGGCCTTCGGCTTACCAATCCGGCTTTGAGCAAAATAGGAGTGCAACAGATACCCGGGAACGTCTGCTAAGGACTAGACCCCTGGTTACCCCAAAACAATATCTGTAAATTGTTTTCCTGATAATGAAAACTTACACCAGATCTGTGCCAAGTTTTCCGGTAAACAGAAGGTCCAGCTCCACCCCTTTGGACTAAAATTAGTAATTATTTCCCTTATTTCATGATGGTTACAAATGTAGTGCGAGTTACAAAAAAAAGACAATTTTTCCCTTAATTTTTTCCTCTTTTTCCTGTAGTTTTTGGAAAATTTCTTGATCTAGAATTACAAAAAAAGAATCAAATTTGTAATTTCAATGCAGTTTTAGGTACTACTTATGGCATTGTAGCAGACATGTTCCTTAAGCAACGTCGGCGAGTTTTACAACATCTAACCGTTGCTTCAATACTCAGCAATTCCCGAACTTTTGCGCCCGTTGTTTTTACACGTGATAATTAGCATTGATTTTGGCTAAAAGCGAGAGACTTGGTATTCACGACGACCGATGAATTTGATAGGCTCCCAAGCTGGGCTTGTTACCCAATCGAACTTAGTGTCTAAATATGCATGGTATTACGTGAAGGGTTTTGATAAGATATACGTAGTTAAGGCGAGATCCAGCCTTCTATTGAAGATGTGTTGCAGAGGGATAGGTGATGTAAATTGTGTTTGTAGAGAAATCATTGTGTCGGAATCTTCATAGCCAAATATCTAAACAGTAAACACTCTACAAAATTATGATGAGGAGAGTGCCCAATGCAGTCCCCATTGTGCCTATAAAGATTGGAAACAACGGAATGTTGAGCAAAAAAGCTACAGTCTGTGATGTTACAGCCATTTAACATTGAAGTCAATGGGCTAGTCTGATTCCCTAGTCTACAAGTATAATGTACTATGTTAAAGGATACAATTGCCACTTTAAAACTTTAAACAGTGAATAAAGCTATCGTGTGTAGTATAATTTATAAATAACATTAACGTATTATATTTGTGTTACACTTCATTCATGTTAACTATACATTATCATCGTCGTATAGTGTAGGATTTAATGCGTGTCTGAATGAGGAAGTAACGTGATAGATATTTTTAACTGCGCGTCGTCTTTATTCTATTTATTTATCTACTGCATAGAAAGGTTATACTTTATCTAAACAGTATAATATATATATAAGGAGAGAAGGGGTTTACTTTAGATATATATACTGTATACATGTATATAGAGATCACTCCAGGTACAAACTTTTACCTGTAGTCAAATATGACTTGTCAATTTAATTATATGGCATATTTAATTTCTACAATTATTGAGTATAATTTGTTTCCTCTAGAAGTCATACTGTTGAATTGGTGCAGCCTTGATACTAATCAACCCCCAAGTATTATTAAATATCATTGAAAACTAGTTGTAATGACGGTTCCTTCTATACTGAAATCTATTATCATTATCAGAAACAATAACGAAATACAGTTTAAACAATTATGATTATACCAAATAAAACAAAAGCAATTAGTAATCAGTATTAACTGTAAAAAATGCTAAAGTAATAGTGATTATCTCGATTAATACAAAAGTAAATATAACTATCTCTGTAATACAAAATGTTACAATGTTTAAACTAATTAATACAAAATGTTGCAATGTATAGTTGAATTAATAGACAATATTACAATGTATATGTGTCAGTGTATAGACTAATTAATACAAAAATTTATAATATAATGTAATATTAATACAGAACGTGAAGGTGTAGAATGAAATTATAGCAGATAATACAAACTTGTACAATGTATACACTAATTTATACAGATTGTTACAATGTTTAACATAATTAATAACAAATGTTATAACAATAATAAAAACAAAATCTTACTATGTTTACCTAATTAATACAAAATGCTACAAGGTATAAAATAATTAATACCAAATGTTACAATGTATAGAATAATTAATACAGAATGTTACAATGGATAGTAGAATTAATAGACAATGTTATATGTATATTGTAATAGATACAAAACGTTACAGTCTATAAACTAATTAATAACACAAAATGTGACGGTCTATAAAGAAATGAAATGGGATTTAACGCCCGACTGTTCTGTCTCGGACAATGTATAGCAGAATCAGTAATACAAAAAATTTGAGTGCAGAAATTAATAAATACCAAATAATACAATTTATAACAGAATTAGTACAAAATGTTGCAGTGTATAATCAATTAATGCAAACTAATAAAATTTATAGCAGAAATAATACAATGCATAACAAAAATAATAGAAAATATACAACTGATTATAGAATTAATACAAAAAATTATGTATAATAGAATTATATAAAATGTTACAATTTATAACATAATTATATAAAAATCTTAAAATGTATAACATAATTTATACAAAATATTAAAATCTATGATATAATTAATACAGCAAGTTACAATGTACAACAGAATTAATACAAAATGACAGAACGTATAATATAATACAAAAAATTACAATCAATGTACGTTTGTTTGTGATCTGTGCGTACTGTGTCTTGTCCGTATATTTGTTTTGTGTAAATTATGTGTGGTGCAGACCCCCTCCCTTTTCATTTACTAAAAGAGCATTAACCAAAGAAATAGCAACTTAATGTTCCTTTACAAACCATTCCATTCACCATGATAACACAGTAGCGGACTAATTTCAGTGTATCATGTATAATGGGACCATATTGTGACACATAACTTTTAATATTAAATCTATAATGTAATTTGATATTATCAGCCAACATGACTTTCAATTATTTTTTGGGTCGGGTAAAAATAGACCCGGAACATGGTTGCTATCGGGATATATCAACCGCTATAAAACTATATTACCCTTCTCTTTAATAACCCTATCAGAATGTATATCTTCCCTGTATCTAAACCCTTGTAACCAACCTAAAAGACACAGGGATACGAAACATTAATTAATATTTCTGAAAAATAGGCTAAGCAACATTCAAGTGACATCAGGTCATATATTATAATATAATGTTTTCAGATTGATAATTCTGGTAGCTACCTTATTCAAGGTCTATTATTATCATTTTACAAGTATTCGTAATCAATAATTTACTTATCTACATACTATTATTTATGTTTAGTACCAAGTGATTTATTTATATTACATTAATTATTTTTAGCCAATGAATAACCCCCTTCTTGTTTATCAACGGTATGATCGCCTTTAATATGGTTGTATGTACCACCTGCCACGACTGGATGTCTATGACTATCACCAATATGGTTGTATTCACCATCAGTCACTATTGCATGCCCGTGACTGTCCCCTATATGGTTGTAAGTACCATCAGAAGCAGCGGGGTGTCCAAGACTGTCCCCTATACGGTTATATGTACCATCTGCAACGGCTGGATGCCCATGACTATCACCAATATGGTTGTATGTACCATCTGCCACGACTGGATGCCTATGACTACCACCAATATGGTTGTATGTACCATCCGTTATCTCTTGACGTCCGAGATTGCCGCCAATATGATGGTAGCCACCACTATCCAGTCCAGTCATCTCATGTTCACCTATATGGTTGTAGGCATCGTCAGTAACGGTGTTTGATTGGTTCCCTCCAATATGGTGGTAGTTATCCTCGCCAGTATGTTTCAAATTAATATCTGACGTCACAGATTTCTGTCCAACGTGATTATCTCCCGGTATATAATCGTAATCGTCACCAGAGGGCGGATTAGTACGTGGAGAGCATGTGGGATTTTTCACGTCGATATTATGGTGAGGGGTTATGTTTTTAGGTAAGGCTGAGTCGGCTTGATGTCGTTCATTTGGAACATTTCTACTAAAATAGCCAGCTTTTGTCGACGATGCATCTTTTTTGTCTCTCCTGAAATTTTAATTATACATAAAATATATGATATATATACCCGACACAATGATAATGATTGGGAGAGAGAGAGAGAGAAATGGGGTTTAACGTCCATTCGACACAAATTAGGTCCTTTCGGGACTAACATGGTTGGGGTAATTGAACCGAGTATTAATGGTTTTAATGGTCTTCTTGGTAACCCATTGTACACCGGGATGGGATATACTACAATATGCAATGTGTAGATGATTTTGAGATCAACGTGTGATAATTACTTATTATTTCTATGACTACGTGAGTGATACATCCGTGACCCAAACAGCGGTATGTTCACATCCTACCCATCGTAAAATTCCAACTGTTGACGGATATTCTACGCACACTACAACTGTATGCAAGACACTTATGTTTTTCACAATCTGCGGACAAGGGACACTTTCCTGGTCAGCTTAGGGATTAAACGTTATTATAAGGATTTAATTCCAGTGTTATTACAACCATTGGGGTATGTTGATTTGTCAAAACACCTACCTAATATAAAATAATATGACAGCACCGACTATAGCAAGAACTGATATAACACCAACTATTCCACCAACAATAGCTCCAACATTAGAACCTTCTACATCTGTATCTGAATATAATAAACATCAGCTAGTGAAATTTATAAGATGTTAAGCAGGCTATTATCACCCGTTGGTTAAACACAGTGATGGGTATGTCTACACTTCAGAGGAACACGCGATACAATTTCTCAATTTGAGGAGTTAATTGCTGTTCTTTTTTATTATCGTGAGTTTATTGAAACACATATTTTCAAATACTTGATTATTTACGATGTCCTACTTATTTGAAAACCAGGCACAAGTGCTTTCTTGAAATAAAAAAAGAACCATGTTAGTCCCGAAATGACCTAGTATATGTTGAGTGTGCGTTAAACCCCATCCCCTTCAGTCTCTTGCTTAGAAAAAGAGGTTCATAAACCGGTCATGTATCTTAGATAATCATTATGTACTTACCGGCTTGACTGTCACCGCTACCTGAAATATATTATGACATTTAAAATGTTAAACCAGTGGATATTTCTAATAAACCAGGAAATATTATCAACAAGGTGTGTATAGTAAGTAAACAAAAATGAATTTACCGTTTTATCAATCAACCAATGTTTTCGCCGTTGGTACTTCAACATGAGCATATACGGTTTCCGCAACGTTTTTTCTCAGTGATTGAATATAGTTTCCCATAATCATGTACCGAAGATCACACGCGTCATTAAAACACTTGATGTGTCAAATGCAGTATTAAAAACCCAAAATATTTAGTATCGATTATTTTGGCTCACACAAAATAGGCAATCTAATAAAGCATTTAGTTACTGGATAGAGCAATACACAAACACACGACAAACTTATTTATATGGGCGACAAAATACCGACAGAATGAAATGTCGCCAAATAAATTTTAATACTGCATTTGACAGTTACGGAAACGGTATATGCTGATGCTCAAACACCAACGGCGAAAACATTGCTACTTAATTACTATGCTTTACCCAATGGCCTCTCTTAACCTTAATGTTGATTAGTTTTTGTAGAACATTCCCTTTGTGACCTTGTTGTTGTCCTGTATATTGACTTCATAATTTATCTATTACTGTATTGGCTTGCTAACGTTGAGAGAGTACTTTTCATAACACAGCTCAAATAAAGAAGTAGATGATTTTCCAAAAATGTGTGTTTTATTGTGTATTACACCAAAGGTATTTGCAGAGATTTAAAAACAAATGTTATCTGTCTATAAATGACTGGGATATGGTGGATTGATTGGTATCATGGCGTGATATCGTTGTGTCGGCCTTCATAAGGCTACAACCCGACATCACGACATTTTAACCCGACATAACGACAACCCGACATCCCGAAATCACGACATTTTGACCCGACAATACGACATTAAAATATATATCGAATTCCAACTGCCAAGGGATCTTTTACGCACACGCCAATGTATAAACGGGACAGCAGTACTTCCTGTGCCCATGACAAGGGAAGCCATGAACTTTGTCGGTCAACACGGAGATCGAACCTGCGACCTTCAAACTAGCGAGCCAGCGTATTTACTCACTTATTCACTTTGGCTTCCAGAGCAGAACCGTTGGGCGTTAAACCCCATTTCATTTCCTTTCCTACTCTTCTGCACCAGTTGTACTATTATAGATATGCACATCCTATGCAGAGTGCTTTGGCGGAATATGTTAATTTACCGTGGCATTTCTTCTTCGACTTTCAACTGTGTACACAGGAGCCTAATGATTTGTTCCATCTATAATACTAGACAACGTTCTTTGCCAGGCCCTTTTTCCTGCTGTACAGGAGGAAAACAAGCTGTAAAATCCCCGGGAACACCAGGATCAGTGTACGTAATTATAGCATTGAGGGGAATTGGCCGATAACACAACACTGCGACAATTCGCCATCACGATAACCCGACATCACGACTCAACGACAACCGGACAACCCGACATCACGACATTCTGACATCTCGAATTCACCACTTTTTAACCCGACAATATTACATTGTTACGCAACATTACGACATTTTGAATGTCGTGATGTTGGGATGTCGTGGTGTCGGGTTAAAAAGTGGTGATTTCGGGTTGTCGGATTGACACCTTATTAAAGGCCACTCCACGACACCACGACATAATACTAATCAGCTACCATACGAGAACATTGTGTTAGCATAAAGCAATGTATAAATATAAATGTCGATCAACACTATGAAGTAATGAGAACAGTTGGAGCTAAAGTGGAAGCTTAGAGTTAGTAGACCTACCCGGTGGCAGTGGTGGTTTTTTTCCAATACCAGATATCGGTGAAAAAGCTATAAGATAATATTATAATCGGTTAGTGGCATAACGATAAACGACACTGAACAGGAATAAAAATTGACACGGTGTTGTGCTTTAAGAAGAATGAGCGTACTATGAACCGGGAACCAAAATGAAAGTCCACCCATCCATTATCATTCTCTATTATTATTGTGACACTTTAGGTATTTTTTAAAAGAACGCCACCAGTCGATATATATTGAAGATGGACAGGATAATAGGGTGTTTGATAAGTTTCGATGCATTTACTCAATGACAATCAGCTCAATACACCAACTGAAAGCTAAAAAAACTTCTATGCCATTGTGATTCCATTGTAAAATCGATTTACCAGAAAAACAAACGCATTGCCACTTCCAAATAAAAAACAACCTAACCTTTATCAGTACATTTATATTCTATTTTGCTGAACGAATGAAATCCAGTACCAGAACGGCAATGGCCTGATTGTTCATTTAAGCCATTTTTTCTATTAAGAGTACAAGTTGGTCTCCCATTACAGGTTTGTTGTAGTTGTGATAGAAGAGTTGGGTTGTAAGGTGTAAAACAATCACTAGTCTCTTCTCTACAACATGATGTATCACCACAGTTAGATACACCAAGTCCGCTACATCCTCGTCTATATCCAAACGTTATATTAGTTATTGATATAAACAATGGTTCCGTGCACCTGGGTGTATGGCCAGTACAAGTCAATCCTGGTGCACCATAACAAGCTGTACTAATTTTAGTTTCTGTAAAACAAATGATAGTCGTGTTATAAAATATCATACATTGAGGGAAATAGTTAATGGTCTTGGATAATACTTCTTCATGTTACAAATCATCATAGTCTGTACATCAGCAGCGTAGTATCGTTACATCATATTATATCAGATATTAAACTACCCGAGGTTGATTTCATATAAATCCTAGGAAGAGAAGGTTTATATCCGACAGATACAACGTCATAGTTTTAATCACCCTTGAATTAAATCGGCCCTTCCATTAAACGTCAACAAAGATTGGATAACTGCTCGATAGTCTCCGCCAATAACGAAAATTACCGAACTAATCACCTGGATGCTGGTCAATGTTATTGCTTATACCCAACTACTTTGCCGCCATTTCGGAGTAAATATAGGTTCAACTGAATTGTAATCTGATTAAAACACAGATCCTATTTTGTTTCGAAACGAAATATAGATCTGAATTTCAATTAGATTGAATTGAATTGAGGGCAAAATCAAAATGGATAGTAATACATTATCAGACGAATTTAATCAATTCTTTTTAGCCAACAGATTGAAGGTGGAATAGATGGGAATTCCGACGAGGATCTACTAGTTGCTAGTCATAGGCTGGCGAAAATTTGGATCAAAAGGCAGTCTTCTCTGATAACTCTGAAGTGAACCTCGAAGGTTTTCGGTGTATTCAGAGAAGTATTTCACCGACTGTGTTAAGTGGACTGTTCCTAAAAAATACTTTATAAAGGAACTCTTGGGCTATAAATACCTTCACGTCTTGGAGCGTGTGGAGAAAAATCGAAATGTATACGAAATGGAAATTCTGAAAGATATCTTAGACGATTTTGGTGCTGAATGCTACAAAGGGTCAAGGATCATTAAAAGGTTAGGTCACTAAATAGAAGTTGAAAACTCGAAAAAAATTTAAAGCAAAACCGAAAGTAAACAAAATCAAAATTTAAAAAATCGGCTAACTAAGGGTTGTTCAATAGAAAAAACAGTTTTTATACGTCCACATTCATAATGTGAACGTATTATGCCGTCGCCCCTGTCTGTGTGTGTGTGTGTGTGTGTCTGTGGTTCGCCTACAGGGCGCAATTCTTCATGGATTTTCTTCAAACTTATTATACTTATTCCTTATAACCCAAGAAAGATCCCTATTGTTTTTGGTGCATGCCCGACCCCCAGGGGCAGAGCCACGCCCATTTCTAGTATTTGTTTGTTTGTCGTCTACAGGCCACATTTCTTAACTTATAATCTTGAAACTTTGCATACACATTCTTTGTACACTAAGGAATATCCCTATCGTTCGGGGTGCATGCCCAGCCCCCAGGGGCAGAGCCACGCCCATTTTCTTTTCGTGTGTCTTTGTGTCGCCTACAGGGCGCAATTCTTACTGGATTTATTTCAAACTTGGTATACTTATTCCTTATACCCCAAGGAAGACCCCTATTGTTTTTGGTGCATGCCCGACCCCCAGGAGCAGAGCCACGCCCATTTCTAGTATTTGTTTGTTTGTCGTCTACAGGCCACATTTCTTAACTTATAATCTTGAAACTTTGCATACACATTCGTTGTACCCTAAGGAACATCCCTATCGTTTGGGGTGCATGGCCAACCCCCAGGGGCAGAGCCACGCCCATTTTCTTTTCGTGTGTCTTTGTGTCGCCTACAGGGCGCAATTCTTACTGGATTTTCTTCAAACTTTGTATACTTACTCTTTATACTCTATTAAGGATGATCCCTATCGTTTGGGGTGCATGCCCAACACCCAGGGGCAGAGCCACGCCCATTTTCTTTGTGTGTGTCTGTGTGTCGCCTACAGGCCGCAATTCTAACTGGATTTTCTTAAAACTTTGTATACTTACTATTTACACCCTAAGGATGATCCGTATTGTTTTTTGGTACATGCCCGACCCCAAATGACAGAGCCACGCCCATTCCTTGTATTTATTTGTTTGTCGTCTACAAGCCACATTTCTTAACTTTGAATGCTTATTCTTTGTACCCTAAGGAACATTCCTATCATTTGGGTTGCATGCCCAACCCCCAGGGGCAGAGCCACGCCCATTTTCTTTTTGTGTGTCGCCTACAGGCCACAATTTTCAATCGGTCATCTTGTCGCCTACAGGGCGCAATTACTACTGGATTCTCTTCAAACTTTGTATACTTACTCTTTATACTCTAATAGTAAGTGCAGGAGGACCGCACAACACGAAAAACAAAAACCTACAAGATTAACCTGCGGAAAATATCAAATCAAGTAAATGGATCCGGGGGCCAGCCGTAAGCGTCCACTGCGAGGATAATCCCTATCATTTGGGGTGCATGCCCAACCCCCAGGGGCAGAGCCACGCTCATTTTCTTTTTGTGTGTCTGTGTGTCGCCCACAGGTCGCAATTCTAACTGGATTTTCTTAAAGCTTTGTATACTTACTCTTTACACCCTAAGGATGATCCGTATTGTTTTTTGGTGCATGCCCGACCCCCAATGGCAGAGCCACGCCCATTCCTTGTATTTATTTGTTGGTCGTCTACAAGCCACATTTCTTAACGTATCATCTTGAATCTTTGAATGCTTATTCTTTGTACCCTAAGGAACATTCCTATCATTTGGGGTGCATGCCCAACCCCCAGGGGCAGAGTCACGCCCATTTTCTTTTTGTGTGTCGCCTACAGGCCACAATTCTTAATCGGTCATCTTGAAACTTAAAATACTTATTCCTTATACCCTATGGATGATCCCTTTTGTTTTGGGTGCATGCCCGACCCCCGTTGGACAGCAACACCCATTTCTTGTATTTGTTTGCCTGTCGTGTCTGTGTGTGTTGTCTACAGGCCACGATTCTTAATGGATCGTCTTTAAATTTGGGATATGTATTCCTTATAGCCTAAGGACGTCAACTGCATGTCCCGACTCCCACAGGCAAGACACGCCCAATTTTTGTGTTTGTCGTTTACAGGCCGCAATTCTGAATGAATCAGCTTGGTACTTGGCTTATGTATTCCTTATAGCCTGAGGGCGTCCACTATTGATTTTGATGAATGTCCCGACCCTCACGGGCAGAGCCACGTCCACTTTTTGCCTTTAGCGTTAGGAAGGCACAATTCTGAATGGATTATCTTGGTATACTTATTCCTTATACTCTAAGGACGGCAACTATTGATGTTGAGGCACGACCCTCAACGCTAAACAAACCAAACGCCTAGCTTTCTTGACAAAGTACCATATCAATCAAAGCAGGAATGTGGACGTATATTGTAGCGTTAGCGTTAGGTTTGAAAATTGGAATCAAGCCAGGTAAATATTGATTTGAAGATTTTTTGTAAAACCCAACATGGCGGCCAAACGGTTGGAAATATTATGGAACAAGGTCTCTGAAAATGAAAGATAGAATCTGGGGCTAACACCACCATATGTCATTTTTGGTCTATTTTTTAAATGGAAATAACTATTCACATTAAGGCCTCGGGAATTTCCCAAAGTTTCCGGAATTGGTCACACAATATTTGAATATGCCCTTTCGAAGGCATCGATGTGCTACCTATTCCTACCAAGTTTCAACTTAGTACCTTAAATAGTGACGAAGATACGAAATCTTGAATGATGAAAACATGACGAAGAAAAATTTCACAAATCTTTTATAATCAATTTAATCGAGCCAACTTCCAAATTTCGAAAAACCGTCAGTCAGACCCCATATAGGATTCGTCCAAAGAAAACCCGCAGAAAACCCGTTGCGAAATAGCCGAGATATGAGCAATCTGAGATTATTTTTGTCTCATCTGTAAAACACTTCCTGTTTGTCAAAAATGACCCAATTCACATTTAATAAATAGATCATCAGCGGTCAGCCACATTTATGTTTGCACCGAGGTTTATGGTCCGTCTGCACATACATAATTGGTCAAAATCCAATTGAGAAATTCCAATTTGCGATTTAGATTTCTGATTGTGGATCGGCGATTAATGATATTCCTGCCTTAGACCTATAATACAATGACATTCATCCAGTATCAACTAAATTTTATTTGGAACGTCTCCCTGTTCACTGCGGTAGCGGCGCGGGGTATTTCGACTGGGGCCATTCTAGGTCACTGCAGAAGCTTGTTGTGCCTTATGAAGCACTGGCGAATTCATTTCACAAAATGATTCAAATGTTGAGACACAGATGGGTGCAGTATCGCCTGTTCGTCAGATATGCTGTGAGCCATTGATAATGTTCTGCGCAACATTATTGCTCAATGGCTATTGGAGTTTGTATCAAGAATTAGAGGGTCCGCGGTGCCACAAATCAGTTTTGCGGACCGTTGTCTTTTACATGGTCTGTAGGAAACACTAACAGACGGTCCATTACAATAGATATAATCGGTGACCGCTGTTACAACAGTAAACAGTAGAACTCACAACAAGTAGTTTGTGGACATGCCAAGACAGGAAAAATGACGACTGGACATTAATCTAGTTGTATTTAACAAATCAACAGTGAGGGTGGTTTCCCTAATTAGATGACACTCGTCTAGCATTGGAAGTATTCTTCACTTTGTGTAACCTAAGCAAAAAGTCTCATTGCAGATGTGTGCTGGGTACGTAGGAAAATCACCTGCCCTACAGTCATAAATGCCAAAACAAACGAAACTGGAAATAACGCTCGAATCCAATAAGATTTCCTAATAGGGAATATAGGAGAGGGAGTGGGGTGGCTATATGTGTCCTCTCTTCCGAAAATGTGCCTTTAAACACTCAGGGAAATGCCCATCCAATTGAATAAATGTGCCACCGTTTTTCTGTTGCCCTTCCCTTATTCCAACCAAATCCAGAGATACTACAAACCAATCGCACTCAATTTTTCACAGCCGGAATAATATTTCCATAATATTCAGAATCAATGAGTTTGTCTTATTTATCTAAATGAATTTAGGAAAATTGCAACACAGGAGACGGGGACGTTTTTTTCGGCCAGCAGACACCACGAACTATAATGGCATTTAATCTGTCACCAGTAACTTCCTTGGTCTGGCTTACACTGTATCTGATTGTCATCTCCTTCTTGGGGTAGGGTGGGGGTCGAATCCCCGCTTGTACGTGGCAAGGAGTAGGGTTGCCTGTTCAATCTCGTGGGTTGGCTCCGGGTTCTCCGGTTTCCTCCCACTGCTAAAGACCCCTACGCGCAAGCGAATTATTGAAATAAAATTAAACCATATGTTGGTCCCAAAATGACCTAATTTGTGTCGAGTGGACGTTAAACGCCATTTCTCTCTCTCTCTCTCTCTCTCTCTCTCTCTCTCTCTCTCTCTCTCTCGCTAATTATCAATGTTTTCACAACAGTTTTTAGGACGTTAAACCCCATTGCTCTCTCTTTCTCTCCTTATTGGGGTTGTCAGTCTACTTTCATTTCTACCCCTACCCCAATCGAATGAAACTTGGCAGGTACCCTTTGCAAGGAATACCAGTCCCTTTTGAGGTTTGTTTTTCTTTACTCCCATGTCGTTTAGACGTCAAATCGCTTCTATCATGCGCCACAAACTGGGCCGCAACTGGCTCAGAAAAACGAGTGGAGGGAAAGTGTTATCAGGGTGCTGTAAAATTAACGGACACTGTATATCTATTGTTTTTTATGGTGGACAATTTTTTTCACAGGGGGTGGCGGGCAAAACCTTTGGCAGAGGGCTGCCCCCCTCCTAAAGTGCCTTAACTTTGGTCTGATTACCCTCATTCGGTGTCCCTAGCAGGCCCTTGGCTCATTGTCGAACTTAGTCATGACTTTACACCAAGTTTTACTTTGTCCTAAATTCTCGGCCATTGAAATTGATATGTCCGCTAATTATTGAACGTAGGTCAGGGATCTTAATCGGCTTCCAATACCGGTTATCTTTCCGTCATTTTCGGAATGACGATAGGAAGTTCATTATCAAATGGTTCACTGCATATCTGACAAACAGGTGATACTGCATCCATGTCTCAACATTGGAATCATTTTGTGAAATAAATTGGCCCCTTTTGGCATGCCTGCTACGTTGCTTCCATAGTGAGCAGGTGTCAGACAGAGCGTCTAAATGAAGTTTATTTGAAAATTGATGAATGCCATCGTATTAGATCAGAGGCAGACTCGACTACTCTTACACTCCAATGGGATTTCCACATATCTTAAGCCAGGGGAACCATACCCAACATCAACAATGTGTCGAGAATGGAATCAGCTGCCTCCAGAACTTATATTTTGACACCAAATGTGGTCATCTTGTAAAATTCGTATTTTCTCGCCGAAACTGACCACTATCTGTGTATGGAAATGGGTTCAGTTTCCCGAAAGAATTTCTCATTATAAACCCCGTACTTCCTAGTACGACCAACAATTGTGGCGACACTAGAAATCAGCTGTATTTACAATATGTAAGTACAAACTATATCAAAAATAGGTTGCCAGGCAACGAAACATACGCCCACACAGCAGCCAAATCGTCCGGGCAGTCAACAAGAGTTGTTGCATTTTAAGTAATCATCAGAAAATCATATTTCAAACTCACCCATAACTACGGTGTAACTTTAATATAATGAAATGTTTTTTTAAATCAGATAATAATTGTGACCTCCAGAGGGACCACAAGCTAAAAAGGGTGATTTTTCGTACAATCAAGGGCCATGATTCAGGAAGTTACGATCCGATACGGGCAAATATGCAATGGAACCAAGATCATTAGGTTATAAACATGTATTTCAAGTTTCATCAAAATCAGTTCAAAATTGTGACCTCTATAGGGTCCACAACCTTGATATAACAAATTTTTACACAATTCGCGTACAGACGGCGGCCATTTTATCCGGCAACTCTGGTCCGATTTTCACGAAATTAAAATTCTCTCTTCATTACCATGAAACCGTGATATAATCAAACGATTTTTTAAATCGGATATTAATTTTGACCTCCAGAGGGACCACAAGCTAACAAAAGCGATTTTTCGGACAATCAGGGGACATAATTCAGGAAGTTATGATTCTATGGGCGCAAATATCGAAAGGAACCAAGATCTTTGGGTTATAAACATACATGTCAAGTTTCATCAAAATCGGTTCAAAATTGTGACCTCTTTAAGGTCCACAACCTTGATATAACATATTTTCATGCCATTCGCGTACAAACGGCGGCCATTTTGTCCGTCAATTTTGGTCCGATTTTCACGAAATTCGAACTCAACCTTCATAACCATGGAACGGTGATATTATCCAACTGTTTTTTTAATCGGATAACAATTTTGACCTCCATAGGGAACACAAGCTAAAAAGGGCGATTTTTCGGACAATCAGGGGCCATAATTCAGGAAGTTATGATCCAATGGGCGCAAATATCGACAGGAACCAAGATCTTTGGGTTACAAACATACATGTCAAGTTTCATCAAAATCGGTTCAAAATTGTGACCTCTATAAGGTCCACAACCTTGATATAACAATGATACATATCAGAATTGAGTACAAATTGTGACCTGTGGACGAACATGGCTGCTGACAATATACGCTCATATGAAAATGTGGGCGTATAAAAAGAACATAAATACACAATATACAAACAAATCTCCATTATATTATTTTGAACAATTTACATACATTTCCCTAGAAAATCAGTGTTGACGTGTCAACTAGTGTCGCCTGAAGTGACTTACACAGCTCTGCACATGCATTTACACGTAATCTACGGAAGCCCATACACAACTATGGAAACACTCTTGCAACAATATGAAAATAATTTCCCTCTTATTCCTACGGCAAACGTGGGAAATAATACATATTTTGATATCAAACGCGATCATCCTATTATTATGATACGTGGGTAAAAAAAATGGCATTTTCCAGTCAATTTGAACCATTTGGGCACGGATTTCGGCCTGGGACTTTTTTTCCCTCTTTTTCGTGTGTGATATGTCTATATCGACCATAAATCCTGGTTGACATTTCTGTTGTTGCAACTGCGCGGAATGGTGCGAAATCGATGGCAAGGTGAATCTTTTGCCGAAAGGTCATATTGAAACTGATATGTATTATAAACCGACAGATACACATTAGTATCTCATATCAAACGGAATATATCGTTTCACAATCGGAAATCAAAAAAGAAAAAATACGCCTTAATGACCTAAAAAAGGTTTTCTAAAATAGCAACACTATCCTGCAAAACTAGTAGATGATGCCATTCGAAAAGATTTAAATTTAGATCAGAGCAAATTAAGGTGTCCAAAAACGGTATGTAAAAGAACAAATTACAAGAAGATGGTAAATCTATAATCCGCTATACAAGATGATACCCGTTGACAAGTAAGCTAGCTGAGTAGTGTGTATATACATATATGTGTCTATTCAATCACCACTATTCATTCATTCAATCATTCGTGTAATGTACCTCAATATATGACGTCAAAAGGTAACCCTGCAACGTTAAATATTATCAATGGCTTCCTGATGAATTATATTGAAAACATGTAGAAGCAAATCGGTGTTATTTTTATATTTTGTACTATAATACATATAAATATATTGTAATTATCATTAAGATGCTCATTTGTGGCCCGTTTGGGAGGTCCGACAATTTCTGGAGTCCAAAATGACTGCTTTATATAAATACTAACTCTAACCTTTTAGGATACTGAACTTTGAATCAACTTACTTTTATACCCATCTTAAAGGGTCAAGGTTAGGATTGGTATTCCCCAATTTTGGACTGCAATCGACCTACAATTAGCAACTCCCGTATATGTTCGGTTATGTAACCCGTCTTCCGTTTTGTGACGTTTCCTCTTATCCTTATTTTTTTTTTTATGGAGCGACTGAAATATCTTTCTATAAAAATATTACCTGACTGTTCCCCATTAGATACCAATATCAGGTAGCAACACAACAATAATACTTTAATTCTCCACATCGTCATTTTACTTTCTTCTTTTTTATGGCTGTAGATGTGATGATAACTCAGTTTTCTGTACATTTCAAAGAAATATGTGAAAATTACCTACACATGATTCAGAAAGAAAGAGAGAGAGAGAGAGAGAGAGAGAGAGAGAGAGAGAGAGAGAGAGAGAGAGAGAGAGTTTAACGTCCAAACTAGATTATTTGGTACTAACATATGGTTCAATTTCATTTCATCAATTGTGAGTAATGGTCTTAAACAGTGGGATGAAACCAGAGGACTCAGAGAAAACCCATGAGAATTTGCATGAGACTCTACCTCCTATTACGTTCAAGCGGAAAATCGAAAACGCGTTACTTGAATCAATGTCTGACCTATGATGCAAGGCGCATTCGTTGACCATTGTGTTGGGGAGGCGCAACGTAGAGTGTTCAACACCATTTCTGTTATGTAATATATATTGTGAGAAAAAGATTTATCTGCAAGACCCCAATTGGTTTCCTACCAGCTTGGCATTTTAACCCATAACGTTAAAACACGACTAACAGTTCCCTTAAGCAAATAGAACCAATCTCGGGTATGCTAACCTTTATATCTACTGCAATGCGAAATTTTGTGTCGAGTTGGCGTTAAACTCCATTTCTCTCTTTCTCTCTCTCGCAATGCGAAATGGTATCCTGGGTTTTCTTGTCATACCCCATCAGTTACTTATACTGACTATACTAAACTTATAACTAATAAATCAAATTTAAAAACATTTTTTTTTATATTTATGTGTTTACTAATTAATTTGATAATAGTGCTATTCCCCTATTATCTTCTGTGTCTTGTGAAAAGTATTTATAATAGATTATGGCAAAGATTTGGCATGATATGGATCATGCGGATTGACAACAATACATGTATTACTACTTTATTTTTAACGCGAGCTATAGAAATTGTGTTTACACAATGTATAAATATATACTGAACACAATAGCTCAACACATAAAATTTCAATTATGTTGTCGACCCACTTACCGAGTCACGTCCAATATGAATACAATTACCGAGCGTATTATCTCTTTAAGACTGACTTACTTCATACCAAATATGTTAATCCAATAATCACTTATTCCATGCCAAAATATGTTAATCCAATACCTTACCCTAATCCATGTCCTAGATGGATAAAAAGGTTGTACTCACGATAAATATTGTTATTTATTATTAAAATAACCACCGATCAACACCGTATACCATGTTACACAGTTTATAACAGTTTAATAAATCTTTCGTTATTTAACTTCCTGTTTAGACTGAGCAATGGAATACTGTTTATAACATGACTTGTCTATGCATGTATCAAATTAAAGATACATTCAGTCATATCCAATACCTGCTGTCAATTTTCAACTTTCAGTACATTAGTAATTTCGTGATTTTACTTTTACCATTATTTTTAATTTCAAATGATGACATGATATGTTAATTCCGAAGTTGGAGATACGCAGGTGCTGTTTTGTGAACTGCCGGATATGTTAATGTAGCCAAGTCTCTAACTCAATATCATCCAAAATCTTCTACATTGAAAACACGAATTATTTGTCAATTTAAATCAACATTGGTGTTGTGATCTTTGGAAAAGATGTGCTTCTGATATTCAATATTGAAGACAAAATAATGCGTTTCAGCGCCATTTGTAACAAGGGACTAAAAGAACGAGGCTAAACCTATTCAACAAATCATGTCAAAAGGAGGCGTCATATTCTTATCTGGAGAGCATGTGCGATAACATTATTGGTGTAGTCTGGAATAACTAGACGCTAGAGATTGCCATTCGATTGAGACTTCTGGCGTATATAGCCGAACATAACTGATTAGAAAATATATTAAAAACAGAAACAATTATATGCATTCATATTACATTATTATATGCATCACGATCCATTTGTGTCAATTTCTAGGTCTTAAATATTAGCGATTTAGCTCCTTTAAATACACTTTAATATAAATTCAATTCGTTCACTGATACGAAGTCCGTGACGACGGTAGAAACAGGCCATATGTGGTCACAAACTTTAGTTCATGAAAAAATCCTTGTATCCGTTGAATGCGTGTTAGGTCTTTGGTTATTCCCCCGGCGAGTAACAATAAGACGGGGCGTTCCCACTTAGCCGGCAGGCTTTGATGTCAAATTTTGCCGCTAATCCAGAGTTAATCCTAGAACAATGGTGTTATAAACTATAGTCCATATCTTTTTTAAGACTAAAACTGTATTGATTTTAACAAATTTAACTTTTATTAAATAACATTAAATAGCTTACACATATAAAAATATATTGATTTTAACAAATTTAATATTTATTAATTAACATTAAATGATTTACACATATAAAAATGCATTACAATTTACACATTTAACTTTTATTAAATAGCATTATATAATTTATAAATAAATGCCTTGCAACATAACAATCATTTTACAACCCCACTAAATAGGAAATATTTGTTCCATACTGATTTACACTTAAAGAGCCATTTAATAACTGTGTTTTCAAATGTTCAATTCTTGTATCAAGTTGCCGATATTTCTTAACTCGAGGCCTTTTGGTAGCACCAAATAATATCTGTGAAATGGTGATTTCGACATAGGATTGTTCTTGTTTTATTAAGTTAATGAACTTGTAAATATTATATTTTAAAATAAGTATAATTTCGACACAGATCGACCATCTATTGATATTAATATAGTGAATTGAATTCATGTTTGATATCATAACGCCGGCATGAACTGTGTTCAAAATGTCATTAATTAGTTGGTTTATAAATTTTATTAAGAGCTCATTAACGCTGAACACTAGTGAACAGTTCTTGAGTGACTACTTTTAAACAGACTATAGTTTTAGGATCAATCAAAGGATTAACAGTCTGCCGGCTAAGTGGGAACACACCAATAAGACATGGTATCAGAGTTGCTGCAGTATTTGTTATTAGCTTAATTAATACCAAGGTTATAATTATCATTAACTCAATTAATACAAACATATTTATTATTAACTTAATACAAAAGTAATTTCTGTTATCTCAATTATACAAGATAGTATGCATAACATTATTTTATAAAATATTACAATCTATAACAATTATAACATAATTATATAAAATATTACAATCTATTACATAATTATATCAAATGGTACATTGTATAACATAATAATACAAAATGGTACAATCTATACCAAAATTATATAAAATGGTACAATGTACAACATATTATTATAAAATATTATAATGTATAACATAATTATATAAAATGTTACAATGTATAACATAATTATATAAAATGGTGCAATGTATAACATAATTATATAAAATGGTACAATGCATACAGAAGGGTATAACCCACCCTAAGAAATCATAATATTACTCTTTCACTTTATTATATCCACCAAATTGTACAACAGCAGGTTGAAATCACTGACAGACGGGGACATTTGGATTTTATTGTCTTGCAGAGACATGAGTATCACTATCTAAACGATACGATACGATATAGGCCAAGCAAGAATGTTACATAAATTCATAATCTTTGGATGACATTTAGAGACTGAACATAATATGCCACAAGACAGTTCTAGGGATAACAATCACTATACTATATACACTTGAATATAATATAACACAACACAATTCTATAGATAAACACAAGAATTTTTTGACAAGATTTTACTAGTTACAATATTGATATGTTTGATAAAGACGAGCGATATCTTGTTGAAACGTCAAGTGATTATTATCCATCCATACAACTGTGTTGTATCATATGACACAAGTTTATTTTGTGACCATGTAATACACAAGTATTGACTTTGGTCACGGTTGCTAGAAGGATTTATATTGTGGTTTAGGTGAATATCACGTTTTTAAGATCATGTTCATATTAATTATGTTTAGTATCCAGTGGTTTATTTATATTACATTAATTATGTTTAGCCAATGAATAATCCCCTTCTTGTTTATCAACGGTATGATCGCCTTTAATATGGTTGTATGCACCATCAATCACTACTGGATGTCTATGACTATCACCAATATGGTTGTATTCACCATCAGTCACTATTGGATGCCCGTGACTGTCCCCTATATGGTTGTAAGTACCATCAGAAGCAGCGGGGTTTCCATGACTGTCCCCTATACGGTTATATGTACCATCTGCCACGACTGGATGCCCATGACTATCACCAATACGGTTGTATGTACCATCCGTTATCTCTTGACGACCGAGATTACCGCCAATATGATGGTAACCACCACTATCCAGTCCAGTTATCTCATGTTTACCTATATGGTTGTAGGCATCGTCAGTAACGGTGTTTGATTGGTTCCCTCCAATATGGTGGTAGCTATCCTCGCCAGTGTGTTTCAAATTAATATCTGACGTCACAGATTTCTGTCCAATATAATTATAATGGTCAGCTTGTATGACGTGATTATCTCCAGGTATATAATCGTAATCGTCACCAGAGGGCGGATTAGTACGCGGAGAGCATGTGGGATTTTTCACGTCGATATTATGATGAGGGGTTATGTTTTTAGGTAAGGCCGAGTCGGCTTGATGTCGTTCATTTGGAACATTTCTACTAAAATAGCCAGCTTTTGTCGACGATGCATCTTTTTTGTCTCTCCTGAAATATTAAGTATACATAAATATATGATATATATACCTGACACTGATAATGGTTGAGAGAGAGAGAGACAGAGAAATGGGGTTTAACGTCCACTCGACACAAACTAGGTCATTTCGGGACTAACATATGGTTTAATTTTATTTCAATAATTCGCTTGCGCGTAAGGGTCTTTAGCAGTGGGAGGAAACCGGAGTACCCGGAGAAAATCCACGAGGTTTGATAATGGTTGGGGTAATTCTCACTATTGAACCGAGTATGAATGGTATTCTTGGTACCCCATTGTGCACCGGAATGGGATATATTACAATATACAATGTGTAGATGATTTTGAGATCATCATGGTATAATTACTTATATTATTTCTATGACTACGTGAGTGATACATCCGTGGCCCCAAACAGCGGTATGTTCACCTACACATCGTAAAATCCCATCTGTTGGGGGATATTCTACGCACACTACAACTGTATGCAAGACACTTATGTTTTTCACAATCTGCTTTCAAGGGGCACTTTCCTGGTCGGCTTAGGGATTAAACGTTATTATAGGGATTTGATTCCAGTATTATTACAACCATTGGGGTATGTTGATTTGTCAAAACACCTACCTGATATAAAATAATATGACAGCACCGACTATAGCAAGAACTAATATAACACCAACTATTCCACCAACAATACCTCCTACATTAGAACCTTCTACATTAGTACCTCCGTCATCTGTATCTAAATATAATAATATAATTAATTCACCATCAACACTATATCTAAACATAATAATATACAACATAATTGTACCGATCTGCGCAGGCGTCAGTTAAAAATGGCGCTCAGTTTTGAATGAAAGTTGTGTACGTTTTTTAGAGGACAATTCTAGATGCAAATAGTGTTGGATTATTATAAATTTGTGTTAGATGTGACAGGAAATGACTCCTTTTGGTGATAAAAGAGGAATCTCCGTGAAAAATAGACGGTAAGGATTCTAAAATAGCCTTAGAACAGAGATGTGAAAAGCGTTATTTTCATACTACTTCGTAATAGGGGTAACCAGCAACTGTCATCGAATATCGTTCGCTAAAGGACAGTTCAAAAGTAACTAAGACCTACCCAGTGGTGGCGGTGTGGTATATAAACTAATAGGATTCAGTGAAGAAACTGTAGGGTAACAGTGTGTGTATTATTAGTTAGTACGGTGGTGAATAGAAATAATAACAAACACGTTATTGTGCGTTAATAAGGAATATTATGAACTGGGAACCATAATCAAAGTCCGTCAATCATGCGTATTTATCAAGAAACAGCATGCCTAGTGCCATCTAAGACGACGTTCATAATTAATTTACGAAGTCTTTTTGTTTAGAAGAGCAAGCTTGAATGCATTTTGTCAGTCAGTATGTATTTCCATTCGCCAAATTCAATGACGGTTAGCTAATTACAAAAAGCCAATACAGAACAGAGCAATGCCACGGTGATTGCTGATGTAAAATAGATTTTTTGAAGTATATATATATTTTGTTTAGTTCGATTATTTATCAAACTGAAATCAGGACTGAACACGGATTTGTACGAGATATGAACTTACCGCTAACAGTACACTGGTAATCTATCTTACTGTATGAATGAAACCCGTTAACGGGAGGACAACGCTTTCTAAATCTTTCATTTTCATTCAAACCATTATCTTTATTAAGACTACAAGTTGATCCCCCATTACAGGTTTGCTGTAGTAGTGATAGAAGAGTTGGGTTGTAAGGTGTAAAACAATCTCCAGTTTCTTCTCTACAGCATCTTGTAACACTGCAGCTAGATACACCATTAGTCATACATCCTGATCTATATCCAAACGTTACATTAGTTATTGATATAACTGATGGTTCTGTACAGATTAGTTTATGCTCAGTACATCTTATACCTGGTACACCATAACATGTTGTACTAACTTTAGTTTCTGTAAATTAAATGATATATATCGTGTTATAAAATACCATATTATGATGTAAAAGACAAACGATCTTAAATAATATTCATTTACAGCATATTGATGCAGATAGTTTGTGGTCTTAAAAAATATTTATTTATCTCACATATTATCATAGTATGTACATCATCTACATCGTCGGCATACTATCATAACCTGTATCCAAACGTTACGTTATGCCAATTAATTTGTCGCTATTAGTTCATAACTACATCGTTTAATAATATAGCGATATTACAAAGTTCAGATACTATATTTTTACTACAAATTGTTATAATCACTGTCGTCCAGATCTGAAATGCTTGATCTATTCAATACGATATTACTATAGTGGACGAGACCGAAACTAACCGTTATCTTGAAATTTTGATATCAACAATTGTCCAAGGAACAAGCATGCAAAATTTCATACTTGGATTGGTTAAGTCTTATAGTGTTTTTTTCCAAACAACGTCTCCCCATCTCTAAGAATAACCAGATAAGTAGTTCCCAGTCCACAAACAATAGTGTTGGATCTTTCGTTCAACCAAAGAGAACACATTTGTCGCCCAGTACAGTCGTGAGAATATCCAGGTCACGGATCTCCAAAACAAGGACCGCGCAACACTATCAGGGTTCCCATCAGACCTTCACCTTTTGACTTTTTAAATAGATAAAACGAAATACAGGAACTATGTCGGAATTCCAACTGCCACGCTTTTGCGTCCCATCCAAACGCCTAGACGGCTGTTCCTGTCAGGCAGGGGGTGGGGGGGCACGTGGCTAAGTTGGTATGACACTGGTTCGCTATCCTGGAGGTAGGGTGTTCGATCAGTGCATTGGAAGAGAAAGTTCATCAAGATTTTCCGACGTGGTTACCCCATGTTAGTGATGCAGGACGGATAGCCTGACAAGGGCAGCTGTCTAGTCGTGTACACCGAGGTCCCGTGTACACATTGTACGCGTAAAAGTTCCCTTGGCAGTTTGAGTGGAGTGTAGCGCCGCTCCCCGGGAAAAATTTCCCGTCTAACACACTGTATGGCATATGTCCGTCTTCATTAGCCCAGTTTAGGAGCAGAACATTAGGACGTCAGACCCTCCGTCCAGCATGACCGACAAGGAGAAACCACATCGGAAAATCCCGATCAACACCGGGATCTAACCCGCAATCTTCCGGATGGCCAACCAGCATCTAACAAAGTTACTAAGCTAAGTAGGGATAATTCGCACTTCAGTTATTGGAATATCATTGTGTAGTCTCTTCGTATATTATGCGATTATATAACCCGCCTTCCTATTTCGTTTCGCTTCGGTTTTTTTGTGGATAGGTTGAAATACTTTACTTTATAATATAATATACTACCTGTCTGTGTCACAGTATATACCAATATCAGGTACCAACACAACAATAATACTTGAATTCTTCCCATTACCATTTTACATTCTTACTGATACAATCTCTGGAAGTAATTCATCATCCCTGTAAATGTGTTGAAAACTCTATATTCTGAGATATTGCAAAGAAATAACACGATGCTACAAAAATAGAAATGATTACAAAAGTTTTAAATTAGAATAATTTTCGTTATTATCAATCTGATTAAAACACAGATCCAATTTCGTTTCGTTTTTTATAGTTCAAAATTTCATTTTTACTTGTCTTCACTACTCATGGATCTGGAGGACTTGTTATTTAACTTGTGTTCTGGCTGAAATGAGGGGTCAGCCAATCAAATGGTCTGTCGAATCGACCGTTTGACCTTTTTATGCGTGGAACTGTGGGTAGATATTACCAGCCAACGACGTCTATACTATAAACACCAGCGGATAGAAATCATAACAAAACAAAAGTGGATTTTGAAAAGCGTGGCGGTCGGTAATTGGTTAATCGAATGACTGACGTTATCGGGTCAAATGTCCCGTGCTTGATACCTGACGTCATAGAACGTGAGCTTCCACTATAACTAGTTAGATCTACATGAGTGTAGGCCATCGAAAGTATAAAAAACGAAACGAAATATAGATCTATATTTTAATTAGATTGCGTTATTATGCACTTTAATAGCAGGTGAAGGAGAACCGCACTACACGCAAAACAAAAATCTACAAGATAAACCTGCGTACAAGACAGGAAAAAGACATTGCAACAAATATCAAATCAAGTGAATGAATCCGGGGGCCAGCCGTATGACAATTCATAAAAAGAATTGACTGTCACTAGATAAGAAAACACGAAAGAAAAACAGAAAAAGCCCGTGCATTACCATGCTTTTATAAGGTACAGAAAGAATATTAACAAGGGAATGTACGGACTGTTTCTATTTTTCTCGTGTTTTTTTATCTAATGACATTCAATTACTTTATTGAATTGTCAGATATCCTCTTACAGTCTCATATAACAACTTTTGGTCTAATTAGTGAGCAGATATAATAAGGCCGTGTATCTGTTATCACTCGTCGCTTTAGTCAGTTATAAAAAGCGGTGACTCGTGTTTTCCTTTGGCGTTCGTCACTTCCGATTCGGGAAACACGTATTACTCAGCTATCGTAGCTTTGATCTCTCTGTTAAAAGTATATTTGGAATGTGTTTAACCAGCTCTATCACATATGTGATAATGACTGGCACAAATATTGTCCTTTAACGACAAGACAGCTGTTATTGTCAGGCCCTACGTTCGCTTCGTCGCCGCGCCCCATCCTTGAATGTTTTAGGCCACCGAATTTGGGCCCCTGGCGAATTTTGTTTCGAGGGAATTTTGACCCCGGGTGAATTGGGGCGCGTAAAATTTTACCCATTAAGTTACGATACGATTTGCGTTAATATAAGAAGTAAGGAGATAGACAAATATTTTAAGTTTCATAAAAATGGGATGAAAATTGCATCCTCTAGAGAATCCACGACCTTGGTATTTTTCTACCATTTTGCGTACAAGAAACGGCAATTTTGTCGGGCAGTTTGGTCTGATTTGCAAGAAATTAGAACTTAACCGTCTTTAGTGTATAACGGTAATTATTATTGGACGGTTTATGGAATCAGATAAACAATTGTGACCTCTAGCCGATCCACTAGCTCAAATATGCGATTTTTGGTACAATCAGGGACCACAATCCAGGAAGATCCTGTCTGATATGCGCTAATATCTAAAACAATTGAGATCTTTGGGTTGTAAACATACCATATATATGAACTTCATTCAAAATCGGCTAAAGATTGTGACCTCTATAGGGTGTCTACAAGTTTCGTACAATTAATGGCCATAATCCATGAAGTTAGGGTCCGATACATTTCAATATGTGGGGGGGGGGGCAATCTATATTTCAAGGTTTGCGTAAAAATCATACAAAAATTGTCACCAATATGTGGAGGAACAGCCGGACGTACAGGGGCGGCGACAATATACGTCCACATGAAAATATGGGGTATGGAAATTGAATATAAATCAAGAAATGACCTAGTTTGTATCGACTGAAAGTTAATCGCTCTCTCTCTCTCCACCTCTCTCTCCCTATGTTTCTCCGTAGCCGATTATGATAACTATACCCCTTTCTCTACTCGTTTGTGTGAAAGATAAGTAAACGAAATTATGACAAATACTGGTCATTGTTTGATTTATAGCCAGCGGATTGACAACAGTATTTCTATTTTGGGTTCGATGTGAGCTGTAGACATGTCTTCAATCATATGTAAACACGTCTATTATTGTCGACCCACTTATCGAGCCACACTCAATACGAATATGGTGAGCTTATTGTCCCTTTAAGATTGGCTTACTTCATGTCAAAATACATCCAATAGCTTACCTTAATCAATGACATCGATAAATATCCATACACCAATACAGATGGATAAAACGAACGATAAATATTGATATTTATTATTAAAATAATCACTGATCTACACCGTAGTCGTGATATAACACAGTCTATTAAATCTAGTGTTATTTAACTTCCTCGTTAGAATTACAATGAAATACCTGTTTTATTATAATGTGACTTGACTATACAACAAAATCTGAACATTATACGCTCACGGATATCAAACACCAGTATTAATTAAAGGTGCGTTATGCAAGATTTAGACAAGAGCTCATCTTTCTTGCTTAAAATAATTCCAAACTAGTTAATGAAAACTGATTATATTGAAAATTTCATTCAAAGTACTTTATTCTGTGCGCAGATTTAGCGCAGATTGTTTATTATCACTGGCAACGTTACTGGACAATAGGCAGTTAGTCTCGTTCGTCCATACTATCGTTAAATTTTGAAATTGACTATGGGTTTGCCATGTTAATAAAATGCCATAAATAGTAGTTTTTATCACCCAATAACACATTTGACAGTAGATATCGCTTGTATGATAAATTACATAATCTACTGCCATATCTCCTTAGGAGATATTGCTTTACATGAATTTGATTGGTCAATCAAAAAGGAACTACTTTCTTTCATTTTACAGAAACCACCTAGCTTAAATAAAAAGTAACTTCTTTTTTTTTGTTAAACAGAAGCTATTTGTCTTTAAGTGACCTTGAAGGAAATACTGGTTTAATATATAGGACTTTGCAATGGGTAAACTGCTGTCAAAAAATGATGTAATGTAATCAGGTTCAGTAAAAGTGAAATCTATACCAAAGACTCGTAGGAGATTCTCTATATATACAATTTGAAGCCACACTAACGACATACAATAGGCCGATTAAACTCTTACATAATGCATCTTTAATCAGCGGTATCGAATGAACCGTTATTAAAGACCATGGTATTCCTGGGACTGGGAATCAAGTTTATCAATAGATGAAAGAAAGTAAAATATTAAATCAACGAAAGTTACATTATATCAAAGTGGCATCGGGTAATAATTATTAGATAAAGAGCTGACAGTTCTAACTATAATAGTTAAAAAAATATAGGTAATGAAAAGGGGATAATATGATGATAATTTCAGTCAAATTTATTTACCCTAAGCCGAGAAAACCTTATTAGTATATCTCTGTTGCCTCGATTGTCTCTGTTACCCTCGATAATTAACAAAGTTTCGATTATTATTTTGCGCTTAATAATTAACAGACGTTGAACAGCAGGTCCAATTTAAATACAGTGAAAATCTGACACATAAGATAGCATCGAAAGTTGATTATGGTCTTTTCATTTAATAAAGACTTGCAATATGCAGATTTACCGTTTGCATAATGCATGTTTAAATCAAGTTACTGACGTCATTTCTATATTATATTGCAAAAAACATACAATTAAATTATTAACAAGATACCTGTAATGAGACACCCATAGAACAAGGAAGATCAAATACTAAAATTCGCCATATCATGTTGAGGAAAAACAACTTAAATCTTATAATCAGGCGTGACATAATGAAAGATTAATACTCGCTTTGGAAACCTCCGTTGGTGACGTGTAATGATTTTTATCCAGATGGGAGATGTTGAGAAGTGGGGGGGGGGGCACAAATCAGAATCCATATTAAATCAGAGACATATCTAACAATGTATCAAGATATAATATATTCTGTTTCTTTGTGATTGATTTAAGGTTTTAATATCATCGAATAAATCAGATAATGTGCAAACTTTGATATCACTAGATACTTTTATTCGTCTTTTAACATATCATGTAAAGACTCTTTAATTAGCTAATGTTGCAAATGGAACCTCTTTAATTATGTTTATATAATTTATTTGCTTGTTATATACAAAATGATCCTGTGAACATATCTTATTTATTTTGCTTCTTATGGTGAACAATATTCAAATGGGAACACACCAATAACAACACATTTGTACACTTATGGATGTTTAATCTGTAATCAACGGTACAAAGTCAGATGGGTCAAAACCGATGTACGACACAGATGGTTACTTCCATGCTACGTCGCTGCACAGCGTGCGTAAGAGCCAGTGGAGGACACACGCGCTACTGACATCTGTGTCGTATTTTTGGTTTTAACCCCTTTGACTTTAAAGATATGTTTACAGGATCATTTTGTAATACGAAAAACTAAGTGATGCGTTTTCTATGGCGCTTAGTATTTTATAAAGTTAAAATCCGCATATATCATTCTAAACAAATTTGACTTTCTGTAAAGAGATAACTTCCCTTTTCCTCATCGATAATATTTGCTAGCACTCTGAAATTTCCTTAGTAGATTGAAAGCTTGAGCAACACAATTATTAGGGTTTCACACTGTGTAGCTTGTGTGAAACACTATTGTTCTTGTTCGGATTATTCTTATTATTCTTCATCTTACTATTTTTTCCCAATTTGATTGTATCTCGGAAACTACTTGTAGGATCGATACGATGTCTTCGGTTTTATGTGTCTGGTAAAACATCACCTTCCACCAAATGTTGTAATATTACCAACGAAGGACAAATTCGGGTAGAAACTATGTTCATATAAGGGTTCAGGTGACATCCGAGTAAAACACTTTGTTCGATTGTGGGGGAGAAATTTTCATTGATACAAGACAGAGAGATAGAGAGTTTAACGCCCACTCGACACAAACTAGGTCATTTCGGGACTAACATATGGTTTAATTTTATTTCAATAAATCGCTTGCGCGGAGGGGTCTTTAGCAGTGGGAGGAATCGGGACCCGGAGAAAACCCACGAGATTGGGCAGGCGACCCTACTCCTTGTCACGTACAACTGGGGATTGGAAACCATGCCAGTTGACTCAATGACGGGCTTTATGGCAGAGTAGGATCGCCTGTATAGATCTGTGTGTTAATCAAATTGACATATCTATATATCTGAATTTAAAATCCATGAGCACCCCAGTAGCTATAATTATATGTTTAGCATTGTCTGTAAAATTTCATAATAATGACTAGAAGATGATTTATTTGTCAGGAAAGCGCTCAATGTACTCGAGCAGCCTTCGACGTCACGCGTGGGGATAGTCCTAATCGTCGGACTGTTGATTAGGGGAACCCTTACAATATTGTCTTGTATACGATCCATGGTATTTTTCGGGTAATCCAGTATTTTTCTAGTAAGATTAGATATCTCATATATACCAAAATCGCCATACTTTTATTGGCAATAACCACCCGATAAATACTTTCCTAAAAACCCATCTTTAACGTCTATTCGACACAAACTAGGTCATTTCGGGACTAACATATGGTTAAATTTTATTTCAATAATTCGCTTGCGTTTAAGGGTCTTTAGAAGTGGGAGGAAACCCGAGTACCCGGGGAAAACCCATGAGGTTGGACAGGCGACCCTACTCCTTGCCACGTACAACCGGGGATTCGAAACCACGCCAGATGACTCAATGGCAGGCCGTATGATATAGCGCGCGCACGCTAACCATTCGGCCACCCAACACTCCCCCTACCCCATACATAAGTAGCTCAGTGAATTCGACGGTAGCTGGTGAGATTAAAGGGGGTGGGGGCATTGACTAAGACTTTGGCTCCGTAACCTGTGATCAATCACTCATTGGATATAAAATAGGAGTCTTTTGGTGGAAGTTTCGGTAGACTCCATTTATTCAGAGATTTTTTAGCATTGGTGGTATGGCATGATTCCCCTTTACGTCGAATGCAGACTTTGGTTTCAACTTTATATACAAACACATAAGATTTTGTGTACAAACCATTTTTATTTATAAATATCCGATTGTCATTACCAGAACAATTTATCCGTCGTTGTGATTTTTGTATGAAATCACTTGTTTTTATTTATATGTCTTCAATCTGTATCCATAGATCTATGTCACCAAGGACGGGAAGATCATTGATGAAATATTGTACTGTTCGATTTATTAAAGATGCTGAATCTCTTTCAAAAATAATATTAAAGATGCATTATGTAAGATTTAGATACAGAACTGACCGTTTTTGCAGAAATAGATACAAATAGATAAATATAGATCTATTGATAATTTCGGTTAAGTTACTTTATGCTGACTGAGGGGCTTTGACGCCTTAATAAAATAAACAAAGTCTTTATCATCCAGTTTTATATGAAAACATGAAATTATTAAATGGCAGTTGTATTTTAATCCATTAAATCATGGCTATCCGATAGTCTAAAGAGTTGATTATCTGCTTAAACATGCATAATGCAAGAGCAAAATCGGCCTATTGTAGGTCTTTCTTTAGGCCTGAAATGTTATAAAAACTATTAATTAGACATTAATCAACTTATTCAGACATTAATCACCTCTCGATGTCAGGCTAGGGTGAGATTTTTGTTGGATTGTAGTTCGATTCGCTGAAATATTTTCCTTCGTGATTTACCAATAAACATGGATACCCGAGACTACTGGTTTTGTCTTACCGACTTTAGTAATGATGACCGAGGCTAAGTGGAACTTTCATTCGCTTAGTTCTAAGTTCTTAGTGGATCAATTTGACTGAAATTTTCAGCAAATTGCCTTTACATTAGCTAGTTTTTAACTATTGTAGTGAGAACTACCAAATCGTTATCTAATCTCCCATAATGTATCTTTAATCAATAATTAATATAACCTTAAAATACTCAACAAAACCAAAAAAATAAAACATATTTAAGTCGTACAAAATGTCTCTTTAAGGTTTACAATCAGATATATTAAGATACATAATATAAAATAACAGATATCTCACAATCAGGGGGGATAATTCACCACACCGGAAAACGAAGAAAGAAAATTATACATTATAAATAGTAAGAAATGTAATAAATGTTTTGTACAATACACATGCGGTTATATAAACCCCAAACGAATCTTAGTGCGTGTTTATATCGACCTGGGGCCTGACTTAACAAAACTTTTTAAAGAATGCTGGCTTTTCGTTGAGAACGAGTTGAAATTGGTGCTAGTGAACCAATGAGAAAGCTTCATCTATAAAATATCTTAGTTTTATTCGTCGTGAATATAGATCGTGGATTCTGCGAGGTTCACGATTGTCTAGGGAAGATATCTTCTTTCTCCCTGACGTTATACAGTAGACTAACACTTTCAAATCACGCAAGTAAAGGCAGTTATTGAACTGGTCATTCGATAACTACGAAATTTTCTCTTTACAGAGGTGATATAATAAGATAAAAATAATAACAAATATTTGTACTATTATACAATTAAACAATACGCAATGTAGCCACAATACGTGATAACCTAACACGTGTATAGAACTAAACTGGGAATTAATGCAACTGAATGTAACTTTATAAAAATACAGTATTTATGTCACCGTGTTTTCAATTTTTGTTTCAGCATACACGATAAGATTAAAGAGTCAGAAACTTCACAATACATCTTGGAAGTAAAATATTGTTTGGACTGACCGATGGAAATAATTTTCTCATCTTAGAAGTGGAAAATAGTTTGGACTGACCGATGGAAATAATTTTCTTATCTTAAAAGTGAAAAATAGTTTGGACTAACCGATGACAATAATTTTCTATTTTTGTTACCCCAAGCCCATTAGACTCGTTACAATCTTCAATCTATTCAATTTAAACTTTAACAACAGTCAAACTCAATATATTACATTTAAACTGAACAATTTAAATAATTTTTCAGATTAATAATTTGTATATTTCTTGGTTATCATATTGTCGTCTTCACCCTTGACAGTAATATAGTATTTACAAATTGACCTCTTCGTCTGTTTTAGTGGTCTCTTCAATTTAAAAACCTCCACTAAAGCTGCGATTACAAGGTCGGCTACAATAAAAACAAACAGAATGTATATATACATATATATATATTGTAGAAAACAGACAACAGTTTATTCGAATGGTACGTGCACTGGGCTCTGTTTCAATTCATGGAGTAGGGTCGCCTGTCCAACCTCGTGGGTTTTCCCCGGGTACTCCGGTATCCTCCCACTGCTAAAGACCCCTACGCGCAAGCGAATTATTGAAATGAAATTAAACCATATGTTAGTCCCGAAATGACCTAGTTGTGTCGAGTGGACGTTAAATCCCATTTCTCTCCCCCTCCTTCAATTACTCATGCATTCAGAATTTTCCCTGCCCCGTTCCCACGTGTTAGGGCGCGCACATGACAAACAGCTGTCCACTCATATAAACCACGCGGTCAACGTGACAGAATCATTGACAGTTGGTCCAACCTCGTGGGTTTTCTCCGGGTCCTCTGACCCCCCAACTACAAAAGACCCCTACACCAAGCGAATTATGGAAATAAAATTGAACCATATGTTAGTCCCGAAATGATCTACTTTGTGACCGATACCACAAGGAGAGTACCATAATATTGGTATGTCTGGGTAATATATCTACCATGCTAGTTGTCTGTCTGGGTAATGGTTCTACATAATTTATTGATTGCCATTTAAATTTGATTGAATCACATGAATAAGGCATATTTTTGTTTTAAAATAAGATTTTGATTCGGTTATCTGAACCTGATTGTGGTACAGGCTTAGCGTATACAAAACCCTCCTGTCTGAGTTATATCACTGGACGAACGACATGTAAGAAAAACATTTCCGTACCTGGATAATCGCGACATCAATAACTTTCTCTGTTCTTTGATCCACGAGCTTTGGGTTGATGGCGGAGCAGTAATAGTTATCGGTCTGAGCCCTGTTTGCATTCAGCCAGATGAGTTCACCATTCTGTGTAGGCAGTGGCTTAGTGAAGGTATTTGTCCTATACCAGTTAATAAGACAAGCCGGATAACACTCTGCCCAACAGTTTATAGAAATATTATGATTCTCGACGATTGTTAACTGATCTATATTCCCATCCATGGCCATCACATCGCTAAACAGCGTAAAACGGACTTCAGTTGGGCCGACTGAAATCAAGAATGTTACAACAAGAATAAGAAATGAATAACATGATAGCTTCTCGTCACACTGTTAAAAATACATGTAAATGTAATTCTAGTGAAAATATGTTGCTTTTTCTTAAAATAACGCTGTAAAAATACCACTGCATGTTTTATGCTAAACAGTTACTGTATTATTGAGGTAACATGGGATTACGGTAAATTTTTTTTAGTAAATTAACAATAAAATTCTAGTTTTACAATTAGAACTGTATTTTTATTACATGCAATCTATATTGATATTTTGGTTAAAAGTACATGTATGTTTTTATGGGCAATTCTACTGTTCAAACATGTTTAGATATGGGATTTGTGTACAATTTACAGGAAACGTGTAATTGTACTTCTCTTAGAACGGGGGATAACGTACTAAGATTTGTGAAAGAATAGGAAATTAGTCTTATTGCCATGCTCTTTGCCGGACAATTATAACGTCTACAGTTATCCAACGCCTTGAGTGAAATTTATGATGCGAGAGTCGCAATCGGAATAAAATATAGATCCATATTTCGCTTCGTTTTTTTATACTTTCGATGGCCAGCACTACATGAAGATCTGACCA
Organism: Patella ulyssiponensis; assembly: GCA_963678685.1. Taxonomy (NCBI): domain Eukaryota; kingdom Metazoa; phylum Mollusca; class Gastropoda; family Patellidae; genus Patella; species Patella ulyssiponensis. The sequence continues at coordinate 4,376,825 of OY783226.1, forward strand.
GTTGTACTGGGAGGTCATGCCAGGGGTCATACGAGCGGCTTTTGAGCGTATGGCGTCCGACATGGATTAATCCATCGGCGTCGACGTTTTCAGGCGTTTACCCACAGTTCCGTGCAGAGCACTTCCAAAACTCGCTACAATAGCTAGGAAGTTCAATACTTACAGATAACATTAATAAAAACAGATTTGGTGACAGGATTGCTGCTGATTTCAGGATTGATAGCCAAACAGAAATATTCCCCACTCTCATTCCTCAGTATAGGGGATAACACAAGTTTACTGGTGTTGGATATCGCTTCATTGTAGACATTCTGTTGATTTATTTTATGCCAGTGAATCATACAGTCCGGTACACAATCAGTTAAACACGTCACAATCACATCTTCCCCGTCTCTAGCATCAATGACCATCTGTCCATCAACAAATTTGTGGTTGTTGGTAGTGTTCAATACAAGTTCGGTAGGTCCATCTAATTATAATGATCAAAAGATTGAAAAATTAGACAATAAATAGAAACACACAAGACAAAATTCTATGGAAGCCATGAAGTACTGTTTATAAATTGACTGAGAAGATAGTTTTCATCTTAAAGTTGCGAATTCATATTTTTAAGTTATATTTCTAAAATGTATTAAAATAAAGCCCTGAATTAGATAATATCTATAAACAGTCCTACCCTGTTAAAGAATAATCCTATTAATCCTATAATTCACTATTGCCAGTTGAGAAATTGGCAAAAATATCATTTTCAACTTCAAATTCAAACGTTTGAAGATAGCCATTCCATGGGGGTGAATAGAAAAACAAGGGAGGTAATTGTGTTATTATTTTCTGTGTCACTGATTTTAATGCCTGGGAAATAAAGCCCATGATCGTATAATAGTGAGTTGACAACCCTTTGAGCAAAAGACATAGAAATAATTAAGTTTTGACTTTCTTAGAAAATATGAAATTCCCGCTTTAATAATAAAAATAAGATAAAACAAAAATTAAAATTTACGCTGACCAAATAAAGAAATTGAATTAAATATTGTCTTGATTTGGAACTTACATGAATAGAAGTTCGAAATTAGACGATAACGCAAAATTAACAAATTTAGTAAATTCAGTCGTATATACTGATCGCCATAATTACTCTGTATTTCAATTCAATAACTAAATGTCGTTAAAACAATTTAATGAGTACAAATTAATCTTTAAATAAATTTAGTAAGTTGACCAATTAATAAAGTATACAACATGGGAGATGCTAACTGTAGGCCGGTTGGGGAGGTTCGGGTATTCCCGGAGTCCAAAATGGCCGCTTTATATAAATGACTTTTTTGGGAATACTAACCCGAACCCTAAACCTAACCCCTTTAAGAACGGTAAAATGTATATTGGATCTAAGTTCATTCTTCTAGAAAGGGTTAGGGTTAGGCCTAATATTCCCCTAAATTCTCATTTATAGAAAGCGGCCATTTTGGTCTCCGGAAACACCCGAACCTCCCCAACCGACCTGCAATTAGAATCTCCCATAACACATACGTATGAAAACACAGCTAGTATTATATTTGATTTTCAGAGATGTTTATAAAAGATAATCAATTTAATAAAAGATAAAAAAATGCTCCCGGGATTCTGTTATTGGCTCATTAAGCACTGTGGTTCCTGCAATGGGGTCTGTAAGCGTGTATATAATGTTTCTAACTCATCATGAAAAACACCAAGTATATTTATGTGTAAAATTATTACTCTTGGTCAACCGTGGTTTTCTAAACAATATGGGGGTTGGACTGGATGGCCGAATGGTTAGCGTGCGTGCTGTATCATACGGCCTGCCATTGAGTAAACCGGCGTGGTTTCGAATCTCCGGTTGTACGTGGCAAGGAGTAAGGTCGCCTTTCCAACCTCGTGGGATTTCTCCGGGTACTCCGGTTTCCTCCTACGCCCAAGCCAATTATTGAAATAAAATCAAACCATATGTAAGTCCCGAAATGATCTAGCTAGATTGTGTCGAGTGGGCGTTAAACCCCATTTCTCTCTCTCTCTCTCTCTCTTTCTAAACGATAGGTGATAAAACACAGCTCATAGATTACTACTTTGACTGATACAGTTCTTAAATTCCTTAAACGTTATTTAGGGTATTTACGAATCCCTTACAAACAACAATATTGTGAAATTAGCATCATATACTTTTCCATTGCAATATTCAATATGAGGAATGTATTAAAATTCGGCATCTTTCCCTTTCTAGGCCGGTTGAATCGAAGTCGGAGTATTATCTAGTTTTAAAAAGTTGGTTGGTTTTTAATTAAATTTTTAATTTGAGTAAATATTTAGCGTGGAAACTTGTTATTTTGTGAATAAACCAATAAAATAAACCAAGTAAGAACAATCTAAACCCTTAGACAAAATTCAAACTTAATTCGAAGTCCTAAAAAACGCACAGGTTGAGATGTCTTATGTTTCCATCACCAGGAGAACGCTAGATCGGAGACGGTCCTAGGCATATTATGAAGTCGTATGTGGTTTCTGGGCTAGGGTTATGGTTAGGCTCTCTCCCCCGAGAGCCCCAAATTCATTCTTTTTATTTTCAGAAACAAAAATACCAGAAGCACCACCCGAGGAAGACGATCGACGCCACCAACTCCATAAAACAATGAAATCACCTTTGTCTATAAATTTAATGTATTATGTATTTGTACTAAAACTAGTAAATATCACGAACTGATTTTTCATCATCCAAGGTCAGTGCTTATGTGGAGGTTTAACCTCTCCCCAAAATTCTGAAACCTAACCCACAATCTATATATGACGTCATATGTTCTGAAATGCGTAGGACCGTCTTCGATCTAGCGTTCTCCCCATCACCAAAATTCGACCCCGCCCCACCGTGACGTAATACAGGGCGTATCGAATGATGAACCGACTTACATTTACATACAACAGCAGCATCGTTGGCATGGGTACAGTTATGATTCTTCCAACCACTGTGTCTACATTCGCTGATTGAGGCTTCACTTCCCTCACACATGACATCACTCAACCAGATGGGGCCTGTACCTGGTCCAAAAAACCCGGCCATTTTAGGTTCAGCGCCAACCCTTAAAATATAAAGAATAACAATGAGAGCGGGCGGGGGGCTTTATGTCCAGAATCTAGGGCATTTCGGGATTATCATATGGTACAATGTCATTACAATATTTCGCTTGTGCGTAGGGATCTTTAGCAGTCGGGGGAAGCCGAAGGACCCAGAGAAAACCCACGAGGTTGGACAGGCGACCCCATTGTTGTTACGTACAAGTGTGGGAAGGAAATCACGCCACTTGACCCAATGCAAGACCGTATCATTTATTCACTGCGCACGCGTTAGACGATATATGGATGCCGTCCATTCTATGAGATTTAGATCAAAGGGTGATATGTAGTCTAAATATGGTTATATTGAATACATCAGTCAAATTATTTCATTCGCAGTGTTGGGGGGTGGGGGTGGATGGCCGAATGGTTAGGCCTGAAATGTTATCTAAATTATCAATTAGACATTAATTAACTTATCCAGACCATAATAAACTCTCGATGTCAAGGCTAGCCTTCGATGTTGGCTGGATTATGTTCCTATATGCCGTTGAACGGCCATTGAAATTAAATCAAAAAATTGGTTAATTCAGACTATACTGTTTATATTAATGATTTTAGTAATGATGACCGAGGCTAGACAGATATTACCACAGCTTTGTTCTCAGCTCATAGTGGATCAATTTGACTGAAATTTTCAGCAAATTACCTTTACACTATCTAGTTTTTAACTATTATATTGAGAACTGCCAGCTCTTTATCTTATCTTCCAAAATGTATCTTTAATAAACAAGCACCTGTGAAGGATAAACTCACCTACTGAAACCACGTCCATGACACACAACTTCTGCATTTATTGTATTCCACTTGCTGTCACAGATCGTACCCCATTCATTGTTGTAAAAAACCTCTACACGACCTTCGTGTGGTCCAGAGCCATTTGCTAGACGATATTCAACAGCTGCAAAACAAATGGGGTTTACAGTCTTATTTTGTATCAACAAGTCCAATGTAAGGGGAGCATGAACCCTTCCACGTCATTGTATTCCAAGTGCAAAGGAAAGCTTTAAGTACAGGCCAACACGGGACCTGGGTTTGTTGCTTCATCCGAACTACTTGGTTTCGTGGAAGCCAACATGAACACGGGACCTATATCTTACCAGGTGTTCCCCGTCCTTGCCAATGGTAGACGGGACATGTTTTGATCTTGGTTTCTTGTTGACCCCACACCTTGACCCCCCCCCCCTCCTTGTCAAACTAGTGCCTTACCCACCGAGCTTTAAAAACACGAGTTACAATTTACAACTGGAACATTTTACCCCAAACTTGGATTAAAAATAAAATAGACGAATGAAGCGTCTGAGGCCGGTGCCTGACTTTAAATAGTAAGATTCTGTTAATAAAACCTGTAGAGTTGGGAGGAGGAGCAGGGAGGTATAGCCCCCCCCCCCCCCCTACACACACACACACACGCCCACCCATTCACAGCGTACACGAGACATTGTTTTAGCCTTGTGTTGTGCCAATACATTTGAAACATTACATAAATTATTCTCCAATACTTACGTTTACATACCACGGCTGCATCCTCGTGATGGCCACAATTATGTACACCCCATTTACCGTGCTTACATTCGGCTATACTTGTTTCGGTACCTTTACATTCAATATCATCCAGCCAAATCTTACCAGTTCCGTTGCCAAAAAACGCCTTAGCCGTAGTCCTTAAAAACAAGTTATAATGCTGTAGGTACGACGTGCTTTGAGTCATATATTCCGTCATAACCAATATATTGAAACTTGTAGGACTACTGTGAACCGCACAGGATTGACGAATATCACAACGTACAATCAAATGAAATGGAATGGTGATTGACATCCCCCTGTTCCCGACTGGGTCCTACTAAAAGTACGGTAAACGGTGGACACAATTCTGGATTCATCCCCAACCCTATAACAAAATGGTCTGCAGTCCTCCCCAATGTTCTGGACTTTACCACCCCCAACAAACCAGAAAACAAAATGTTCTGTACTCCCAACCAGATAGTAAAATGTTTTGGAGACGGCCCCAACACCTAACCCCCGTAACAAAATTTGCTGGCTCCCCAAAACAAAATATTCTGGTGTCCTCCTCAACCCCATAACAAAACGTTCTGCAGTCCTCCCTAACTCCCAAACCCATAACAATATGTCCTGGACTCCACACCCAAACAAATAACAAAATGTTCTGGAGCCCCCCCCCCCACCCAACAAGATAACAAAATGTTCTGGACTCCACCCCCACCTCACCCCCCCAACCCCCAACCAGATAACAAAATGTTCTGGACTCCAACCCCCAACCAGATAACAAAATGTTCTGGACTCCCAACCAGATAGCAGAATGTTCTTGACTCCACACCCAACCAAATAACAAAATGTTCTGGAGTCCTCCCCAATCCCTAACCCATATCATAACGACGCCATTTGTTGGATAATATTCCCGTCAAAAGGCAACACCTTAGTAACTTTTTTTTTTTATCAAAATTGAGTTAGGACCAAATTTGTAGTTACTAGGGTATGTGTATCCTGTTGTTGTACTAGATAGTCCAATCTTTGATTTTGTAAGCAATTATACCAATGACGCAAACTAGTAACTTCGTTCATTTGCCTAGTATGCCACGTAAAATACCTAGTACTCAATAGTAAAATCAATGGAGAAGCTGGGGTTTAATATTCATTCATTACGTTTTCCTTTGTTTTCTCAAAATAAGAAAAAAGTGAGTTACTAGGTGTTGCCTTTTGACGGGAGAAAAGTAGCGTAATGTTACTCACGGGTTGTATCCCAGACTGCTACAGACGACCCTCATTTCCTCCGGACTCCAGCCGTCATCACACAAAGTTCCCCACTGGTTATCATGGTAGACTTCAACCCGACCTTCATAAGGTACAGAACTGCCAACTAGTCTGTACGCTGCAGCTGTAAAGTTTAAACAAAAAATAAACTAGACCTCGAAGATCGATCGTTGAAATAGAAAAAAACAGCCCTCGCAGATCGATCGTCTAAAATAAACCAGACCTCGCAGATCGACCGTTCAAATAGAAAAAAAAACCAGACCTCGACGATCGATCGTTCAGATAGAAAAAAAAACCAGACCTCGACGATCGATCGTTCAGATAGAAAAAAAAACAGACCTCGCAGATTGATCGTTCAGATAGAAAATAAACCAGAGATCGATCATGCAAACCGAAACAGGCCTGGAAGGTCTATCTATTGTTCTGTGGTTGCAAATAAAGAGACTGCACTAGATCGATCATACGGTCATTCAAAATAAATTCATACTACTTTGTTCTTAGTGCCAGGAAACAAAACCTAATGTAATAACAACCACTTTTATAATAAAAGAAATATTTGTAATACAATTTCTCTTAACCGTTATTGTGATAACTGTCAGACAATAGAATCCACCTCTATGGAGTTTGATCACAATCTCTCTACCTTACTGCACCGACCAGCATACGCCATACAATGTGTTATCAGGGGAATTTGCCCAGACAGCGGTGCTTATATCGAATTCCGAGACATTGTTCTGGACAACTGTGGCTATTGTCGAAATGTGGTTACCCAATATATAAGCTTTTGTATACGAGAGCCCACTCGTTTATTATCATAGCAACGGTACTTCTCCTATTTAGGCAAAATCTTGTCAAACATAAAAACTTCACCCAGAATGAAGTAATTTGATTGAAGTGTTTGGTTTTCATTATCTATTTGTGAAGTAGGATGACACGAACGACCAGTTGTATTTATAGATCTTACATACTTTATCTTTAAAATAAAATGAAATGAACGGAAACGGGGTTTAACGTCCTACTGTTCTGCTGCGACAGGGCTAAAGAGGACGGAAAGACGCTAAGTTTGTTCGGATAGCTGCGTTACAGACTTGTAATATTTAGAAATCAAACTGAGAAGGTACGTGCAAATCAGTGTGTACACGGGATCTCGACGTTTCATCTCATCCGATCGACTATACCTTTTCCTACAATGGCAGTGGGTGGGGGATAAGCATGTCGAAAACATCCCATGAACAGTCTCTGTCAACACAGACATCGAACACAGGGACGTGACTCCCATTAAATACAAATGTTTACAAAAAAGTAAATATGTTTGTAGAATACCATATTGTAGACTTACGCTGGCATACAACGGACACGTCTTCGTCATGACTGCAGTTATTTGCACCCCATCCAGGATGTGTGCACTTGTCTAGCGAAGGTTCTGTTCCAGTACAAACCACGTGATCCAACCAAACAGGACCGGTTCCTCTGCCATAGTGAGCACGCGGTATCGCGTTTGCTCCTACACTGAAAAATAGAAATTGAACGTCCTACTTTTGTGATCCGACTGGGGTAATAAAGACACGTGGATATGATATACAGTGGTATGCTATGAAAGGATGTTTATTTCCAATTCCAACTGTCAGTGGATGGTTAACTACTGCAGTCTGGTTGAGTGGATGAATTTCATTGCCGGGTCTTGAGACCCACGCCACTATCGTTCCAGAGAAACGTTCTCGGTCAGGTAAATACCAGGATGAAACCTACGACGTCATGAAAGTATTTGTCTAACAGGCTACTTACGAACTCAATCCTAACTGTGCGCAGACTACTCTCGCCTCCTCTCGTCCGAACATATGATCACAAACAGTACCCCATTTGTCGTCAAAGAAAACCTCTAGCCTTCCCGCGTGATAGCCAGGTCCATTTGCTAGACGGTAGGAAACATCTGCAATAGAATATTACAATGAATAATGCTGTTCTGTCATCATACAATATAATCAAATGAAATGAATGGGGTTTAACGTCCTACTAATTTGCACCTAAACTTGGCTAATGGAAGACGGGCATACGCCAAATAGTGTGCTATGAGGGAAATTTTGCCCGGGCAGCGGTGCTGCGGCCTACTCTTATATCGAATTCCAACTGCCAAGGGATCTTTTACGTGCAAGCAACTGTTACACGGGACCTCGGTTTTTCGTTCCATCCGAACTACTAGACATCTGCATCACTGACAAGAGGAAACCACGCAGGAAAATCTAGATGAACTTTCTCGGCCAGTGCAGGGATGGAACACCCAAACTCCAGTCTAGCCAGATAGAGGCAAAATAGTGTAATCAGCAAATGGACTGTTCACCACACGCAATGCCGAAATCAGGCTGTGGGCTACATATTAGGGTCCAGATATCAGTCACAAATCATCGGAGGAGACCCCCAGCCCCTCCACTAATTATACATCCATAGTCCGCCGCTGGTCACATGTGTACGTATTATACACAACTCATGATCACTCTTCTTATGACTTTATCCCAACAGCGGAGGTAATCCGTAACACCCCATATATTTCAACAAACACCCCCTCAAACCCCTGATCACCTCCCAGATTCGGAATCAACAGAAAAACAAATGGGCAATTTCATAGCAGTTTTGGGTAATGCTGATGACATTACAGCGGGAAGATAGGGGGTGTAAAGTGTCTTTCTGCAGAGCAATCATTCTGTCGGAAGTGAGGTTTTTACCCCAGTTAACTTCAAATCCCCGTAGCAAAAAATCTAAACCGTCGACCCCCTACAAAATTATGATAAGGAGATCGCTAAATGTGGTCCCCATTGTGCCAATAAGATGGGAACCAACGGAAAGTTGGGCAAAAAGCTACAGCCAGTGATGTTACATTGAAGTCAATGGGCAAATAATTATGTGTCCGAGTCCAAACAAACCTTTACAAACAATAGCGACATCTTCTCTATGGCGGCAGTCATTGACACCCCATCCAGCATGCCGACAGTCAGACAATGATTTTTCAGTACCGTCACAGATAACATTATCTAACCAAATAGTTCCAGAACCTGGTATATGTTTGGCCTTGGTATGGGATCTACAATTATAATAACATATAGGTTCAATTTTACAGAGAGAGAGAGAGAAATGGGGTTTAACGCCCACTCGACACAACAAGGTCATTTCGGGACTAACACATGGTTTTTAATTTTATTTCAATAATTCGCTTGCGCGTAGGGGTCTTTAGCAGTGGGACGAAACCGGAGTGCCCGGAGGAAACCCACGAGGTTGAGAAGGCGCCCCTATCTCCATGCAACATACGCTCACACCAGGGATCAAAACCACAGCCGCAAGCCAGAGGTGACCGGTCAGCTAGAGGTCGAAGCGCGGCACTCTAGACCACTAGACCATCCCAACCCCCTTCAATTTTACAAAATAAATCAGGGGTTGTTGGATGGCCGAACATGGTTAACATGTGCGCGTTGTATCATAAGGTCTATCATTGAGTCCTCGTGTGTTTTCTCCGGGTTCTCCGGTCTCCTCCCACTAATAAAGTCCCTTCCTGAATTAAAATCTAATCATATGTTAGTCCCGAAATGACCTAGTTTGTGTAGAATGGACGTTAAATCCCCTCACTTCCTCTCTCGCTCCCCCCCTCTCTCTCACACATACATACACACACATAAAATCAAACTGAGATATTCCTATTATCCGTTCATTTGTTTGTTCATAATTTTGGTCATTACTAAAACGTTCTATTATTTTAGCGGGTCATAAAATGGAATGGGGGTAACGTCCTGTTCTTCTGCTCCGACTGGGAAAATGAAGAGAGTGTGTTAGGAGGAAATTTTTTCCTGGACATCAGCGCTATGGTCTAATTGTGTACACGGGACCTCGTTTTTTCGTTTCATCCAAACGACTACGTGGGTTAGATTTGATCAATTCAATAGTGTATGCCATCTCTTGTCCTGGTCGTGAGACGGGAATTGGGGGGAAGGGGGTCTTATAGGCGGAGATAGAGAAATGGGGTTTAACGTCCATTCGACGGTCGGTACGATAAAAACACAGTCTCGATTATCCATATGTGGATTTAATTGAGCAGCAGATTGGATTCCATGCCAGTGAAAAATCCGGCACATAAGATGACATCAAGCGTTGATTATGGTTTGAATTAGTTAATTATTGTCTAATCAATAATTTAAATTACATTCCAGGCTTAGAGAAAAACCTGTAATAGTCCGATTTAGCTCTTGCATAATGTATGTTAAATCTGAGAACTTGAATAATTTAAATAACACGTACGGGTTAAATCCTAGACTCCTACAGGCGACTGCTTCTTCTTCATGTCCCCATTGGTCATCACAAACGGTGCCCCACGTGTTGTTGTATCGTACTTCTACTCTCCCTTCAAACTGCGTCTTTCCACCAACCAAGCGATACTCTGTCATGGCTGCATGAATAATAAACAATTGATTATCAGAAATGAAACAGGGTTTAACGTCCTACTGTTCGACACCAACTGGACTAATGAAGACATTGAAGTGCCCTATGGCCGAAATTTTGCCCAGACAGCGGCGCTACGACCTTAACTTATTTCGAATTCTAAGCCTATAATCAACTCTCTATAGGCCATCGGATGGCCGAGGTTTCAATGCATTAAAAATGGTTACCATTCGCTCATTTCATTTGAAAATGGTAGATCGAGATTTCTCGAGTTTCAAGTATTGTTGCTGTGATCATAAACAATAAATTGTCAAAAATTGAAACTCCGATAAATTCGTCCAGATTATATTAAAGTATTTTGAATGTCATTTTTCAAGATCTATTTGAACAAGCAATAGTTTATATAGGCACTGTTATTATTCCGTGTGAATAATGGGCGAAACCTTGAAGTTATGTTGACTTTTGACTGTGGTTTTAAATATACAATATAACCATACACCAAATAAAAAGATCACGATGATAAACCTACCGCCTGTCAAATTTTTTGAGATGGATTGCAGAAGTAAAACAAAGTATATCCATCTTCCGGCCTGGCGCGTGAACATCGTTTTAAATGTGTCGAGATGGGACTCGTGGACAACTAATCAAAGGGTAATTGTGGGATGAACTTTCCGTATATTCTTTTTTAAATAAAACATTTTAAAAATTAAATGGAGTATGAAACGGTTTTGCGGAATACAAATTATCAACACAGTCATATTCATTTGGAAATCAGATAAATAACGTGATAGGCGGGGCATAATCTCGTGTCTTAAATCTATTCACAACCATACATTTTCCAACATTATATTTTAATAAGTTCTAAAAAAAACCCATTTAACTTATGATGGATTCACTTTTTTAAATTATAGGATATCTATGCATTTTGACATCACAAAAAATACATAATGGGCGGGGCCTTTCCTAGCATTATATTTTAATATCTTACAAAAAAAATACCATGTAAGTTATGATGGATTCATTTTTTAAATTACAGGTTATTCCTGAATTTTAACACGACAAAAATTACATAATGGACGGGGCTTATTGTATAAACTGAATACAAAAAACTTATGATGAATTCATTGGTTAAATTATATAACAGTTTTAAAACATTTGTGACGTTAAATATCGCTATAAGTCGTCGAGACACGACTCACTAGAATGTACGTCATCAGTATTTAATTATCACGCGTTTTAAGAATAGAACCAACATTTTTTTAAAAGCGTCATATCCTGTCAGAGATAATACAATAAAATTTTGTTTAATTTCCCAATTTTCTTCACCCATTGTTCTTTGATCGAGGAGAATTCCAACGAGTACGTTGCTGAGTCACCGTTTATTTAGGCTCCAGGGGGCAGTTTCACAAAGCAACTGACGATGAAAAATTTGCGTAACTTTTTCGTAACGTAAACTTACGAAAAAATCGCTAAAATTCTTATATTATGGAATTCGTAACTTTTATCGTAAAGTCTACGGCAACTCTCAAAATGGCCGCCTTGTCGTTACTTTATGCGGATCGGCAACTTCGGCGAGCGAGAATATTTAGGGACAGATTAAACCCTTTCGACACCCACACGTGAACAAAATGAAATGAAATGGGGTTTAACGTCCTTCTATTCTGCTCCTAACCTGGGCTTATGAAGGCGGGCATATGCCATACAGTGGTGTGCTATGAGGGAGATTTTGCCAGGGCAGCGGCGCTACGGCCTACACATATCGAATTACAACTACGCCAATGTGTACACGGACCTCGATATTTCGTCCCATTCGAACGACTAGACAGCTGTCCTTTCCAGGCCCTCAGTCCTTCATCACTAAACAGGCGAAACCACGCCGGATAATCTGGATGAACTTTCTCTGCCTATTCAGGGATCGAACACCCGACCTCCAGGCTAGCGAGCCAGCGTCTTACCCACTTAGCCACGTGATCCCCCCATAAGGACAAGGAGTTAGTTTCACGGTAAAGACTTGATCGAACCGGTATGTTACGTGTTATTAACTGTATCAATAGAGACTTTCGGCAAGTGGCATTTTCCCTATCCATATCACGTATCCGTATCGTGTACGTGACACGTTGCGTCAGTGTAGTTTTAGAGTTTTGGCAGATTCTTGCGTCGCGTACGTATGCGTCACTGAGCTGAGTTTAGTTCTGTACAGCATGATTGCAGTTATCTACCAAGATCACCACTGCCATGAGCTATTATAAAAAATTAATGTCGCATCTTATTAAAAAAAATCTGTGACTTCGACTCCACAGCAATTTTCGGTTTTACTAATTTATCATTTATACCCATTTACCATAGAATCACATCATTTACAGATTTGCAAGTTCCCATATCTACCTAAATCTAGCACGTAGATCAACCAGCGTGCAGACAGACAGGCGGGGAAAATATGAAAATTCCGAGAAAAACCCATCAAAAATAATGATTAAATTCCAGTCTTTATTATGGTTAAAGGGACAGTCCCGATTTGAGCAGAGTCTCAAAAAATAAAAGTCCGAGTACGTATGAAATTTAAACGCCAAAATGTAGGAGAATGGTGAAGTGACCTTGTCTCAAAATTTCAGCTCAAAATATTGAGTCGTTTGGACGTGAACGTCAAAACTGCTTATCCGGACACGTAACCTTTTTAAGATTTCGGGTTAATTTATTCGTTGGTGACCTGATAATCGATTCCCGTTCCTTGAGAGGTCTATATAGTGAATGGCCCATGTGCTGTACTTGATAGCGAAAGGTATATATTTCACCTGCACATTTTTTGTATTTAAAAGAAAGCCTGGTTTTACGTAGACACCGCGTAATATAGCTTGGGGCATCGGTCTCAATTTCCAGAAGAAGACTGGCGCGTTTAAGTTGTTTGAAAACGTATCACAAATACTGAGTTGGTTGCTCGACCCTATGGTAGGGGATTTTAAGGGATTTTAACACAAAATTAAGCAGTTATATTCTTCAAAAAATTATCGGGATTAGCTCTTTAAATTCACATCAAATATACACCTCCGTGTTCTAAGATACACATAGATTCATAAAAACGCTATGATACAACATTTCAGCGTCTAAAAAGACGACAATGTTATACAGACTTTCTCCGTATGAAAGTTGTTCGATACGGGCTGCCGTATCCGTGTGCCGTTTCCCGTATGAGAAATACACACACATTGATGACGTCGCACACAAAATCCATACGGATACGCGATACGTACTAGGAATTTACGCTTGCCAAAAGTCTCTAATGACATCGAAACCGCAACTTAGCGATCGAAATCCTTGTCATCACCTGTACAAGTCCTGATTGCATTACGGAACTATGCCACAGGTGGCTTCCAAAAACTCAATGCTGACGCACATGGGGTTAGTGTACCATCAGTGTCTAGAGTAATTTATCGTGTTTCACGAGCAATAAAAACCCGTGTTGACTATGAATTATCAATAAATTTCCACTATTCCACGGAAGATATCAATTCTACCAAGGAAGGTTTTCACCAAATAGCAGACTGACGGACGACGTATGCTACTATGTCACGCGCTATGACGTAGCAAATATATAAGGAATATATCATTTCGTCGTTTATGTTTCAAAAGGTTGGGATAAAACCAAATAATAAATTTCCCCTATTCCACGGAAGATATCAGACCGTGGGAATGTTTACAGAAGTTTGAATGAAGTAGCGTAATATGACGTCACGATCATTAGATATCCGTTGCAACCCATTTATGTCCATTCCTAGTTGCCAAAGAATAAAAGTTTAGCTTTTTTTTAATAAAAAAGGCGACTCGATAACCAGAGGAGAGTAGCGTGCATTTGACGATTTGAATAATTACTAACTATGGTGAAATGAAATTGGGTTTAACATTCGACTGCTCTGCTCCAACTGGGAGAGAGAGAGAGAGAGAGAGAGAGAGAGAGAGAGAGACAAATGGGGTTTAACGTCCACTCAACACAACCAGGTCATTTCGGGACTAACATATGGTTTCAATTTTATTTCAATAATTCGCTTGCGCGTAGGGGTCTTTAGCCGTGGGAGGAAACCGGAGTGCCCGGAGGAAACCCACGAGGTTGAGAAGGCGCCCCTATCTGCATGCCACATACGCTCACACCAGGGATCGAAACCACAGTCGCAAGCCAGAGGTGACCGGCCACCTAGAGGTCGAAGCGCGGCACTCTAGACCACTAGGCCATCCCAACCCCCCGCTCCAACTGGGATAATGATTTGACGGGCATGCGCCATACAGTGGCCATACAGAGGTGTTAGGGCCTACTCTTACATCGAATTCCAATTGCTAAAGGTTCTTTTGCGAGCACGCCAAAGTGTACACGGGACCTCGGTTCTTGGTCCCATCCCATAGATTCCGTGGGTCGAATTTGAACAATTAAATAGTATATGTATGTCATCTCTTCTTCTGGTAGTGAGAATGTGAGATTTCTTTTTTTTGGGGGGGGGGAGAGTTCATAGACAGGGGCGTATGTAGGATTTTAAAATTGGTGGTGAAGCAGAGTGGTTAGGTGTCATAGCCTCCACGTTTGTGATATAAGAAAGTTTGGATCAGGGCAAACGAACCTATTGGCGTGTGGGCGTCCTTAAAACCGATCAGTGCCTTAAGATCATCACTGTGTGGGCATAATCAAGTGTATTATTATATAATTGAAAGATTGTCAAATTATTGTTTGGGGTCGGGGCGCCTTATTTTTCTGGGGGTGCAATGTACCCCTACACCCTCGCCAGGTACTACCCTGCTCATAGGTAGAATAGCTTAATTAGTTTACCTGGAGCAACGTTTTTACACCCATCACATGACACCTCCATATATTCCGTATCTGGAAAAACAAATTTGAACAAATTATAACGTTTTAACAAGCCACACGTCCAGCAATCTGAATATAATACAGATCTACATTTCATTTTGGTTGATACTTTCGATGGTCTCCACTACTTGAAGGTCTGGCCGGTTGTATTCGATGTTCGTTTCAGGGGTTGTACGAGCAACTGTTGTCCCTATGACGTTATACATTGATTAATCAATCAATCAGCGTTGTTGTTTCTAGTGGTTTACCCACAGTTCCGTGCATGGCACGCCAATAACTACTATGATTGGTGCAAATGGGAGGGTGGAGTTCAGATGAGGGGATAGGGGAGTTGTAATTATTGTTGGTGTAGATGGGGGGGGGGGGGGGGTATTTACGATTGGCATAGAATAGGGTGGGGTAATCATGGCTGGTACAGGGGAGGCGGGGTGAGTTTTCATTATACTAGGTACAGATATGGCGGGGCGTGCAGTTTTACAGTTTTAATTATGGTTGATACAGATGGTTGGGGGCAGTTTTACAGTTTTAGTTATGGTTGATACGGATGGTGGGGACAGTTTTACAGTTTTAGTTATGGTTGATACGGATGGTGGGGGCAGTTTTAGTTATGGTTGATACGGATGGTGGGGGCAGTTTTAGTTATGGTTAATACGGATGGCGGGGACAGTTTTAATTATGGTTGATACAGATGGTGGGGACAGTTTTAATTATGGTTGATACAGATGGTGGGGGGGGGGGCAGGTTTAATCGTTGTAATGATAATAATTTTAATGAATTATTGATCTTGTATAGCGTCAAACTCCAGCGTGTGCTTGGTATAGATATTTTTTTCTTTTTTTGGGGGGGGGGGTAATAATTGTCAAATTGTAAAAAAGACCTAGCTTACCGACGTGGAAATAAAGCCAAACTATGTCGGTGGGTAAAAGTGACGCTGAATGTATGTTGAATTCGATATGGTTGCCGGAAATATCAAGGTACTGAAAAAATACGACTTTTCCCTGGTCTGTACAGTTGAACAGAGTCTTTTGCCCTGAAGATATCTTCACTCTTCGACAAGACCCGCCATTTAAATTGACATATAAACTGGCGATACGTATCACAGCTTTACTTCTAATGTCGCAGTTACAGGATAGGCCCGGTTGTGGCATTTCCGCACCAGAGACATAAAGGAGAAACTCTTTAGTGTTTGTCGACTTGGTGACATCTTTGATGTTAAAGTTGGTCACGGCTGTAATAAAAGGAAAGCTGAGAATTAAACATGAAAAACGTGATCAAACCATGACATCTGTCAAACTGGGATATAAAGGTTGAAATTGACGATATATGGTTTGTGATTTACTGACTTGTCGCATCATGTTCCTAAATAATGTGCAATAAACGTCTATAAAGTCACCTGAACTGTAAAAAATTACAAACCTAAATATACACGAAAACGTGTTAAAATTGAAGAGAAATGACAAAAGCTACGAACACGATTTCTTGTACTGTGAGTAGTCATATACAAACCACACAATGATCGTCCTTAACGTGGTACTATCGAAAGGAACCGAGATCTTTGGGATATAAAATGATATATTTCATCAAGATCGGATATTTGCGTATACGAAGCGGCAATTGTGCCGGACACTTTCAGTCTGATATTCACGAAAAGAGTGACATATTTGAACGTTTTTTCGTACATTACCCAGGAATTTGCGATCGGATATTCGACGAAATAAGTCGAGAACATTGTGTTATATAGATTGTATGTCCACAGGCTAAAGTCATGACATTTGTACAATCAGGGGCCATAATCCATGAAGTTATTTTCCAATAGATATAGAGAATCTCCTACGAGTGTTTTTTGATATCAAAAAATATCAACACAAGTTGATAATGTAAAAAAAACGAGGCTCTGCCGAGTTTTTTTTACTTTATCAACGAGTGTTGATATTTTTTGATATCAAAAAACACGAGTTGGAGATTTTGTTTATCACCCAATCCTTTCTTACATGCAGAAATAAATAAATATAATTCTTTGGTATAGATTTCACCTTTACTGGACCTAATTTCATTACTGCGTAGTGATACATCAGTTTTTTGACTGCAGTTTAGCTATTGCAAAGTCCTATATATTGACCCAGTATTTCCTTCAAAGTCAATTAAATAAAAACAGTTTCTTTTTAACAAAAAAAAGTCACTTTTTATTTAAAATAAGTGGTTTCTTTAAAATAAAAGAAAGTAGTTCCTTTTTGATTGACCAATCAAATTCATGTAAAGCGATATCTCCTAAGGAGATATCGCAGTAGATTATGTAATTTATCATACAAGCGATATCTACTGTCAAATAAGATATTGGGTGATAAAGGCCATTAACCAATGAATCCCCATTGATCTTAACGTCAGTTCTCGTATCTTTGTCCGGATAGAACTTTTTCCCAAATGTTTACGTGGTTGAACGCTTTCTCCCATAAATGGAGCAACATGTGAAAACATCTTGTTCAAACACAGCTATGACGTTCACTATTGACAACTTTAGATACACCAAACTGGACGTAGCATACAGCTAAACATGCAACTGCCCAGTCTAACCAACCTCTTAAATCTCTTATCCCGAATATTTACCAAAAACTGGCCGAAAATGTATATTCCAACTTCTACACCAAAAGGTCAACAAGGATCGCCATGCAAAAGGGGAAAAACGAGAGAAAGACGAAAAATAACTGACCCTTACTGGGTGTCCAGCTTAGGAATAATTGGTAAGCTGTATCCACGTGCCAATATTGAACGGACTCGCGATTTTTGGGACATAAATCTATATTGCACGTTTCGTCAAATTGTGATCCTGTTGACTGTCGACTAACAAAATGTGAACGGGAGGTATATGGGGTTGAAAAAGTGGTGGTGCTGTTGTGATATTCTTCTTTAGCACCCCCCCCCCCACTCCCAGCAAAACAAGGAATATAACAGACAGGTCATGCGATTTGGTATGCAAGTAGATTTCTAAATGACACGCGCAAACTGACTTCCATTTCGGCCGCCGAAAGAAAACACTCAATTACCCCCACCGGCCACCCCCCAAATAATGTGGTAGCAATCGGCACACGTTTCTACTGGTTATTGCACGCAAGTAACTATTTAATAAAAAAAAACCCCAAAGGCTTGATTTTAACACGTAGAAGTGAGACCTCTAGACTTTAAGAAGACGAAAACCCTGCTATGCTCTATACTGATCTTTGGGTTAAAGGGTCAATCCCGATAAGATTTTGGAAAATAAAACTGCTTTATTTTGTGTTAAAATCCCTTAAAATCCTCTACCTTAGGGCCAGGCAACTAACTCAATGTATGTGATACGTTTTCAAACAACTTAAACCCGCCAGTCTTCATCTGGAATAGACGATCGGTGTCCTAAGCTGTATTATGAGGTGTCTGGATGAAACCGAGCTTTTATTTTATAAAAATAATGTGTAGGTGAAATTAACCTTTCGTTATCCAGCACATGGCCATCATTCATTGTATAGACCCCTAAAGGAGCGGGATTTGATTATAAGGTCACCCAATGAAAAAATTGACCCGAAATCTTAAAAGGGTTACGTGTCCGGATAAGCAGTTTCGGTGTTCACGTCCACACAACTCAATATTTTCAGCTGAAATTTTGAGACAAGATTAAAACATCATTCCTCTATATTTTGGCGTTTAAATTTCATACCTACTCGGACTTTTAATTCTGAAACCATGTTCAAATCGGGATTGTCCCTTTAAGAAACGTACGGTTGCGATTAGATAACTGAACAACCGGTCTTGTTTTCAAGTGTATTTCACGTCCGATGTATCTATGACATGTTAGTTAGAAAAGAAAACAAACGGATAGAGTTTTATTTATACTCTTAACCATAAACTGGTGTCTGCTATCAGTTTGACTAATTAAAACAAGCGGTTAACATGCAAGAAATAGATGGGGAAGAGGTAAAATGAATAGGGCTCATCCTCTCATTCAAGATCTTTTGATCCGTAATATATTTAAGTTTCAACAATGGTAGCAGGGCTTCGTAATCCAGAAAGTTACGATCCAATACGCGCCAATATCGAACTGTAAAACTGATTGCTATACGATGGGTTAAACTTTAACATGCATTATGCAAGAGCAAAATCTACCTATTGTAGGTCTTTCTTTAGGCCTGAAATGTTATACTATTAATTAGACATTAATTAACTTATCCAGACCATAATCAGATCTCGATGTCGAGGCTAGCATGATATTTTTGTTGGATTGTAGTTCGATTTCCTGAAATATTTTCCTTAGTGATTTACCAATAAAAATGGATAACCGAGACTACTGGTTTTGTCGACTTTAGTAATGATGACCGAGGCTAAGCGGAAATTGCAATCGCTTAGTTCTAAGCTATTAGTGTATCAATTTGACTGAAATTTTCAGCAAATTGCCTTTACATTAGCTAGTTTATAACTATTGTAGTGCGACCTGCCAACTCGTTATCTAATCTCCCATAATGTAACTTTAAGTTTAAGGATATTACTTGGGTGCAATAAACCAGAGGCAAGCGGGTGATGGCGAGTAAAGGAAGGAGCGTGCGGTGATTCATGTATGGCTAATACCTTCAGATTAAGAAATTGGGCTGTACGAGCATCAGAAGGGGAAACATAAGAAAAACAAACACGTCTGAAATTGATCTGATTAAGATACACATCTATATTTCGTTTCGTTTTTTTAAATACTTTCGATGGCCTACACTACATGACGATCTGGCAAGATATAGCGGGAATTTACGTCAGGGGTGAAACGAGTGGCGTTTGACCCTCGGACGTCAAACACTGATTAATCAATCACTGTTGACGTTTCTAGTGGTTTACCTACAATTCAACCACCAAGAAATTGCCTTAACAGACCGTTTCATTGGCTAATCCCTCCCATCAACCCAGAACCTGTGTTATATAACAACTCTTCCAGATCCTAGTGTAGTAAAGACACGTAAAACGACATTTTGAACTATTAAAAAAAACGAAACGAAATAAGATCGGTGTTTTAATCAGGGTGGTCTGAGATAATAACGCTTTATGTTCAGATAGTACAGGAACCTTCTGACAGCAATAGGGAGAAAAGGGATATGATATTTCTGGGGAGTAGATATTTTCATTGTCCTCGACTTTGTGTATTTGATGTTACATTGTGAAATGGATAAAAAGTTACTACTTACATGGGATGCAGCCGTACCAGTAATAAACGTAGTCGTATTGATGTGCAGCCGAATACGGCGACTTTATTATACACCTTTGTTTGTTGGAACATTGATTATTAACAAATTTGCGATCCTCTATGCTGGCATCCTCAAACGGTTGCACGTCCATAGTGCTGTTTTCAAATTGACAGCACCGCATGTTTGCGCATCGGTTGACATCTAATCGCGGACAGTTGAATGTGCTCTTCTTTCTCCCATAAGCTATTCTATAGAAGGCGATAACCTTATCTTGGGTACAGGATAATTCATGCTGGGTGCATGGGGAATTGTCACGGCCATAACAACCGTAAGCTTTTTCACTCTCTGCAACTGGTACTGTTAAAAAGCAAAAAAAAAAAAAAAAGAGTTAAGATAAATCTTACAGTGCTGAATTAAACCTTAACATGTTAATAACATTAAATCAAGTAAAACTAATATTTATTCATAAGTGGGTAAGACGCTGTCTCGGTAGCCTGAAGATTAGATGTTCGATCCATGCATTGTCCGAAAAAGTTCATCCCGAGTTCCCGGCGTGGATCTCCCTTGTAAGTGATGCAGGTCGCAGGGCCTGACAAGGGCAGCTGTCGGGTCGTTCGGATGGCGTGCACGTAAAAGATCTCCTGACGGTTGTAATTCTATATAAGAGTAGGCCGTAGTGCCGCTGCCCGGAGTAAATTTCAAGGGGAGAGACAGAGAGACATAGAGGGTGAGAGATGGGCTTTAAAGTCAACGAGACTAATATATTGCAATAATTAGCTTGTGCGTAGGGGTTTTAGTATATAGGTGGAGGTAACCGGGAGACTCGGAGAAAACCCACGAGGTTTGAAAATCAGCCTATTCTTTCTTGTGTACAAGCGGGGAATCGCGACAACGCCACTTGACCCAATAACAAACCTTATGTCACAATGCCACATACTAACAATTCCGCCATCCAGCCGCCTCGTGGAATGACCGCCGAAATGAAATGAAATGGGGTTTAACGTCCTACTCTTCTGCACCTGACCTGGGCTAATGGAAGACGGGCATACGCCATACAGTGTGCTATGAGGGAAATTTTGCCCGGGCAGCGGCGCTACGGCCTACTCTTATATCCAACTGCCAAAGGGTCTTTTCGTGCACGCCAGTGTGTACACGGGACCTCGGTTTTTCGTCCCATCCGAACGACTAGGCAGTTGTCCTTGTCAGGCCTCCTTCTGCATCACTGACAAGGGGAAACCACGCCGGAAAATCGAGATGAACTGAATGACCGCCGAAATAATCCTAAAAAAAGTGATTTCCGCTACCCCCCACCCTGCGATGTTACATAGTGTCCAAGTCAGATCATTGCAACTTAATATTTATGTTTCCAACTAGTAAATCTCTAAATTGGTGATGTCTGTTAAAGTAATCTATTATTTTTTACTTTGCACCTTTCATCAATGGGTTTATTAGCCATTTAAAATCCACTATTACCCATCCGAAATCGCCGTAAATTTGTATAGGCCCTACTGTCAGTCAGATAACGCTATATTTCATAATCCAAAAGGCACCTGAGACATTTCTCCAGTGGCGTGGCGTCTTCTTGTTGATGGCGCAGTGGGGTGGGGGTGGGAGGACATATATAAGATCGGATTGGAGAACAGCCCGAGGCCACGTGTACACGTTGGTAGTTGGAATTCGTGAATATATTGCTCGGAAGAGGCACTACGACCTGCTCTTATATCGAATTCCAGCTGCACGTTAATTTGCACATGTTAACCTAGTTTCTCGTCACATGCGAACGACTGTGTGTGGTGTTCCTTGTCAGGCCCTCTGTCCTGCAACACTGACAAGGGGCAGCAACGCCGGAAAATCCTGATGAACTTTCTTACCAAGGGTTTAGAGAGCCAACGACCTGCTGGATAGCCGTATGGTTAGCACCAAAGCCCTGTATAGGGAAAGTTACGACAACTCATGTACAGGCGCCATTGTGGGTCCCAACTATGACGCCATTAAAACTATGACGTCATATAGCTTTACTAAACAAAACGTCTTTTTCTTGGGGTTACGTTTTACGGTCTACAATTTATAATAAACAAATTGGAAAAGAAACCAATACTGTTTGGTTCAATGATAAAAATGTCAGACAAATTCATACTCAAAATCGGCCGAATTCGGCCAAGGAAAAAATGAGGTAATTAACATAATTCAATATGGCGTCGGGTTCTCCGGTGATTATCGGAGAGTGATATCTCGTAATCAGTGTCTTTCAGTGGTGGGAGGATAAATAATTTCTTTTTAAATTCCTCAAACACAGCTACCAGGACTGATCGGGGGTCGTGGGCTTCTAAACTGTAGTTTGGGTAGAGTCTCTTAACAAAGGCGTTTTATAGCTGAGGCGCTGGAGGCGCCAGCCTCCTCGCGAAAAAAAATCAAAGAAATCGGAAAAGTAAAACGGGAGAAAAATGCTAAAACCGATGAGAAAATGAAAATATACCCTAGTTAGGGGGCCCTGAAGGCAGAGAAAAGGGCCCTACGTCTGACAAAAGGGCCCCTCTGGCCAAGTGAAAGGGCCCCCGTGTCCGAGTCAATCGTTTTCTATATACTGTTACTGTCGAATCTACTACTGAATGAGAATGTAGTCATTGCATTGGCATAAAAATCATCAATCACCCACACCCCCCACCCCCCTGCGAAAGAGGGCCCTCAAATTAGTGTAGCCTCCGCCATGATAAACCTTAAAACGCCCCTGTCTCCAAACCATGATACTGAGACTCTAAACCATGATGTCTCCTGCAGTTCGGATAGTCTCTAAGCCATGATCTATCAGGTAGTCTGCAAAACATGATGTACCCTGTCTGTAGTTGGGATAAAGCATAGTTTGGTAAATATGAATTGTAGCCTACGATATGTTAACCCAGAAATGATATAGTTACTCTTACATGAATATATTGTTAACGCGCTTTAATCATCTGGATGCAATAGACTTGGTGTAGAAAATTCTAGGTACACACCACCCATAGATGTTTTAATGACAAAAATATTAAGTGCAGCAGGATCGCACTGCACGCAAACCCAAGAAAATCTTAAAGATAAATCTGCGGACAAGACAGAAAATAGACATTGCAAAAAATAAACAAATCAAATAGTGGGAAAAATCATGATTTATTCAGCTCAACATATAAGACGTACAATGCCGTCTTGCTGCATCATTTATAATATAGTTGAATCATATCATAAACATCTTATTTCGTGTAGGCCTAGTCATACGTATTTGTCAACATCAAGGTGAACTTGCTCTATTGCTCCATTTAGCCTATTCAGAATTTTAATACATAGCGCTCTTATCAGTCTTATCTGGTGATCTTCTATTTTATTTTCTTATGAATAAGTTATTATATAACAATAATATACTCTTTATGTTGTATAATAATATTAATAATGATAGAATGTTCAGCTATACTTTCCGTTTTAAAAATACATGTTTTATCTCCAGAATCTTTTTCGCAGAAATCTATGACATATCTATCCACACCCTGTATGTCTGGGCAGCCAACTGCGACAGAACAATAAAATAGGGCATATTATAAATAGATGTTGTCGCAACTTTATCTATATACGGCTTTGGTTAGCAAGTGCGCGCTGTATCATAAGGCCTGCCATTAAGTCAACTGGCGTGGTTTCGAATCCCCGGTTGTACGTGGCAGGGAGTAAAAAAATAAAACAAATATCAAAAATCCTTTACTTATTATAAATACCTAAAAAGTAACAAATTTGGTCATTTATAATTAATATACAATTACAATTTAGAATAAAAATTTGTCTCGTTTATAAAAATGAACATTTTATAATGTTGCCTCAGGTGAAACAACATATTTACGAATAACAATTTTTTAAAATGTAACAAATATGATCGTTATACATAAAATGACAATTAAAATTTAGAATTGCAATATAAAAATGTATTTTGAATCTTTGAGATGATTGTATACAATCAAAATGAGCATAACTACATCACGTTAAACTGGAATGGATTAAAGCAAGAAACCAAACATTACAGGGGCCATTAGCTGTGCTTGAGGTGTGGGGTGTTTTGTGTTACAGCATTAAATTCAAATACTTATTTGAAGAAATTCTTTGTAGGAGAAATTTACGATACTTACCGAAATTAAGAAAAACAGTAATGGCGAAAATAGCTTTGAAAATACTTAGAGTAGCGGCCATATCCAGCGCTTGTCTGTGCGGCTAAACGTATCAAATGAACACGTTTCGTGTCACAATCTAACAAGCATGTCCTCACCTGGGACAAACGAACAACTATAAAGCTTATGTTTTCTCTTGCCGGGAACATTATTAGCGAGATTTTATTGCACGTTGTGTCACTTTATGACATGAATTATTGTGCTAGAAAATTTGCATAAGATTTAAAGTAACGTTATAGCGATAACGTCTACTGACAGGTCGTGAGTCCTGACCACGCCCATCATGTCAGCGTCTTACCTTTTTTGACATTGTTCATCACTTGATATTTATATCTGATTAAACATTGATCTCCATATAAAGACGAGCGACCTGCCCACACATCAAATAACGGAATGCAGAAAACCTACATTGAAACTACCCGCATGAATATAGTTTTACCCAGTGGGACGAAAAACCGTGGTCCCGTATACACATTGACGTGCACATAAAAGAACCCTTGGAATCCGATAAAAAGATTTCACTTATGAGCAGAGAGAGAGAGAGAGACAGAGAGAGAGGGAGAGAGAGAGAAGGGAGAGAGGGAGATGGGTTTAAGGTGGTTTAATTTTATTTTAATAATTCGCTTGTGCGGAGGAAACCGGAGAGCAGATGGTTGAACCCTAACTTATATCATGATTTCAGGGGAAGAGATTGTTTCTACCTGTGTGCCCTGATTAAAACACAGACCCTAGTTCTTTTCGTTTTTATAGTTCGAAATGTCGTTTTACTTGTCTTTACTACACTAGGATCTGGTTGAGGTGAGGGATAATCCAATGAAAAGCTCTGTTACGGCGAGTTATAGGCGTGTGATGCACGGAGACGTGGATGAACCTCTAGAAACGTCAACGCTGATTAATTAATCAATGTCTGGCGTCATAGAGTTAAAAGCCGCTTGTATGACTTCTGACGCGACCTCCCAGTACAACTGGTCCGATCTTCATGTGGTTTA
The DNA here is from genome assembly GCA_963678685.1 of Patella ulyssiponensis. Classification (NCBI taxonomy): domain Eukaryota; kingdom Metazoa; phylum Mollusca; class Gastropoda; family Patellidae; genus Patella; species Patella ulyssiponensis. Next base: position 4,402,350 of record OY783226.1, read on the forward strand.
AGCCATCGAAAGTAAAAAAAAACCCGAAATATATATCTGTATTTTTATCAGATTGACTCCTGGTCGCGCACAAGGGTGGGATTGAAAGCAAACCACATGGCTCAGAATCAGACGTTATGATATAAAGTGCACGTGTTTAAACAATTCTCACCTTTCTATACCAATACCATTAGAGAATATATTAGTCTGTTAGGAGAACAACGAATTATACGGGGAGGAGAGGGGGTAAGAGAACATTATAAGTCTATTTTGAAAACATCAAATTCTATGCGGAGGGGGGGGGGGGGGTGTGATGGCCTAATGGTCTAGAGTGCAGCGCTTTGACCTCTAGCTGGCCGATCACCTCTGACTTGCGGCTGTGGTTTCGATCCCTGGTGTGAGAGTATGCGGCATGGAGATAGGAGCGCCTTCTCAACCTCGTGGGTTTCCTCCGGGCACTCCGGTTTCCTCCAACTGCTAAAAACCCTACGCGCAAGCGAATTATTCAAATAAAAAATTGAAACCATATGTTAGTCCCAAAATGACCTAGTCTCTCTCTCTCTCTCTCTCTCTCTCTCTCTCTCTCTCTCTCTCTCTCTCTCTTTCTATGCGGAGAGACACCATAGTGTGTTGGAAGGGCATCAAACTCTAACAGGGTGAGGGTGTTCACGCGTACAATAACTTTCCTCTAATTCAAACGACTGACCTATGTCGACTAAGAAGGTACACCTAAATTTTTCGTCCCATTTGACAACACCCGACCCCGAGACTAGCGAGTCAGCGTCTTACCCACTTAGCCACGTGATCCGCCATAAAGGGGAAAACGGCGCCACACTTCCACTGTAGCCGGCTCATCAATCATATTTTTTAATTTACTAATATGCAGATTCATATTTAGATTTGAATAAATATTTTGCATTTATTTAGTAATAGTGTTGGTGATACAGTAGTATTTGGGGTTGAATTAAATTGTCAGATAAAGAAAAAAAACACGTATGTGCCCTCGAGGCATTGCTGTATCAGAGAAATACATTGCAGAGGCCTTTTTTATAATTTATTGGAGGGCTATAAATCTAAGATAAAAACAAGTATAGCGTATAACCTATATAATGATTGACAAACCGCACCGATCAGGCCGACATTTTGATTGGCAACTCATTGACGTCAAACATATAATGTGAATATTTTGGTTTTTGATTTAAATTGTAAATGAAATACCTTCAGGCCATCCTATCTTAACAATTCAAATATAATTTTGAAATCTGATATATTGGAGTTTCATAAGCTTTATAATAGAAAATTTACACATATATGGAGTGCAAATCCTGATAAATTTAGATATTTTGGTTGGCGTGTTACATATTTGTTTCTATTGTTCTCTTACAACTGTTTTCTGAATGAATTAGATATCGGGGCCGATTTATCATTGCAGCCTCTACTAGTACTACCTGAAATGAAATAGGGTTTAACGTCCTACTGTTCAGATCTGGCTGTGCTAATGAGGGCAATTTTGTCCGGAAAGCGGTGCTACGGCCTACTCTTAAATCGAATTACAACTGCTAAGGGATCTTTCACGTTCACACCATCCGAACGACTAGACAGCTGTCCTTATCAGCCCCTCCGTTCTGTAACACTGACAAGTTGAAAACCACGCCGGAAATTTCCGATGAACTTTTTCGACCAACACCCGCGACCTCCTCCCGAAGGTAAAACATCTGATTTAAGCAGATTTACAGGTTTACTTCCGAAATTGATGCGAAATGGGATCACATTCTTCGGTCACTCGTAAGTTAACAAATTACTAACAATTGTTTGTCTTATTTCACTAAAATGTAGACCTTTTATAAAACTTTAGTTGTTTTAGTGTACCAACTACATCAATAAGAAACTATGTGCAAACTTAAATTTTGTCTGAGAATACTTTGTTTGTGAACTTCGGAGCAAGTCACAGCCCGTCAATGTTTTGCTCACTATTTCATGAATCAGAATTTTGAAGTTCATGCGGAAAATTTTTGTTTGCTTTTACTGGGTTCGCCCTCATGTGATCCCAATGCTTCACGCCACTTTTGATAGCTCCCCACCCCCCGCGAAATATTGGCTGAAAGACTGGCGGTATAATACGTCCACACACAAAAAAACTTTTTGTTTTTACGCATATTTCGTATTATGGACCGTATTATGACGTTAAATACCCCTCTCCCCATTTATTATTGTGATTTCAAATTTTATCTTTATACATGTATTAAAATACAATGAAATTAAACAAAACAACATTTTACAAATCTAATAGATTTGTAAAACAAATATTGATTTTAATAAGATACAAATGTTAATTTTAGTGTACAAATGTCGAAAAACGACAACAAATGAAGAAGTAAGAATTAAGGACTATGGCTTAAGAACCCTGAACTAAGAACATTGAATAAAGAGCTGTTTGGTCTTCATAGATATCAACCAAATAAAGAAATCAATTCGAAAATTGAAAAACTGTTTATATCAGAGATGATAAACGTTATTATATAGCCAATTGGTGACTAAAGAATATTACTAAAATGTAGTTTTATCAACACGTGATGTTAGTCGGAATGGTAAATACAAGCGTATATAAATATTTATTCAATTATTTCTCCTGGTTTTCTCAATAAACAAAAAACAGTTTTTATATTCTGTGATTCCAATTGATTACGGTACTAGTTCCGGGACCAACACAGTACGGTTCCTTTTCGTTAGTTCATTTATTGGTTAAATTTCTCTCAACATTGAGTTGTGGGGGAATATTTGTTTGAATTTTTAAAAGAACTGAATTCACAGGAAATAATTATAAAAAAACGTTTTAAGAATAGTCAACACGGTTTATCGCATTTTTTGTTTCTTTTGTTGGAAATGAAAACATTTAAAACATACAAAACAGTTAATAGCAATTGCCAGAACCATCGAAAATCGTTGACAATTGTTAGGGTTCTTGGCCTCTAGAGGTACCATGGGCCATAGTTCTAACAGTAAATGTCTTAAATCTTGTAAATTTGTATAAATTTAAATCAATATTTTAGAGTTATCAAGGGCCAAATCTCTGCCAGTAAATATCGAACATCGTTGAAATTCAATAGGAATAGGCTTCTTAAACACAGTGTATAAATTTCAAGTCACACGAATGTTAACAAGCAATTGTGGACACCGGACCAACGGCAATATATGACCACATGTGGGTGTATAAATTGTATTTTAAAATTTCTTTAATCATAACACATCATCTGGACGCAGGCACTAAACAAAGCACTTACAGTATGTAAAAGAGGACAGGCGGTGGTGTGGTGTGGGGTACGGTGTTGGCGTCACTGTTACGTTTGCTCTAGGCCTCCATTAAGGTTTGTGAGGGTCCAGATTGTAACTGCTCTCAGTTCAAAGTCACCACGTCTAGTTTCGTTTTATTCCAATTTTTTAACAATCTAATTAAAATACAGATCAATATTTCGTTTCGTTTTTCTATACTTTCGATGGCCTACACCACATGAAGATCTGACAAGTTAAAGTGGGAGTTCACGTCAGGGGTCATACGAGCGCCCTTTGACCTATGACGTCGTACATTTGATTAACCAATCAGTATTGATGTTACTAGTGGATTACACTATAAACCTCAGAATGCCTCGTTCGGCATTTCTGTCCAAATGAGGTAAAGAAAATGCCTCGTTGTCTGCAGTTCCGAAACGAGGTTTTTTAAATTGCCCTTTTTGGGGGAACGAGGTATTTTGTTCAGAACGAGGCTTGGTAAAATGCCTCGTTTACTAAACGTGGTTTTTTCAAGATAGTTATTAGCGGTATATCGGCCAATTTGTAAAAATTAAAATTTATGTTATTCAATACGAAAATAAAACCAGTTCAAACTATATTATTATCAGAGAAATTGACAAGACAAGAATACACGCCATCAGTGGAGGTGTAAAATAATTGCAGACACACAGCTATACCTTGATTAATTGATTGCCCCCAATAAAATGTCACAACACCACAGTTGTTTCTTAACACCTATACTGATTGGGGCAATAAATCAATCAAGGTAGTTATGTGTCTGCAATAGTTTTACACCTCCACCGATGGCGTGTATTCTTGTCTTGTCAATTTCTCTGATAATAATATAGTTTAAACTGGTTTTATTTTCGCATTAAATAACATAAATTTTAACAAATTGACCGATATACCGCTAATAACTATCTTGAAAAAACCACGTTTAGTAAACGAGGCATTTTACCAAGCCTCGTTCTGAACAAAATACCTCGTTCCAAAAGAAGGGCAATTTAAAAAAAAACTCGTGTTGAAACTGCAGACAACGAGGCATTTTTTTTACCTCGTTTGGACAGAAATGCCGAACGAGGCATTCTGAGGTTTATAGTGTTACCCAGAGTTCCGTGCAAAAACGCCTAAAGCTCGCCATAACAGACCGTTTCATTGGCTAATCCCTCACATCACCCAGAACACGCCAATGATAACAACTCTTCCAGATCACACTGTGGTAAAGACTAAGTAAAACGAAATTTCAAACTATAAAAACGAAACGAAACAAGATCTGTGTTTTAATCAGATTGATTTGTTAAACTCGTGTGTTTCAATTAAACTTCCTGGTCAAGAATCATTGGTGTAGAACTATACGCTTTCTGATTAATTTAAACATGGATGTCTACTAAAAGGAATCTGCCAGAGTTGTGTAAATCGATTTCCAATATCTATCATAGAATTAAAAACCATCAGCCTTTAAAATACAGTTGTATGATAATTTATTGATACATGTAGTTGTTTATCCGTGTTATAGATGTTGGTATCCGATACAAAGGGGTCTGTTTAATTCTATCCTGTTTTCTCAGCGGTTAGTTAGATCGTCAGTTTTATTCCACATATTGTCGTTGTTGTTGTTTAAATCGTTGGAGGTTACTTCGACAACAACCAGATCAGTCGACATGAGGTTATGTGGTTGTTTATTTTTACTCTGTTGTCTCAACGGTAAGTTAGATCAGTTTCTTTTTTTTCTTTATTTATTAATATCTGAGCAAACTTTTATCTCCACATTTATATAGAGACGAGAGACCCGTCCACACATCTATATAGAGACGAGACACCCGTCCACACATCTGTATAGAGACGAGACACCCGTCCACATATCTATATAGAGACGAGACACCCGTCCACATATCTATATAGAGACGAGACACCCGTCCACATATCTATATAGAGACGAGAGACCCGTCCACACATCTATATAGAGACGAGACACCCGTCCACACATCTGTATAGAGACGAGACACCCGTCCACATATCTATATAGAGACGAGACACCCGTCCACATATCTTTATAGAGACGAGACACCCGTCCACATATCTATATAGAGACGAGAGACCCGTCCACACATCTATATAGAGACGAGACACCCGTCCACATATCTATATAGAGACGAGACACCCGTCCACATATCTATATAGAGACGAGACACCCGTCCACATATCCAATAAGAGAGTGTGGAATACCTACATTGAGAATAACCGCAGGAATATAATTTTACCCTATGTAACGAAAGACCGTGTACACATTACATTGGTGTGCACGTAAAGGAACCCTGGATAGTTGGAATCTGGCATAAAGACGGGGATTGAACTTTACTTGAAAACACAAAAGCAAAATTTTGCTTGTTGATTTCAAATGCACACACAAAAATAGGATTCTGAAAAAATTCAAGGTGCAATTTTTTCTTTAATGAAAATATTTTTATTATCTTTGGATTGTATATACAAACTACAAGTTATGTTATACATTGGAGTGTACACCTATTCCTTACAATTTCATTAAAAAGCTAATGGCAAATAAAACACAACAAGTTTACAAACACCCAAACCTGTCCTCGAATCAACACTAGAGCTGGGGGATATCCCTGAAAATATCGTGATATAATCACTATATCACAAAATTTTATGTAGTGTTTATCATTTTGAAATGTAAATAAACATGCATAAAAAGTATTCACTTGACACTTATTATTTCTAGTCAATATTTTTAGTTAGCATACTGTACCGAATTTACAAACATAATTTACAAAAGTTGTTGTTTATAACAATTTTACATTTCAAAATATTAATTATTATTATTTTATTTAAATTAGAAATATTTACATATGATGGAGGCACAAAAAAGCATTAAAAAAGTTTGTTCTTTCGGTCATGCATATTTTGACCGAAAGAATTCTGAATACGTAACGCATGTGCAGATGTCTCAATACGCCGAATATAGACATCGATATTTACATTTTGCTAGGAAGGAAAATAATAATAGAATTTCCGTTTTTGGTCATAATTATGGTCTTGATTTTGCGTAAAAGAAATCATGTTATTCTGTAACAATTGCCAATAAGCGTCCGTCAAATTCGATCCCTGAATCATAGTGCTGCGGGCTGGTCAAATTTCACCTTATAGTACAATTTATAGCGTATGTCCGTCTTTATTAGCCTTAGTAAGAGCAGAGAGAAAGGGAGACGAGGCAAGAGAGAGAGAGAGAGAGAGAGAGAAATGGGGTTTAACGTCCACTCAACACAACCAGGTCATTTCGGGACTAACATACAGTTTTAATTTTATTTCAATAGTTCGCTTGCGCGTAGGGGTCTTTAGCCGTGGGAGGAAACCGGAGTTCCCGGAGGAAACCCACGAGGCTGAGAAGGCGCCCCTATCTCCATGCCACATACGCTCACACCAGGGCTCGAAACCACAGCCGCAAGCCAGAGGTGACCGACCAGCTAGAGGTCGAAGCGCGGCACTCTAGACCACTAGGCCATCCCAACCCCCCTGAGGCAAAAGAGAGAGAGAGAGAGGTGAACTAAGTTATTTCGAGTCTAATATATGGTTCAATATTTTTTTTAATTATTGGCTTGCGCGTAGGTGTCTTAAGCAGTGAAAATATGGGATTTCATTATCAAATATTTAAGACACAATGAAATTTTTTAAAAATCACGACACGGCTCGTGTATTCTATGGACATAATGATGTCGAGCTCCATGTAAATGACCAAAGAAAAACATACGCCAGAAGACAGTGTGGAATTAATTAGAAATTCACAAAAGACCAAAAAAAACGAACAATGTGTAGAATGGTCCAAGCGCAAATAATGGCTGTTCAATGAACATAATTATAAATTGATTATATAATTAAAATTAAAAAAATGGATATAAATGATTGTATATACACACCTTTCAAATGAATGCGTTCTTTTATATTTATATTTTAACGTTCCATGGAATAGAGTTATTCACCCTTTAGGAATATTCCTCTTTATTTTTTTCAGAAACTGCACAGTACAATTTCCAAAGACAATATCCGATATCAACAGATGTTAACATTAGGCAGTATAAGGTTCGATCCCGCCTTCGTTGTGCTTATAATTGTTATTCAACCTCATCCTGTCTGGCGTTTTACTACCATCCTGCGAGTAAAGATTGTTCGGAGCTGATCCCCAGTTCCAGTCCAGTATCCAATACAATATCTGGTATTGGCTGGCAATATTTGAGAGGTAAAATCTTAACTAAAGCTAAGTCTCTAACTCAATATCATCCAAAGTCTTCGACATTGAAAACACGAATTATTTGTCAATTAAAATCAACATTGATGTGATCTTACCTTGAAACGGTAATCTTTTGATATCCAATATTTAAGACAAAATAAACTTTTTTGCATTGGTACACAAATCGTGCACCATAATGCGTTTCAGAGGTTTTTTTACGTTGTCTCGTTGATACTGTGGGACGTTACTTAACATTAATTTATATCGCCCCAGTGACGTCAACTGAACCACCTCTGATACAACGTTATTTCCCAAGCCTGACAAGATAACCTACCTGTAAACGTCAATAAATTATTTCTTCTAACGTAACTATTGTGGAGTTTTGACGTACGATTCTTGAACGTTAGAAATACATGTTTGTGACGTTATATTGATTATTGGATTTTAGTTTTTAAAACGTTCTGTATTCCCAATCTATAAACGCTGAAAAGAACGAAACAAAACCAACCAAAGTTCCTTTTACACCTTACATCATTAGCAAACGTTGCATTAAAACATTAGATCAATGTTTCTACCCCCGTTTCTTTAAGTTGTATCGTTGATACTCTGAGAAAGCCTTCATATCTGACTTGGCAACCTGAACTCCCGATTAAAATTGTCTTTTTCTTTGACGTCCTCTGAAACGGATTCTAAATTTATCCGCGGCTGGATTAGGATATCTAATAACACTGTTTACGAAGCATGGACTTTGTGAAAACAGCAGCATCAAAACTATACTGTTATTTTATTGAGTGAACAAAATGTTGACACGCATCCAATATGTATCAGGTAGGCACCTCTTAGGAATCCAACGATGCGATTACGGTTTAAATGAAACTTGGCACGCTCGGTTTTTGACATAACGTCAAAATTTCAGGAAGGCTGCGATGACGTCATTCTCGGTTCAGGTACATGTAGTGAATTCGCCATTAAACTACTTACATGTCATTAAGTAACTTAATTGAAACGAGATTGTTTAATAACTACACTATCATCCTGGCTTCTGTTGTAAGCCGCTTTTCAAATGGTATCCCAAAGGGAACGTAATAATAACAATGCTAGCTTTTACTCAAGGCGTCTGTGGGTTAGATATGGCCTACATTTACTGCCTGTGTTTGTACCACATAAAATATAAATAGCCAGAGCATAAGAAAAACAATGTGGCATTCTCAGTTGGGAACTTGTCACTGTTAAAACTACGCATCGGTGTAAAAGATGTTCGTCCCATCCCAACGATCAGACAATGTTTCTTTATCAGCCCCTGTAGTAATATAGATGGCAATGAAGTGAAATGGGGCTTAACGCCCACAGGCTCTTGAAGGGATTAAAATAAAACTTCTTACTACTGCTTCAGTATATAGTATAGTATATGTAGAAGGTATATCAGAGGCCATCTTTGTTATGACTCGTTGGCTAAATATCGTCTGCTAACATCTCACAATACTCACTAGTTCTAATACTTTCCATCGTTTTAATTCCCAACGAGACTTTATTTGATCATTATACACACTCCAATGTAGTTAAATTGGTCATTTTACAGCGTTATTAATTACAAATCAAACTTAAAGTGTGTTCACTTGGCTATTCATATCTTTAACCATCTTGAACGGACCGGAATTACCACGAAATCAGGTCAAAAGAAGTCTGTATCACCCAGTCCCTTTATAAACCTACCATTACTCGATATGTGCCTAGGAACTGGGTGATCAAGACTCACTTAACAACAATATTATGACCTTGATTAATTGTCAAAATATTAACTATGGTATAAGTTTATTTCGGAACGCAAATAAAATTGTTTATGAAATATTGTGACAATAACAAAACCTGGGTTAAAAACAAGGAATGAAGAAATATGATGACTGAAACATATTATTATACTACTCAAAAGAAATTAAGGGTCAACCAATTATTTTTGTTTGACATTTTATTAGACACAGGGAACATGTAAATCAAAACTTTTAAGCACACTTTTGGTCAGAATGAGTTCAATATGTTTCAATGTTGAGTCTGTTATGCAAAGCATATGCACTTTTTATGCACAACTATTCTGAGGATCTGATGAAAATTCGCCATTTTGAGCATAATGAGGTCCAACAAAACCGTCTCAAATTCGATAACTTTGTTAATAATGAGTGAAATCACCACGTGCTCGTAAGCAGTGGACACAACGACGAGGCATGCTGTCGATCAGACGTCAAAAACATCTGAGGAATGGCCTGCCACTCTGCCTGAAGGAATTGCACCAATTCTTGAAGATTATCAGGTTGCCTATGATTGTCTCTCAGACGTCTGCTCAACTCATCCCATGCATGCCCAATTTGTGCCAAGTCAGGAGAGTATGCAGGCCAATCCATTCGTTTATTAGTACCATTTTGGGTGAGAAAATCATTAACAACTCGTGCTCTATGCGGTCTAGCATTGTCATCTTGAAGAACAGAACTGGCTCCAATTTGACGAAGACCTGGGATGACAAAAGACTGTAAAATTTCGTCTCTGTACCTGATACCTGTCAAATTTCCTTGGACGACGAAAAGAGGAGTCCTGTGATGTATCGAAATTCCAGCCCACATCATTACCGTACCACCTCCAAAGCGATGACGTTGTCTGACGTTAACATCAACAACTCGTTCTCCTTGCCGCCTATAGACGCGAAGTCTGCCATCATTGAACTGTAATGCAAATCGGGACTTATCAGTGAAGAGTACCCAACCCCATTGTCGGCGGCTCTATGTACACCAGTCACGACGTTCTGCCCTATGACGTTGAAGAAGAGGAGGTCGAACCGCTTGTCGTCAAGATCGAATGTTTTGGGCTCGCAGACGATTTCTTATGGTCTGGTCCGATACCTGAACACCACTTGCATTTCGCAGTTCATCTCTCAAACATCTCGCTGTAACAACGCGCTGACGTAAGGCCATTTGAGTGACATGCCGGTCTTGACGTTGCGACGTTGATCTTGGCCTACCAGACCGTGGGCGATTCTGAATTGAATTGGTTGCCTGGAAACGCTGACACAGTCTCCCAAGGCTTGGATCAGACACAGGATCTTCAGCGTCCGCAGAAGTGAAATTACCGATAAAAGATAATTTTGACAATTAGACGGCCGAAACACGTGTTCATTCCGTTCGGGAACGTGGGAACGGCAACTAGATAGTAGTCATGTAACTTTTCGCCCACAAACCCATCATGTGCTCACCTGAATTCTAAATTTGTAGGGGAGAGTGTGCAGATATTAAATTACCAAGAAAATTCTCCTTTAGATTTCTTGAAGTTCCCGTCGCCCTCCCGGGACATTTATGAAAAGTAAACGGCCGCCAACGTGAAAGAGAGAGAGAAATGGGTTTAACGTCGACTCGACACAAACCAGGTCGTTTCGGGACTAATATATGTTTTTTTTAAATTTTTTATTTCAATAATTCGCTTTCGCGTAGGGGTCTTTAGCAGTGGGAGGAAACCGGAGTGCCCGGAGGAAACCCACGAGGTTAAGAAGGCGCCCATATCTCTATTCCACATACGCCCACACCAGGGATCGAAACCACAGACGCAAGCCAGAGGTGACCGGCCAGCTAGAGATCGAACCGCGGCACTCTAGACCACTAGGCCATCCCAAACCCCCCGGCCGCCAAAGTATTCTTCTGCTATTTTAGCCCGAAAATACGGCAATTTGAAATTGTTTCTATATCCCATTCTATGCCCATCTGAACCACAATCACATAATTACTCACTTTGTTTTTCTTTCAATAATTCGCTTGCGCGTAGTGGTCTTTAGCAATGAGAGGAAACCGGAGGACCCGGAGAAAACCCACGAGGTTGGACAGGCGACCCTACTCCTTGTCACGTACAACCGGGGAATCGAAATCCCACAAGTTGACTCAATGACAGACCGTATGATTCAGCGCATGCGTGCTAACCATTCGGTCATCCAACCCCCTTGTTCTTCTTGAATTCGCTAAAAATGAAAACAATTCGTATCTTTCGCCCCCCCCCCCTCGCCTTCCACCGTGTAACAGGGAGGTATTTTCATTTTTTTAATAAATGTATATATGTTTTCCAGCTTGTGAAGAAGTAGATTTGTGTTTTGAGGATAAAACGTATGGAGTATGTTTCTGTTTATACCAGGAGATGAAGAATAGGGTTGATGCCGACCTTCATTGTGAATCAGTTGACGGTCGTCTGGCTATATTCAAATCTGCTAGTTCCCATAATATGGTCAAAAACAAGCTGCTAGAAAGGGGTATGTTTCCATCGAATATCCGTAAAGACCATCCATTTTCATTTAGAAGAGAGGTCATATAGGCTATGCCTGTTCCTCAATCCCTTTCTGAATAAAATGTGTTTTTCAAAAGATGAATGTGTTTCGGCCATTTGATCCGAATCAAAATGGCACAAGTAGATTTTTTTCTTGTGTTGCAGTTTCATTAGCGTTTGGGTGACTGGGGTTTTGAATTTTTGACATCTTATACTATCCGTGGAAGGATAGGGTAACGAGACACTCTAATACAGAACCGTCGTTAACCAAGGAACTGTTTGAAACTCGTAACACATAGTTGACGCATGCGTACAATATAATGATGAGTTTCTGCGTGTAGTAGCATGAAGTGTGGTTTACCGTCCACCTGTTCTGCACCGATTGGGATGAAAAAGACGGACATATCCGTTGCTTTGACGAAAACTTTGCTTGAACATCAGCACTACTGCCCACTCTTATATCAAATTCCAGCTGCAAAGGGATTTTCGTCGAATTCGATTTCCTATAGTCTACGTTGTCCTCCTGCACCACTTACAAAGGTGAAACACGTCGGGAAAATCATGATTAACTTTCGCTATCAACCAGGAATCAAGCACGGGACCCCAAGTAAGCGACCCATGCATTGTCTTATTCTCGGAGCCGAGAAATGGGGTTTAACGTCCACTCGACACAAACTAGTATAGGTCATATCTGGATTAACGCATGCCATGGTTCAATTATATTACAATAATTCGCTTACGCGTAGGGGTCTTTAGCAGTGGAAGAAAAGGGTCGGGATTGGATGGCGACCGGGGAATCAAAACGACACCAGTTGATCGAGTGAATGACCTTAGGATACAACGCACACCGCTAACAATTTGGCCATCCCTCATACCGGGATTCAGCCAATCACGGACCTCGGAAATCACAGCAGCTTTAAAAACTTTTCTATAAATTCGCTTTTTTCTCTGACCAATTTTGTATAGCAAAGTGAATTAGTCCGTGATGTCTGGTTTAGAACGGAAATTAGCTTTAACGTCCCACTTCTCTGCACCATGCGGGCGCTAATGAACTCTTTGACGAGTGTCAACAATAAAATTGTTGATTTCAATGGATAAACATGTATTATACTATCGTAGATGCCGTCGATACAATTGGACAAACAGATCACTTGAAACAAAGTTTTGATCATATTGTTCCCGCCATTGTACTGTAGAACCCGGTCATAACAAACCAATACAAGATAATTTTCCACCCTTATATGGTATGTAAATCAGAGAGAGTTTGATCGCCTGAAAGACCTGATTATTTTAGTTTAAATCGATAATTTCATATTTTCTAAGAAAGCCAAAACATAATTATTTCTTTGTCTTTTGCTCAATAGGTCGTCAACTCACTATTATACGACCAAAGGCATTATTTCCCACTCTTATAAATCACTAAAACCGGAAATAATAACACAATTATCTCCCTTGTTTTACTATTCCCCCTCCCCCATGCAATAGCTATCTTCAAACGCTGAATTTGAAATGAAATCACCGCTTTAAGGTGGAATTCTGATGATAAGCTAAGGTACTTGAGAAAAGGAACGCACTTGATATTCACCGTTGCGATTTTATCCGGACGGCGACACTACGGCCCCCTCGAATTACAGCTGCCCAGGGTTCTTTTAAGTGTTATATGGAATACTGTACTCAGTGAAAATTTGAAATGGAAGCAAATATTTGTATGACTTTAACTAAATAATCAGACAAGATTTGAAGATTTGTTTATATTTCGGTCTGTTTTCAGGTCTGAGTCAATTAATAATCCATGTTGGAGGCGATGACCTGGATCAAGACGGGACGTATAGATGGAGTGATGGGACACTGGTGAGCGGCATGAACTGGGCGCATTCGCCAGCATACGGCGACGAACCTAATGGTGGTAATGTTGAGAATTGTGCATCATTATGGTGTGAATACGATTGTGGGTTAGCCGATATTAGATGTGATGATACCGTTCCTTTTATCTGTGAATTCAATATATGATTCTTTGTTGGCCCCACGTTTCTGCTCATACTCGGATAATAAAGAAGGGCATATGCCATACAATGTGCCTTGAGGGAAGGTTTACAAATATATGACATTTACCTAAAGATGCAGAACAAATATATGGCGTTTTCATTATACCGAAAGATGTAGAATAAATAACGTTTTCATTATGCCGAAAGATGTAGAATAAATATAGGACTGTTTCATTATACCGAAAGATGTAGAATAAATGTATGACGTTTTCATTATGCCGAAAGATGTAGAATAAATGTATGACGTTTTCATTATGCCGAAAGATGTAGAATATATATATATATGTCGGATTTGACAGAGTCCACTGTATATATATATATGACGTTTTTATTATGCCGAAAGATGTGGTTTATGGTTTAAAATGAGCGTATTTTGTAACACTATCTTAACATTATGAAAGATCAGTTTCGTAAATATATGGTTTATTTATATAAATAGGCCTGCATCAACACCCCAGAAACTAGACTATACCGAAACTAGACTACATCAAGGGCTAGACTTCATCGGGAACACATATAGATATATCAAATCCACCATTCTGCCCCTCTGCCAAAGAACTCGGATGAGTCCAAACACAGGTCGCTGGTCGTCTCTGCTCCTCTCCACCCGTCTCTAGCCCGCTGTCTTTTTGTTGTCTGTAAACTCCTGCTTTTAAAGCGTCCAACAAGTAGGGAAGATGGGCAGGAGTGATCATCATATGGTATTGATTATTTATAAATTATGGTATCTGTATTTATATGGCATATATCCCTGGAAGTCAATATCAGGTAATGGTATGGTCAAATGTCCACTACAACATTCTCTTTGAAGTTCTATCTAGTGTTATACACAGAACATGTGTAGCTTGTATATTGAATTAATTAATTGGTTAATAAGATCGTGCCTTAACATAATTTCAAAGAGAGTTGAAACGTCAATATCATATATTATCAAAACTAGCAGAGGTCGTAAAGTTCTATGCACCTAAATGATCTTTCCATTTATGAAAGGTATAGATCATGTTGTCACAATTTATCATTTTTTTATGTAAACACAGAAGTACGTTTACTTTATCTACTTTAATGTAACATGCCCGACAACACGATTTACGCTTTCAGATCGTTGAATATGGACCTGGCAAACATTCTAAATGCAATCATGGAGAATTTTAAAAACAAAACTTCATCTTCAAAGCCCACACGAATCATTCTAACTAACAACACTTTTACATGTGACTAAACAAAAAACAAAAACATTCTTGGCCAATACAGGGGTCGAGCAGGGATCTAACACACGACCTCCTGGCTTTCCAAGGGGAAATTTTATTCGGGCACTACTAATACGACATAAATAACGGATTACATGTTAAAAATATTCAGCCATTCTAGTAAATCAAATATACAGATACACGCTATATTATATAAACAGTTTTTTCAGACATACGCAGATAAAATATATAAAAGATATAGTACCATTAACAACATAAAGATATTTACCATATAAACACAGTGGACTACATTCTTTTAGTGCTGTCAATGACGTCACAATTTCTGAAAGTGATAAAACACTACATTAAAAAGGGCGATAATCTAGATAAAATGACGTCAAAAGGTTAATAAACTACCAGTTTTACAACTAATCGGAGATATTAAGTGATGTAATTATGCAAAATATTATACGTAATATCCCACACAAGAAATGCAAAACAGGTATACTGATGAAGAAATCTTTCTGTCTAAGTGTATTTATGAAGGCATAAAATAAGGGCGATAATCCACATAGGATTAGGTAACTATATAAATTTTAAAATAAATATTAAATTGGATCTTTATCCGATATGTAGTAGGTTATATACTTATAAGAAATGTCCAACTTTGTATGTTGAATAAATGGAAGTTTTGAATTTTCTTTTAAAAATGCGTCATTGTGTATCGCCTTTGGCAGTGCACTTAAATATTTGTTGTTTTTTTATTCGGGAAAGAAATAGTTCTTTATTGTTACATATTGTCTATAATCGTAATGCCTGTGAATAGAAAACACTATATAGCGTGGTATCTGGTATGTTAATAAAAATTGACGGCTATTTTACTACTTCATAACTAAATTTGTCCGTTTTATCGAAAATACCGACATTACATTTATTGGTAATTATATTTATGCCTTGGTCAAGAACAGACGCATTTATAGTGATGCAATTTTCTTTATTTGATATTAGTTCTGGGGGATTTATTTCACTTTTACCTTTATTGAAAGTTCTGTTATGATTTGATGGGTATTATGTCTTCAATGTAGCGGTAGGTATAATTTAGACTTTTAGCTGCCTTGTAATCTGTTTTTCTTTTATGGTCTTGAAAGCAGAATTCGTATTTATATAATTGCAAATTGCCATAAATGGGGCGGGATTAGTTCCCATTGGTAAACCAATAGTTTGCTGTATTATCTGACCCCCAACCTCAATGCGAAAACATATATTTTGAAAGTTTTTCTTATCAAAAACTACTGTGTCTGCATTGCGACGTTTTATAATCCATTTAGCATCTTCTGAGTAACCGACCATCAAGTTTCTGCCGTTCCCGAAAGCTCTATTAAAAGCTTTATATCTACAAACCAATCCAAATTGAAGCATATATAGTGTACAAAGTAGAAAAATCGAAGGTTTCTATTGTTTTTGCATTAACTTTCTTATTGATTTTATCTGAAGTATAGTAGCTACTGTAGGTTGTTTATTGGATTTAGATAAAGAATATATTGTACTCGCTATAATATTTCAAAAATAAATAATACAAAATGAATAATATATTGAACATTTCATGCATATTTCTTAATTTTGAGCAAAGTTATTAATAGTTGTAATTTTGACAAGATGTGTGCACGGATCGTAACTACCGCACTGGTCATTCGAGTCTTAGCCTCGCTTCTACATTTATAACTCGAGTGTTGATTATGGTATTGTCAATTTAATAAATGTCTAATTAAATATACATTATTCAAGAGCTATATCTGCCTATTGCAAGTTTTTCTTTGGGGCTGAAATGTTATCTAAATTATTGATTAGACATTAATTATCTTTCAGTGCCATCGCCAGCCTGTGGATATTTAGCCGATTGGAATACACTTTTTGAAAAATAATAAAGCATATAAATAGATAATCCTGACTTTTTTTCTCGTATCGACTTTAGTAATGTTGGTTGAGGCTAGCCTGAAATTCAACAGTGAAGCGATTTGACTGAAATTTTCAGCATATTCTATTTACGTTATCTATTTTTGAACTATTATAGCGAGAACTGTCGGCTCGTTATCTAATCCTCAAAAATGCCACTTTCATGATTTATGTAACATTTAAACGGCCAGTCTCGATTATCTTCTTGAGAACAAAACAGCTTAATGGTGTATTACAAGCCCTTAAAATCCCCTACGCTAGGACCGAGCAACTAACTCAATATAAGTGATATTATGTTTTCAAACAACTTAAATCCGTCATTTTGAAAGAAGACCAGTGTCCCAAGCGGTATTATATACGGTGTATGGATAAATCAAAACTTTAATTTTATATAAAAAAAAATAACGTCTAGGTGAAATGTACCTTACATTATCAAGTACAGCACACGCGGGTCATGCACTATATAGACCCCTAAAGTAACGGCAATAGATTTTCAGGTCATCCAACGAAACAATTGACCCAAAATCTCAAAAGGGTTACGTGTCTGGATAAGCCATTATGATGTGCACGTCCAAATGGTTCCATGTTTTGAACCGAAATTTTGAGGCAAGGTAAATACACCATTATTGTATATTTTGGTGCTTAAATTCCATACGTACACGGACTTTTATTTCTGAGACTCTGTTAAAATCCGGATGGTCCCTTTAAACACGCACAATGGGAAGATTTAGCTCTTAAATTTTTAGCCTAAAAGAAATTAACACAATAATCGTTAAGCATTGTATTTTACTATATGAGTAGATTTATTTGTTTATTCTAAGACATAGAATGTTTTCTTTTGTTTCCAACATCGTAAGTTTTAGTACGAATAAATATTTTTAGTGTGTTTAGTGTTTTGATTTAATAGTGTTGGTAACAACAAAGACAGCACTCGAATAAATACCACGGTACCAATAGGTCAGGAAGCCAATCTATAAAACTACTCCACATGGCCATTACTGTTAGAACTTGCGCACTGTATCGTAAAGTCTTGCATTGAGTCAACTGGCGTGATGGTTGTACGTGACAAGGTGTAGGGTCGTCTTTCCAACCTCTTGAGTTTTCTCTGGATCCTCCGGTTTCCTTCCACGGCTAAAGACCACAATGCGCAAGCGAATTATTGAAAAAAAATTAAACCAGTTTTTGTGGGGTTGACATTAAACCCCATCTCTCTCTCTCTCTCTCTTTCTCTCTCTCTCTGCATTGGACGTCAAAGTGCATCCAGATTTTTCGACATGGTACCCCCTTGTCAGGGATGCAGGAAGGGGGTCTGATAAGCCCTAGTTCTTCGGGTTGTACAAAAAACCGAGATCCTGTGTACACATTGACGTGCACGTAAAAGATCCCTTGGCAGTTGGAATTATATGTAAGAGTAGGCTATAGTCCACCATAGCACACTGTATGACGTATGCCCGTCTTCATTATCCCAGTTGAGACCAGTACAGTAAGACGTTAAAATCAATTTAGTTTGACTTTAGTTAGCCATACGAATCAAATGCGTTTCACGTGTTGTGGGATCTGGACTAAAACCGGGACGTTTTAACCCCCCCCCCACCATCTCATCTATAAAATAAACAATCAAAGTTATTACATATTTACTAACATTACGCCGTTGAGATGTTAAATGTTTATTAATTTTTCAACCCGTCCCCCCCCCCCATAGATTAGAAGGGAAGTTTGATGGACGAATGGTTAAATGCGCGTGCGTTAAATCACACGGCTTATCTTTGAGTAAAGTGACGTCATTTTGATTCTCTACTTGGAGTAGGGTCGTCTGTCCAACCTCGTGGGTTTTCTTCGGGTCAGTTGGGTATCTCTCACTGCTATAAGGATCTCTACGCACAAGCGAATTATTGAAATGAAATATTGAACTACATGTATAACCCGAAATAACCTACCCCTCCCCCCTCCGATCCCCCATACCATAAATCCGGTATCCGCCCACGATACAAATTTGTCTACGATGTAACCGCCGATGGAAGTGGACGTTAAACTCCAGAAACGAACGAACGATACAAAAGATCGAGCTCAACAATCAGTCAATCTTCTTTACATAAGCGGAGTTTGTTCTGGAATAATGGATGACCGCGCTTACTTGTAGTCTTTTATTATCGGTCTTTGTTACCATACAAGTTGGAATGAATGGTTGTTTACAATCAACTACACGGTGATTCACAAACCAAGTACAATATCAACATTAATAAAACACTTAGCGTTGTTAATAGTGTCAGTTATTTTACAAATCCTTTAGACACACTCCTTTATCATGTTTTGTTAGAGGTAGTAGGCTTGACGTATATAAAGAATTATCCTCAATCATGTCCCTGACTAACTGGTTGATCTAACAAAGAAATCCCTCGTTGGAAATATATTTGATGTATATAAAATCATTCCGAATGATGTCCCGAACTAAATGGATGACCTTCCCGTACTAACACAAAAATACCAAGTGGAAACTCTATTATGAACATTAATCCGAATGACACTGTCTTATGAAAAGTGTGGTTTAGTATGGAGAGGTGAAATTTCTATCACTATTGGGAATTACGTCAACATAAACAAATAAAATAAAATATAGGTTTTTATTGTTGTTTTTAGGCATCTAGCTCCAAAGCCCAGCTTTTAACCAGAGCGGGGCCGTGGGACGGAGTAGAATCGCGGCCCCCCTAACGCGACGAAAGATTGTTTCATCTCCTTTTGAATGGCACGCATACGTAACACACAATTATACGGTCTGTTATACATGAAACATTACGTATTGTCAATTCCGAATGGCATGCAATATGCGGAAATGACATATCACGACGAGGAACTGTTATAACAAGTGAAATCTAGACTGATCACCATCAGAGGGATAGCCCAGTCTTCACCCTCGCGCGGCGAGATCTATTACCGTGAAACTATCACCTGAAATTTGAATGGCCCATGCCTAAACTGGGCCTTGTATAGCACCCCCCCCCCATCTCATAATAAAATGGGTATAGACTCTATCTCTGTGATTAATCTATAGTCGGATTTAAAGTTACATTATGGGAGATAAGATAAAGAAGTGACAATTCACAATATAATAGTTAAAAACTAGATAATGTAAAGGTAATTTGTTAAAAATTTTAGTAAAAGTGATCCACTATAAAGACAGATGTAAGCGATTCAAATTTACGCCTAGCCTCGATCATCATTACTAAAGTCAGTAAGATAAAAAGCATAGTCTCGATTATCTATTTTGACATTTAATCTTCCATTAAAAAAATGTATTAAAATCCAGTAAATATCAGGGGCTAGTCCTGGCATCGAGGGCTGATTATAGTCTGGATAAGTTAATTAATGTATAATTAATAATTTAAATAACATTTCAGACCTAAAGAATTTAGCTCTTGCATAATGTATGTTAAAGCAATGTATGACAGCAACCTTGTTTGGATATCGAATACGGTCGTATAGTCAAACCAAGATGAATAAATGGAGGGGGGGGGGCATTTTACCAATCGGCGAAGACATTCAGAGAATTAACTTCTCCTTAACCCCCTTTCACGAATCATATTTTTGTTGTTGACATATCTACGATCATACTGGAATAAAAAATATTCATATATCAGACAATACTGGCTATTGATACTCAACGCTGGCCATTAAATACACTACAATACAAAACTAACAAACACTTGTTCTATTGGTTCACAAATGTTACTTTGTGGCAATACATTATGTGAAAGCGACCGTTAAACCCGAATTAAGTTATAGCCGTTGTTAATATTATAAAAACTACGACGCACTTGGTTCAATACGAATTGGATTACTATTAAAATACGCCGTACTTCGTATACGTACAACTGATTCTTGGAGTGCTTATTATGAAATATTTGTGATACTTTTGTTTCTTTGAAATTGATTTGAAATTTCGAAACTTTGGCTTTCGGATTTTGAGGCAAAAATAAGATTTTATTTGGATCAAATTGGAAATTGATAGAATCTTAGATTCTTTAAAGAAATTGTGACACTCATACGAAAAGGTCTTATAGAAAATGGAATAAAGAATCTCTTCATTGTCAGCTTTAAATTAGGAAACGCTTACTCTTATTCTTCTAAACATTGTTCAACGGAAAATATTTAAAATGTTGTATGTTAAGTGTGCTGTATTACTAGCAGTCATATCAACGGTTTCGGGTAAGCCACAGGGGTACTTGTTATTTTTATCATTTTAGTGTCTCAATTATCTTTGTGGGAGCAGAGCCTGAAACATACAAATATTTGTTAAATACGGAACTGTTTAATATCTTTATAAGTGGGTAAAATCCTGGATCGCAAAACAAGAGGTCTCGGATTAGCACCCGGTGTTGACCGAGAAAGATTTTCCGGTGCGGTGTCCCCTTGTCTAAAAAACGAGGTCCCCTATACATATTTTATAATATAAATTTTTACAATATAAATATTTTATAGTATTAATACTTTATAACATACATATTTAATAATATAAATATTTCAAAATATAAATATTTCAAAATATAAATATTTCAAAATATAAATATTTCATAATATAAATATTTCACAATATAAATATTTCATAATATACACATTTTGTATCATAAAATTTTTATTATATACATATTTTATAATATCAATACTTTATAATATAAATATTTCACAATATAAATATTTCATAATATAAATATTTCATAATATACATATTTCATAATATACATATTTCATAATATACATATTTCATAATATAAATATTTCATAATATAAATATCTTATACTTGCAGCAATGAAATTCGACAATTTTGATTTAGTATGTTAAATGCACGAAATACAAATTGATTTATTTTCATTTACTTTAATTATAGGACTTAAAACTGAATCGTTTTGTTATGGTTCCTCGGCCCTGTCGTGTACTAGTCACACGCTATCTTGCGGCGATGGTTACGTTATGTCGGTGGCTACAGCTATATTTGGAACCAAAGATCCCAGTTATTCCTGCTCTCCTAGCAATATCTGCAACGGTGATCCAAACTGCTGTCGATACCAGAAAAATTCAGAAAAGAGAGTTTCTCTGCCCTTGGATATAATGAATTCTATCCAACAGAACTGTACTTACCAGCAAACTTGTACGCTCAACCTTCCATACAGAGATTCACCCGAATACCATTTTGTTTATTATAACTACGAGTGCATCAAAAGTAAGTAAATTTCGATATTTTACTTCAAAATTACCATAGTTCATAATGTAAATATTGCCAACATTTCATAAATATATCAGTCATAATAATCATGAATGTTTTACAAACGTTTCATAGTTTCATAAATATTTTATAAATATCTTATAAATATTTCATAATCATAAATATTTTATAATAGCATGAATATTTCATAATAGCATTGATATTTCATATAATCATAACTATTTTATAAACATATCATAAACATTTCATATTATCATTAATATTTTATAAAACCAGTATCATAAATATTTTATAATATAATTGTAATATAAATGTTTTATAATATAAACATTTTATAAAATAAATATTTTGTAATATAAATATTTTATAATATAAATATGTTTTATAATATAAACATTTTATGATATAAATATTTTGTAATATAAATATGTTATAATATAAATATTTTATAATATATATATTTTATATAATATAAATATTTTATATAATATAAATATTTTATATAATATAAATATTTTATATAATATAAATATTTTATATAATATAAATATTTTATATAATATAAATATTTTATATAATATAAATATTTTATATAATATAAATATTTTATATAATATAAATATTTTATATAATATAAATATTTTATATAATATAAATACAATATAAATGTTTTATAGTATAAATATTTTATAATATAAATATTTTTTATAATATAAATATAATATAAATGTTTTATAGTATAAATATTTTATAATATAAATGTTTTATAATATAAATATTTTATAATATAAATGTTTTATGATATAAATATAATATTATTGTTTTAAAATATAAATATTTTATAATACCGGTATCATAAATATTTTGTAATATAAATATTTTATAATATAAATGTTTTATAGTATAAATATCTTATTTTTTCAAAAAATCATAAATATTTCCCTCATAGCACACTGTATGGCGTATGCCCGTCTTTATTAGACCACTAAGGGGAGCTGAACAGTAGGACGTTAAACCCCATTTCATTTGTATTTTTTTCAGAATCAGCCATCTTAAGCATGATGTGTAAAGACTCTGTAACCACGTCATATGAGTCTTACATGTTTTATTTCGGTAAACAGCGGAATGACAACCTCAACATATCCTGTTCCTGTGATATAACCTCCGATTCCCCCACACTAACTCTCTATACCAGATATATTCAATTAGGAGCTCAGACATGTCCCAGTTTCGGCACCTCTCTCTCCACCTTGAAACTAGACAATTGTTCAGCTACTGGATTAAGCGACACCTTTCGATTTGTTGCTCATTTACCAACACCTATTCATATGCCGGTTGAAAAATTGGCGGCGCATCCTGAAGACATCTTCTGGTTGAGATTTCGAAACAGCGCGTGTGAGTATATATAAAGTAATAGTAGACTACCCAGTAATTGGAATGGCCGAGTGATCTCGTAGCCTACTCGGTCATTGGGATGGCCGAGTGGTCTCGGAGCCAACTCGGTAATTTGGATGGGCTAGTGGTCTAGTAGCCTACTCGGTAATTGGAATGGCCGAGTGGTCCAGTAGCCCACTCGATTGTTGCGATAGCCTAGACTTAGTGGTTCAGTAGCCCACTCGGTTGTTGCGATGACCAATTCGTCTAGAGTGTCGCGCTTCGGGCTCTAACTGGTTGTGGTTTCCATCCCTGGTGTGAGCGTATCTTGCGTGAAGATCTCGTAGGTCTTCTCCGGGTATTGCGGTTTCCTTCTACTTAAAAGAGCCCTGCGCATGAGCTAAGCATAGTGAAATACATAAATAGATAAGACAACTTGCTTGTGATATCACACTCAGTGGAAGCGGACGAATGAGGACTAATGGTTAGCGCGTTGTATCATAAACTGTGTCATTGAGTCGCCTGTCAAACCTCGTGGGTTGTCTCCGTTTCCCCACAACCACTCCCCCCACTGCTACAGACCCGCAAACAAATTATTGAAATAAGATTGAACCATATCTTAGCCCCGTCGTTATGACCTGCTCTCTCTCTCTCTCTCGCTCTCTCTCTCTCGATCGATCTGGCGTACAGATGTCTTTCGTTAATTCTGAAAGTGAATTCTCTCCAACATTCTGAGAAAACCTGCAAGATTTTTGTGTTTTGTAAATTAATATTTATTGTGAAATATATTACAGTAAAGGCTTTAACTATAAAATGTACCGGATGTGGTGTAGATGTTCAAGGTAAGTAAGCCCCTAGTTTATTATCCTATATTATAGTTAAAAATAAAATTATTGCTCTACGTACCCAATTCTAGTACATTTTCCCTAAAACAGTTAAAATTCGCATGAATCTTGGAATTCGTGCCAATTCGAGAATCCTCTTTAATCTTAGAATCTGCGTCCAAACGAGCAACGGCGGATTAACCATGGTGAGAGCCCTGGGGCCTGGAAAATGTGGGGCCCCTGATCACCGACCGCGGAGCTGTGGCCTGCGAAGCCGGCCACCGCGAGCCCCGAATATTCGAAGCCCCGCAAGGTAATACTGGGGAGAGGGTCTCCCCCCATGAAATTTTCAGAAAAAAATAAAATTCGGCCACATAATTAACGCATTCTCGCGTTATTTCAGTGGACCAATATATGCGAGTGCTATGAAATGATGGCATATATTTCTAGAGGAGGGGGCTGGAGCCCATTGAGCCCGTTAAATCCGCCACTGTAAGTGAGCAGAGCTACATCAAACCTAATTTTGAAGTCACTCGGTGATAAATAACGCGGTCACTTGATTCGGAATCGTATTATATATCCCACGATTTTTTGATGAATGGGGGCCGTAACGTTACGACCAAGCATGACTCGATTTTTGACGAACGTGTAACACTGTAAGTACCAAATGGTAATACGAGATGTAATCAAGAAATCTGAATATTCCGTGTGATCATGGTGTGCATCTCATCAAATTCAGCTCATAACCAAAACAAATATCAACAACAACGACTACAGCGTATATACAATCGTACGTCAATCTGAGGCAAAATTATACGATGATTCGAGTTATGCGATAATTCGAGTTAGACGATGTTCGGTCCGATAGAAGATCTCACGGCAATAAAAGACCATGTGTTACACCCATCACCGGATTACACCGAACGCTCGATCGCGACACACCATGAATTGAGGGGCCCCGGGACTTCCGATGGAGGGCCCTCAGAGCATCGGAGGGGCAGCGTCAATAGGTCACCGGTCGTTGGAGTCCTCGGTCCGACCATGCTCGAGGCGCACAACTGAGATTTTTATTGGGGGGTGGGGGCGCCTAATGTGGGAGGCCCTCCGGCGTTGAAAACGAGGATGAACTACCAAAGTTGGGGAGGGGGACTCACTCTGTACACGATAAGACATGATAACGGACTACAAAATAAAAAGTACTTCATACCAAACTTGACAAAAAATCGGTTTAAATCTACAGAATCTATCGCGTTAACACGGTGTTTAGAAACAAGCGAGTGAATTCGGAACGGTGGAGTGTTGAATATCGCAGGGCTTGTCCTCTCACAATCTCAATGCCTTACACCAAATTCGAAAAAAAGAATTGATTAAAGATTGTTTATGGGGCGGGTACAAATGCTAATATCGTATTTACGATAGTATTATTAAATACCACGAAGGAATTCATCCGTGACTTATTATGGTAATATGGAACAGTCGTTAAATACCACGAAGGAATTCATCCGTGACTTATTATGGTAATATTGAGGAGTGTTTAAATACCACGACGGAATTCATACGTGACTTATTATGGTAATATTGAATATTATTTAAATACCACGAAGTAATTCATCCGTGAATTATTATGGTAATATTGGGGAGTGTTTAAATAACACGAAGGAATTCATACGTGACTTATTATGGTAATATTGGGGAGTGTTTAAATACCACGAAAGAATTCATCCGTGACTTATTATGGTAATATTGAATAGCGTTTAAATACCACGACGGAATTCATCCGTGACTTATTATGGTAATATTGGGGAGTGTTTAAATAACACGAAGAAATTCATACGTGATTATTATGGTAATATTGAATAGTATTTAAATACCACGAAGTAATTCAACCGTGACTTAATATGGTAATATTGAATAGTGTTTAAATACCCCGAAGGAATTCATTCGTAACTTATTATGGTAATATTGGGGAGTGTTTAAATACCACGAAGGAATTCATACGTGATTTATTATGCTAATATTGGGGAGTGTTTAAATACCATGAAGGAATTCATCCGTGACTTAATATGGTAATATTGGGGAGTGTTTAAATACCATGAAGGAATTCATCCGTGACTTAATATGGTAATATTGAATAGTGTATATTTTCAGTTTATTGGAGGAATTACGGTTTCTCTCGTCCAGGTTTAAAGTCTAACAATAGGCTTCATCTCTCACGATTTTCAGCTCTCAGAATGAACACAATTCAGTCCTTACCCAGTTTCACAGTCTATTTATATGCTAATCCAGTTTTACAATCATATAACATAGTTCACATATATTGATCTTTAATACCGAATCAATATATTTATGGTTTTTCCCTTCCAGATTTATTTATACTCTAATAATACGTTTTGTTATCCTTCATGACTTCCAGCTTATTGATTCTCTTTTCAAAACTTTTGTTATTTTAATGTATCGAATACATCAAAAAGAAACTATGTACACTGTTTTGTATACCTGGAACGGAACTATTTCTCATAAACAGTGATTGAAAGCTGCGTAAAGTATTATCTTATGTCGGAGAATGCTTTGTGAACTCGGGCCTGGATTAACTGGGATAACTTTCAATCCAAACAATAAACTATAAAAGAAACAACACTCCACAGACTCAGCATGGATTATTTTTTAATCACTGAATGTTTCCTCGAACAGGTGCTTGCGGCAAGACGGTGCAGACATCCCAGAATTGCTATGGATCTCATGAATGCGCAGACCACCCACTACAATGCAAGGAAGGAAAAGTGATCGCACTGAGCTCCACCACGATGTATAGAGGCAATCGGTATTATGAATCACCAGTATGTCAGAAAGCCACGTGTAACACAGTAGCAACATGTTGTAAATATGAGAATCGGGATGATCTACAAAGGTTCGATCCTAAAGAACTGGCGGTTCTCTTTAAGGAATGTATGTATAAACAGTCTTGTATAACCACGCCTCCATATAGTAACCCTGGTAACGCTACCTATGCTTATTATCGATATGAGTGTATCCCTGGTAAGTCATTCAAACAATAATTGTATTTCTACAAGTTAAATGTTCAATGATGTTATACATGCATTATGCAAGAGTTAAATCTACCTGCAGGTCTTCCGTTAGGCCTAAAATGTTATGTAAATTATTGATTAAGCGTTAATTGACTTATCCAGACCATAATCAACTCTCGATGTAATCGCTACCCTGCGATATTTAGTTGATTTGACTATGTTTTATGGTGGATAATTTGACGTAAATTTGCCGACTTTAGTAATGATGATCGAGGTTAGAATAATATTGAACGCCAATGTCTCGGTTGACCCATTACGTTTCGTCGCCGCGCTCCACCCCCATTATCAAATAAATCAGTATGACCCCCTAAAAGCAGGATTTCTCAAGCAGTGTTCCACGTCACCCAGGTGTGCCTCGTCACCTTCCTATGTGTGCCGATCCCTGGTGTGATCGTATGTGGCAAGGAGTAGGGTCACCTGTCCAACTTCGTGGGTTTTCTCTGAGTACTTCGGTTTCCTCCCACCACTAAAGACCCCTACGCGCAAGCGAATTATTGAAATAAAATTAAACCATAGGTTAGTCCCGAAATGACCTAGTTTGTGTCGAGTGGACGTTAAACCCCATTTCTCTCTCTCTCTCTCCTATGTGTGCGGCGAAACTTTGAACGACACACTAAGAAAATGCGAAAAACCATGTAGTGTGATCCCACTTGAGTACTCACTGTGTTTTTCTTTATTTAGTTTGAATCATTCTATGTCTACAGTTGCATGCTGTCACTGCTTTTATTTTGCTAAATTCAAATATTTTCCACATATATTTAGCCAGGTGTGCCGCTATTTTTTCATGTGTTCCAAGGTGTACCGTTCGGTGAGAACCAGTATTCTAATTGATCCTTAGTTTCACATGTTGGTAATGAATTATAGATTTTTTCCTTCAGAGACCAGTATCATCAATGTGATGACTCCATCATCTGTTGTGGGGTTTGGTGAAGCTTTTCTACATTATAACGGAAGTAGTCGCACACCTGGCACTAAGATGGACTGTAAATGCCGAGTAACCTCGACTGCATCAACTGTTACCATCACCACGTATCAAATGATCTTACATCCAGACACCTGCTGTCAACTGAATATATCCTCAAGCGATACCATTATTCCCACAGATTGTAATAGACAATTTGGTGTTGAATCGTTCGCAGCAGCTAGTCGAGTCAGCTCGGTGCCCATTGATGTCCATATGAATAACATATTAACAAGACCCGGCGATGTCGCTATTATAAGGTTCAACAGTGGTAAGTTAGGCTAGGACTTTAATTATCTGCAATTTGACCCCACTTGTCTGTCTATATCCTATTGTTGATTCAGGACGGAGGACAGCTGTCTAAGATCATCGGAATGATTAAAAATGCTCTAAGTAATCAGTAAATGAAATGAAATGGGGTATAACGTGATACTGTTCTGCTCCGACTAGGATATTGCAGTGCACTGACAAGGGAATTTTGCCCGGGTAGTGGCACTGTCAGGGGATCTTTTATGTGCTCACCAATGTGTACACTGGACCTCGGGTTTTCGTCTCATCCCAACGACTAAACAACTGTCCTTGTCAGACTTTCCGTCCTGCATCACTAACAAGTGGAAGCCAGCGTTTTAGCCACTTAGCAACCTTGGCTCCCAATCATTCAGTAAGAAACGTAATAGTGACAATTACCCAACACCCCAGTTACCAACACCTCAGTTACCAACACCTCAGTTACCAACACCTCAGTTACCAACACTCCAGATACAATCATCCCAGATACCAACATCCCAATTACAATCAAATCAGTTACCATCACCCCAGTTAACATCACCCCAGTTACAAACACCCCAGTCACAATCACCAACACCCGAGTTACCATCACCCCACATAAAATCAACACCCAGTTACCAACACGCCACTTACCAACACCCCAGTTACCAACACTCCAGTTACCATCACCCCACTTACCAACACCCCAGTTACCAACACTCCAGTTACCATCACCCCACTCACCAACAGACAGTGGCAATCACCCCAGTTACAGTTACAACACCCCAGTTACCATCACCCCAATTACAAACACCCAACTTACCAACACCCCACTTACTAAAACCCCAGTTACACCTCAGTTACTATCACGCACGATCAATCTCCCCAGTTTAGATATTCATTGGAAATATAATAAATTTTTACCAAAAATAAATCCAACCTGTCACTGTAAATAACTCGGATCGACCATCCTTCATCAACACACTGTCACATATCAAACGGTTCATAACTATGAATAACAAATATTATGAACTGAAATAAAATGGGATGTGACGACCTACTTTTCTGCTCCGACGGGGCCAGTGAAGACGGTCATACGTCATTCAGTGTGCTATGGGGGAAATATTTCACGGACAGTGGCGCTACAACCTTCTCTTATATCGAATTCCAATTGTCAAGGGATTCTTTACGTGCACGCCAATGTGTACACAGATCTCAGTGTTTCGTCCCATCCGAACGACTAGACAGCTGTTTCCAGACTCCCGTCCACACTGAAAACCCCGTTGAACTTTCTCGGCAGGTTTTGCTTGATCAAGACGGCGTAATTATTAAGGGTATTGAATGTAACTGTATTACAGGTCAAGGAGTGAATGTTGATTGTGATGGCTGCACGGAAACACAAGATACAGAAAACGGTGAGGTTTTTATTTTTTCATAATTGATTTTGTGATATAATTTTGATTAATAATTTTGACGATGTTGTGATACCCGCTCAATATAGGTTCAGTTTCAGTCCATCTCAAATCTATGTAAGACAAGCCCAAAAACGGTCCAGTTCGGTTCCGTATTTACAAAGATCTGACGACCTGGAAATTCCATCCATCTAAGCTGCCCAATATCTTTATTTTCCGCGAACGACATTGATGGACCGATATCGTGGTATTTGGATTTTGTTTTCGTTACGTTGATCTATTAGTGATTTTGTTGATATTTGTTTTCGATACTTCAATCTCAATCTGACGAAATTACAGATCTATCGTTTATATTATACCTTTCATGGCTACTACAGGAAGAGGGTCCACGTCAGGGGTCAAACGAGCGGTTTTCACCCTTTGACGTCAGACATAATTAATCAACGTTGATGTTTTTAGTGGTTCACCAAAAGTTTCGTGCGCCAACGGTCCAAAAGCTCACCGTAACAGACCGTGCCATTGGCTAGTCCCTCACACCATTCCAGATCCTAGCGTAGTAAAGACAAGTAAAACGAAATTTTGAATTATTAAAAAGAAACGAAATAAGATTCGTGTTTTAATCAGATTTGTTGCTTTGGGGTTTTTTTTGTTTTTTGTTTTCGATACTTTAATCTGTTAGTGATTTTGTTGATTTTGTTTTCGTTACTTTAATCTGTTAGTCCTCCTTTGTGTCGAGTGGACGTTAAAACCAATCTCCCTCTCTCTCTGTCTCTCTCTCTCCGTCTCTCCCCCTCCCTCTCTCTCTCTGTCTCTCTGTCTCTGTCTCTCTGTCTCTCGTTACTTTAAACTGTTGTTGAATATCGATACTCTGATCCTTTCTAAACTTTTATTTATCCGTTTGCAGATGTTTGTATTTATCCTGAAGTCGGAGCATCGACTGGAAATGATGGTAATATAAATTTAAATATGATATGCTTGCTTAATTGAGATAAATCATGATAAGAATATTATTGAATTCGGTTACAACTATATAATATAACTTATTATAATATATAAGCTTTTCGTGTGTGTTTATCCATCCCATCATAAACTATGAGTCAGGACGGTTAGGGGGAAATAACTCGCCTGTGTAGGGCATTCCCCCAACATGTGCGCGTCAGAATATGGCGTTTGGCAACTCTCATTGTTGGACGTCTAATATGAAAACATTGGTTCAGGACGGTAAGGGGGGGGGGGTAACTCGCCCATGTAGGGTATTCCCCTAACATGTGTGCGTCATAATATTGCGTTTAACTTCCCTCATTAATGTTGCCGTATGAGAGACGGTTTGTGTTCTAAAGGAACGATATGCAGGGCTTTAATAACTCAGCCAACTTTGTTTATTATAACACTTGGACAACAAGACGCCCCCGCCCCTACATCTCAGAAATATTTTTCTTTTTCTGTCAAAAATGGAATATCCATCTATTTTATTTTATGATGTCCACTCTCCCCTGCCACTCTCCCCTGCCGAGCGCTGATAATTTGTTTGAAGACTAAGACTTTATAATAATATCCTAGTTGTTTAAGAAATGGAACAACGGGCCCCGGTAAACCCTTCTCCCGTGTGATTTCCGTAAGATATTTATTTCCGTTCCTGTGAATATTGAAACATGTTCCGTGGTGTTAAATTCTCTATCATGGATATTTTTTTCAGAAAGTGAAACTGATACAATAGCTATTGCTGCTGGTGTAATTGGTGGACTTCTTCTGATAGCTCTACTGGTGATTGTCATCTGGAGATGTAAACGGTGAGATCCATACATATAAAAATAATTAATCGGTCCTCAATCGTATAGTGGTTAAACACCCATCAGACCAAGGTTCGGTCTGGTTCTGATCTAAAAGGTTTGGCGATCCAAGGAGACTCCAAATTTCTAGCAGGAAACAGTTACCGCGGCCCACACAATCGATACAATCAAACAAGACCCCAACACGCTCTCAACACGACCAACATGATCCAAGAAGACCATAACCAGCCTCACATCGCATTTGAGTCGCGCTGGATGATCGTGGTTTGGTGTCATGCGGGCTTTAGTAGTGATGTAAAGGCGTGGCAATTTATACCCCTCCCCAATTCAAGCACAACGTGATCCAAGAAGACCTTCACCAACTTCACAACGCGCCTCAAAGTAGATTCACGTTAGATCATGGTTTGGTTTGATGCGGGCTTTTATATTGATGTAAAGTGGTGACAATTTAAACCCCACCCCAATTCAAGCACAACTCATTCTAAAGGCCTGCACATATATATTCCCAACAGCGCCATTTCTCGTTAACGACAATTTGCTGGACAGCACACACAACGCACAAACGACGGTTTCCGTCACTGAGTTATCGTCAGCGACTGTAATCCATGTACAGAACTTCTGTTCCCTTGTTTCCAATGAAGTAGGGTTTAAAGTACTACTGTTCTGCCCCGAACTGGGCTAATGAAGATGGGGTTTGTTTCCCTCTTTTAATGGCGTGGGAGGAAACCGGGTGATCCGGGGAAAACCCATGAGGTTGGAAGGTGACCCTACTCCTTGTCACGTACAACTCAATGACAAGCTTTTGTTACAGCGCGAACGTGCGAATCATTCGGCCATCAACCCCCCCCCCCCCTCGATGGTAACTAAGTCACAGGCTGTTGTAGCTTTATGTAGTATTTAACTGTATTTTTTTGTTGTAGGTCCAAAAAGAAGCAAACGTTACCAACAGACTTCTAAATTTGGACACCGAAAGGAGATATATTATCAATAAAATCATTTCTAACTGAAAATCGGCAAATCAGTAATGATTATTTAGATAAAATCAATTACCATCTTTGAATACTGTACATTTTCGGGATGCTCGATTCACAGTTCCGGAATTTAATTTCAAAACTGGTGTCAATCGAGTGAAAAGGAGAATTTCGGAGGACAACGCATGTGCCGAGTGTATAAAAAATATTTCAACCAATCATGACAGCTGAAACATATTTTTTACTAGGAATACGTCACGATTCTACTCACTCCACCTCAGCTATCTGAACTGGCAGAACTGTGACATGACTGAATTCCGCGTCACTCGATTGTAATTCTGTCGATTCGGGACGTTCTGGACTGTGAATCGAGCATCCCCCATGATGTTATCATTAAAGGACAAAGGGAGATAACTCTAAACACGTGTTTGTATTCAGACAGGTAACCCCATCGTTAATAGATTTTTGTTTTGTTTTTTTTAAAAAGAAATCCAACTATATTTCTAATATTGTTTTAGCGAATTGTGATAGTTTCATTTATACTTTTATGAAAACATTTTTTCTATATTCTTTTGTATATAAACCTATAAATCGGAATGCAACTTATTTTTTAAAAATTTTATTCCTTTATGTGAAACGCATGCAGTTAACTCGATATTCATTTATGGTGGGGGTATGGATGGCCTAGTGGTCTATTATTATAAATACAACATTATTGTAATCCATAAATAACCCTGAAATAATTCCTGATAATTTACAACTATAAACTTCAACACAGGCATCGTTTAAAATGTACATAGATTTATTTTAAACCTTTCTTTATTAAATAACCAACTTTTAACCTTGTATTATCTTATATACATATATTTATTCATTATATACACAATTGCATTATATGATGCGGCTGTGGTTTCGATCCCTGGTGTGAGCGTATGTGGCATGGAGATAGGGGCGCCTTCTCAACCGCGTGGGTTTCCTCCGGGCAGTCCGGTTTCCTCCCACTGCTAAAGACCCCTACGCGCAAGCGAATTGTTGAAATAAAATTGAAACCATTTGTTAGTCCCATAATGACCTAGTTTGTGTCGAGTGGACGTTTAACCCCATCTCTCTCTCTCTCTCTCTCTCTCTCTCTCTCTCTCTCTCTCATTTATGGTGTATTTTTATGTGAAACAGTTAACTGATATAAATTAGTAGTTTTTATGCTACTGTTAAAGTGTATCTTTCTATATATTTTTAAGTCAAAAAATCAATTGACCAATGTCCAAATTGTTGATATCTCACTAATGTTTCAGGTTTGGTTATATACTTAGAGAGTGTAACGATATATATTACGTAATTATAGTTAACACGCGTTTCTGCTTTGTCCATATTTTTTTCTGTATTTAATTAAATATCTGTTTCCTATGTACAATTTAACATTATCAAATATTATTATATGATTATTTTAATCCTAAGCTTGTATATATGTTCCATATTCTACTGTAACTTTAGTCTGGTGACCGACTCGCCCTAGCGATACCTATCTCGTTATTGTGATAGTTAGAACGTTTCGGACACTCGTTTATTAAAGTATAATTTTAACTATTTATCTGAGTTGCCGTCGTTAGTGTTGGAATAAGCCACAATCCCCAGAAAACAGCACTTCAACACTACTACGTTTTTGAAAAAAATATTATTGTTATTATTTAACTATTTTTGGGAAAGGGTACATATTCTACAGAATCAAACTCTAGACTGTCTGAAAGCTATTTAATTGGAATGCATACAGAATAAATCAAACTTTAGAAATGTTATCAGTAAGTGACGTTATCTACGAAAATAGACAAATATGAGCCACTCCCATAAAACCAGACGGATGGTCATTTTCATAAAAATGGGGTTTAACGTCCACTCGTCACAAACTAGGTCATTTCGGGACTAACATATTGTTAAATTTTATTTCAATAATTCGCTTGCGCGTAGGGGTCTTTAGCAGTGGGAGGAAACCGAAGTGCCCGGAGGAAACCCACGAGGTTGAGAAGGCGCCCCTACCCAGGAGGTTGAGAAGGCGCCCCTATCTCCATGCCACATACGCTCACACCAGGGATCGAAACCACAACCGCAAGCCAGAGGTGACCAGCCAGCTAGAGGTCGAAGCGCGACACTCTAGACCACTAGGCCATCCTAATCCCCCAAAGGTGTTTGATGTATATCTGGATAAAAGATGGGTAGGCCCTATTGCGTAAAAGGCGCCATTTTGTCCTGACCAGTTTACGTTGCTATGTAAACACTATACTCACTACTGACAGGATGACGCACGCCCTGTGTGAGTCCAGGGGTATTGCGGAGGATCGAGGGCCATTCCACGTTAAATTGTTTTGACATTTCGACCTGAAATGGTCGTCTGCGGAGTATATCAAGGGCGAGAAGTCATATACTTGGTGTTTGGGGAAGACCTGCGCATTTCCTGCAGATGTAGGCTTCATACCACACTGAATTTAATTGTGGGATAAGTCAATATCGTATCCTTCAAAATCCCTTTACACACACACATATTGTATGTGTTTATTTCTTTTTTCAAAATAATTTTTCATATATATATATATATATATATATAGATTGACTAACAACTGTGAGCTAGGGTTAATTTCGGGGGAGTGGTTAAGTATCGACATACGCACTGACCTACGATGATGCAAATTTATTTCGTGCTTTATTTCCGGGTGTTCCAGCCCTGCGAAGGCCGAGAATGTTCATCGAATTTCCGGCATGGTTTCCCCTTTGTCGGGGTTGGACGTGTTTTGTGGACCTCTGCTCAAATCAAGCGTGACATTGTCCTAGGATATTAAATAGTGTTAAAGCAACTTTGTTTTAAAGTTTTAAACCATATCTAGATAAATATAGAAAGATCATCGAACATAATGGAACAAGAACCGCTTAAAGAGGAATCTGCAGATGTTTTTGTCAGGGAAGTAATGATTAGCCAAAATGGCGCCCTTGAAAAGGTGTCTATCTCTCAAGAAAGAAAACGTGAAAGGTCAGATAATAATGAAGAAGATTTTTATAATACTGACGATGATGATGTTGTGAAATTGAGAAATAGAAAGAAAAGCAGAAGTGTAGAGGAAGATAGCAGTGATAAGTGTGGAATTTCTAGTGCTGACTTTAAAACATTTATGGATAGTATGATAGACTCGTTCAATAAACTGAACAAACGAATTGATACTTTGGGGGATAGTTGAGAGAATAAATTAGTGGAAAAGTTTACTAAGTCCTTAGACGATAAAATCCATAAAGTTGTGAAGGAAGAAATAAGGAAGGAAGTAACAGTCTTAAAAGATGATTTTAGAAAAGAAATTCAGAATATTAACCAAAATACAGAACAAATAGAGCAGAACGACAGTGATAAGCGCAAGTTGAACATTGTGATTAAAAATCTACCACCCAGTGTCGATGAATTGAATGATGAAGAGTTAACAGTGAATACAGTTGAGGATTTGTTAATTAATGGCCTTGGACTACGTGACATTGAAGTTACTGAAGCGAAACGCTTGACCAGTCGTGGTGACAATAAAATATCTCCTATAATTGCGAAGGTGTTAAACAGTGAGCAGAAAAAAAGGATTATGAATGTGAAATCGTGTCTCAAGAGAAGTGAACATTATTATCGAGTGTATGTGGAGAATGATGTTTCTAGAACCGAAAGAAATAATGACTACAATCTGAGAAATATTTTGAAAACAGTTGGCAAAGAACGACACTTCAGAGTTGCTGGAGGCAGAATCCAGAGAAATGTGGGAGATAGGAGATAGGAATACGTCAGGCTTGGCACATGGAACGTTAATGGATGGTCACGTGACAAGTCATCTGAAAATTATTTAATCCGTGAAAGTGTTTTAAAATTTTTAGATGTTGATCATATTGTCGGTTTGTGAAACTTTTTTAAAGTACGATGAATCTGTTGATATCCCGGGTTTTACGTGGTTCGGTGTTAATAGGAAATACGTTCATAGATGTGCTAAGAGGGGCTCTGGTGGAGTTGGGTTTCTAATTAGGGATAAACTTTTCGGTACATTATATAATGTGGATATTTTGGATAACACAAAAGAGGATATTTTGTGGTTAAAGTTAGTTCATAAATCTTCAATAGAAAATAACTTGTGCTTATGTGTTTGCTATTTGCCGCCAGAAGATTCGTCTAGGTGTAGAGATGTCGATGAATTCTTTAATGATCTACTTCAACAAGTGTACTGCTATCAAAATGAGGGAATTTTATTTATTTCCGGAGACTTCAACGCTAGGTGTGGTGACGAGCAGGACCTCATTGCAGGAGTGGATGATATTCCAGTCAGGGACACACTAGACCCCATCTCCAATAATCATGGCGAAAAACTGATAGATTTCCTAACCTGTTGCAACCTATGTATGCTAAATGGAAGAGTGTATGGTGATGGAGGTACCAATAACTTTACTTGTATTTCAAAACGTGGTAAATCAGTAGTAGATTATGTAGTTACACCCCGTGATCAGCTGCCGAACTCTACATCATGCGGGGTATATTTAATATCCGATTTAATAAACTCAATTGGATTACAAGTTGAAAAATCTATACCAGATCATGGACCTATAGTTTGGAAGACAAGCATTGAAAAGATTACCGAAAACTATGTTCCTATCACGGACTCCATACACTCACTCAGATATAATACTCGCAAAATTCCTCAAGACTTTATGCACTACTCTGGAGAAATCGTCCAAAAGATAAAAGACCTGGAAAATGATATTATTACCACCGGTGATGTAAATGTAGCTTACGCTAAATTCTTAGACCTGATCAAAGATGAATTAAAGAAGAAGGTGCCAATATTGAAACCGTACACAGGACCAGGCACAAATAAACGAAAGAAAATATTATATAAACCTTATTGGAATGATGAACTAACAACTATGTGGAATAACGTCTGTTTTAGAGAAAAACTGTGGCTTAAGAGTCATTCTACAGTGTCCAAACGTAAGCTACGACATAAATTTTGTGAAGCAAGGAATCTGTTTGATAGGACAAATAGAAAATATAAACGCAAACATCAAGAATTTGAACAAAATAGACTTTTGAATTTATTTGATAGACCAAACAAACGTAACTTCTGGGAACAAATTGGTAAATTAGGAATAGCAAATGAACGTAAAACAATGATTCCAATGAAAGTTGAAACTAAAGATGGGTTCGCTACAGACGTGAAGAATGTTCTTGACAAATGGAAAGATGACTATGAAACTCTGTTAAATTGTGAAATGTCTGATAATTGGGATGACTCTCATTTGGATAAAATAAGACGTGAGGGGGTAGCATTTACGAACCTAAACTGTAATTGTTTAAATTGTGACATAACATTTCAGGATGTGCGTAATGTAGTTTTCAAGACTAAGTTAGGTAAATCACCTGGTGTGGACTTAATATGTAGTGAGTTCTTAAGAAATGATACTTGTGTTAAGCTTTTATATCAAATCATACAGTGCTGCTTTAATAACTCAGTTGTCCCGGGATTATTAAACCCATTCCAAAGTCAGACGGGGGGAGCAGGTGGGACCCATTGTCTTACAGGGGTATAACACTGATAGCAATTCCTTGTAAAATATATGCTGAGGTACTGAATAACAGGCTTTCTACTTGGTTAGAAAATAATGACATTTTAGCAGAAGAACAAAATGGTTTTCGCAAAGGGCGAAATTGTGTGGATCATATATATGTACTAAACAATATCATTAAGAACCGTAATAGTGCCAAAAAGGCAACCTTTGCTTGTTTTGTTGATGCTAGACGCGCTTTCGATTCTGTTAACAGAGAATGTCTCATGTATAAATTATCGTCAGTGGGGGTCTCCGGTTTTCGGTTTCACAAGGTGTCAAACAAGGCTGTGTTCTTTCACCTACTTTGTTCTCAATATAGGTCAATGATTTGGTAAATGTTCTAAATGATGCAAATTGTGGTATTAATATTGACGATACTATGATATCAGCATTACTCTATGCCGATGACATTGTTCTATTAGCTCCGCAGATGAAATTAAGCTACAAAAACTTTTAGATATTCTCAATGTTTGGTGTAGTAAATGGAGAATACTAATCAATCAAGCTAAAACGAAGGTTATTCATTTTGGAAACCCTGGCATCAGCAAGAGTAATGCTATCTTTACATGCGGTAATATTAAGTTGGATTACTTTAGTCAATACAAATATTTGGGGTGTGGTTAAATGAACATTGTGACTATGCTTTCAGTGCAAAAGAATTGGCCAAGTCTGCTAATCGAGCTCTTGGGGTAATTAAAACAAAGTTTATAAAATGTGGAGGATTTAGTTATAAGGTATATACACACTTATATGACTCTCTTGTAAGGCCTATATTTATATATGCATCAGGAATTTGGGGCATTAATGTACATAAGTGTATTAATAACTTACATATCAATGCATGTAATTTTTTTATTGGATTAAGTAAAAGAAGTAGTAATATAGCCGCAAGGGGCGATATGGGCTGGCTCCAAGGGGACGACATAATTAAAATAGAACTCTTTAGATTGTGGAATAGAATCAAGTCTAATTCCAGCAATGCTTTGTGTAAAGCTGTCCATAAATGGTCAATAAAGCGGAAATCATCATGGGATTATCGCACATTTAGACTAGGTAATAAACTTGGCATTCTACAAGATAAAGAAGATATTTGTAATATAACTAATCTATGGTGTTCAATCTGGGATAGAGCTAAGGACACGTGGAACTCGAATTTGTGGAATAACGAGAATAAATTGAATGGAAATAAATTAAGGTCATATAGATTGTATAAAACCGAAATAGGCACTGAAAATTATGTGTGTAAAATTAGAAATAAATCGCATAGGAAAGTACTGTCCATGCTAAGATGTGGATCATTACAATTGAGAATAGAGACTGATAGATATCAAAACCCCCCCGAAAAGGTATCTGAACGTATTTGTATTTACTGTGATAGAGGAGAAGTTGAGGACGAAGAACACTTTATTTTTAACTGTGATAAATACTCACCAATTAGAAACGACTTTTGTGCCAAAGCCTGTCATTATAACCCTGATTTTAATCATGTATCAAACCAACATAAGCTTTTATTTTTAATGACAAATGAACAGATTTTACCCTTTTTTGCCACTTGTATTTTTAAGATGTTTGAATTGAGAAAGAGTTTGTTAGTGATGTGATATTTTAACTTCGTAATTTGGTATTATTTTTCTTATTTTATTCTTATTTATAATTTATTGATTATATTAATGTGACAATTTTAACCGTGTCTCATAAGTCGACATCGGCTGGCATCTACTTTTTACTTTATGTAACTATATGTACCAACATTGTAAACCTTTGTATACATGTAGATGGTGACACGCTAATAAAATATATTTTAACCTTAACCTTTTTTCTAACTGTCTAGTCGTTGGGGCGTGACGATAAACCGAGGTTCCGTGTACGAGATGGAACGTAGCACCAATGAACGGTCAAATGTTCCCACATAGCACACAGTATGGATCGCAGTTGGAGCAGAACATAAGCACGTTAAACCCCATTTTATTTCATTATGAGGGCAAGTTTTGCTTTAAGTGTTGCCTTAATGGGCCATTAGCAATACCGATTTCACTCAAAATGAACCACAAAACAAGGGAGACAATCCACGAAACGCGGGAATATTTTCTAAATATAGGGTTTGGGGGTTTTCTGGGTTTTTTTTTCTTTTTTTTTCTTTTTGTTTTGGCTTACATTAGTTTATTAATAAAATAATTAATACAAATATAACTAAAAAGACAAATACATCATTTATATGTCATTACGGTAATTACAAACAATATTTTCACGGGCAAGAGATGGTCGTAGGACAGGTTCATGAAACAAATCGTATTTTAATGTATACACAGTTCAAATTATGCGAACCAATAATTTTAATTTATTTAAAAACAAATTTATCTGTTCTATGATCTTTACAAGTTTTCAATTCCATACCACCCGACCACGATGCAATATATTTTTTTAATTACATTTACCAAAATGTACTAAACATTTATGAGACAATAAAATTAACTTTAATCTAATGATTTTGCTCTCCGTATGACGTAATTTAGTTTACAAAATGACGTCAGTTTCATTGCACCATAATTCTGCAACCTACAACACAAGAACTGATTTAAAAAAAAAACGCCTGACCAAAGAACTTGTAGGTTTTAGAATTATGACCTATAAAGTTCTTTTAAAATAATAAACAAGTCAACGGGATGTTTTCATGAAGGGATGAAGCGTATTGGTTAATTTTATTTGAACATTGTGGAATATGAATGAGCATTCCCAATAACTACTGTTATCAACAATTTGAACATTAGTATCTATCAATGAAATCATAACAAATAGTGGTTGGATTCACGGAAACTTCAAATATCCATCAAAATAAAATTAGTAACATATACTTAATTGCAATTAATAATAAATGAATTTTTATCAATTAACAATAAATGAATTCTTATCAATTAATAATAAATTTAATCATAATTATTGTCAAAAAATCATTAATATATATTTATTAGGAATTGATAAACAAATATAAGGGTACATAAAATCAAAATTATTAATTTGTAATTATTTGTAATTAATAATCAGCGTACGAACGTAATTATATGTAATTAATAATGCATATTTAAAATTTAAACAATCCAACGAGTTAATTCAATTAGTTTAACAATAAGTCGTCGAAAAATAATATCACGTCATCGTTTTGTCAAATCTCGTATAAATAATTAAAATATTACTTAAACCTCATCAGGATTTTCAAATTTCATTTTAATATTATTTCAAATAATATTTCCGGTGTTTGAAAACTTTAATTCGTTTAATGACGTTTGATTACAGGAAGTGACGTACGTTATGAACAAACAAACAAAGGGCATTATACTGATGGTACGATTTGATGAAGATGCTTTATTGAACATCGAGTATCATCCAAATATAAGTAATAATTGAAAGAGAGAAAGAGAGAGAGAGGGAGATATATATAGAGAGAAGGGGTTTAACGTCCACTCGACACAAACTAGGTCATTTCGGGACTAACATATGGTTCAATTTTACTTCAATAATTCGCTTGTGCGTAGGGGTCTTTAGCGGTGAGAGGAAACCGGAGAACCCAGAGAAAACACACGAGGTTGGACAAGTAATTATTGAAAATCTAGTATCATCAAAATCGGAGTAATGATGACATTTTTTTTTCTGGCTTGCATAAACGCATTGCAACTTTGATTTTAACGACAACTATTTAACCAACATTTATATAGGCAGGCCGACAGAACTAAGAGATTTATTG
The DNA here is from genome assembly GCA_963678685.1 of Patella ulyssiponensis. Taxonomy (NCBI): domain Eukaryota; kingdom Metazoa; phylum Mollusca; class Gastropoda; family Patellidae; genus Patella; species Patella ulyssiponensis. The sequence continues at coordinate 4,444,585 of OY783226.1, forward strand.
CAATAATTGCTTGTTTTTATGTGGCCTACTGGATCAGTTTCATCCCTATAGCTGCTGTTCACTAGCGACTTGTTGGGATACTTTAAATACCTGGCAGATCAGCTAAATGTTGGATTATTGCTGTATACAGTATGCAATCGGACTATTCGGATTTAAAAAAAAAATGTTGATCAATATATAGAAGCGCTTTCAAATTTTATATTTTTCCAAAGCCTTGCTGCGAAAGGAGTTTGTGTTATTTGCCTGCAAAACTGTAACAGTGATTTCAGGTTTCCCCAAGAATTAATATTTGTGTATAATCCCAACAACTGTTCCAGGGTGACCGGTGTACAAGACGACATATACGGTGTAAAAAGATTGTGTTATTTGCTCAAAATGTAAATAGTATGGAATAAACAAGCGCATTAGATAAAATATATAAGTCACTGTGTAATCGATCAATTCAATCTAACTAAAACACAGATCCATATTTAGTTTCATTTATTTTATACTTTCCATGGGCTACACTACATAAAGATCTGACCAGTTGCAGTGGGAGGTCACGCTTGGGGACATGACGTCAGACATTTGATTAACCAATCAGCGTTGATGTTTCTATTTGGTTACCCACAAAATCTGGCCGTAACAGACCGTTCTATTGACTAATCCCTCACATTATCTAGAACGCGGGCTATATAACAATTCTTTCAGATCCTAACGTACTAAAGACAAGTAAAAAAATAAACTATAAAAAACGAAACGAATTAGAATCTGTGTTTTAATGAGATTGCAATTAATTTAGCTTGTTACATATTCAGGTCGATAGATTTCTGTGCATTCATATCCGCAAGCTGACTTGGGATACTCTTCACAGATGGTGCGCTTGAAATCCGGGTTGCGTTAGACTTTCTGGAAACATCACTGTACGTAGTGCTTGCATCATCATTCTGAGAATTCTGGTAAATGTACTGGTTGGGTTGGAAATCACCATAAGTCGGATTCGTAACATCTTTAGCCTTCAGAGCGACTGCTGCATTAGAACGTCTGCAACAGTAATATAAAGGGAGATCAGCTAGTATTGTAACCATAGATTAGTTTAACCAATAGCACTGGATTAAGCCAAGAATTTAACGTCCACTCGACACAAACTAGGTCATTTCGAGAATAATACATGGCTCAATTGAATTAGGGCTTTAGCTGTGGGAGGAAACCGGAAAACCCGGAGCAAACCCCCGGGACTGGACAGGGGAATACAAACCACATTACCCGAATCCATGAAAAATCTTGTGATCTTCCGCGCATGTGTTACCCCCCCCCCCCCCCCCGTAACCATAGATTAGTATAACCAATAGCACTGGATTAAGCCAAGAATTTAACGTCCACTCGACACAAACTAGATCATTTCGAGAATAATACATGGCTCAATTGCATTAGGGGTCTTTAGCTGTGGGAGGAAACCTGAAAACCCGGAGCAAACCCCCGGGACTGGACAGGGGAATAAAAACCACATTACCCGAATCCATGAAAAATCTTGTGATCTTCCGCTCATGTGTTACCCCCCCCCCCTTCAGCTCGTAAGTCTGTTGGAATTAGAAAAAAAGCCAAGAAATCAGAATCAGGCACGCAATTATCCTACTGATCAAGTGCAAATACCGATCGAACCTATGGCTTGTACAGATACCATAATATATGGTGTTCCCGGGCGTATTAGATCATTCATCACCAATACAAGCACTATATTATGACGAACCACGGTGGCTCAGACAGTAAGAGATTGGCTCGATCTCCTGGAGGTCCTGTGTTCGATCCGCCTGGATTTGCGGGCGTAGTTCCCCCATGTCAATTATACCGGGCAAAGGACATGGCAACGAAAAGTACATAGTGCTTCAGATGGGACAAAAACCCAAGGCCTCGTGTACACACTGGCGAGCATGTAAAAATGTCGCCCATAACACACTGTATGCCTTAAGCCCGTCCTTAGCCCAGTCGGACAAGACCGTGTTCTCTCCACATACTATTATGAAAAAACATATTAGTACAAATAGAAAAGCATTGAATATCTAAAGGACTGGTGTCTACTTCCGCTGATTTTATGATCGATGAATCAAGTTTTAGAAATCCCATTCCCCTTTTACAATGCAATTATGTTGAACTTTTTGTTCTAGACTTGAAGAAAAGTGATTGAATGTACATTTTCTGACTGGTTATCTGATTATTCATCATTTCAGGCTATGTCTGTGTAGTTCTACTGAATAATATTGATGTTGTTGAGGCGAGGGTTGGGGACGGGGGCGAACAGGAAGTAAACCAGAGATGAATTAGCCAAGTGACGTCAGAGTCTATTGAGTCTTTAATTAAACCAAGCGTAGAAACAAGCCTTAATTGGCAACCCCTTTCAAATGGTTACACAGATGACGCTAACATTAAAATCACCGGCACGTTAAAATAAAACACCTACAATTTCAATGTAGAAATCATTACTGGTCTGAATCCTGATGCTTTCCCAACCGTATGATAACAAGTGAAATACTTAACGTTTAACTCACCTCTTGCAAAACAGTGCCACGATGAACGTGATGATAAGGAGGAGAAGAAAACCTCCGATAGAACCTCCAATTAACATCGGCAAATTAACACCTATAACAAAAAAAACATGAAATGAAATAGGGTTTCATGTCATATTGTTCTGCTCTTAATGGGCTAATGCATATGTCATGCAGTGAGCTATGAGCGTAATATTGCCAGGGTAGCGGCGTTTAGGCCTACTCTTATATCGGATTCCAACTGCCATGGATACCTGTACCTGCAAGCCAATGTGTACATGGTCCGTAGTTACTCGTTCCATGCGAACGGCTATACGCTGTCCATGTTCAGGCTCTCCACGTACACACAACTAACAAGGGGAAACACGTTGAAAAATCCTTTCTTGGTCAACAAATGGATCGAACATGCGACACCCACCCCACCGCGACTATAGAGCCAACGTCTTACTCATTCAGTCGTCTCGTATTGTTAATAGTATCGCACATACCTTTATCGTTGTCGGATGATTGTAATTTCGAAATTACAATTTCTCCCTCAATTTCCTCCAAATCGCCTTCAGTTGTAACGTTGAACATGTCTTCCATTTTAGCGTTATCCATTTCTGTTATAATTGTTTCGTCATCCTCTTCTGTAGTGGTAAAGATCTGGATTGGTGTGGTTGGTCTCGCAGTAGTGGGTGTTGTTGGTCTTGTGGTGGTTGATGTTGTTGGTCTTGCAGTTGCAGTTGTTGTTGGTCTTGCAGTGGGTGTCGTTGGTCTTGTGGTGGTTGATGTTGTTGGTCTTGCAGTGGATGTTATTGGTCGTGCATATGTGGTTGGTCTCGCAGTGGGTGTTGTTGGTCTTGCAGTGGATGTTGTTGATCTTGCAGTGGTTTTCGTTGGTCTTGTGGTGGTTGATGTTGTTGGTCTTGCAGTGGATGTTGTTGGTCTTGCAGATGTGGTTGGTCTCGCAGTGGGTGTTGTTGGTCTTGCAGCAGATGTTGTTGGTCTTGCAGTGGATGTTGTTGGTCTTGCAATGGATTCTACAAGAATAGAATATACTAATCGATATATGTATATCACCGATATACAAAATAAAATATCGGAAGAAAACAAAGAAAATTTTTAAGGGGTTTAACGTTCTACTGCTTGCACAAACATGGGTAATGGAGGTGTGTGGGGAGCATTGGTCTGGACACCAGCATTTCGGCATTCTTTGCCAGTGTTTCTTGTAGATGGGACCTCGGTTTTTATTCCCACCCGACGTGTTCACAGGGCCTCGTTTCTTCAACAAACCCACACCCGACGTGTTGACGGGGCCTCACTGATTTCTTCATCCCACCCAACGTGTAGACAGAACCTCGGTTTTTATTCCCACCCAATGTGTAGACAGGACTTCGTTTACTCATCCCATCCGAGCGACTAGAAAGAAGACAGAAGAAGGTAAATATATATAAATGTTTTACCTTCGACAGGTGCTCCAGAACATTCCCAAGTTATGGTTATACGTTTGTTATACCTTACTGAAAAAGAATATATACACAGAGACTATAGAGACTCGAATTAATTCCCTTGGCTTTTATCGCGGAATCTTTTATTATCGCAGTTATTTATTTACAATGCGTTTTTATAATTTATTGAACATGAGCCATGTTGTCTTATATAGAAAATGCTAAAGTCTTAAAATAATATTATAGGGAATATTACCTTTTATATGTGAATGGTGACATGAGTAAAGGTTAAGGTATATGTGAATGGTGACATGAGTAAGGGTTAAGGTATATGTGAATGGTAACATGAGTAAAGGTAAGATATATGTGAATAGTGACATGAGTAAAGGTTAGGATATATGTGAATGGTGGCATGAGTAAAGGTTATGGTATATGTGAATGGTGACACGAGTAAAGGTTGGGGTAGATGTGGATGGTGGCATGAGTAAAGGTTAGGGTATATGTGAGAGTTAAGATATTGCCGTGGATGGGGCTTTGTATAATATAAATCAGCTTAATGTGACCAACTTTCGTCATAGTTACCGTTACCGTTACAACCAAGAAATATAGGTCTAGATCTGTTCCGACATTTAAAAACAATTGAAACATTTATAACATAGCAAAGCTACTTACTAGACAGTAGTTCGATCATTAAATCAGTAATCGGTCCATGTACCATTAATTTAGGTGGAGATAGTCGGTAGTAGTTTTTAACCAAATAGCGCCAATCACTCAACAGGATTCCGTGAGACAGTTGGATGGATTTCTTTTCATGATTGGTTTGCAGCAAGAAGAAAAAGTTGTTGGCTATCGCGAACCAACAAGACACACCTTTCTTTAAAGATCCCTTGATCATCATATGGTCACCTGACTTCACTCCGATTGATGGAGTTGGGTTTGCTATTATAATGGTTGGTGGATCTGAATAATAGAGAGATCGGGTTTAACGTCCAATCCATAGGCTATTTCGGGACTAACATAATAGTTCAGTTTTATATCAATAATTGGGTTGCGCGCGCGAGTACAGATTTTTTAGCTGTGGGAGGAAACCATTTACTTAGTCAAATTAAACTAAAACGCATTACGACAAAGGGTAGGATTTTGATATGAAAACGCACATATCAAATTCCCTTGAAATTTTCATATAACCCATGACTGTCTACCTACCCATGTCTGACTACCTCACAACGCTATCTATATCTTCTTCGTTTGCCAGTCTTAACTCGTGGGTTTTCTCCGGGTGCCACCCATTGTTCTATTTCTCAAGCGGAATCCAACCAAAGAAACTATTTACTGGCCTTTACCAGTGTTTTACGATCCTAGAATCGAGACCACCGTCTCATGTTAAGGTACTACCCTTTCGCGTGTCTAGAATCAAGACCACTCGCACCGGTTAGCAAGAGTATTACTATCCAGGCATTATTTTAGACTCTCGAGAGTCACCACCACCTTCTAGAGAACTACATGTTTGGCTATAGCAAACTAAATCACGCCCATTCTTATAACGAGGATGAAAACATGAGTCACAGACTGACACATCCGAAGTAACATCTGTGGATATGTGCTAACTAGCCATGAGCCAGAAGTAGCATAACTCCGCGACCTGGTGTGGTAGACGGTCCACGTTACTCCGCGGTCCGTGCTAACCATATATATATACATAATAAATTTCAGCCTCGGGAGAGCCCTAGTAGAGAAGCAAACTCTGAACAAAAAGTCACAAATATTAGTTTGTCAGGTTTCTTGGTCAACACTGCTCTTACATAATGCATCTCTATCCAGCTAATTATAGTTTTAATAGTAATGGGTCCATTTTTCCTAAGTGAGATCAAGCTTCATCGAACAACGACACAAATCATAATAAAAATATATTCTATCAAAGTTTTTAAAATTTTTCTCAAACTCGAAGTTTTTAATCAAATTATAAAAAAACGATAATCAACAAATACCTGGTAAACACTCGTACAAGATATAAGACATGGCATAATGACTGTACATCTTTGATCTAGGACGCCAAAAACGTCGGGATATTTTACATTTGGCGTGTTCAGCTCCAGCAGGAGTAGTTAGTGAACATGACTGTTGGGTGTGACATTTGGACAGGACATTCCTCAGATCGTCCGACGTATAGTCAGTGGCGCATAGATCTTTTCTATAATCAAAACAGCATCCGGTCCTGTGTCGACAGGTGCTCTTAATGGGACAACTGGATTCGGTATTAGCAAATATATACCGAGCTGTCACGATGAAGATCTTCTTGCCCGCGTCACATTTCAAGTTGTGTCCGGAACATGTTGAACTCGATCCATCTTTGCAGTGAAAACTGGTATACAGTTGGTTTCCTGGAAACAAACGTGAGCATAAAAAAGAATTTGAAAAGTCTGGTTATTTCTGTTTGGCGTGAGGTGGGAACAAACGGTGGATGTGCTTTGCAGGTTTGCTTGTTTCACATAATATCGATGAACCGTATTTTGTGGCAGACCTCGCGACTCTCGACCTCCAAACGCCCCTCGACTCTCGACCCCCACACACCTCTCGACCCCCACACACCTCTCAACTCGCGACCTCCACACACCTCTCGACTCGCGACCTCCCACACACCTCTCGACTCGCGACCTCCCACACACCTCTCGACTTGCGACCCCCCACACACCTCTTCACACGAGGCTGCGATTATGTCGGAAACGTTAAGGCCCCAACATGACCGAATAATGGTTAATGTAACATATTTAAAATCATTTGGTTCATAAATGTATTCAGATTCATTAATTAAATTATGATCATTTAAATTTGTAATTTGTTTCTATGTGTCTTATTGTAGTAGTCAATTGAATTTTAAATTGTCTAATTAATATCAATTTCAGACTTTATTCAATCGCCATTCTAAGTTTATCAATGTATTTAAATATTTGAAGATGTGTGCACATACCGGTAGCGTGAGACACGGCGATGGCAACAGTAGCCACAATAAAAGCTATCAGTATTCTCTCAGCCATTTCAACACATCTGAAAAATAATAAAGATATAAGAGATTAAATAACAGTAGCCATGGTAACGGTAACTGTGGCAATCACCGTAAGTTGTTGTTTTTATTATATATTTAGCGTACGAGGTTGAGAAGGCACCCCTATCGCCACGCCACGTGCGCTTACACAACGGATTGACCGTATATCAGTGGTGATCGGCCAGCTAGAGATCGAGGCGCAACGATCTAGACCCCCTCCTGTTGGTAAGAATGAAGCTCGTCAATTTATACCATATCCCTTTTACTCCATTCCTTTCCTTTTGCCCGACAATTATTGCTGACTTTTTAACCTAGAATCGACGATTAGTCTCTGAGTTTTCCATTGTCTGTCAGGTTTTGGAAAATTTCACGCATGAATTTGAAAAGCGCAGGAAATGAAAAAACATGGAATTTAACGTCTTGCTGTTCGGCTCCGGCTCGGTTAATGAAGACTGAAGAAAGCGTACAATGGTGTGCTGATACCGTTGACTAATGAAGCAAGGCCTTTTAGTAATGACAAGTTTTGTCACTAAATCATATAAGTGGTCATTATTCGAAACTAATGTTTAGTTTGTATAGAAAGTGGTTAGAAATTGTACAGTAGTCATCAGCAGGTGTGTAACTAGCTCTGGAAGATGTTACTACTGGTGTAAAACCGTGACTATTTATAACACTCATCACTATTGAATACACAAACTTAAACAATGATAATATATATCATTTGATAGTCACGATTGTTGATTACTGGCAATTTTAATGAACTAATATATAATAGACATTACGTATATAAAATGACGCTTTTGATCTGCTAGGATCGTATTTATTCATTCACTAAAGTTATTTGTTGCTGTGTCACGATATCAACTTTACAGTGACAGGAAATAAACATACACTAATTCTTGGAAGGGATTTCTTTACTCTTTAACGTAATGGATTGAACATTGGTTGAGTGGTCTGAATCCTGATATAAGGGGAAGATAATTACCAATGATCAATGAGTTATATTACACGCATTATGTCACGGTAGACCAATCAATATACAATGAAGGCTGGGAATAGACGACATTTATCCTTCAGTAACGAGTAGAGGGGTTTTTGATGGTCGAATGGTTACCTCGCGCGCTATGTATCATAAAGTCTGCTAATGAGTCAGCTGGCATGGTTTCGATTACCAGGTCCTAAGGGGGGTTGGGATGGCCTAGTGGTCTAGAGTGCCGCGCTTAGACCTCTAGCTGGCCGGTCACCTCTGGCTTGCGGCTGTGGTTTCGATCCCTGGTGTGAGCGTATGTGACATGGGGATAGGGGCGCCTTCTCAACTTCGTGGGTTTCCTCCGGGCACTCCGGTTTCCTCCCACTGCTAAAGACCCCTACGCGCAAGCGAATTAATGAAATAAAATATAAAATTAAAAACCAGGTGTTAGTCCCAAAATGACCTAGTTGTGTCGAGTGGACGTTAAACCCCATTTCTCTCTCTCTCTCCCAGGTCCTTAGCTTTCCTCCCTCTGCTAAAGACCCCTAGGTGCAAGCGAATCATTGAAATAAAATTGAACCATATGTTAGTCCCGAAATGTGTCGAGTGAATGTTAAGCCCAGTTTCTCTTCAGTAGCAAGTAGCGCGTGAGATTGAGATTAGCAAAAACATAATCGGATTAAATATCATTTACTTGTTAAAAGTTATTTCAAATAAAATTCTGGTTAATCCCCTGCTCGGTCCCAGTTTCGCCTCTCAAAAATAAAGAAAAACTTCATCGGATTATATATACCACCGTCAGCGGTTATCGCGGCGTGACGATCTATTTGATAACAGATGACGGGGAAGCTAATCGCCATCCTCTCGGCAATTCTGTTTAAGAAAACAAGTTTGGGTATTTCCGTTTAATGGTTTTACAATTGAATGCACTAAGCCTGTTTCGTGGTTATCGCTTAATTCAATGAAATGAATGTGTTTAACGTTCTATTTTTCTGCATGACTGATGTATTATGTAACAGCTAAATCTATCTCTTCCAGGTCTTTATTTTGCCTTCTTATTTTATATAAACTATTATTTAAACATATATTAACCTGCCAAACCTAGAATCCTACTATCCAGGGTCATCGGACGACTCGGATTTTAATTAGAACGATCAATATCATCCACACTCTTCGACATTGCAAACACGACTCTACTCCTCACGTACAAAGGGGCCTAGTGGTCTAGAGTGCCTTGCTACGACCTTTAGCTGGCCGGTCACCTCTGGCTTGCGGCTGTGGTTTCGAGCCATGGTGTGAGCGTATGTGGCATGGAGATAGGGGCGCCTTCTCAACTTCGTGGGTTGCCTCCGGGCACCCCGCCCCCCCCCCCCCTACTGCTAAAGACCCCTACGCGCCAGCGAATTATTGAAATAAAATTAAAACCATATGTTAGTCCCGAAATGACCTAGTTTGTGTCGAGTGGACGTTAAACCCCATTTCTCTCTCTTTCACGTACAAGCAGCGAATCGAACCCTGACGGACCGTGTAACTTCACTCGCACGCGTTAATCAACTAGTCCCCCCCCCATCTTTATGAACTTCCACGCGAGAAGTGATATGAAGAGTTCAACAACGTAGAGGTATATCAATAAAAAAATGATAAAATAAATAAATAATGAAATGACTAAATAAATAACCCACATATACTATCGAGGCCGTATCATGCGACGTCACACGTAGGCTTATATTACACTTTAACGTAAGGTCAGCCATCTTCTACAGAGCTGAAAGAAGGTTTTCGCAATACCTCTGGGAAACAGATTGACAAACGTTTCTTAACAAATTTGCTTGTCATGTAGACAGTATAGTTCGGCAAACGGTAGGGAGAGAGAGAGAAATGGGGTTTAACGTCCACTCGACACAAACTAGGTCATTTTGGGACTAACATTCAATTTTATTTCAATAATTCGCTAACGCGTAGGGGTCTTTAGCAGTGGGAGGAAACCGGAGTGCACGGAGGAAACCCACGAGGTTGAGAAGGCGCCCCTATCTCCATGCCACATACGCTCACACCAGGGCTCGAAACCACAGCCGCAAGACAGAGGTGACCGGCCAGCTAGAGGTCGAAGCGCGGCAATCTAGACCACTAGGCCATCCCAACCCCCCGCGAACGGTAGGGGAATAGAACTACCTTGTCCCCATCACAGTAAAATTGTGGTCACCATGCTTTACAGTGTTAGCGACTCCACATGCGGACGGGTGGGGTGGGGAGATTCCCACCTTGTATGTCAAAAGGAGTAGGGTCGCCTGTCCAAACCTCGTAGATTGTCTCCGGATTCCCCCGTTTCCTCCAAATGCTAAAGTCCCCAATACGTGAGCGAATTGTTGAAATAAAATTAAACAATATGTCAGCCTCGAAATGACCCAGTTTGTGCCGAGTGGACGCTAAACAGCATCTCTTTCTCCCCTCTCTCTCTATCTCCCCCCTCTCTCCCCCTCTCTCCCCCTCTCTCTCTCTCTCCACGTGAGTTGATACGTTACACAACAGTAAGTATACGTACCTGTAAAAGACGGATATAAGAATAATTACATTCGTTCCATTCGGTTGAGTCGCAACCTATTTACCAGCCGTATACTTATCTTACATAGTTATATAAACCAAGTAGAGACTTGACGCTCTAATACGTCCAGAGAATAACACAAGAAACTTCCACAACATCATGTTTACTTCTTAACAACTTAAAGCGGCTCATTTTAACTCAGGAGGGGGGCCGGGTGGTTAACGCGTGCGCGATGTATCATTAGATCTCTCATTGGGTCAAATGGTGCCGTTTCCATTCCATGGTTGTACGTGGCAAGGAGTAGGGTCACCAGTGTAACCTCGTGGGTTTTCTCCGGGTCCTCCAGTTTCCTCCTACTGATAAAGACCCCTACGCACAAGCGACTTATTGAAAATGATTTGGTTTGTGTCGAGTGGACGTTAAACACATCTCTCTCTCTCTCTCTCTCTCTCTCTCTCTCTCTCTCTCTCTCTCTCTCTCTGAGTGAGTGAGTGAGTGAATGATTTGGGGTAATCCTCCATCGACCTGAATATCCGGCTTTGCATTCCGGCATAGACTCTGTTGCTTACGCTACTCACAACAGGTCTAGGTGGGACGGCTTAGTTCAGATGGGAAAGCAATAAAGTTAAATTATCTGTAGGTCGAAAAAGAAATCTGTTAAACTACCTTTGTAACTTGGAAAATCGGAAACAGGAATTGCGCGATTTATTTTTTCTCCAAAACAGAATTAAAATCTGTTAAATGACCGAAAATCTGTTAATGACAGAAATCTGTTAAAATTACACACCGAAATCCTGTTAAGTTGCCGAAATAAAATCGGTTAAATTATCTTTTTTTACACTATGTAGCTGACTTTACAATAGTCATAATAAGAGAACACAGTTTTTATGGGAACCAATCACCTGTTTATTCTAAAAGCACGACGTTTCGACAATTGTCCTCTTATCGTTCGTTGTCAATTATCGAAAGACATCTGTAAGCCAATTATTTTTAAATTAGTTATTAGAATAAGTGGTCAATTGAGAGAGAGAGAGAGAGAGAGAGAGAGAGAGAGAGAGATAGAGAGAGAGAGAGAGAGAGAGAGAGAGAGAGAGAGAGAGAGAGAGAGAGAGAGATGGGTTTAACGTCCACTCGACACAAACTAGGTCATTTTGGGACTAACATATGGTTTAATTTTATTTCAATATTTCGCTTGCGCGTAGGGGTCTTTAGCAGTGGGAGGAAACCGGAGTACCCAGAGAAAACCCACGAGGTTGGACAGGTGACCCTTCTCCTTGTCACGTCCCTCCGGTGTTTCTGTGATAAAAGACTGTAGATGATGAAATAGCGTATAGCTTATAGTAACTTTAACATCGATTGTAATATAATACGTTGTATAGTTTATTAATTCATATGCTTGATCTAATTTCAGTGGGAATACATTAAAATACATGTATGCTTAAATATTACGTCTAATGCTGTCTCACAGCTTGTACGTGCTACTGTGGAGAGTCAATCCGTGTTTCAGTTGCGTATGCTCGACACCGTGGAGAATCATGATTTGCATGAGGAACAAGATCTCATCCCCACCCACGCCCCGCGCCGAAACAATATTTATATGCTTCTGTGGGACAGGGGGTAAGGTGGCAGGGTCGTATTTAGCAGGGGTGTATGAGGTACATTGCACTCCCAGAAAAATAAGCCGCCCCGAGAAATGGCGCTCCTACGGGATTACTTATTACTTTGATTGTGGCAGTCCCCAAGCTCAGTAACTTGGGCATTATATTGGCGCCCTACTACTCTGCTGCACCTCCACTTTTAAAATCCTGCATACGGCCCTATGGGGTGGCATTCCCCTCCAAGTGCCACGGGGGGGGGGCTATGGGGGGAGGAGCTAGGCCCCCCCCCCCCAAAAAAAATCGAATTAGCCCCTCCCCCCAATATTTCGCCATTAATTATAATGATTTCTTAGGAGTGTTCATAGTTGACCACATCCTCAGCCCCTCCAAAAAAGTCTGTAGCCCCCGTCCCCCAATTTTATGAGCTGGCTACGGGCCCGAGGTACTACCGATTAATAATGAGTTGTGTGAAACATGCTAAAGGCGATTTGTAGCATGACCCACTGTATATGTTTGAGCATTATAATCATGTTAATAATGTTGAAAAACGCATTCAAACCGCGTGATTTTTGCCATTTGGGAGGAGCGCAAAAACTTAAAACCATGACACAAAGCTCGTTTTTGCGTCCCACTCACTTGTGTAAATTGGTGCAGTCCCCCTGGACTTACTATTAGACTTTTGGTCCTCAACATACAAAGGTTTCACCCGTAAATTTGAGACTGGTCTGCGGGCTACCAAACCCTACGACTCTTGCGTGTCAAAACACGTAGGGTGGGTTATGGACTAGGCTTAAGTGATATGTGGTCGCTCGGTGAATAAGGCGCATTGACAAGATGAACTGTTGTTGTTCGATCCACTGTTTGCCGAGAAAATTCTCTGAGATTAAATCATGTGTCAGTGGTGTAGGACGGATAAAGATGGTCGGAAACAGAACCTGTGACAGCAGAAATTCAATTTATTGAATATTTGAACCCAGTAAAAAGACCCGCAACAGGTATACATAATACATCTATAATTGGCCAGTGATAGTTACAGGTTTCTATTGTGGCATGTATCCCAAATCAAAATTAAAGTATCAATTATTATTGGAGATGGGCAGGATCTCATACCTCATTTCATTTTATCGGATAAGTTTAGCCAGGAGATTAGATGGTCGAGTGGTTAGCGGGTGCGCTCTGTATCACAGGGTATGTCATTCAGTCAACTGGGGTGGTTTCGATTCCCCGGTTGTACGTGACAAGGAGTAGGGTCGCCTGTTGAACCTCGTGGGTTTTCTCCTGGTCCTCCGGTTTCCTCCCACTGCTAAAGACCCCTACGCGCATATCTACTCCCTTCAACAAAAGATAAACCCATGGGCTAGTTCATAATACATTGTATTCAACACCATAAACAATTTGATTCCTTCGGGAACGCGTTCATAGGTCAGGGGCCAATTGCAGAAAAATAATTCTAAAACATGCGAATCAAAATATGAAAATAAAAGATTATAAAATGCGTCATTCTACCGGATACTTGTGTGTTTTTTTATTTAAAAGGTAGTCAAATTTCCCTTATATCTTATTTTGTTCATTATTGTTTGTCCCAGAAATTATTTTCTATAACCGGATACCTAATGCACAAAAAGAGCATTCATATTGTTCTAAAATTTCTTTACATTTAGTTTTCGTTCTGTTTGCTTTCTGGGAATCACGGTGGCTAAGTGGGCAAGGCGCTGGCTCGCTAGCCTGGAGGTCGGGTGTTCGATCCCTGCATTGGCCGAGAAAGTTCATCTCAATTTTCCGGCGTGGTTTCCCCTTGTCAGTGATACAGAAAGAGGGCCTGCCAAGGACAGCTGCCTAGTCGTTCGGATGGGACGAAAAACCAAGGTTCCGTGTACACATTGGAGTGCACGTAAAAGATCCCTTGGCAGTTGGAATTCGATATAAGAGTAGGCCGCAGCGCCGCTGCCCGGGCAAAAATTTCCCTCATAGCACACTGTATGGCGTATGCCCGTCTTCCATTAGCCCAGGTCAGGTGCAGAAGAGTAGGACGTTAAACCCTATTTCATTTTATTTCATTTTGTTTCCTTTCTTTACAACAATAGCAGCCGGGTTGTTGAATTGAATAAAAGCAAAGGCGGCAGGATGCGGAACGTGATAAAATATTGTATTTCACTATTCAGATTATAATTAAAAAAAACAATAATTTCTTTATATCAAAGTCGTTTAAGCCAAGTGAACCAATCTTTTTATCCATCTTTAGTAATGTTACTTCTGTGATACTAAGTGCAGGGGTGCACAACAAATGTTCTGCACCGACTGGGCTTATGAAGACGGGCATACACTATACAGTGTGCTATAAGAGACATTTTGCCCGGGCAGCGGCACCAAATACTAATTGATAGTGTTAGAAAATTATGTAATTGCATTAAATACACGTTAAAAGCCTACGCGCATCATCCGAATGATTTGTGAAAAAATGTATTGGACAAAACGAAAACTACTTAACAATAAAGAACCAATTTGGACTGTCTGGATTTTGGTTTTGACCCCTCTGACTTTGTACCGTTGATTACAGATTAAACATCCATAAGTGTACAAAAACTAAGTAATGCGTTTTCTATGGCGCTCAGTATATTTTAGCGCGAACTTCCAGCTCTCTATCTAGTCTTACAGGGGGGTTGAGATGGCCTAGTGGTCTAGAGTGCCGCGCTTCGACCTCTAGCTGGCCGGTCACCTCTGGCTTGCGGCTGTGGTTTCGAGCCCTGGTGTGAGCGTATGTGGCATGGAGATAGGGGCGCCTTCTCAACCTCGTGGGTTTCCTCCGGTCACTCCGGTTTCCTCCCAAGCGAAAGCGAATTATTGAAATAAAATTAAAAACCATATGTTAGTCCCGAAATGACCTAGTTGTGTCGAGTGGACGTTAAACCCATTTCTCTCTCTCTCTCTCTCTCTCTCTCTAATCTTACAAAATGCATGTTTACGTTTTTTGTTCGCCAAAACAGGGATCGAACCTGGGCCGTTCTAGCCAAGAGTTCGTTTAACTAAAGTAGATGTGACTTAATCATTTTAATCATCAAGACTACTCTGGACAATCCGACTATGTATATCCTTGAAGAGCACAGGTTCTTTAATAACCCGGATTATGTAAGGCCTATTTACACAGAAACATTATAGTGAAAACTGCCAACTCGTTATCTAATCTCCCATAATGTATCTTTAACAAAAATATTGTTTATACCAATTACCAACAATTTACATGATTACTGAAGCGGGAGCCGTTGTTAAGTAACGCAATTTCTAGACATAGCGATGATTTTAGTTTTATAAATGTATAGAGAGAGAGAGAGAGTGGCGACAGCTGCATTTAAATTGTGGCGTTATATTGTCGCTGTAACTAAATAGGTGAACCCGGATGAAATTAGAACCTAACATAATTTCCAAAATTTGACTCCAATTATCAAATATAAATTGTATTGCATGACTGGGTGACTAAAACCGAAGACGGAATACCCAAAACACACCTGTTTATTCAATGTCCGCAATTTATTATAATGAGTGTGAGCATGAAACCATGGCAGCCATTTGGAAATTGTAACGGCATTATCAAAAACTAAGCTTCTTTTCGGTCATACATGTACCTATATTTGCGAGGTCTTTGGGCAGGGGCGCCCGATACCGGGTACCAGGGTATACAAATGGTACCCTGCCCTTTTCAGTGGCATGCATGTATACCCATACCCTAATAATGAAAGTTTCCACCTTTTGACTGGTCGGTCGCGAACCAGTTCTCGCCTTCTCATTATCAGCTATCGATGCATGCCTTGACCAGATGTCTGTAAGTGGTTAATCGAGTTCATGAGATGACAAAGCCAAGTGATTTAGTGATAGTATTTTCTGTTTATAGTTGTTAAACGTTTCAATTACACAACTTGTTTATACGGCGATGCTGCAAAATGTCACTTTCTCTCTTTCATTTCAGATATAGGGTTTCATTTCCAGTCGCCAACCCTCTCATTCTTTAGATAATTAGTATCACTAAATGGAGAGACACAGAATTGATATGCTAATCACTTGTTGTTGGACGGCGATTGGTTCAGAACTCAATTTTACAGACTGTGTACATCAATTGTGAATTGGAAATTGCTAAAATCGGCGTTTCTCTCATTTAACTTTCTAACTTGTAAAAATCGAGTTATTTTCGATTATTCTTTTTGGAATTTTGCTATGGCACGTAAGGAGAGGCTTGGGGAGAGTCGAAAAAGACAACCAGACGATGCAGCAAACTGTGAAAGGCTAATCAACATCAGGTTCCTTTTGATAAATACCAAAAGAAAAGGATCTAAACAGGGTTCTCGGAATCGACAAAATTTTCTAGAAGGGGGGGGGGGGGCTCGCCCTCCCTATCTTTTGGTACCCTAGCCCTTGCACCCTTCCGGCGCCCCTGCTTGTGTTTTTTGTTCGAAGCTCCCAATCTGTGGGAGAGTGGATGGATGGCCGAATGGTAAGCACGTACGCGTTGTATCGTATGACCTGTCATTAAGCCAACTGGCGGGGGTTTCAATCTCCCGGTTAAACGCGATAAGAAGAAAGATTCCAAAGTCGTGGGCTTTTTCGGCTAAAGACCCCTACGCGCAAGCGAATTATTGAAATAAAATAGAACCATATGTTAGTCCCGAAATGACCTAGTTTGTGTTGAGCGGACACAAATTCTCTCTCTCCCGATTCTGTAGGATTTATATGCTTCAAAAACGACGACCGTTTCAATATGTATTTGTATCTAATTTTTAATCCATGGCTGTTACCGTTATACTAAAGAATATAAACGAATTGAATATTGATTGATTGTGTTGATTGTGTTGATTGATTGATTGATTGATTGATTGATTGATTGATTGATTGATTGATTGATTGATTGATTGATTGATTGATTGATTGATTGATTGATTGATTGATTGATTGATTGATTGATTGATTGATTGATTGGTAGCCATTCTTTGTCTTCCCACGATGTTCTTCGCATGCAATACAAACCTAAGACTATTCATTTCTAACTATCATGGAAAACCCGTACTCAAGTTGTTCATATTGAAACTCACAGACAGACACGATAATAAAAATAAATAAAACAAATAAATAAAACAAGTTTTTAATATATTTTATAGGAGAGTAATGATCATCGTCTTCAATATCCGGACTGGTGAAGCAAGGAAATCGTTAATAAACCTTATTTCATTTTAACTTATGTCTCTGTATTTTCGCTAGCCAACCAATGTACAGGTGTGACATATAATTTTACTATAAACCACAACTCTATATTTTACGTTGTAGAATAATTTGTGTTAATACATAATTCGACTGATCTATTTGACAAACTGACGTAATCCAATACTACACTCTTCTATGCATCAGGAACGGATCACATTGGACGTCAAAGGGTGTCAATCTATGTCCACTTGTTCAATAAAGAACGAAGCATACAGAGATTGAGAGGGGGAGAGAGAGAGAGAGAGCATACCAGGTTTGATGTCGATCGTAAAAGAGTTGCCGGATTTCTAGGCTTTTTTTCAAAGGAAGAGAGAGAGAGAGAGATATGGGTTTTGACGTCCACTCGAATATATGGTTTAATTTTATGTCATTAATTCAGGGACTTAGCAGTGGGAGGAATCCGTAGAAGCCGGAGAAAATCCACCAGGTTGGGCAGGGGACCCTAACCCTTGTCGCGGGGAATCGAAACCACGTTACTCAATGATAGACCTTATGATGCAACGCGCACGCGTTAGCCATTCGCCACCCCCCCCCCTCAATCCCATAAATATAACACAAACAGATGATAAAAGAAGAGCGTGATTCTTTGAATAGAATGAGACCAACCCGGATGCATTCACGTTTTGCGGTCCCCGTGTGCATACTATTATTGTGTTAAAAACACTACCAAAAACCAAGAGACGGTAAAAGCACAAAGCACAATAACAATAACACATCGTAATTGCTGACCCAGTATCGAATCGGGGTTACCTTGGCCACATATCTCTGATCGATATTAACTTGATTTTTCAATCTTAATCTCTAAATCTGAATCGATTATGGGGTTATCTTTTACATATGTATCAAAGTATATAACTTACCCGTATCACACCAACACGTCGTCTGTTACAGACTCTGGTATCCGCTTTGTGAAATGTAATCTCCACACTTGACTGATCATTACTTTAATAATAGAAATAGCTAAATCATCTTTAGATTAAAGAGACTTGCACATTCTGGCGTTATTAAATATATTTGGATTGAACAAGTACGATAGCACTATATATTCCAGGCACCGAGCATAAATACGTCATAGATACGTCATATCATTAATCGAATTACTGCAAATTGTCCAAGGAGCAAACATTTACACCCCTAAGTCTGCAACAGAGTCAACTGGCGTGGTTACGATTTCTGCTTGAACGTGACAAGTTTTAGGCTCGACTGTCCCACCTCGTGGGTTTCCCCGGGACCTCCGGTTTCCCCCAGAGCTAATAACTTCGACATGAAAGCGAATTATTGAAATGTAATTGAACCATGACATGTTAGTCCAAAAATGACCCAGTTAGTGTCGAGTGGACGTTAAACCCCATTTCTCTAGAAGAACACGGAGAATAAGCGGAACAAGAACGAGAACATCAATAGGAGAAGCAATTGGAGATTAGTTCCTGTTCCAAATATTCTAATGGTTGTAACATAATTCTTGAATATACCGGCAATTTATCCGTCGATAACGCTGTATTTGATAATAAACATATTAATATTATGTTTCAGCTATGTTGTACAGATTGGTTTGTTGTTTTTATAAATCGATAATAATAGTAGGGATGCGTAGTAAACATTTCTATCCATATACACCTAAGTCCTCTGTCTGCTTTGTACAGCGGTGGCTATGAACTACGTTGTTGTATTGTTGAGCCGAGGCTAGGAGCGAAGTTATTGGTTGTCTTGCTGTTGTGTGGAGCGGCGGATAGGGGCCAAATTGTTGTTTTGTGGGACGGCTGCTTGGGGCTAAGTTGTTGTTTTGTTGAACTACTGCTAAGATCCAATTGTTGTTTTGTTAATTGTAGACTGTCACCATTTTAACTTTTAACAGCCCATGTTCATACCAGATATTCATTCTTTAATTTTGCACGCCGAAGCATTCAGCGATAGAGACGGTTGTCTTAGGTACTTGCGTTTAGTAAGGATACAGCTATTGGTAACTGGAATAGTTAATAGTTGAGAAAAGAAAACAGAAATAGAATATGGTGAAAATTTCAGTCCAATTGTTTTAATCTGAACCGAGATATTAGCGATTTAATTTTACACTAGCATTGATTGCCATTGCTACCGTTGGTACGATTTTAAAAAAAAGTCTCCTTTATCCATTTTTACGTTAAATCCACAATTTGTTTTATTCAAATCCATTAAAGAGGGGTGGGGTGAGAATTAACTGCCTACTGTCCTGCTCCGAACTGGGCTAATGGAGACGGGGAGAAGGAGATAACGTCCTCTCTACACAAACTAGGTCATTTCGGGACTAACATATGGTTCAATTTTATTTCAATAATTGGCTTGCGCGTAGGGTCTATAACAGTGGGAGGAAACCGGAGGACCCGGAGAAAACCTATGAGGTTGGACAGGCGACCCTACACCTTGTCACATAATGACAGACTTTATGATACACCGTGCCACCCAAACCCTCCGAGACCTCATTAAAGTATTCATATTCCTTTAATATATATCTCGAAAATAATATCAACTGTCATTGAAGGGGGTTTCCCTGATAATTCCTTGTGAATACGGATCCTAACAGCTTGTTTACGTGAAATCTGAGAACTGTATATACTCTGAAATATGCTTTACGTAAGATTTTGATTAAGAGTTCTCGTTACAATGGTTAAAAATAGGAATATCTTTAAAATATGACTATGTCAAATTACTCCATTCTGGGCGGAGTTAGCGTCAATTGCAGAAGAGTGTCACTGCTACCGCCGTAACGATAATAAACAAAGTTTCGATTATCCATTTTTGAATTAAATCGTCATCTTCAATCTTATTTAAATCAGTTGAAAATCCAGAGAATCCAAGTGTTGATAATGGTATAGTTAATAAATGTCTAATTAATAATTTATAAAACATTTCATGTCGAAGGAAAGACCTGCAATAGGCAAGTTTAGATCAGGAATAGTGCATCTTTAATTCGTTTTAGATTTTCCTTCGTGACATCTGCGATGGATCAGTGAGTCAACAAAATGACCAAGTAACCAGGAGTTGTCAGGTTCGATCCTGGTGTTGGCCGAGAGAATTCATAAAGATTTTCATGAGTAGTTTCCCTTGTCAATGGTGCAGTATATATGATGTTCTGCTAACAAGCGAGAAAGAGAGACAGATGGGGTTTAACGGCCACTCGACACAAACTGGGTCATTTTGGGACTAACTTATGGTTTAATTTTATTTCAATAATTCGCTTGCGCCTAGGGGTCTTGGGCAGTGGGAGGAAACCGGGATGCCTAGAGAAAACCCACGAGGTTGGACAGGCGACCCTAAACCTTGCCACGTACGACCAGTGATTCTGCTAACAAGCAGCGTCCAGTCATTCTGATGCAGTGGAACACCTATGTCGCAGATAAACGTTGAAGTGCACGTTAAAGAACCCTTGACTGTTGTAATTCGATGAAAAGCGGACGGAAAACGCCCCTGTCTGGACAAAATCTCCTTTATTTATTGCATGCCTGTCGTCAGTAAGCAGTTTGATAGAGACTTATTGTATTGCAGGGTAATTTCACTGTATATCTTTCTAATACATTCCTTATACCATGTGACACTATATCCCACCACGTGCTATAGTCTAACAATATAGATAAGGTCCAGTAGGTTGTAATTGTATATGTATATACACGACCTCTATATACCGTTATAACACGAAATAATATGAAACAATATGCGGTAACGGACTACTTTATCTCCCCGACTGGGATACTGAAGACAGGTTCAAGTCATACGGTGTGCCGTGGGGGGAAATATTGCCCGAACAGCGGTGGTACGAGCTACTCATATCGAATTCCAACTGCCAAGGTTTGACATTTTAAAGTGCCTGCCATTTTGCGGTGGTTTTCGTCCTATCCGAACGGCTGCGCATTGTCTACAACCAAGCCTTCTGTCCCGCATCACTGACGAGAGGGGACCACGGCAGAAGATTTGATGGACTTTTCGACCAACACCGTCATCGATCACGGGACCTCCATATCTATAAAGTTTTCTTTACCAATTCCTTATATTAATCTTGTTACCAAATATCAAGTCTAGCTCGCTGCAGAGTGTGTGTGTGTGTGTGGTGGGGGGGGGGGATAACGTCCACTCGACACAAACTAGGTTCATTTCGGAACTAACATATGGTTCAAATTCTATTTCAATAATTTGCTTGCGCATTGGAGTCTTTAGCAGTCACTGGGAGGAAACAGGAGGACCTGGAGAAAACCCACGAGGTTGGAGAGACGACGCTACTCCTTTTCACCACGCCAGTTGACTCAATGAAAAACGTTATGATACAAAGCGCATGCGTTAACTGTTCGGCCATCTACCCCGCGCCCACTGGAGAGAGTGGCGTTTTCTGTTATTAATTATTATCCAATAGAAATTTTTAAAAAAACCTGCGTAACAATTGTCGTAAGTATACTGCTGTGTATTTACGTGTTGGCTTTGTTGTTGTTTTGGGAGTTATATTTTATTTTTTTGTAGGGTGGGGGTACCACATCTACTGCGTATCGGTATAAATTAGATCTCGAAACGCCACTTGCAGACCTTACAAGATTTACACCGGGCTAATAAAGACGGGCATACACCATATGTACAATGTTCTATGATGGGAATTTTGCCCGGATAGCGGCGGTATGGACTGCTCATATCGAATTCCTACTGCCAAGGGCTGTTTGACCTGCGCGCCAATGTGTAAGTGGAAACTCAGATTTTCGTCCCATTCGAATGACTAAATAAAGCATGATGTTACAATATATCTTATATCTTTCAAGAATATTTATATAACTGACGTTTATAGGGTGCAAAAATAAATATGCAATATACATATAATTAATGACAATATGCATATAATTAAATGGCAATATACATATAATGACAATAATATAATGACAATATGCATAATGGCAATATGCATATAACGAAAATATACAGACCTTTTGGGCTGATGCGACCGAGATCGATCTCCAGGCAACAAAAGAACAAATTCTGAAAAAAGTAAGCCCAAGCCCAATAAATAATAATATACATCCGGGGGCCAAATAATGTTTTACCCTCAACTATGCTTACTCAAGATAGCTCAACACACCTCAAAATAACTCAAGACTACTCAACATATCTCAACATCTTTCTTTACTATAACTCAAAATAACTCAACCTGGCTCAAATTAACTCAACCTGGCTCAAAATAACTCAACATAGCTAAAAGTAACTAAAAATAGATTAAAAAGAAAACTCAACATATTATTTCTAAAATACAATAACTTAGCTATAGCTCAAAATAACGCAACATAGCTCAAAATAACGCAACATAACTTAAAATAAGCAACATAACTTAAAATGGCTTGAAATAAATCAACTTATTCCTTAAATACAATAACTTTACTATACCTACAGATAACTGGCTCAAAATAACTCAACATAGCTCCATACAACTTTAACATAGCTCAAAATAACATCGTTCAAAATAACTCAAAAGTAAGCCCAAGCCCAATATACAATAATAAACATCCGGGGGCCAAATAATGTTTTACCCTCAACTATTCTTACTCAAGATAGCTCAACACACCTCAAAATAACTCAAGACTACTCAACATATCTCAACATCTGTCTTTACTATAACTCAAAATAACTCAACATGGCTCAAATTAACTCAACCTGGCTCAAAATAACTCAACAAAGCTAAAAGTAACTAAAAATAGATTAAAAAGAAAACTCAACATATTTCTAAAATACAATAACTTAGCTATAGCTCAAAATAACGCAACATAGCTCAAAATAACGCAACATAGCTCAAAATAACGCAACATAACTTAAAATGGCTCGAAATAAATCAACTTATTCCTTAAATACAATAACTTTACTATACCTACAGATAACTGGCTCAAAATAACTCAACATAGCTCCATACAACTTTAACATAGCTCAAAATAACATCGTTCAAAATAACTCAACAGTATACACAGTTCAAAATAACATAGCTCAAAAATAACTCATCTTAACATAATTCAAAATAATGCAACAAAGCTAAACATAAAATCTCAAAATATATTCTTTAACATAGCATATTCCATAAATAAAATAACTAAACATAGCTAATAAATAAATCAACATTACTCAAAATAACTTCAATTACAAACTATTTCTTAAATAGACTAACTTCAACTTCCCCAAATAACTCCTTAAATGCAATGCGAAGAGTGGTGGGGTTTAACGTCCTAAATTTGGCTAATGAAGACGGGTATGCGCCATACAGTGTGCTATGAGGGACATTTTGCCCGGGCAGCGGCACTACGACCTACACTTATATCGAATTCCAACTACCAAGGAATCTTGTACATGCATGCCAGCGTGTATAAACGGGACCTCGGTTTTTCGTCCCATCCCAAATACAATACCTTCAATAAACTATGTCAAAGGTTCGAATTAGTTTGCCCTTTTCAACTAAAACATGATACATAGAAATGTTTAGGTTCATAAAATGATGTTATTGTGTCTTCGATTTTGGGTCAAAACTAAACTTGCTCATTTCATTGGATTTTAGATATTTAAGTCATTGTTCCGATTCTGTTTTCCAAAACGAAATTAATAAAGACAGTGACTTTCGCTGAAAGATGCATTACGTGAGAGCTAAATTTGATCTTTAAATTCAAATGTTATATATGGCCATAACATACTGTCTAGTTGAAGAGTGTCAGATTCGGCCAGCAAAGAAGGGTTTAGATGTAGCCCGTTGAACAAATTTCGACAAACTGACGCGTCGATAATTCTTGGAAACTATACAGGCATATCCACAAGTCGCTGAATGTTAACAGTGTTTTGTGGTTGTTTCTAAGAGAATTCAGTGTAAAATATAACGATTTTAGTCTATTAAATCAACATTTTCTTGATCTCCGACCCATTTGATGTCAAAATTTAGTTCATGTGGCCCCTGAATCTAAATGAGTTTCATCACCCCTGCTCATTAACATCGGATGACGGATATTCAAATAGATAAGATCTAAAAGAAAAACAACATTTGTCCAATAAGGTTGCTATGGTAATACCCAATCTACATAATGCATCTTTAAACTGTATTAAGACCAAGTATTACTAGGTCCTGCTTCATGAATATACGATACAGCACACAAGATCATACTATGTCAAAAAGGAATATCAAAATTAAAACTCATAAATATAAGAACTGCGCGATACGAGTGAATACTATGGGCGCAGGAACAATCAAGCCATGAGTTGGGAGATGGTTGTGGCTACAAGTTAGTCGTTTTATTATCTCCAATATGGTCGTAGTTGCTGGTATCTGCCGAGTTGGTGGTTTTAAAATCACCGATGTGGTTGTAAGTATCTGCCTGGCTACCGGGTTTAATATCTCCAATATGGTTGTAAGTATCTGCCTGGTTGTCGGGTTTAATATCTCCGATATGGTTGTAAGTATCTGCCTGGCTACCGGGTTTAATATCTCCAATATGGTTGTATGTATCTGCCTGGTTGCTGGGTTTAACATCTCCGATATGGTTGTAAGTATCTGCTTGGCTACCGGGTTTAATATCTCCAATATGGTTGTAAGTCTCTGCCTGGATAATGGGTTTAAAATCCCCGATGTGGTTGTAATTATCTGGCTGGTTGTCGGGTTTAATATCTCCGATATGGTTGTAAGTATCTCCCTGGCTACCGGGTTTATTATCCCCGATATGGTTGTACGTATCTGGCTGGCCACCGGGTTTAATATCTCCGATGTGGTTGTAAGTATCTTGTTGGATACTGGGTTTAATATCTCCGATGTGGTTGTAATTATCTGGCTGGTTGCGCGTTTTATCTCCGATATGGTTGGAGTTATCTGCCTGTCGTCCGGTTTCAGCATCACTTATAACGCCCACTTGATTGGGTTCTATGGCGTGATAGTAATGCTGATCGTGAACAGATGATGGATCGGAATCGGGCGTACCTCCTTTCATACCGGCACTATCTTTCTTATTCTTCCACTTCCTACAAAATCAAATGACAACTAAAGGTTACCTACACTGTCCCGTATACATCATTTACACCTAACATCTTGATTGATAGAAAGATAACGTTTTAAATGGATATTGTTCACTAAAGTGGTATCGAGTGTTCTAGAAGGATTAAGCATTAACATAACGAGCCGAAAAAAACAACATCCATGCCTTAACATTATATCTCTAATTTTGTTGACATATTTCCGGGTATCAGTGGAATAGATAATATGGCCTGGTATTGAGACAAGTTGCATGGTATCGATCCAAAGATTGTACGTGACAAGGAGTATAGTCACCTGTACAACCTCGTGGGTTTTCTCCGGTTTGCCAGGGTTCGTCGCACTACTAAAGAACCTTCCGTGCTGATAAATTTTTTAAAATAAAATTTTAGTCCCGAAATGACCGAATTTAAGCTACATGGGGGTTAAACGTCCATTCATTGGGACTAACTAGGTCATTCGTACTAATTGTAAAATTTGAATAATAATAAATCATAAAGATGTATACCAACCTTACGAGAATTATGGTTACAGCGATGACAGCAATCAAACATAGACCTCCCAGTACTATTCCTATTATTAACCCTATCATTTCTGAAAATAACAAGTATCTCTCTAAACAAGGGAATATCGAATACCTATTATCTCGTTGATAAGAAAATATACATTATTACCTGGGAACCTTGTCCTCGTAATCAAGATGGGTCGTACGTTGTAAGGGTCTAAGGGGCCTAACTCTAAGGGAGACAGCGATAGAAAAAAAATGGGATTTAACGTCCACTCGACACAAACTAGGTAATTTAGGGACTAACAATAATTCGCTTGCACGTATGGGTCTTTTAGCTGTGGGAGGAAACCGGAGTACTCGGAGAAAACACACGAGGTTGGACAGGCGTCCCTACTCCTTGCCACGTACAACCGGGGATTCGAAACCACGCCAGATGACTCAATGGCAGGCCGTATGATACAGCGCGCGCACGCTAACCATTCGCCCCGCCCCCTAACTCTAAGGAGTTACATTATGTGCATAGAAAAGGGTACCATGTAGGATAATTTTGTCCTTTTAACTGAATTATTAAATTCATTTATTTTTATTGAACATCATTTAAATGTTTGAACATTATCAAAAACATTAAAAATTTTACGTATTCACGTGGACATTTTTCATTGTTGATTTGCTGGTGTCCGTATTATTCATTCATAAAATATGTTCCATGTAGCTGGATCACTTGTTGTAGCACCATACTGCCGAAATAGCACGTTACATTCGTATTTTTCTCCCGGTTACGAAAGTTCGTGCTTCTCTTGGTTAAGTAAGTGTTATGCACAACTTTGTGTTTAATTCAAATATACTTGACATACGGTCCTTCTTTAAAATTTTGGTGTTGCTCTTTTGTCAATTCGCTATGTATTCTTACCATTTCCGCCATCTTCCTTTTCCTCACCATTTCCGCCATCTTCCGTTCCCTTACCACTTCCGTCGTCTTCATTTTCATCACCATTTCCGTCGCCTTCATTTTCCTCACCAACTCCCCTATCTACCGGTTCCTTACTTCCGTCATCATCTTGTGGTATAAAGAAATTCTCAACTTCGGTTTGATTCGCTCTCTTTAAATATTCACGGCTTGTATCGTCTAGAAAATAAACGTAATTCCGTGTAAAATAAATATGGATATAAATAAAGACCATGCTTATATTTGAGATGATTCTTATAAATCATTCTTAGTAATCTTTGTTGTAACGTCTTCAGTGATGGAAAGGTTGGCGGGGGGTGGGGTGGATTATTCATTAATACGAAACTTATTTTAACAATGCTGCCTTTTCATTGGCTTAAAGCTGCTTCTCAACTAATGATAATGTTAAATTCTTGTGCTATTTTAGTTATGATAATAAGGCCGGAATCTGTAATACCACTGAATTTATTGTATCTGCAAATGAACAAATATGATTGTACATTTCCTACCGGATGTCCCAATGTTGAAATCAAAGGATATGTAATATCCGGTTTACAACACATTTATTATGTAAAGTCTTTGTGGATTTAGGGTATAGATATTGGATTCTATCTGTTGTATTTTTATTATTTGTTTAAATATAATGTGATTAACGATAAAACATGGTTAAGCCTCCCTCTATCTCTCTCTTTCTCTCTCTCTCTCTGTATCTCTCTCTCTCTCTGTAATTGGTTATCGTCCCTACCTACAGCCACTCCTGCATCATCATTATAACAACCACATGTAACTGACTGAATCTTTCGGTGTTGATTTTTGGCTGAAATATAAATAATGGAATATCTGATGTCAACAATGAACAATCTGTGTTGATAGACAGGCCACGCCTCGATACAATACTAATTATTATTGACTAAAAGCTAAACTAGGAAATAATATAACACGGCAATATATACACCCACACTGATACACCGATAACAATATACACGTAGGCAACAATACTCGGTTAATGCTGAGCAACCGGAGATCCCCTTCTAATTACCTTAAAGAAAACCTAATTTCAATTTGATAAAAAGGTCCTTGGGTACTATATCGGCATCCCAAAGTAGCCCACTTCTAAGTCTGATACCTGGTGTAAACTATTCCAGCTCTTGGTCATCTTCAATAGAAGGCTTGATCTCACTTTAACTACGTACATCTTATCAAGCCCTTGACGTAATACCCTGCATATTTCGGCACTATTTTCGATTGGGTACAAGCCCAGCTTGTGCTCCCATCAGATTCCTCGATTGTCGCGAATATCAAGTCTCGCGTGATCAAGCTAAAATGCCTACCAGTGATAATCGAGTTGCAAAGTTCAAGGTTTCCGTGGAGGTCACGATGTCACAACCTCTGATAGGACGCTACTGTTCACGCGTCTGTAAATCACGCAGCTATTAGTTCGGTAATTGGGAAGTAATCTTGTGAAATCACCTAGGTGGAAGCGGGCGTTAAATAAAGCTATTTCACACACAGTAATCGAACAACGTCAAGATGTTGTAAAACTCGCAGGCACTGCTTCAGGAATTAAGCTTACCCTGCCTGGGGCCACACCCGTCATAGCTGCATCCAAACTATTAGTCGAAATGTCGCTAAAATAGCGTGATTGGCCAATAGACTATCGATATGCAAAATGCACATGATGAACAGTGTTAACGATGTAGTAGACATAATCAGGGAGATAGTAAATAGGATACGCGTCAATTAAAAATATCTATAGAATACTAGCTAACTCACCTCTTAGTATGATGTTGACGTTATGTTTGGGTAATATCATTTCAAATTCAAGCCCGTCATCCATCTTATACCACGTGTCTGCCTCAGCTGTATAATCACCCACGTTTAAAGGTCGGCCATCATCGTTAGTTTGATACAATAATACATAAGTTATAAATGAAACTTGACAACGGCATCCTACATTAATTTCTCCTTCATCTGCTTCATTCTCTTTATTCTTACCCTTCTTCTCTTTCTTCATTTCTAAACTTTCATGCCGTCCTCCATTTCCATCATCATCATCATCAACATCACTATCATCCTCGTCTTCTTCTTCAATTTTCTTACTATTTAGATATTTATCGTATTTAATTATGACCTGATTCTTGTATCTTTCTTTTATGGTTTTATCACTAAGATTAATAATTACGGATGCTGAAACAGACGAGAACAACACTTATATATAATGTAATCTGTGTGCCAGGACAATAGTAGTTTTTTTTTTATAAGTACGGGGGGGGGGTCAAGGCGGCTAAGTGGATAAGACCCTGGCTCGCTAGGCTGGAGGTCGGGTGTTCGATCCCTGCACTTGCTAAGAAAGTTCATCCAGATTTTCCGGCGTGGTTTCCACTTGTCAATGACGCAGGACGGAAAACCGAGGTCCCGTGTACACATTGGCGTGCACGTAAAAGATCCCTTCACTGTTGGAATTCGATATCAGAGTAGGCCATAATGCCACTGTCCGGGCACAATTTCCCTCATATCACATTGTATGTCGCATGCCCGTCTTCATTAGCCCATATTAGGAGCAGAACAATAGGACGTTGATCCCCATTTGATGTTGGACGGACCCGAGGGAGAAAGCGAGAGAAGGGATAGGGTTTCATGTCGTCCACATGCCCACTGCAATGAGTTCGTTTTTGGACTAACATATTTCAATAATTCGCTGGTACGTAAGTGTCTTTAGCAGTGGATCTCAACTGTCACGTGCGAGCGGGGAATTAAAATCACACCACTTGAGTCACTGCATCCTATAAAGTTTGTTGTGATGTTTTGGGTGTAGATATTGCATATTGCCCTCCTATCCAACCGTGATAACATTGATAGCAAGGCGTCTCTTAGGCAATTTGGAGAGAGACAGAAGTGGGGTTTACTATTTTATTTCAATTATTTAGCAGACGGATGAATCGGAAGACCCGGAGAAAACCCACGAGGTTGGATAGGCGGGGAATCGGAACCACGCCACTTGAGTCAACGCACACGCGTTGACCATTCGGCCACCCAACCCCCTAGCCAATTCGTCTGCGATCAGGGGGACAACGTAGAGTAACATTCCTAAGTCGAACCTACAATAAAAGGATACTATAGAATCCCAGCAAATGAGAATGATACAACAGAATCTCATCCCATGAAACTGAATGGGGTTTAACGTCTTATTACACTCTAAAACAACAAAAACTCCTGTCCAAAGTCAAAACCTAGTAACTCACTTTTTGATCAAAATTGAGTTAGGACGAAATTTGTAGTTACAAGGATATGTACTTCCTGTTGTTTTATTAGATATTCCAATCTTTTGATTTTGTAAGCAGTTATACCCATGACACAACCTAGCAACTTTCTTCATATGCCTAATGTAACACTAAAACCTAGTAACTCAATAGTCAAATCAATGGATAAGTTGGAATTTAATGCTCATTCATTATGTTTTCCTTTGTTTTCTCAAAAAAGAATAAAGTGAGTTACTAGGTGTTGCCTTTTGACGGGAGAAAACTGACTTTCAGTTTTTCCATAAGTATGTACAAAAGTTGATTGCTGTATTCAGTTACCATAAGCCCCGAAAAGATTATCAACGAATGTATTTATCAGTACGTTAAACCCATTTTATTTATTCATTATATATTTATATTTACCATTGCTGCATCCGTGTTGAATCCAAGCATACATGTAGTACTTATTATCGCTACAATTACTAGCCATGCCTCTTGGTGGTGGTGGAATGCCACAGCCAGACAATCCACTGCATTTATATATCTCCGACATATCACTATCAGTAAAGTCGACTAAACAGTCCGACTTGTCGTACCGACAACATGTCTTCCGGTTCGTACAGGTTGTGTTAACTGACCTACATTGTGCTTGTGGTACAACATACCCAAATTGTGCTTTCTTTATAACCAACCCGCCCTTGTCACGACACCATAGATTATGTCGGGCACAGGTTTTATTGACGCCGTTACAGGCGATGTTGTCAAATACCTTTCCTGAAATACAAGATGAATAAAACATATTGTATATAAGATGCCCCATGAATAGGGGTATGTCGTGTAAATGACATATTGACACCTCTATATCCAACCTTGTGAGATAACAATCCTAATATACAACATATGATGTCCGGCCTCTATGTGTATTAATACTCCATTGAACAAACAATACGTTAAGTGGGAGATAGAGTATATTATAGAGACATTACTGACTCAGTATACAAATTTGTAGAAAAGATTACGTAGCATTAAGCGGAAATTGTAACAGAACAAAGTTTCAATATTAACCGATACACACATACGTGTATAGAAGACTATGTGAGGTCTATGTATTTTTACCATCAATGTGAGGTCACCTATTTATATTGAAGATAGAGACTTCAAATTGCAGAAATAGAATGACTATGATACCCTTTAACTAATGTGATGGTTTGATTGTACCCCAAAGCCTTCGAATCATATCTAAGGTTTTTCATACTCAGCATGATATATGAGGACGACAAGATGAGGACTAATGTGCTCCGTGTACTTCAATTACAGACAAACCGAGGAATCTGGTGTGCTTTCCTAACATAACCTGCTTGGGGGCATGAGCCCCAAATTTTTATCTTTTTTTTAGATTTCAAGGGTTTAGGGCCTTTCGATAGGGATTTCTAGAGGGTTAAACTAACCCTCCCTAAACCTAATAGTAAGAACCCTAACCCCAGCCCTAAAGCGTTTTCCTCTAAGTCACGTTGGTGGGGGAGCATGCCCCAAAAAATTTTTTTTTTTTTTTCGAAAAAATTCGAATGTAGATTTTTTCCTCTCAGACCAAAAATCCCACCCCCAAAAAATCTAAGGTCCACGCCCCATAGGGGCGGAGCTATGGACTCTGAAAGAATTGAGACGATTCGCAAGGCCATGTTTGTGACACTGCCACGTGCACGATTTTGGGCCCAGGAGCCCCAAACTCTAATACGATGGAGCGAGTGGCCCAGGCTATCGATCCCGACCAAAACCTGACCTTCACCCTAACCCTGGCCCGACATATAGGGCCGCAAACATGGCCCCTCGTTTCGTGGAAAGCGCAAAACTTTTGCACTTTGGCCCCCGAAACACCCAACCCTGTTCTGTAAACACCCTGATGCACCCCCGGGGGGGTTCTGAAGTTGGTTATACTTGAACTAAAGTTGACCCGAGAAGTCGCTGGGACCAATCAGATTTCACTTCCGGTGACCGGAAGTGGGTGAAATAGCGATTTTTTTCACAAAAAGGCCTTTAAGGCCCTCTGGGACTGACCAAAAGTGAATTCTAAGGGCATTTCCTGATTCGCCGTGTCCGATTACGTCATGTGGGACCCTTTCCCGGGGCCTCGGGGCCTTTCCGGAAATTTGACCTGGAAAAAGCAGTTGCAGACACACCCCTTTGGGGGCTTGGCCTAGACGGATGCCCCAAGACGGGATCCGGTGTCAAAATCCGAAAATTCCGGTTTCTTTGGGCTCCCCTGCCCCCAATGTGCATTTTTCAGACATAATTTTTTTAAGAATTGTCAACTCTTCCGCAGAACTAGTTCTCGCGGCTACCTGCCTAAGAAATCATTGCGCGTCGCGTGGTGACCTTGAAATTTTTCTCCGGCGACCGGAAGTGGGTCAAAGTGCACTTTTTGTCGATTTGACCTTGACCTCTGAAGGTCAAATGGAGGTCACCACGCGACTCCCAGGGTGTGATTTAGTTTAAGAAGCCGCGAGCTCCAGGTCGTCAGAATCGGTTCTGGAGGGGCGAGTTATCCCCCCTTGACCACAGGCTGATTTTCAGAGCAAATTGAGCTTTTTTCTGATTTTTTTCAAAAATTTGTTCTTCATTTTTTAAAATCGCCAACCAAAAGTCGTGACCGTGACCCGCTAGGGGCCCCGGAAGATTGGCGGTTTTTCGCCCCTGGGGCCCCAACGGAGGGTCGGCAGACCACGGGACCTTGACCAGTCGACATGGCTCGGATGCCCGCGTGACCCCAGTGGGTCAAGGTCATCTCAAGGTGTCAAGGTCACCGAAATTTTTGGCCCCCCTCGGTGCTTTTGGGCCTATTTTGGGGCCCCAAGGTCACGTGGGGGGTCAAAATGTCAAAACATTGGATGGAAAATTTATCGACCTTGACACCCATACCTTGACCTTTGGTCTGACCTTTGACCTTGGGGTCGAAAAATTCTCAAAACTTTATATACCGTCCAGAAAATCGGTCGAGAGGACAAGATCAAGGTCAAGGTCACGACCCCACCCTGCCCACAAAGGGCACTCGAGTAAAATGTCGCCTTAAAAGACCCCAGACTCCGGAAGTCGGAGAGGCCCCAAATTTGGGGGCCAGACGTAGACGGATGTCGCGCATCCGGTTCCACCGTCAAAATCGGGAACTTCCGGTTTATTGGGGCTCCAATGGTTTTTTGTTTTTTTGGCTTCCATTTCCTAACCGGAAGTCGGAGCGGCCCCAAATTTGAGGTCCAGGCGTAGACGGATGTCGCGCATCCGGATCATTGGCTCCAATGCCAAAAAACCGTTTTCGGCACCATTTTTAGGTTTTTTGGCTCCCATTTCCTAACCGGAAGTCAGAGAGGCCCCAAATTTGGGGGCCAGACGTAGACGGATGTCGCGCATCCGGATCAATCGTCAAAATCCGGAAATTCCGGTTTCTTGGGGCTCCAACGCCAAAAAAACATTTTTTGGGCCCCTTGCACCCATTTTCTAACCGGAAGTCGGAGAGGCCCCAAATTTGCGGACCAGACGAAGACGGATGTCGCGCATTCGGATCCATCGTCAAAATCCGGAAATTCCGGTTTTTTGGGTCTCCAGTGCAAAAAAAAAACGTTTTCGGCACCATTTTGGGTTTTTTTGGCTCCCATTTCCTAACCGGAACTCGGAGATGCCCCAAATTTGGGGGCCGGACGTAGACGGATGTCGCGCATCCGGATCCATCGTCAAAATCCGGACATTCCGGTTTCTTGGGGCTGCAATGCCAAAAAAACGTTTTCGGCACCATTAGGCCACCCGGATGACGTCACGACCACCGGACCACGACCGTTTAACATCACCTCTGGTCCTGCTTCACCTTGGTGGGTCAAGGTCATCCCCAAAATTCTTAGTTACGCATAAGTCGACTTATTTCGCGTCGTCGGCTTCATGCGCATGTATCAGCCCCCACATTTTTGGAACTATTGGAGCTAGGAAGCTGAAATTTCCTGAGCTTCATCCTACATGTAGTATTCCTGGGTCGCCCTGCAAATTTCAGCTTCCTAGATCAATTAGAACTGTTTTTATACCCCTTCCATGGTTCAGCCACAGATTCAGGTCGAACGCATGGCATGCAACCACCCCCAAAATGGCTTCATTTTTTGGCCTTCCCGAAGGAATTTTGGCATGGGACTGCTCCTGTCAGTAGGCACGAGGGTTAGGAAGGTTGTGTTAAAATTTCAGACAGATTGGACAAAAACCAAGAGTTTCAGGCTTTCCTCAGTTTGCGGTATTTTGAGCTTGTTTCGCGTCTGCAGTGTGTCTATGCTTGCCTATGCGCATGTATGAGCCCCCATATTTTTGGAACTATTGGAGCTAGGAAGCTGAAATTTTCAGAGCTTCATCCTACATGTATTCCTGGGTTGCCCTGCAAATTTCAGCTTCCTAGCTAGGCAAAACTCTATTCCATGTGTCTTTTTAGTTACACATAAGCCGACGACGCGAAATAAGTCGACTTCATGCGCATGTATGAGCCCCATATTTTTGGAACTATTGGAGCTAGGAAGCTGAAATTGTCAGAGCTTCATCCTACGTATATTCCTGCGTCGCCCTGTAAATTTCAGCTTCCTAGATCAATTAGAACTGTTTTTATACCCCTTCCATGGTTCAGCCACAGATTCAGGTCGAATGCATGGCATGCAATCACCCCCAAAATGGCTTTATTTTTTGACCTTCCCGAAGGAATTTTGGCATGGGACTGCTCCTGTCAGTAGGCACGAGGGTTAGGAAGGTTGTGTTAATATTTCAGACAGATTGGACAAAAACCAAGAGTTTCAGGCTTTCCTCAGTTCGCGGTATTTTGAGCTTGTTTCGCGTCTGCAGTGTGTCTATGCTTGCCTATGCGCATGTATGAGCCCCATATTTTTGGAACTATTGGAGCTAGGAAGCTGAAATTTTCAGAGCTTCATCCTACATGTATTCCTGGGTTGCCCTGCAAATTTCAGCTTCCTAGCTAGGCCAAACTCTATTCCATGTGTCTTTTTAGTTACGCATAAGCCGACGACGCGAAATAAGTCGACTTCATGCGCATGTATGAGCCCCCATATTTTTGGAACTATTGGAGCTAGGAAGCTGAAATTTTCAGAGCTTCATCCTACATGTATTCCTGGGTTGCCCTGCCAATTTCAGCTTCCTAGCTAGGCAAAACTCTATTCCATGTGTCTTTTTAGTTACACATAAGCGGACGACGCGAAATAAGTCGACTTCATGCGCATGTATGAGCCCGATATTTTTGGAACTATTGGAGCTAGGAAGCTGAAATTTTCAGAGCTTCATCCTACGTATATTCCTGAGTGACCCTGTAAATTTCAGCTTCCTAGATCAATTAGAACTGTTTTTATACCCCTTCCATGGTTCAGCCACAGATTCAGGTCGAATGCATGGCATGCCACCACCCCCAAAATGGCTTTATTTTTTGGCCTTCCCGAAGGAATTTTGGCATGGGACTGCTCCTGTCAGTAGGCACGAGGGTTAGGAAGGTTGTGTTAAAATTTCAGACAGATTGGACAAAAACCAAGAGTTTCAGGCTTTCCTCAGTTTGCGGTATTTTGAACGTTTTACGTCTATCCTTGAAAACTGTTTTGCCTAATTAACGGCCTTCCCAAAGGAATTTTCACTTGAAATTGTTACGGCACCTGCGCATCACCCACGAGGGGTTTGTATTAAATTTCAGAACGATCAGAGAAAAATTGAGCGAGTGAGAGAAAAGCCGATTTTTTTGAAATTTTAATACAAACTCCTCCTGGATAATCCGCAGGTGCTATAAAAATTTCAAAGAAAAATTCCTTCGGGAAGTCCGTTAAATACAAATCCCGCATGTGGAAATCAAAAATATGTACAAAAAAGGCGACTTTGCTCTAATTCGCTAAATTTTTCTCTAATCTGTCTGAAATTTTAATACATACTCCTCCTGGATAATGCGCAGGTGCTGTAAAAATTTCAAAGAAAAATTCCTTCGATTGATAAAGCATCTCATAAACTTGGAAGGGGGTAGATATGTAGTGGTGCTGATGTATATGGGATGGAGTTGGGGCGGGGGTATCCCCTTCCAAAATAAGGTGGGGGGGGGGTGTAATCTGGGATGGTTGAGATGATGTCGCGCTTCAAGCTATAACTGACCAGCTACCTCGGGATTGTAGTTCTGGGATCCGAACTGAGATTCTACATAAGAAATGAAATGAAATGGGGTTTAACGTCCTACTGTTCTGCTCCTAAACTGGGCTATTGAAGACGGGCATGCGTCACACAGTGTGCTATGAGGGAAATTTTTCCCAGTCACCGGCGCTACAGCCTACTCTTATATCGAACTCCAACTGCCAAGGGATCTTTTACGTGTACGCGGGACCTCAATTTTCACCTATACGAACGATTAGACAACTGTCCTTGTCAAGCCCTCCGTCCTGTTCTAGATAAGAGGAAATGTCAGTCTCTCATAGTAAAACTCTGTAACATCGATATATACAATTATTAATTGCGATATCCGATATCCCACTTGGAAGGGGGTAAATAACCATAAATATTTAGTACAGTAAACACTAAAGTAACTAAGTAAACACGTACTTCTGCATTACGTGTTTTAATTTTGCATTAATTTTGACATATTAGCCTTATTAAATTTGTTTTCCCACTGATCAACATTAAAAAGGCAATTACGAAAGTCCTCGCATTGCGCATGTCTGCATTCGGGGAAGTTTGTCACCACATAGAAATAGGTTCAACATTAACATTTCAACTATTCTGACTTATCAATAAAATCAAAATTACCTTAATCTTAAACTAGCACGAGATTAATTCTTTTTGAGGCACAAATAAATTAATAAACATAATAAATACAAGGATAATATTAAATTTGAAGTGCCAAAGCATATGATGATAAAGTCTTGATATAGCATGGCCAATACTTTAAGTACCACACAGGCCCGTAGCCAGCTTGCTGGCTTCGGAGGGGCAGTGAAGTTTTTAGGAGGGGCACACCTGTTACAGTCTACAGTAGGTATTTTAGAGTTATGGTTGGCAAATTTTCTTTCGGGGGGGGCAAAACATTTTTTCAGGGGGGCATTGCCCCCCCTTGCCACCCCCTGGCTACGGGCCTGGTACCACATCAACAATAAAATATAACAATAAAGAACAGAGTTCTTTACATTCCATGTTTGTAGAACAAGCACAAGTAATAAAGTTATGAAAATATGAAGAAAAAAAAACAGGCAATGAGAACGACCAGACGCCGGCCATTTATCTAAGGCCTTAGTTCAAAATCAGAGCCAATGTCTTAATCTAGGTCAAATGTCAACGGGAACAATAGCCTAGGCTATACAGCTAGAAGGGGAATAGAAGAGGAAATAGGCCTATAGTGGAAAAAATAAATTCGAATTACATAAAAACACAAAAAGTATGACCTACATATAGTGTGATTTTATCCTTCATACAAGTAGTATGTGAAAATATATTGTCCTCACACAAGCAGTAATACAGGTTTAATGTACACTGTGTCCTCTAAATGATCCTAAAATTAGATTTCGTGGTACACGCGATTTCATTGGTCAACAGATATTAGCACCATGTCTTACTACCATTACAGATTGCAATCTGTGCTAAGACAATGACACAAGTGTATGCAATATCTCAAATATGGTATATCAGAGGACTATTACCAAATTTGGAAATTTAGATAAGGAGCTCATTTTGCACTGAATTTCAGATTTTCAAAGTGAGGACCCAAGTGCAAGCCCTCACTTTACAAAATGTCCTCTGTTTGTTGGTGTTCTACCTATTGTAGGTCCCCGTTAGGTTGGGAATACAAACGCACGGACATCTTTGAAAACTTTTTTTTTTATTCAGAGAGGGAGATAGAGAGAGAGAGAGACACACACACACACATACATCCTTGCATAGCTCATTATGTGAGGACTATGGTTTTTCAAAGCCTCCGGAGGACCCAGGTTTCCTGTCGTCTTACGGCTTTAAGATTTTATGCAGTTATTGTCAGCGCCACCATGTACATTGTCTGCTACGTAGATTGCACTGATTCAGTCATAAAAATATAACATGTTTTACAGACTATGTGAGGCCTTTTCTTATATTTAATATCTACAGAGGACTTGTGTAAGATTGATTTACATTTATACACTAGAGAGGACTTGAGTTTATAGTAGTTTACATATATTACCATGAGAGGACCTCTTAATACAACTTACTTTACCTTATTTCTGAGGACTTTAGTGTATAATACTTTACTTTAAGGACTACCCGAGGACCTGTGTAAGATTGATTTACATTAATACACTAGAGAGGTCTTGAGTTTATAGTAGTTTACATTTATTACCATGAGAGGACCTCTCAATACAACTTACTTTACCTTATTTCTGAGGACTTTAGTGTTTAATACTTTACTCTAAGGACTGAGGACCTGTGTAAGATTGATTTACACTGATACACTTATGGGGACTTGAGTTTATAGTAGCTTACATTTATTACCACGAGAGGACCTCTCAATACAACTTACTTTACCTTATTTCTGAGGACTTTAGTGTTTAATACTTTACTTAAAGGACTACCTGAGGACCCGTGTAAGATTGAATTACATTTATACAACTTACTTTACCTTATTTCTGAGGACTTTAGTGTTTAATACTTTACTTTAAGGACTACATGAGGACCTGTGTAAGATTGAATTACATTTATGCACTAGAGAGGACTTGAGTTTATAATAGTTTACATTTATTATCATGAGAGGACCTCTTAATACAACAT
This sequence comes from Patella ulyssiponensis, assembly GCA_963678685.1. Taxonomy (NCBI): domain Eukaryota; kingdom Metazoa; phylum Mollusca; class Gastropoda; family Patellidae; genus Patella; species Patella ulyssiponensis. Next base: position 4,483,407 of record OY783226.1, read on the forward strand.
ACTTTACCTTATTTCTGAGGACTTTAGTGTTTAATACTTTAGGACTACAATGTGGATTTAACACTATTAGAGATTTAACAAACTTTGCTATTCCTCAAAGGACTTGGGTAGTTATCTCCCCTTTGACCACGAATGACACCATAATGACACACATCATGAGCATAGTGCGAAAAAAAACCCGAAATTGTCCAAGATAGCAGAACTGAACACCACCGCCTTGGTCCCTTTTAGTCACCCAACCTCCTTGAAATTTATATATGTTCTCCAACATTACCTGCAGAGGTAACTCTCCAAATTACAGTCCAAAGCAACACACAGCGTTACATAATGACATTTCATGAGTCAGAAAATGACATTTTTTGACGGTAATAGAGTCCATATCTCCATTTTGGCTAAATGAATAGAGCTGAAATTTTGGGGGCCACCTTGTCATGTATCTGGGGAGATTCTCTGCACATTTCAGCTTAATTGCTCCAAAATATTGATGTCAAATTCATTTTGTATGTTAGTATCCAATATTGAACTTTTGGAGAAAAAACGTATTTTCTGTCTATTTTAATTTCTCTTACATCTATGAAGCTGACATTTTTCGGCATCCATTATGTATACATTATCAAAGTGCATTCCAAATTTCAGACTAATTGAAAGAATATTAAAGTTTTTAGACTATATATTCCTGTTGCTTGCAGCCGATATCTGACTACGTTCAGCTATTCGGCATTTACAACGGATTGCGATTGCGTAATATTGTAGCTATGGACCTCAAATATTTTATACTGGTCACGTCATGTATTTAGAAAGGTTGTGGGAGAATGGCAGGTTCTTCGTAGCACTATTAAAGATTTGGAAGCAGTTACTTTTGTCGTGATAACACAAAATCTGACAAACGACACAAATACCTCTAACCGAGCCAGCCTTCAAACTCTTAATTTTTGAAAAAACAGGCTGACATTTTCACACCACCATCCGGAATATACCACCAAAGTGCTGTGCAAATTTCATGTTAATAGGTTCAGCCAAAATTAAATGAGAGCACATTCACTTGAGCCAAAAACCGCATTTTGTTCAGCTTTCCATTAAAAATAGTCATTTAATGCTTATTACAGCCTAAACTATACAGTTCTAATTGAGCTATCAAGCTGAAATTTGCACAGCTACCCCAGAATACATGTAGAAAGATTCTGTAAAAATTTCAGCAGACTTGCTCCAATATTTCCCAAAAAAAACAGGGGTTGTACATGTACATGAGCATAGTGCAAAAAAAACAACAAAATTGTCCAAACGACCGAAATACCCCGAACTGAGCCAGCCCTCAAACTCTGAATGTTTGTCAAAACAGGCTTAAATTCTAACACCACCATCCGGAATATATTACCAAAGTGCTGTGTAAATTTCATGTTAATAGGTTCAGCCAAAATTAAATGACAGCACATTCACTTGTGCCAAAAACCGCATTTTGTTCAGCTTTCCATTAAAAATTGTCATTTTATGCTTATGACAGCCTAAAATATACAGTTCTAATTGAGCTATCAAGCTGACATTTGCACAGCCACCTAAGAATACATGTAGGAAGACTCTGTGAAAATTTCATTAGGCTTCCTGCCATATTTCCTCCAAAAAACAGGGGTTGTACATGAGCACAGTGCGAAAAAAAAACCAAAATTGTCCAAACGACCGAAATACCCCGAACTGTGCCAGCCCTCAAACTCTTAATGTTTGACAAAACAGGCTGCAATTCTAACACCACCATCCGGAATATATTACCAAAGTGCTGTGCAAATGTCAAGTTAATAGTTTCAGCCAAAATTAAATGACAGCAAATTCATTTGAGCCAAAAACCGCATTTTGTTCAGCTTTCCATTAAAAATTGTCATTTTATGCTTATGACAGCCTAAAATATACAGTTCTAATTGAGCTATCAAGCTGACATTTGCACAGCCACCCCAGAATACATGTAGGAAGATTCTGTGAAAATTTCAGTAGACTTGCTGCAATATTTAAAAAAAAAAACAGGGGTTGTATATGAGCACAGTGCGAAAAAAAATCCAAAATTGTCCAAACGACCGAAATACCCCTAACTGAGCCAGACTTTAAACTCTTAATTTTTGAAAAAACAGGCTGACATTTTCACACCACCATCCGGAATATACCACCAAAGTGCTGTGCAAATTTCATGTTAATAGGTTCAGCCAAAATTAAATGAGAGCACATTCACTTGAGCCAAAAACCGCATTTTGTTCAGCTTTCCATTAAAAATAGTCATTTAATGCTTATGACAGCCTAAACTATACAGTTCTAATTGAGCTATCAAGCTGAAATTTGCACAGCTACCCCAGAATACATGTAGAAAGATTCTGTAAAAATTTCAGCAGACTTGCTCCAATATTTCCCAAAAAAAACAGGGGTTGTACATGTACATGAGCATAGTGCAAAAAAAACAACAAAATTGTCCAAAGACCGAAATACCCCGAACTGAGCCAGCCCTCAAACTCTGAATGTTTGTCAAAACAGGCTTAAATTCTAACACCACCATCCGGAATATATTACCAAAGTGCTGTGTAAATTTCATGTTAATAGGTTCAGCCAAAATTAAATGACAGCACATTCACTTGTGCCAAAAACCGCATTTTGTTCAGCTTTCCATTAAAAATTGTCATTTTATGCTTATGACAGCCTAAAATATACAGTTCTAATTGAGCTATCAAGCTGACATTTGCACAGCCACCTAAGAATACATGTAGGAAGACTCTGTGAAAATTTCATTAGGCTTCCTGCCATATTTCCTCCAAAAAACAGGGGTTGTACATGAGCACAGTGCGAAAAAAAACCCAAAATTGTCCAAACGACCGAAATACCCCGAACTGTGCCAGCCCTCAAACTCTTAATGTTTGACAAAACAGGCTGCAATTCTAACACCACCATCCGGAATATATTACCAAAGTGCTGTGCAAATGTCAGGTTAATAGTTTCAGCCAAAATTAAATGACAGCAAATTCATTTGAGCCAAAAACCGCATTTTGTTCAGCTTTCCATTAAAAATTGTCATTTTATGCTTATGACAGCCTAAAATATACAGTTCTAATTGAGCTATCAAGCTGACATTTGCACAGCCACCTCAGAATACATGTAGGAAGATTCTGTGAAAATTTCAGTAGACTTGCTGCAATATTTAAAAAAAAAAACAGGGGTTGTACATGAGCACAGTGCGAAAAAAAATCCAAAATTGTCCAAACGACCGAAATACCCCTAACTGAGCCAGACTTTAAACTCTTAATTTTTGACAAAACAGGCTGAAACTCTAACACCACCATCCGGAATATATTACCAAAGTGCTGTGCAAATTTCAGGTTAATAGTTTCAGCCAAAATTAAATGACAGCACATTCACTTGAGCCAAAAACCGCATTTTGTTCAGCTGTCCATTAAAAATGGTCATTTCATGCTTATGACAGCCTAAAATATACAGTTCTAATTGAGCTATCAAGCTGACATTTGCACAGCCACCCCAGAATACATGTAGGAAGATTCTGTTATAATTTCAGCAGACTTGCTCCAATATTTCCCCAAAAAACCCAGGGGTTGTACATGAGTATAGTGCGAAAAAAAAAAAAATTGTCCGAACGACCGAAATGCGTCAGAAAATTACGTTCAGTGAAAAATGCCATTTTTCTCCTTATTGCCCCTTCTTAAAGTCTCTCCAGCAGAAATAGCCAAGACTTTCTCTAGATAGTAGAAAAGGATATCTTGCATGCAGCAAAAACTACATACATTAACAACAAAAGCTAAATCTTCAATTATAAAATTTATTCATCCATATAACACAACACAGTTCTATGGATAACACTCACTATATTATATACATACGACTTTCGATTATAGAATTTATTCATCCATATAACACAACACAGTTCTATAGAAAACAATCACTTTGAATCACTATATTATATACACACGACATTTCAACAAGAATTCACTGGTCGTTATCAGGCATACAAATTATCCACTCTCCCCTCATGCCTTCTTCTGCAGCTGTCTCCTTCTTAGTCCCGAAATGACCTTGTTTGTGTCGAGTGGACGCTAAACCCAATTTCTCTCTCTCTTTCTCCTCGTCGTCTTCCCTTTGTTTTTGTTCTTCTACCATTCAACCATTTTTTCCAACATTTTTAAAAATATTTTCCATGGCATCCTTGTGGTGAAGTTTGATCACACCTTCAATAAATGCAAAAAATGTAGGCTACATAAAAATTATTAAAAAACATGTTTATCCTTCTTTATATCAAGCATGGCCTAGGGGTCTGTTAATGCAAGTGCCAAAGTTTAAGTCAAATAATTCTTATTTGCCAAGGCAAAAGAATAGTGAAATGAAGTTATTTAAATAATAAAATCACAAAAATGCAAGGAGCTGCGACAATGTAAACAAAGTTCTTGCCATACATGTTGGCGGACTGTGGGTAACCAGCGTGATGTCATAAGAAAAGCATCTATTGGCAGGTAAACTAAAATGCAGTGCTTGCCACGAAGAATCTCTGCGTGAGTACTCAATTACTCACGCAAAAAAGATTCTGCATAAGTTAGGCGAGTAATTGACTTACTCGCGCAAAATTTTCCTAGGAGAGTAAAATTATAATAGAGACCAAGAACTCTGGCAAATAACAGTGCATTAATTAACTGCCATTCCAGAGATGTAAGACTGTTTTCTAATGTTCTTAACTAGAAGTGAGCCTTCTTGTCAGTTATAATATTAAATATTACTAATATTAATTCTATACTTGAATTATCCATACTCGCGTAGGGCGAGATTAATTTAATATAAAGAATAATAAAAGAATATTTTGTCCAATTTATTTTAGCTGAATGTGAAAATAATAGTAGTTTACTTAAAAAAAACAAAAAACACAATATCAAAGAAAAAAAAAGAGAACCGGTGAAAGGTGAAAATAAAAGTAGTCGTGTCACCGTGTGTAAAGTCTTATGTAAAAACCTTGTCGTTTGTGGTCATATTCATCTTTATGATATATGTTTTCCGTTATCCTGTTTAGCAAGATCTGAAGGTTTTCAAAAATACGTCCCTACCCATCGGCATTTGTAATGTGCATTTGATCGCAGAATGCAACTAACTGTCGCCACACGATGTTGACCGTGACATATTGTCTGCTATGTAATAACAGTAATTTAATAGCACTAGTAAATGCGGCAATCCAAATACTTCTCGACATTTCTAACTTGTTTAATATTTATTTTAATATGAAACCACCATTCAAAATTTAATCATAAAGACTAGGAAATGACATATATTCGTTACAACATTCTACAAATTTTCCTATCTCGCAATAATTCTCGCTGGAATTCTACTTTGGATTTCAGTTAAATTAACCAATCATAAAAATTCTACGTTACAAGCCCGGAATACAACTTCCTTATTGTCCAATCAATAGACGCCTGCTATATTTACTTTATTCTATTCTTAGTAACATTATCGCCTGTTGGTCTGCTGCCTTGTATTTTATCGTAGATATTGAATTGAATTAAAAATCAAATGACTATAGCCTTAGATAGTTTTAAATTTTCATTAAAGAAAAGTTTCCAGAAATGATTGCGCGAGTAACATTAAACATTTCAGGCGAGATAGCGTGCGCGCGAGTAATGACTCGCGCTTCCTGCTGCATGACGAGGTTTGAATACAGTATTATAAGTCGCCTATTTAAAGAAATGACCAAAATAATTTTACTTGTTATTCACTGCAATATGCTCTTGAACGAACAAATGTCCTGTGCAAAAATATAAACTTACTCATCTAGTCTACTAGTAATTCACACTTGAATTAAGGAAACGTATTCTTCGTTCTTACCTCTAACATAACAGCCTCTCCGAGGAACATGTGTTTGCTGGGTGACGTCACGTGATTCGCTAAATTACCCAGGCACCTCGTGTGTTTGTTGACCGAGAGTAAACTGTGTGAAGAGGGCACACACATAACGGGTGTTACGCACGAAGCGTGGACCACGTAGAAATTTTGTCAGGTGAAGTAGACTAGGTTATCCAACATGGAAATAGACTTCACTTCTCCGAGGACCACGATTTTGGTCCTCGGAAGATTTTTTGGTCCTCGGGTAAAAGCTGTGTTTTCTAACGAGGGTCCTCTGGTGATGGTCAATGCACACGCAACACACACACACACACCCACACACACACACAAACCACGCCACTTGGGAACAAACATATAATTTAATATAACGCTTGAGCATGGCGGTCTTTAGCAAAGGGAGGAAACCGGAGGAAACGAGGGCAACCCAAAAGCTTTGACAGGCGACCTACTGTTTCTCACATAAGATGGCTGACCTTACTTGTTTATTATAACTCAAATCCATTTTTTTAGCTATTATTGATTTTCCACTATAAATAAATATCATGCATACAAATTCCCCTAAATGTTCCATAGTTTTGATGAGTTCTCTTGTAATCTGTTACAGGGTTGGGTTGTGTCTTATTAACTGGATTCACCGAGACAAATTAAAGATCTAATATTAATTTAACTGACACACGGAAGTTTTTTTGACCCACTTTTCTTTAAAGGAACAAAATGGAGGTTTATTTCTGTGTTGCGACGTTTCGACTAGGCGTCCTCGATCTTTATCAAGCAAAACTATGTCCGCTTACAATTGGTGAAGAACGGCTGGACCTTAAACCACATTTCATGTTATACAGATCCAACCAAACCCCTCTAAGGCAACCTGGTTAAAATACACATCCTATTTTGTATTTTATAGTTCAAAATTTCGTTTTACTTGTCTTAATTACACTAGGATCTGGAAGAGTTGTTATCATTGACGTGTTCTGGGTGAAGTGAGGGATTAGCCAATGAAATGGTCTGTTACGACGAGCTTTTGGTGTGAGATCCATGCTGAATAGTTAATCAAATATCTGACGTCATAGAGTCAAAGGCCCCTAGTATGACCTCTGACGCGACCATCCAAAACAACTGGTCAGATCTCCACGAAGTGTAGGCCGTCAAAAGTATAAAAAAACGAAATGAAATATATATATGGGGCCTGTTTCTAGATGTGTATATTAATCTAATCCACAATCTTCAATATTAAAAAACACGAATTATTTGAAAATTTAAATCAACATTGGTGCTGTGATCTTACCGTAAAAGATGGGCTTTTGATATCCAATTAAGACAAAATAAACATTTTACCATTGGTACATAATGCGTTTCAGCCCCATTTGTAACAAGAGACAAGAGGAACGAGGCAAGACATATTGCACTAAAAGTTTGTATTCGATTGAGATTGCTCGCTTATTTCGCCGAACATAACTAATTTGAAATTAGAGTAAAACGGAAACCATTGAATGTAAATCAGTTGATATACATTCATATTACAGTATTATATGCGTTGCGAGACACTTATGTCAATTTCTAGGTCCCAAATGTTAGCGATTTAGCTCCTTTAAGGTGAATTGTATACATACCATAACTAATGGTAACCAGAACGGTTAATACAGTCAGTATCTGTAGACATACTGGATGGAGACATTTTAAAACCATTATCAATAATTATAATCAATTAGATCACAGCTTCATTCAGCAATGACGAAAAACTGCACAATCAAACGTAGAAAAACAAACAGCACAACTCGATATATACTCCCAAAGAAAAATATAGTTCATTTAATACGTCGAGTTAATAGACCACGTTTCTTGTTATTATATACTCCTAGAGAAAAATCCACTTGATTTAATACAATGACTCAAATAATCCAAATTGAACAATGATGGAGAACTGCACACCGGTACATAGACAACTAATATATTCTCTCAGAAAAAAATCCAGTTCATTTAATGGACAACAATTTCCGTTATATAGAATGAACTATAATGGAGAACTGCACACCAGAACATAGATAGAGTTAACAAGACACATTACACAGCACAATACGACTATATTTCTATCAATGTATAATAAACACGCTATTATTATGATGTATAAGTAAGAAGAATTACTAATAACAGTGATATAGCATCCTGGTTCCCGTTCTATCTGAAGTAGTTTATGTAGGAAGTTACACTCTATATTTAGGTGTATTTACGATGTGTCATTTAATGACTTAGATAAAGAGATATACGTTGTCACTGGAGTAGTGTATGTAGTCCCCAAATTCGCACAAGGACCAATTCGTCCGTGCCATAATTCTGTGACCTAAAACATTCATAGGATCCTGCGACTTAATTTGATAGGCCTTAATGAGGGAGAGTGAGAGAGAGAGAGAGATTCGAACTTCCCCTGATAAGGAGACATCATGGTGGAAAATCTTCGGAGATCTTTGTCGACCGACACAAGTGTCGAAATGCAGACCTTCTGAAACACCCCTATGCGCAAGCGACAAGCGAAATATTGAAACATATGTTTGTCCCCAAATGACGTAGTTTGTGGGCGGAATTGACAGAAAGGTCAATTATTAAACAGCGGTATCAATAAGGCAAAATAATCTAATAAATTCAAATTGGTTTAAACGTCCTATTGTTCTGCATGACGGTAAAGCCACCATGTCTATGATTGTATAATAGTGAGTTAACAATCTATTGAGCAAAAGACATAATAATTATGTTTTGACATTCTTTGAAAATATGAAATTATCGCTTTAAGTGGAAGAAGATAAACTATATAGAGACAATTTTAATATTAACCGATGCAAGGACAACTTTTAAAACTATATATCAACTTTATTTTGTTATGTTTAACGGTGTGAGAAAGAGAGAGAGAGAAAGAGAGAGAGAGACGCTTGTGCGTGGGGGTCTTTAGCAAGGGGACGAAACCAAGGGAAGCGAAGAAAACACACGAGGTTTGACAGGCGACCTACTTCTTGTCACGTAAAATAACAGACCTTATAACTGATACACGGAAGTTGTTTTGATCCAATTTTCTTGAACAGGAGAAATGGGGTTTAACGGCAAAAATGTCCACATACGGAGAGAGAGAGAAATGGGGTTTAACGTCCACTCGGCACAAACTAGGCCATTTTGGGACTAACATATGGTTTAATTTTATTTCAATAATTCGCTTGTGCGTATGGGTCTTTAGCAGTGGGAGGAAACCGGAGTGCCCGGAGGAAACCCACGAGGTTGAGAAGGCGCCCCTATCCCCATGTCACATACGCTCACACCAGGGATCGAAACCACAGCCCCACAGGTGACCGGCCAGCTAGAGGTCGAAGCGCGGCACTCGAGACCACAAGCCCCCCCCCCCTTACATCTGAACCCATTCCAAGAGCTATTGGCTGATATTTTCGTCTAAGTAAACGTTGAAAAAGAGCCGTAAAATCGAGCAAAAAAGCCAGTTGAACATGCGACTCAAAAATTGTCAAGGCGAGTTATTGTTAAAATGGTATATTTCACGCCTTAAATACGGAATATATAAATATGGTACTGAAGATTTAATTAATCAAATCGAAGAAACGCTCATAGGATTTACGAACAACATTCGTCTCGGAAATTTCGCGACATAACTGTCGATTATTTTTTGGTAATCGAGATTTATATCCCGATGTACATAAAGAAGTACGAGGGCATTGAATCGCTCCTCGGACATCATTGAACGGTATTCCGACTTCACAAAACGGAGCGCAAAATTCGACCTTTCCACTGGAGCACTGGTGGCGCATACATCAACATGATGCTTCGAACTCGCGTTATGTTTGGAAATAAGTGACCGATGTCGTCCGTAAACAAACGTTTCAAAGTGTCCGCAATTGTAGAGGACGGTTGAGTTTCTGTCGACCAGTGGCGGTGCCATAGTCGAAGCTCTTGGTCGATTAAAGAGCGACTGGGAAGGTCCTCGCCGTAGAAGCGGAGTATGGCATTCGTTATTTCCGCCATACCGGCATCCAGATCCCTAATACTGGAGCCCGGGACAAGATAAACCGCCTTGTACTGTCCACACATGAAACAATGCTACATGAAGTTGCACTCATGCGCGTCGGTGATGGACATGAGTGTATACGCCGCCGATTCCACAAGATGCTATCATTGGTGTTTGGCTATAGTCACTCCATAGGATTAGGGCACCGTCAGCTAAGCAACAAGAATTCGTTTGAAAGTGGAAGCATTAATTAGACCAGAATGGTGTGTTTGAGTCGGTGGTTTGGGTCATTTGGGATCCCTGCAACGGGCTGGGAACGGACAGCACTTTCAGCAGTAAAAAAGGACACTGTCGGAAATTATGGGGGGGGGAGCTTGTATCCGCCTCTGTTCTGTGTGATGTGAGGGATTAGCCAATGATGGATTAGCCAATCAAACGGTCTGTAACGGCGAGCTTTTGGCGTGAGGAATGCCGATTGGCTAATCAAATGTCTGACGTCATAGAGTCAAAGGCCCCTCGTATGACCTCTGACGCGACCACCCAAAATGAAAGGTTACGTGCCCTTGGCATGCTACAGATCGGCACAACACAGGCGGTTGTGCCGCGGACGATGAATGTTTCTCAGTCTGTCATAAGCAGGCTGTGGTCCAGATACCGTGATACACAATCTGTACAGGACAGACCACGCTCAGTTGTGATGCTGTGGTAACTTTGCTGTTTGACCCCGGGTATCATTTTACCCTTATAATGGTCAGTGTGTGCCTTACTTAGTCTAACAATCATTTGGAATAAATCGATGAATGTGAACTTCATTTCATTTTGTCATTTGTTTCTTCGTCAGTTTCATTAGGTGACTTTAATAACTCTTAAAAATCAAATATCCCCTACTTTTTTGAATAGTATATATTATAAACAAACCGAAATGAAATATAGATGTGGGTCCTGTTTCTAGATGTGTATATTAATGAGATCGCCTGTAAGGTGAATTGTATACATAACGTAACTAATGGTAACCAGTATGTTTAATACAGTCAGTAGTTGACCAGTAAAATAACTCGCCATAATCGATAATTATAATCAATTAGATCACAACTTCACTCAGCAATGATGGAAAACTGCACAATAAAACATAGAAAAAACAAAGAGCACGAACCGGTAGATACCCCCGGAGAAAAATCTAGTTCATTTAATACAGTGGGTCAAATAGGCACAATTCTTTGTTACATATACTCGTAGAATAAAATCTACTTGATTGAATACAACGACTCCAATAATCCAAACTGGGCAATGATGGAGAACTGCACATCAGAACATAGATATAACTAGAACTAACAACACGTGTCAAACAGAACAATAAGACCATATTTCTACAGTGTATAATAAACGCAATATTATAAGGAAGAAAAGTGACTAAGCATCCGAGTTAATCACGAAGTATTGTCACTATCTGGTTTGTGTAGGATGTTGCAATCCAATTTATTTTAAATCGTGTTAGGTTTTGATACAGGGATGTCCGTTCGTGCTATAACAGTAGAAAAGCAGATAATAAGATATGAACATATTCACCATTTATTCTGAGCGAAGGTATGTATGTGCGAAGTTTAGACAAGATAGATTATTATACTAGCAGGATACTCGGTTTTCGCACAGGGCACAAATTCCATGGCCTTATACATTCACAGAGTCATGCTGTTAACTTTGACAGCACATATGTGGTGATAGAGCGCGGCGACGAAGCGTGATTCGTCCGGAACACAGGTCCAATTCGCCCTGGGGTACGATTTCGATGGCCTTAAACATATGTCGTGGTGAAGCGCGGCAATGACGCGTGATGGGTGAACAAACACACTCACGCGCCCATACACGTTTTCATTGTATTTATATAGATATTATATTTTCAAAAACCATTGCAAAGATAACAAACACCGTGTTGATTCGTCTATTAGACATTTTATTGAAATGAAATGGGGTTTAACGTCCTACTCTTCTACACTTAACCTGAGCTAATGGAAGACGGGCATACGCCATACAGTGTGCTATGAGGGAAATTTTGCCCGGGCAGCGGCGCTACGGCCCACTCTTATACCGAATTCCAACTACCAAGGAATCTTTAACGTGCACGGCAATGTGTACACAGGACCTCGGGTTTTCGTCCAATCCGAACAACTAGACAGCTGTCCTTGTCAGACCCTCCGTTCTGCATCACTGACAAGGGGAAACCACACCGGAGAATCGAGATGAATTTTCTCGACCAATGCAGTGATCGAACACCCGACGTCCAGGCTAGTGAGCCAGCATTTTATTGAATGATAAAGACTATAAATAAATTTTTTGTTTGGAATTGCCCCAGTACATTATTAATAATACAAGCCGTGAATTGAACAAAGATTATAGATTTATTTTGTATTTTGGACCGGATATATAATGTCCGACGATAACTTCATTGTGTCTTAATTTCTCCATGTGTATCGAGTATAAAATGAGACAGCTCGTTATTCAGGTAGAAAGGCAGCTTGTTAGAAGCTATTTCCCATGATTTAGGCTAAAAGAAAAACCGACTTCCGGCGTATTCCCAATGAAAGGCCTTTTTGTATATTACTAAAGACAACCAGAGAGAGAGAGAGAGAGAGAAAGAGAGAGAGGGGGAGAGAGAGAGAAAAAACGACCTTGGCAGAGGGGCAGAATGGTAGATACAATATAGTTAGATGTGTTCCTATCGTAGACATATAGTTCCAGTACATATAGACTAGTTCCTGTAGTGTAGATGTAGGCCTATCTTTGTACCTGTTTTAATAAAATAAAAAGTACGAACAATCCAAACCACTAGACAAAATTCGAAGATCTAAAACACGTTATGGGCAAAATAGTGTTATCAGCAAATGGATTGTTCATCGTGTACAAAATACATAACAAACAGTGGTAACAGGTATCTGGAAGAGTAAGCTTACCCTGCCTGGCGCGCCACACCCGCCATAGCTGCATCCAAACTACTAGGCAAAATGTCGATAAAAAAGTGTGATTGACCAATGGACTATCGGTATGCATTCTGTTCCCGTTGTAAATAAAACGATATATTTACGAAACTGATTTTTGTAATAACTAAAATACTGTTACAGTGATTAGCTGTTACAAGAGAGAGAGAGAGAGAGAGAGAGAGAGAGATGGGTTTTAAAGTCCACTTGACACAAACTAGGTCATTTCGGGACTAACACATTCTCTTGCGTGTAGAGATCTTTCGCAGTAAGGGGTGGGGTAGAAAATCCACGAGGTTGGACAGGCGATCCTACTTCTTGTCACGTACAACCGGGGAATGAAACCGCGTCAGTTGATTCAATGGCAGACCTTATGATACTGCGCGCATGTGCTAACCATTCGCCACACCCCACCCCCGACATGGCGGAAGAAGAAAGGATACAATTCTTAACGATTTTATTACCTAAAATAAAGAGTCACATTTTATAAAGTACACCTAAATAAACGCAAAAATGCATAAAAACATTTTCTTCAAATTTGTTGAGTGTAAAATCATCAATTGACTGGACTATTCACATTTTGTTCGATGCTAAATTAAATAAAAGGTTAGGCGAAGCCGAACCACGAATAATCATCTAGACTGTGTTGGCTGTTATACCTTAAACAAACATCATGCAAGAGCTAAATCTGCCTAAATTATTAACTATTTACATAAACAAAATACTTGATTAGTTTCAGCACATGTACTAGATATTTTTGTAAGCTGCTAAAGTAAATATAAGCTGCGATGAGGTCGAACCACGTTTAATTACAACACGGACAATGTAAGCTATAACATAACCATGAAACAACAGGTTAGGATGCGATGAGGTCGAACCACGTATAATCACAACACTGACATTGTCAGCTATAACAGAACCATGAAACAACAGGTTAGGATGCGATGAGGTCGAACCACGTATAATCACAACACGGACAATGTAAGCTATAACAGAACCATGAAACAACAGGTTAGGATGCGATGAGGTCGAACCACGTATAATCACAACACTGACATTGTCAGCTATAACAGAACCATGAAACAACAGGTTAGGATGCGATGAGGTCGAACCACGTATAATCACAACACGGACAATGTAAGCTATAACAGAACCATGAAACAACAGGTTAGGATGCGATGAGGTCGAACCACGTATAATCATAACACTGACATTGTAAGCTATAATGAAACCATCAACCAACACCGACATGGTAATCCATAATAGAACCATCAAACAAAGTGAGCGTATCTGCGGTTCAACTGTTAACATTACTGGGGCTGGTTGTGCTGTCCTTGGTTGTTCTATCGTATCATACTGTCGTTCACGTAGATGGACTCTGAAATAGAACAAGATAATGATAATGATGATGGTGATGACGACGACGATGATGATGATCATTCTAGAAATTCTGCTTGATAACGATGTAAGGATATTTGTGGAAACGTTGTGCTTTTAGAATAAAACCAGTGATTATTTGTGTTCTGTTACTGCTTCTTGAACAATAATTTGATTGAAATATACCGACCTTCGTTAGTGGATCTTCTGTTTCCGTCGTATGGTTTATTACTTGACTCGGTTCGTTGATTAATATATTTAGAAAATCCTTGATAAACTGATTGCTGTGGTTCGATTCTAGTATCACGGTCTAGGTCATCGTACATTTCTGATAGAAGATACAGAACAATAAAAACATCTATATAAACAATATATTCTACCGGATATAGGGCAGTTATTACATATCTCACCAATCGACCTTTCCGCCAGCAATCACGGAGTTTTTCTCCGGTGGGTTTGACAAGGGAAAACAAATAGTCGTTTGTATGGGACGAAAAATCGAGGTCCACTGTACACATTGACGTGTGCGTAAAAGAAACTTGACAGTTGGAATTCGAATCAATAGTATGGACAGACAAGCAAGTGTTTTCGCATGATCGCGTCGATTAAAATTCGCCATTCATTCTGTTGAATATTTGTAACAGAAGATTTTAACATCCGCTTCTATCCAGAATGAGATCGCAGATAAGCAGGAAAATACGTTTACTTGTTCGTTCGTAGTGTTTATCGTCTGTCCAAGTTAGTAGGTTTTCTCTGGGTCCTCCGGTTTCATCTCACTACTAAAGACCCCTACGCACAACCGTATTATGTAAATAAAATTGAACCATATGTTAGTCCTGAAATGATTTAGTTTGTGTCGAGTGGACGTTAAACCCCAGACAATTAGGAATAAATTAAACCTTTACCTGCGTTATTAACATAATCTTCTTCTGGTCTGCGCGTCATCTGTGAATCAATCTCAGGTCGTCCGATGATTGGGGGTCTGAAATAATATTCAATACTTCATTGGACATGATTACTTTGATCTAGGCGACAATTCTGTTAATCGCTTGATCATATTTGATGGTGGGAACATTAAATCTTCAAATTACGGAAGACCAGCGAGCTAAGCTTATACTCGCTAACCTGGAGACTTCGTGTTCGTTGTACATCGTAGTATTAGTATTATAAACATCACTTTCTTGAAAAGATATTACTTTAATGGTGGGTTACATCAACAAAAAAAAATAAAATAATAAAAAGGACGTCGATACACAGCACAGCTATAATATTATAATAGAAAAAAACACAACATATACAGCTAAAAAATAAAAATAGCAAATAAGCACAACGACCAAAAAAATATAATGACATAAATAAACGACACAGGTAGGGGTTGTGTGCGTGGCCGAATGGTTAACGAGTGCGCGTTTGAGCACAAGGTCTGTCATTGGGTCAAGAAACGAGGTGTCGAATCTCTGCTTGTTCGTGGCAAGGAGTGGGGTCGCCTGTCCAACACCGTGGGTTATATCCGGGCCTCCGGTTTCCGTTTACGCTAAAAAAGCCTACGCGCTAGTGAATTATTGAAATAAAACTGATTGTCTCTCTCTCTCCCCTCACTCTCTCTCCCTCTCTCTCTCCACAACACATTGAGAATATAAATGTCAACTTACAGGTAGGTATCTGCATCGCCATCTGTAAATCAAGTAAAAGTTTTGACAATGTCATGAGATATTATCTGCTGAGGTGAAAATAATATCCTTAATTAAAGATACATTATGGGAGATTAGATAACGAGCTGGTAGTTCTCACTACAATAGTTAAAAACTAGCTAATGTATAGTTATTTGAAAACGTCATTAAAATTGACCCACTCTGAACAGATAAAAACATTGTCTCGATTATCCATTTCATGATTTAATCACGAATGAAAGTTAGGCAGCAAAACGGATCCTAATCCAGTAAATATCGCAGGCTAGTGATGACATCGAGAGTTGATTACGATCTGGATAAGTAAATTAATGTCTAATTGATAATTCAGATACCATTTCGGGCCTACAGAAGGTCTGGGATAGGCAGATTTAGCTCTTGCATAATGTATGTTTAATCCAATTCTCTGTTGATATACCAACGTATTTCCTGTTGTGTTGTTGTATTTCATCCACACATATTGTGGCTCGTCTGGTGGTTGGTCAACGAACCATTGCTCTCTAGTCAAATTGGCGTATACGTAAAAGACCCCCGGACAGTTGGAATTTGATATCAGAGTAAACCGGAGGGCCGCTGTTCGGGCAAAATGTAATTCACAACACACTGTATGGTGTATGCCTGTCTTCGTTAGCCAAGTTGGAGCAGAACAGTAGAACATTAAACCCCATTTCATTTCATTTGCTCCAATCATCCTTAAGTATTGTGCGACCTTGTGTCTATTCCATGGTATGTTTACTTTATAAAGCACCTCTCCAACCTCGTGGGTTTTCTCCGGTTTCCGCTCACTGATAAAGTGAATCATTGAAAAAAAATTAAACCATATTATGTTAGTTCGGAAATGGCCTGGTTTGTTGATTCAGGAGATACATATTATTAAATAACTAACATTAACATATTGTTGGTTTGAGATTGACTGAGGTATATGTGATCCATCATAAAAAGCTTAGAAGTGGTTATTCCTACCTTTCCGTTTGGTCTTTCTTATCAAGTACAGCACTGCCATGCCTGCTAAAATGGCTGCCACAGTCATTAAACTCAAGGCCGTGGATAAACCAATTACAGTCCCACTAACTCCCCACGCTTCTGGCAAAGTACAAAGTTTAAAAACAGGTCTTATTTCATATAGATTTCATTCTGTTCTTCTGTTATCCTTGTGGGGATGATGGAGACTAAGTTGGTAAGACGAACTTCCTCGGCCCATACCAGCACCTGACCGAACACTGGGTACATTGACCCTGCTGGTGCAGAACAGTAGGACGGTAAACCTCATTCCATTTTATTTCTGATCGAACCTGAGACGCCCAGATTAGTGATCTCGCAGTATACGCCCCGAGCAACCATGGTCGCCATGGTGATGAACTTCCATAACGCCCGAATATGGTGAAGAACAAAAACTGAGTCGGAATGTTGTTTTTTACTTGAGAGAATCTACCGAGTTTAACGTCCTACTGTTCTGTTGCAAACTAAGATAGTGAAGACCGTTATTTGGGAGAGGTGACCTAGTGTTACAATAGTTGGTTGGATGACCGATTGTGTTATAGTTCAACCAATAGTTGGTTTAAATGTTTTAATGTGTTAAAGAAATGAAATGAAATCAAATCAAATGGGGTTTAACGTCCTACTCTTCTGCACCTGACCTGGGCTAATAGAAGACGGGCATACGCCGTACAGTGTGCTATGGGGGAAATTTTGCTCGGGTAACGGTGCTACGGCCTACTCTTATATCGATTCCCAACTGCCAAGGGATCTTTTACGTGCACTCCAATGTGTGTACGGGATCTCACTTTTTCGTCCCATCCGAACGACTAGGCAGCTGTCCTTGTCAGGCCTTCCTTCTGCCTCACTGACAGGGGGAAATCACGCCGGAAATCGTTAAAGAATTACCAAAAGTTGTCAGATTGTGTTATATTACAACCAATATTAAAATATGTTAAAAGTCTACAAAAAGTTGCCAGATTGTGTTTCAGGACTATCAATGGTTGGTGCTAACTTACCCAGTGTTACGACCGTTGGTTTGTTGTCTGACCGGGTTATAGAACTACCACAACTTGGTACCAATGTTGAAATAGCTTCACAAGAATAAACACCCGTTTCGTTCTTCTGAAAATTAGAAATAACCAATTCTCTGCCTCGTGTACTAGTCCCGTCTGGTTTATACCATTTTAAACTGAATGGTGGTGGATTAGATTGGACGCTACATGTTAATTTGAGTTCATCTCCACCAGCTATAGTGATGGTGTCTGTTGATAAGTTGACTACAGGTCCGTGTAATATATCCACCAATATCGTGTCTAAACCTGGTGGTAGACATTAACTATTATCAAATAAAACTGAATTAAGTTCATCTCGGGTGGTTTCCCCTTGTCAGGGATACAGAACCCTGGTGTTAGCGTATGTGGCATGGATATAGGGGCGCCTTCTCAACTTCGTGGGATTCCTCCGGGCACTCCGGTTTCCTCCAACGCGCAAACAAATTATTGAAATAAAATTGAACCATATGTTAGTCCCGAAATGACCTGGTTTGTGTCGAGTGGACGTTAAACCCCATTTCTCTCTCTCTCTCTCTCTCTCTCTCTCTCTCTCTCTCTCTCTCTCTCTCTCTCTCTCTCTCTCTCTCTCTCTCTCTCTCTCTCCCGTTTCATTGACCAATCCCTCACCCAATCCAGAACACGTCAATGATAGCAACTCCTCCAGATCCTAATGTATTAACGACAAGTGAAACGACATTTGAACTATAAAAAACGAAACGAAATAGGATCTGTTGTCTAGGACAGAAGAGGGTTGGGTGGTCGAATGGTTTAACGCGTGTGCTTTAGATCCTGTAATTGAGAAAAGTGGCGTGGTTTTGAATCCCTACTTAAAACACGGTATCCAGGTATATCTCAAAAGGGGACAGGGTGTAAGGAAGTGAACAATTTTAATTTGAGCCAAATACAAAACCATATACCGCATGTCATGCCAAAATATGGTGGCCACCCCCTTGAAAATCTATGGCTGCATCACCGTTATCCCTGAAACCCACCACACTGAGATCGTGTGTTGCATGATAACTTTACCGCATTCGTGTTCTTGTACACATGCCACCATATCACCGATGTGTCCGCCGTTTGAGCGCCACGTATCTCTCCCGTAAAACGCAACATTACAATTAATAAAGCTGTCGCAACAGCAGCGGCTGCGTAGTAACCTTAAATGCGACCCGCGACCATATTCTTCTGACCCTAATTTTAAGGGATAATTATGTTTTACTCTGGGGGAGAATTAGGCAATCAAATATTTCTCCTTAATTATTCCAACTATATTAATATCACAACAAACGCCTACTTCTTGACAACTGACTTTGTGGTTAGGATTGATAACGGATCAACCGCGTTTTTCATCCTTGGGCTTAATGCAAAAAATGCCGAAAACTGTGGAATGACCTACCTGTGTCTACGCCATTGTTACCCATGCACGTGTATGTACCATTATCTGAAATCTCTACCCGTTCTATTATATATATAGATGTATTGTGACCTTTGACCTCCATGCCATTCTTTCTCCACGTGAAGCCATCTGTTGGCACAAATGGATTGGATTCATCAACAACACAAGTCAACATGAGTTGTTCCCCTTCTATTACCTTATAAGGATCGATCGATGGTTTAATATGAACCATTGGTTTAACTGCAGAAGGAAAATCAATGATGGAACATTAAATAGTTTCGACAACATGTGTTTCTGACTTAATAAACGCCTTATTCATTTATTAATTTTAGCTTTTACTCGATTATAGCCCCTGTTTTTTAAAATTTGTTTAACTTATGACTTCAACTCCCAGAATATCGTCATTGTATCACGTCTATCGTGTACAGTGCATCGAAAACTTTCTCATCGGGATTTTTGGACGTGGTTATCTTTGTCAGTGTTTTAAGACGGAGGGACAACATACAGTCGTTCGGGTGGGACGGAAAACCGAAATCCCGAGAGTAGAGTCTTAATGTAATTAAACACAACGAATGTCTGTTTGAGCTGGTATTCGATTGTTAGTATTTTAAAGATATGAGAGAACATCCAATCGAGTAGCCTCATGACAACATGGGAATTGTACTACTTGACAACAGTGGGGGGTGGGGACTACTTGACAACAGGGGGAGATTACTCATTGACAACAGGGGGAGATTACTCATTGACAACAGGATAGATTACTCACCGGGTATATAACAGTGACATGAAGCTGTTATGTTTTTATCATTACCTGAAAGACAAACATTAAAACAAAACATTAAAATATCTCATTTATTTCAGATTTCTCATCTTCACAAGTCAGGATTCAGGTAGGTGTGGTCTATGATAATAATAGGCTATATTTTGATGATGACAGAGATGACTAACTAAGAGAGCGCAGGTGCGATCCCTACGTTGGCCGTCACTTGTCAAGAGATGCAGGACATGGCAGCATGTGAAACATTCTTCGGAGACTTTACTTAACGTCACAAACTAGATCTTTTCAGGACTAACATATGGCTCAATTTTATTTACATAATTCGTTTGCACGTAGGATTCTGTAGCAGAGGCAGAAAACCCACGAAGTTGGAAATGCCAATCAACTCCTTGTCACGTACAACCGGGGAATCGGATCCACACCAGTTGATTCACCTTATAATACTACGCGCGCCAACTATTCGCCCCACCCCCTCCCCATGGAATACGAAATAAGTGCACACACCGTAGCACATTGCTTGTCACGTGTCTGTCGTCTTTACCCCAGTTGGTGTAGTAAAGCAGAACGTTATAAACTCCATTTCACGTCCGCGAAGAAATAATATAAGTAATCTTAATACAAAATATTCTATTCCGATTGGAGTGAAACACTATCAAAGCGATGAATCAAAACCACAGGGCTTGTCTCGATAAAAGACCTTAAGATCTTACGCGTACGTGTTAAACCATTCGACTACCAGCACAACCCATCACCACCCCCCCCCCCCCACACACACACACACACCAGGCCAAAACCCACACACCAGCTCCAATCAACTCCATTAATATCAGAGTTTGTCAGCCATGAAGCGTCTAAAAGTAATATTTGGTCGACATAATCAGATAAACACAATGAAAGATACAAAACTTACTTGTATGAAATAAGACGAAGAAGACGTCGTCCGGGGAGCTGGTCAAATTATTCAACGTAATGCTTTTGTGTGTACCATCAATAGGTCTATCAATTCCACCATATGGAATAAAAACACCGCCACTGCTGCAGTTTACATACACGGGTTCTTCTGATATTAATTGTATATTTGGACAGGATTCTCTCCTTAAGTTGATGAACCAAACGACGATACCGATCTTTGCTAGAGATGATATGTTACAAGAACAGGACAAACCCTGTGTTGGTGTCTTCTCACCAGAGAAATATAATCCCAGCTCAAACACGTTACTTACTGTTCGAGTATCCATCAGGCTTATAATTGTATTTTCTGAAACATAGATCAGTAAATGAAGAAGAATTTCCATACATTCAAGACAGTACTAATCTATCATATATTGAAATATGTTATTTGTCTTTGTTTAACAGATTTAGTTCATTGGTTAACAGAACTGATTGATTGGTTCACAAAATTAGTTGATTAGTTAACAGATGTGACTGTAACATAGACATTTTGCATGGACAACGGCGCAACAGCTTACTCTTATACCGAATTCCATCTGTCAATTGATCTTTTACATGCATGGGACCCTCTGTCCTGCACCACTGACAAGGGGAACCACGCCGGAAAATCACGATAATCTTTCTCGGCCCACGCAGATATCGAACACGGAAACGGAACTTCCAGGTTTGCAGGCCAGCGTCTTACTCACTGGGCCACCAGACCCCCCCCCCCCCTGCCCCCCACCCGCCGAGTGAGAATCGGGCCTGAATAAACCAAATGATTCCCCTAGCCGTACGCTGGGATCCGAACCTGATATTTGTTGATCAAAGGGTCACAGAATAACTATCTATTCTACTCTACTTCCATTTAGATCCCTGTCCTAAATATGACCGTCAAATCCAACAATTAGTTTAAACTGTTTTGTAATGCGGTCCTACTACGGTTTACATCAGTTCAAGTTTATCAAATGAAAGTAGAATGTATTAATTTGAATTAAAATATATATGTGGCATCATCTATTGATGTTGGCGCACCATTATTGCCAATCGTACACTTTCTATACTAGATGAAATATTGGACTTGCGTGACGTATTTCATTGAAAAGCACTTGAGGGATAGTGTTTGTATTTAGTTGTTTAATGGTTTCGAGTTAAAGACATTGCGTAATATATTGAAACAACACTCGACTCACGCCTCGTGCGGTATCGATACTTAAAGGACAATATTGGTGCCAGTCATTATCAATAAAGTAATTGAATGTCATTAGATAAGAGAACACAAGAAAAATAGAAATAGTCCGTACATTCCCTTGTTTATTTTCATTCTATACCTTATAAAAACATGGTAATGCACGGACTTTTTCTGTTTTTCTTTCGTGTTCTCTTATCTAGTGGCAGTCAGTTCTTTTTATGAATTGTCAGATACCCTCTTACAGTCCCATATAACAACTTTTGGTCTTCGAAGAAATTATTAGTGAGCAGAAATTCGGCCGTGTATCTATTATCAGTCGTCGCTTCAGTCAGTTATATATAGAGCGGTCACTCGTGTTTTCCTTTGGCTACGTCACTGCTGATTCGGGAAACGTGTATTACTCACCTATTATAGCAATGATCTCTGCGTTAAAAGTATATTTGGAATGTGTTTAACCTGCTCTATCACATATGTGATAATGACTGGCACCAATATTGTCCTTTAATGTTGCCCTCTCGACCATTAAGCCATACGTATTATCGAAGTATACTTATAATGTTTTAGACTCAAATCGTCGATTTCGGAATGAACGTCTGTCTTGACCAATAACGTAATTTCCCTATTTCCCTATGATATAACTTATATATTTTTTTTTTAAACAATATTTATTCACAGAAACTGGATTGGAGAACAGGCAGAAGCCTATAGACCCCCTCTCCATACATTCTTATATATCAATCTGTTGCTATCTGAGTTTCAAATATTCAATTTTTTATCCTGTTGTTTTAAACAATAAATTATTACCACGTGATCGAGTTGACAATTATCCTGTATAATCTGTGTCAAGTGTATCTTATATCCTTTTTGTATATTCTTTGTTTATTTAATACTCACTGATAACAAAAAAAAAATAGGAGTAGATTCTTTAACCCTTTCCGGCCCGGCGGGACTCTCATGTCCCATCATATGGTGAATACAATGTTGCAATGCATATGTGGATTATGGTCAGTATTTCATTATAAGTCAGTTTTAGGTAGGTCGACGGTTGGGATGAAGTAGTGCAGTCTTAGGGCAAAAAAATTGTACTGTGGCAATTCAATGTCAAACACAAAATCACGTTGATGCTTTTGTAAGAAAAATCTTTGTGCATGTTTGAATGCACAGAGAAAGTTTAAAGTAAGTAAAATGATTGTGAATTTTTTTCATGAAACTCTATCCATAGCAAAACCCTTTCATAAAGTTTATATAAAAAACCGGTAATATTAGCAATTACTGTCATATTTTTTTTCGGTGGGACGTATCAGTCCCGTCGGGCCTATTCTACATCCTGGGACTCTGAAGTACCAATGTGTTTTTTCCAAATTTATATGACTTTTCCATTGCAAATTGATTAATATGTCTGCATTTATCCCTTATATAGATGCCAAAGAGATTTTAAATAACAACTGGTCTATAGAATGATATAGGTTTTCAGAAAATCGTGGTCGATGTGAGGTTTATTCTAAGAAAAACGTCGAATCTCGCCCTTAAAGTAAATCCGTTACATGTAATGTACTCTTATGCTGTAATTAATCAAGAAATTATATTGCAGATTTTGATGGCGCGGTTGGAAATAAGCTATACATTTGTATTTCAAGTTAAAATTGTTTACGCCTTTAGTTGATTGAATTTAACTATGGATTATTGCTTCAAATTGTTAAGAGAATATAGTTTTCTTTGTTTGAATTGTCTGCTTAGTGTTGCTGATTAAAGTTATGGTGAAAATACTGATTTTAAGAATAATTAAAACTTTTTTTGTCTTTTTTGTATTGACAATAATTTACTCCTTTACCGCCCGTCGGGACGTTCAAGTCCCACCCCCACCCTCGTCAGGAAAATTTGTAAAACTTAAAAATAATTTTTTGGATACTATAACCGTGCTGGTTATAGTAGTTTTATGTTAGAATTTAAATCTAGAATATTTCAAATAATACTTTAATTTTAAAAAGTAAAATCACCAAATTTGACTATGAATTTATGTAAGCTCTAAGAATAATAATTATTCTATTTCTTCAAAACGTTGTGTGTGTGTGCTATTGAAAGATGACTGCAGCCAAGGGTGAAATGTTATGTAATTCTAATGACATGTTAATTTATTATAATCCCTTATTGTTTATAAAACCTTTATTGATAGAAAGTAAGTGACAATATGGCCTGTCTGGTGAACATGCCAATCGTATGATCATGATTAATCTATTAATTGTTTTATTTACCATTGTTTTATTTCTTATATTGTACATTATTACATCAATGCTTATTCATGTCAACACTTGATCTAGCCAAGTGATTAGGAGTAATTCCATATAAATATGTGATTGTACTTGATACATTAGTCATTTAAGTCAATCCGACTTAGTCGCATAAGGTACTAGTCGGTTATCCACGGTCCTGTTAGTGTATGTAGTTAATTGTTATTATAAGTTTCCAGTATTAAAGATTTGAAGAACCATTCCAGACTCTTGTAATATCTGACGGACCTCACGGTCACAATACTCTAACCAAACCCAAATCATCTATAAAATACCATAAAACAAGAAATTATTTTAAAACTTAACTACTTGGGCCCGAAAGGGTTAAGGTCACAAGAATTTGTAAATCGCCGTTGGTAGATGAAAAAATGTACGATGACGTTTTAAATTATCCCCGTGACCTTCTTTAAGTGACTTGGTCAATGTTTAAACGTCAACTTAGACTTCAATGTCTACGAAGCGCAAATTAGTGAGTATTGTCACTGGTTGACGGAAACTGGAGTAATGAACTTTGATCCATTTTTTTAAATTCCAACCCGGTTTCAGGCGAGTTATTTGCCCCTAAGTTAGAAACTGGAATCAGACTAGTAACTGGCCGCCTGTTATTCGATAATCTGGCTTACGAACATAGCCGTAACTGTCTTTAGACATATGCTTAGTCAGGGTTTGATGTTATTTTGAAATATGTTCCACGCTACAGACGCCTTTGATCCGAGAGAGTGAGAGAGAGAGAGAGAGAATGAGAGAGAGAGGTCATTTCGGAATTAACATATGGTACATATCTATTTTAATAATTAGCAGGCTCGTGGGATGCTTTTTCAGTGGGTTGGGGGGACCCCAGGACCTGGATAAAATCCACGAAGCTACTAAACATACTGTAAACTTTCTGGAAATATAGATATTTAATATTTTGAGAAGTGATATCCGGTGTTACCAACAGACGCTTCTGTTTAAGAGACACAGATTAAATCCATCTGAGAAATGTTATATTCAAAAGTGACAATTAAGCAAAGTATCGAAAATTAAATTTCAATAACTCAATACATATTATACATCGCTAGAATCGTAATAAGGTTGGCATTTAATAAAGAGTTGGTCATTCTTGCTATAATAATGCAGATATAGATGAAATATTGAAAATTTCAGTCAAATTACTTTATTCTGGGCCAGATTCTCACTGTTTGTAGTATTGACAAGATGTGTGCATTGTGGTTACCAGGGCACCGATGTTTTCGCGAGGAAGCCTCGTTTTCCAATTTTCAAATTAAATTTTTAAATGGCGAACCGTTCTAATCTAGTTAAAATCTCGAGTATCCGATGCCACATGTCTAATTAATTGTTTAGATAAGATTTGAGGCCTAAAGAAAAGGCTGTAATAGGCAGATTTAGCTCTTGCATAATGTATGTTTAAAATATAAGCTAGTTTTTTTTAAAAATCGGAAAATGTTCATAGTTGACTTGTTTACTGAACTGATTAAGGAATATTGTTTAAACAATATAATATTATGTGTAAATGTATAGTTAAACTTCCTGTATCTGGACTTATTTATAAACACGGTCTTAAGATAGACAATAAAATGGCTGTTCTGTGGTAGCCTCGGATTATTGTTTTAATTTGTGGTGTATTCTGATTTCAGGGGCGGATCCGGTGGAGGTTTTTGTGGGGTCCAAATCCCACCCTGTTCAGCTACATATTATCAGATGATAGGATGAGATTGACATTCAAAGTGTGAAACAATGATATAGACATGTGTGATATCACAATTTATGCTTTGTATCAATGAAATTGAATCGCAATGTCGTCCTATTGGATTTCTCTTTCAAATGCTCAATGTGTATGTATGCATCCGTACTTAAAGGGCCAATCCCGATAAGTTTTTGGGGAATAAAACTGCTTAATTTTGTGTTAAAATCCCTTAAAACCCATTACCTAAGGCCTATCAACTAACCCGATATTTGTGACACGCTTGTAAATAACTTAAACCTGACAGTCTTCATCTGGAAATGGAGACCGTTGTATTATACAGTATCTGGATAAAACCAGACTTTTGTCTATAAAAATAATATGTAGGTGGAATTTACCTTTTGTTATCAAGTACAGTACATGGGTCATTCACTGCATAGACCTCTCAAGAAACGGGAATCGATTATCAGGTCACCCAATGAAAAAACTGACCCGAAATCTTAAAAGGGTTACGTGTCCGGATAAGCAGTGTTGGGATAGTCCCTTTAAAGGACGATGATGGCATCATGCATTGGCAATAGTCAAACAGGAGCCTGGCAAGCCCCCTAATGCAAAATCTCCTTGATCCACAACTGTGTCTTTGTAGGCCTACTAATATTGTAATACTTACTGGGCTGACAGAATATAGGGTATTGAATATATTGATAGCCGTCATCAGGACTGGATGGGGGGTTGAGAACACAGCTTTGTTGATTAGAACAGTTTTTATACACTTGTAAACGATATTCTTGACTAACTGGTTCTAGTAGATCAGTACTGTTCTTCATACAGCATGGATTGTCGCTACACTGTGGTGACTCACATGACGTATTGTCATCCTTCCTTCCATACGATATTCTGTTACTTCTCTCGTCAATAATAATCCTTGAATCACTGTCGCAAGCCAGGCTATGACTAGCACACGATGGGCTGTAACATGTATAGATCATCCTAAACTCACAGCACACCAACGTTACTATAACAACAACATAAATCAAATATAGTTTAACACAGGGGAGCAGAACACGGGGTTTAACATCCACTCGAAACAAACTAGGTTATTTCGGGACTAACATATGGTTAAGTTTTATTTAAATAGTCACTTGTGCGTAGGGTTCTTTAACAATGGGAGGACACTGGAGTACCCGGAGAAAACTAACGAGGTTAGACGGGCGACCCTAGTCCTTGTCACGTACAAGCGGTGAATCGAAACCACTCAGATCAATGACAGACCTTTTGATATAGCGCGCATGCCCCCTCCGCCCAGTACAGAGTTAAAAGAAGGCGTTGGCATTATCTCTGTAAATATATTGGATCAATGTATCCATGGGAATACTCGATTCAATGTTCCGGCAGGCAGGGGGGGGGGGGGCGCATAAGAGTCTATGGGGCTCATAAATATGAAAGTTGCAATTCTGCCAATTCGGGACGTTCCGGATTGATTGTTGTTGTTCTTAGTATTTAACGTCCACTTCACCTAAGGTGATATCGCAGACAACTCTTATTTTTCATTTTACTATCTTAGCGCACCTGCAGAGGAAACCGAAGTACCTGGAGTAAACCCACGAAGTTGAGAAGTTGTCCCTATCTCCAAGCCACATGCGCTCACACCTTCCAACCCAATCCCACCTGACAAAATATCAAGAATCGCCTATATAATATATTATATCATTTACCTGAATACGAAACTAAACAACACGTCAATAAGATTGTGTAATCCTTTGACCTGTCCGCCATCTTTCTATTGTAATAATAAACCAATTGTTAGATTAAACACAAAACAATACTTCATGGGGTAACAATCACGACGTTTCGACAAGTATCCTCTTACCGTTATCAACGCTTATCGAAACGTCGTACTTTTACAATAAACCATTGATTGATCTCCCATAACAAATTGTGTTCTGTTTAATTTGTTCCTCAATCGATAAATTAATGTCTCTTAAAGTTCACCGTTAGATATCCTTGCTCGTGATCGTCAAGTTGTTACCGATATACTGTCCCGTCATAATCCTCTTCATATTTATTACGTATTGTAGATTACCAGGATTGGGTTTGATAAAATCTATAAATAGCAACTCTGTTGTGTTACTTCCGGGTAGATAACAGGTGCGTGTTTTTTAATTGGGCGGATTATGTTTATAGTAGGCGGGGCAGTCCTACTAGTCCTGTTATCAAGTGCCTAATTATATTATTTTACATACCATAAAGAAATGAATAAAGTGCTTCCTAGATCTTTGGTGTATCTATAGACCGGACATAATAGAGAGAGACATTTTCCGGCGTGATTCCCGCTGGTCAGTGATGCAGGACGAAGGGCCTGACAAGGACAGCTGTCTAATTGTACGGGTGAGACGAAAAAACGAGGTCTCGTGTAAACATTGACGTGCACGTAAAATATTCCTTGGAAGTTTGAATTCGATATAAGAGTAGGCCATAGCGCCGCTGTCAGGGCAAAATTTCCCTCATAGCACACTGTATGGCGTATGACCGTGTTCATTAGCAGAACAGTAGGACGTTAAACCCCATTTCATTTCATTTTTTATAAGTGGCGGCGGCTTGTTTATATCGTCTTTAAAGGATGCTGAGCGTTGCGAACTGAACGGGATCATTAGGACTGATATTCTTGAGGTTTAGGTGTCACAATTATTGTTCGCTAGAGATTCAAAATCTCTCAAAAACCCACCAGAGCTTTCATTAACTTTTTTATTCCCCGGTTGTACGTGACAAGGGGTAGGGTCGCCTGTCGTACCTCGTGGGTTTTCCCTGGGTCCACCGGTTTCCCCCAGATGACCCTCTCTCTCTCTCTCTCTCTCTCTCTCTCATTCAGCTTTTTCAATGAACTGAAATCTCAAATCAGAAATCAGCGATTTTAAATAGAGATCGCCGCATCCATCGTCTTGTGCAATTCAATGTTAAGCTCTGAATGAAATTCATTGAGATTTTAAAGATTGCCGCATCCATCGTTTTGTGCAAATTAAGGTAAAGCTCTGAAAGAAATTCATTGAGATTTGATGTCCAGTCACATATAACTTCCTGTGATTTAAAATACTGCTCATTTGTCTGCTATATCACCTCGGTGGACGCGGACGTAAAATACAACTACCTCACACACACAATACTGCTCACCCAATCACTTAGCTTGTTCAATGCTGCTCATCCAATCAATTTGTTTGTTAAATCAACCGGGATTATTACTTACAGCTGGGTAAACAGATTGACAATTCTAAAAGATAGCTGCGAATTATCACTGCTCAACGAGGAAGTAAACCTCATATCATTATCAGAATTAATCCTAACATTTTATGGTGTTTTTGAGGGAGAAACCATCGAAGTTATAAAATCCAAACTTCTGTTGTAAATTTGATGTTACCGAAAGATAGAATATAAGGTAGGTTGTCTTTCATACTGTCACTATTGTGAGAGAGAGGGAAATGGGGTTTAACGTCCACGCGACACAAACTAGGTCATTTTGGGACTAACATATGGTTTCAATTTTATTTCAATAATTCGCTTGCGCGTAAGGGTCGTTAGCAGTGGGAGGAAACCGGAGTGCCCGGAGGAAACCCACGAGGTTGAGAAGGCGTCCCTATCTCCATGCCACATACGCTCACACCAGGGATCGAAACCACAGCCGCAAGCCAGAGGTGACCGACCAGCTAGAGGTCGAAGCGCGGCACTCTAGACCACTAGGCCATCCCAACCCACCTGTCACTATTGTAGACAATACGAAATGGAAATAAAATAGGGTTTAACCCCTTCGTATTCTGCTACAATTGGGCTAATGTCCTCTGGGGACAGGAGGGTTGGGATGGCCTAGTGGTCTAGAGTGCCGCGCTTCGACCCTTAGCTGGCCGGTCATCTCTGGCTTGCGGCTGTGGTTTCGATCTCTGTTGTGAGCGTATGTGGCATGGAGATAGGGGTGCCTTCTAAACCTCGTGGGTTTCCCCCGGGCACTCCGGTTTCCTCCAACTGCTGAAGACGCCTACGCGCAAGCGAATTATTGGAATAAGATTAAACCATATGTTTGTCGCGTGGACGTTAAACCCCATTTAGGGGTCTTTAGCACTGGGAGGAAACCGGAGTGCCCGGAGGAAACCCACGAGGTTGAGAAGGCGCCCCTATCTCCATGCCACATACGCTCACAACAGGGCTCGAAACCACAGCCGCAAGCCAGAGGTGACCGGCCAGCTAGGGGTCGAAGCGCGGCACTCTAGACCACTAGGCCATCCCAACTCCCCCCCCCCAACCGGTGCTGAAATGAGTCTCGGAACCTAGTGTTATGATATTACCGTCTGTGAATTAGCATTTAGTGGAGTACATTGATTTCGCGATGTTCGGGGACAACTCCTTGATTGTTTGCACCGAAAACGTAAAGGAAGAGCTGACATTGCTACCGTTGTTACGATGGTAAAGTCTGGATTATCTAATTTTTTTTTGAATTAAATGATCAACCGCCATTCGTGTTTAAATCCGTTGACAACTAAGAGCGCCCGGTGGCATAGAAAGTTGATAATGGTCTGGATAAGTTGATAAATAACTTTATATCATTTAAGTCTTAAAGAAAGACCGGCAATAGGCTGATTTAGTTCTTGAATAATATATCTGAAAGTATCGGATCCTGTAAAAAGACGAGAATGGAAAACATTTTGAATATATGAAACGGATAAAATGATATTTTCATTCGGTTAAGCAGGCTGGAAATCCTTTACAACGACAACGATGTCAATAGCTATAATTTCAAATTTAAAAAAAAACAAAAACAAACCAAAAACGTAATATTAATATCCGTCTTAGATGGGATGAATCCCTAAAATGGATGCCCGGCACCGGGGTCATCGCCCAGTCTGCCTCCTTCCCTCTCTTCACGTCATTGATGGCATCAATCAGATATCTAGTCTGTTACACCCGTTTTCCATGGTTACCTGTTTTATAACCTAATTCCTGACGTGGGGGTGGGGGGGTATAACTTCTATTCAAGGAATAACCTAATACATTAAATGTACGTTTTTTGTTACAGAGGTCTTCCTCCTGCTCTACGAATGCGTTGGGAGTTATCTATCTTTTAGAACTCTTGCCTGTTATCAACAACGTGCGCTATGGCTCAGCATGCCTTTACCGACTGTGGTATTAATAACTCGTGGCTTATCTTGGTTTATTCTTAAACATACATTATGTAAGATTTAGATAAAGAGCTGACAGTTTTCCATATAATGGTTCAAAAAAAGAGAAATTAATTTCATTCAAAATCAAGTAAGGCCTAGGACATGATGGTACGGTACTTTATTCTGACCGACCTTGGCCTTATCATCGTTTGAAGTTTGGATATGAGAGAAATGGTGTTTAACGTCCACTCGACACAAACTAGGTCATTTTGGGACTAACATATGGTTTCAATTTTATTTCAATAATTCGCTTGCGCGTAGCGGTCTTTAGCGGTGGGAGGAAACCGGAGTGCCCGGAGGAAACCCACGAGGTTGAGAAGGCGCCCCTCTCCATGCCACATACGCTCACACCAGGGATCGAAACCACAGCCGCGAGCCAGAGGTGACCGGCCAGCTAGAGGTCGAAGCGCGGCTCTCTAGACAACTAGCCCATTCCACCCCCCCCCCCAAGTTTGGATATGCAGTAGATTGTTTATTATCGTTCCAACTGTTACTTGTAAATTGAGACTCAGTCTCGCTTCTCCATTTTTAAATTTAATCATAAAATGACCATCGTATTTCAGTCCGATTAATTCTGCGTCATCCGATGATCTATAGAGTTTATTATATTTATAGGCTTGTCGGGATATACTAGTAGTAGGCCTAAATTATAAATCTCTGAAGCCCAATATGATAGTAGCCTATATGAGTAGGCTATATGATATATTATGAAGCTGAAATAATGACCTGTACTAGGCAGATATGAGCTCTTACATAATACATCTTTATCCTTTAATTTTCAAATAATCTTCATATAATCTGTGCATTTAAAGGGGTTGTGGAATATATTTGAAAGGGGTTGGGAATGTATTAGGCTATATTTGAAGTGGTTGGGGAATATGTTTGAAAGGGATTGGGAACGTAGCCCTAATATAATTGAAAGATTTTAGGAACATATTATACTTGAGGGGATTGGGGAAAGTATATATTTATATCAATTGCGCGTGGTTGTTAGGCCACGTTTAGGTCTTAATAATTCGTTAGGCTATCTAAAGTCTGTAGCCAATGTTTCGTTTAGTCTTTTAATAAACCTCGGCAAATTCCGAATTCTTTTTGAAACTGGCAACCAAACGGTTTGAAATTTTTTATCAAAAGTGTTCTGTCACGGAAAATCCAATGGTTGATAATTAAAGAAAAGTAACGGAGAAGTAAAGACCAATCCCCCCCACCCCTCAACCACTTTGTACATGGCGCCATCATGGATAAAAATCTATAGGCCTACAAGGGCTAAATATTTTAGTCTCAAACATCGTAGGTAAATTTTTGACGGAATCTTAACCCCATTATCCCTTAATTACCGGTACCTAGAATAATATATTATTATTTATCTTTTCAGAAGAAATCCCGTCTCCATTACTCTGGTAGATGCAGAAACACAGGACGTTATTGAATTCCCATTTCATTCAGACTAAACGGAGAAAAGAAGATGGCCGACTTACATGAAGTAAATGATCATCGTACAAATAACGTGGAAGTTAGGACAGAATCGAATTCTATTAAAGCTGAATCGTTGGAGAGAATTTTCAAGTCGAAGGGAGATAATCCAATTCAAGGTTCAAGCAAGGTGAACATCTGCGACTTCACAGAATCGTGTGATAGACAGGAGTATGTTGATGATGATTCGTATTCCAAAAATTTATTAATTGATGATGACGATGATGATGACGCTGGCGATGTAGATATGGTCTCAAGCGAAGACATTCGAAATGATGATGATGACGATGATGATGATGATGACGATGATGATGATGATGATGATGATGGCGACAGTAATGATAGTGGTGAGGGCAGTATGGATGAAGAAGACGATGGTGTTTTATCCCAAACGGAAACATGTCATGGTTTAAAACATGTGGAGACGACAAACATAAATGGAGAGGAACCATTCAAATGCGAAACCATGGAAACTATCCAGCAGTCGAAGCCCAGATTGATGAACAGCATCGATGGCAGTTCGTCTGAAGTCGTGCTTAAAAACTTCTGTCAAATATGTTCCAAGTCTTTTGCCTTTCCCCAAGGACGACGTCGGCATATGAGAAACATTCACAGGATAACACTAGAACCGAAACGAAAACTCAAGATAACACTAGAACCGAAACGAGAACTTAAGATAACACTAGAACCGAAACGAGAACTCGACCAAATGAAAGACGCGCCCAAAAACTTCTGTCACTTGTGTTCCAAGACTTTTGCATTTTCTCATGGACATCGTCGACATATGAAAAACGTTCACAAGGTTACGATTGAACCGAAACTAAAATTCATCCCAGTCCAAAACATCGCTTGTAACATTTGTCACAAACAGTTCGCATCTGAACAATCGCGTCGCAAGCACAACAAAAACGTCCATTTGAAATCAAACGAACACAAAGTCAAAGAACAAAGCATAAAAGTAACGGAAAACCCATTGAAGAAAAGTGGCTGCCCGGAATGTGGGAAATTATTTACCACTGCCCGTGACTTAGATCGTCACATGATAACCCATACGAAGGAGCAACGTTTCGAATGTCCAGACTGTGGTACAGGATTTTCTCACAAAAACAATTTAAAACGACATGTAGACGAGAAACACCGGGCCCATAAAAAAACACATTTTAAATGTCAGCACTGTGAAAAACAATTTTCCCAAAGAACTCATTTATTAGAACACCAATCGACGCATGACGACGTGCGTCTACATCCGTGTACAATTTGTGAAAAGAGTTATACGTCAAACTGGAATCTTCAAGAACATTTACTTTCGCATCAAGGAATTAAAAAATTTCAGTGTCAACAATGCGATCGTGGGTTTCAGCGCAAATATCAGTTGGTAGAACATACTAATAGTCACTTGGATCCGGACAAACAGCGGCCATATGTTTGTCAGACATGCGGTGGCAGTTTCTTTACTAGGGGTAATTTTAAAAGTCATATGAAATTGCACGATGAAAAATCTTATGTAAAATGTCACCTGTGTGAGAAGACGTTTGCCTCTAATTTCAGCCTGGAAGTTCACGTCAATAAACATTTAGGTATAACGTTTGATTGTGACCGATGTTCAAGTAAATTTCACCATCAAACCTACCTTAGATCCCATTTAAAGAAACATAAAGCAGCAGATAATATTGATGAATAGTCATTCGGAATTCATAGATATTCATTAATCCGTCGATTTAATCTGGAGAAAAGAAAAGAAATACGTGTTACACTGTAATAAGCAGTATAATTTCTCGATAGTTTCATTAATCAGGTGATGGAATCTCCACATCACTCGACGCAAATTAGGTCATTCCGGGACTGAACGTATGGTTTCATTTTATTAATTCGATTGCGCGTAGGGGTCTGTGGGAATGGGGTGGGGGACCACGAGGCTTGTAACGTATAAGCCTGGAATCGACACTACGCCAGACCTTATGATACGACACGCACACGCTATAACCACTAGATTCCCGCCCACCCAGTCCTACATACCGAACGACACGCAAAAGGAAATTCAATAGGATCAATAGCGTTGTTTCCTGTCTTCTTTGTTGTTTTAACTTGATAAACATTGTGTAAATATATATTATACTCATTTTATTTATCTTTTGGGATCATATTTTATATAGAAATTCGTGTAATAGAATAGTTTTGTAAGACTTAATAAAATTATTTTCCTTAATAATCTGTTCAGAATTCGCCACGCCACGATTATCCAGCTCATCATACTAGTATTGTAAAAGTTAGATCTTTAAGAGTAATATCAGTCCAACTCCAAATGGTTTGATTTTGTTCTGTATTTACAAAGATAATACGATGTATACATCAACGGGGTCACGGTGGCTAAGTGAGTAAGAGGCAGACTCCCTAGCCTGGATGTCGCGTGTTCGATCCCGGTGCTAACCGAGAAAGTTCTTCGACATTTTTGGGCGTAGTTTTTCCCCTTGTCAGGGGTGCAAGACGGGTGTAGGTGCTCACGAGGATAGCTTTCTAGTAATCGTTCGGATGGGGCGAAAAACCGAGCTCCGTGTAGGACGGCGTTTCCCAACCTTTGGGTCGCGAGCACTTTTCGTGAGGTCGCGGACTAGTCTGAGAACTTAATAAAAAATGCTATCTTTTCATGTAATCTATCTATACATCTTCAATAGAAGGCTTGATCTCGCTTTATATTTTTCGGCACTAATTTCGATTGGTCTAGGACCCAGCTCTCTAGACCTCTCAGATTCCTCGATAGAAAATATCTCTCGCTCTCCAACTGAAATATTTACCAGTGATAATCGAGTTACAAAGTTCAAGGTTCGTTCAATGTCAAGGTTGCTGGCAATTTCGAAAACAAAGAGACTTGCCACTGCCAAATTTCATGCAAATAAATACTTCTTTAGTCTCTAAAACAGTTTAGATTGTTTTCCCGTGAGTTTTTCAACTGAAAAAAAAACTTTTAACGGCTGTAAACGTATCTATTCATTTTTGTAGTGGAGATCGGAATGTTTGTATTTGGATATGTGTTTGTATCACGACCGCTGATTGGACAACGTTATTGTTCACGTGTCTGCATGCAGTAAAGGGAAATAACGTTCCTAAAAGTTCGGGTATTTCAGTTGTAATACTGCGACCGTTGCTTCGGGAACATGTGATCTACACAGCTCTTGCCACATTGCTAATCAATTTCATCTCAATAATTTGTTATCAGATTTTTAATAAGTAAACAACAATAAAAGTGAATGATACTGATATTTCATAGAAAAATGTGACTTTGCTCTTCGAGGGGTCGCGATCTGATCTTGGGTCAGGAATAGGGTCGCCGCTCAAAAAAGGTTGGGAACCTATGGTGTAGGACTACACATTGGCGAGTTAGTACCTAAAAGATCCCCTGGAAGTTGAAATTCGATAAAAAGAGTCGACAAAATTGCTCTCATAGTACACTGTATGGCGTATACCCGTCTTTATTAGCTCAGTTTTGGAGCAGAACAGTAGGACGTTAAACCCCATTCCATTTCATTTACTTTATCAACTTGGTAAGTACAAGCTTGATCGATCGAGTTGCCAAAAATCTTTGCTAAATTCTTTTCCATTTCAGTTAATTCTAGCCGGGAGACTTATAATATATTTTCGTTCTTTTAAGCGTGGATGAAAGCTATCAAAATTTAATCATTCTTTCATCGTCCCCAACTATGGCACTATGCTTATAGCTTGACCAATAAGGACCCTACTTTTATTTAAACTAAGAATCTGTCATTTTCATTTTTTTAGAAATACAATGTACTTTCAAGAATCAGATTATGTTAACATAATTGAAATTAAAGGTGATCATCCTGTAGTAGATAAACGGGGTTTTTTTTTTGGCAGTCTGGTTTCCCAAACTACTACTAATCGTCGTATGAGACAACAAACCTCTCGCACTCGCCACGCTCTGTCATTTTTAGTCACGTGGCCTTGCTGCCCGCGCCCACAATCGTTTTGGGTTACCTTGTCTATAAACGCGAGGCGAACAGAGGCAAATGCTATTTGGTGACAAAACGAGGGGAACAGAGGCAAATGTTATTTGGTGACAAAACAAACTTTTTTATTATATTTTGTAGAAAAAAATGATGAAGACCGATGTCCCAAAAGTCGTGAAATAAAGTGTTCCTTTTTCGGTGAGTTTTGACATTATTAGGTAGTTGG
Source organism: Patella ulyssiponensis (assembly GCA_963678685.1). Classification (NCBI taxonomy): domain Eukaryota; kingdom Metazoa; phylum Mollusca; class Gastropoda; family Patellidae; genus Patella; species Patella ulyssiponensis. The sequence continues at coordinate 4,520,466 of OY783226.1, forward strand.
ATACCAAGGGGCATCAGTCAGGAAAAAAATGGTATCAACGATTCCGCGCTGTGTTGGTTGGGTTGGTTGACAGCGGGAAGCTGATATCAGAAATGTTTCCATTACCCGAAACTCGAAATATTATTCCTGGCTGACAGGTAGCGGTCTTGTTAATTGTCCAATATTTCCGTTAGGCCCCCATTTCTCACTCAACCAGCTGAAACAACGTAATTCAGATTACTAGTCTAGATCGACACTAACTGCTTAGAACTAATTATATGACTTCCCGCCCGTAAATAGATCTGACCGTTGGACCACACAGCAGACGAACAATATTTTCACAATCGTTTAATCACAGACTGCCATCTTACGTAGGGTCCGAGGCTACAGGGTTGTAGAAGCGCGGACCACAGGGTGTGTACTATTGTCATTTTAAGCCTTAGTAGATAAGGATTGAGACTAGTACGGATGTCGCCCGTCTGTTTATAGCAACTCTATCTTCTTTCCCTAATATTAGATGATAATTGTTTTGGTCTAGAATGGAAGGAGAGCGTTCGAATTTACATTTTCTGCGAGGTTTTGGTAAATATGAAATGGGGAAATCAACTACGACAGAGGCTAAGTGAGAGGGACACAATGACGCGCTTTGCTTGATTGCAAACATCAAGCGGTTTCAATGCGGTTTTCAGCATGATAATAATCATAACGCTCAACTAGCGTCAAACATACCGTGGGACAGTGTAATACTTTTAGAAGAATTTTTGCTCGACAAAATATGGTGGCATATTACTTCATTAATTAATATCTTTGGCAAGTCAGTAGAGTCACATATATGTACTTAAAGTACTTAAACCAACTTAGTCAATGATGGACATATCAAAAGAGCTACAGAACCATAACAAACTGGTTCTATCTTTCAACAAAATACATGTGATTCGAGATATTCCTAATGTGTCATTTGGCTTAGTTTAACCAATCAATTCGTTGATTGCACAGGTTCATGGTCATGAACACGCATTTGTCTGCGTGATACCCTTGCGGCTATAAAGGAAACTATATTATGTCATTAAATCAGTCGACATTTAGATTCCAGAGAGAGATTACCATCTGAGTGAGTTTAGCTGACTAGTGACTTAGAATGATTGTTGTATTGTAATCTATACTATGCTTGTAATGTATCCAGCTTGATATAAACTGTAGAAACGAACCGATGCATTGTTATTCCTGGTTAGACAAACGTCTTAAGAAAACATGTAAGAAGAAATACACAACGTGGAGGAGAAGCAATATGTAGTAAGAAAAGATACATGGGTCATACGTAGGATGTGGCGACCGGTTTGTGAAAGGTCCGCGCTCCACGTCAGACAGAAAGATCCATGGTATTACAACAGATATGCTACAAATCGACTTTAGCATGTTCCATACAGCCCAATATTACTCGGCGGCATTGTTGAAAAATACCCTCCCCCTACCTCGCACAGATATATAAATATTGTTTTTAGGGGCCCGAACGGGATCTTGTTCTTCATGCAAAACCATCGGTCACCATGTCCCTGACCTACGAATACGTCACAGCCTTCTGATTCAAAATCAAAATTCCCCCCCCCCCCCACGCCACACCTTCAATCTTTTTACCATTTAATCATGGCATGTTGGTCTCTATAAAGTGTGGGATGATTTTGAATATTATTGACTTACTGAATTACTAGTCGTATATATTAACTAACAGAGTCAGTATTATAGTAGGAAGTATTTTTACTAGATGACGTGTAATTGAATAGCTGCACTTTATATTAAGATACGGTACATGCCTATACTGTGACGAGCTAAAAATAGGCATATGGCTAACGTATTTTATCTCATTATGCAAGTCATTAACTATGAGGGAAATTTGTCCGATACGTCCTACTCTTATATCGAATTCCAACCGCCAAGGGATCTTTTACTTGCACGCCAATGTTTACACGGGACCTCGGTTTTTCGCCCTATCTAAACGACTAGACAGGTATCCTTGTCAGATCCTTCGTACTGCACCACTGACAAGGGGAAACCACACCGGAAAATTTCGATAAACTTTCTCGGTCAATACCGGGAACAAACCTGCGACCTCCAGGCTCGCGACCCAGCGTCTTACCCACTTAGCCACCGTGGCTCCCTGCTTAGTTTACCATTTGTGCCTAGTACACTAATCTGCGTCGTAAACTCTGATTTATAGTATTTTATTTATGCTTCTCCCCTCACAGACATTAAAATAAAATAGCTAAATTAGTTTGAATCTGCCGTTACTCCAAATATATCATCAAATCACCCAATTTGTACACGGGAAGACATCTTTAAACTTGTTGTGACTTGTAATATTTAAATTATAATAGTTGTAAAGCGGTGTGTCTACAATGAATTCGGTTAATTTTGTTTCGTGGAACGTTATATTTTTTACGATATCGTTAGTCTAGGTATATATTTATTTCCGTACTTGAATTTTATAAAGTTTGTTCACTTGGAAAACGAGACTTATTTAGCCACCCAGTCTTTGTGATGAGGCGATGTTGGTTTCACAGGGAAGCGATACCGAATCTAGAGAATAGTTGGGAAAACTGGATTGTTTTGCCAGGAAGAAATAATGTAAATAAACAGTAGCCGCAAGAGGAGTGGGGGAGTTGTGCTGCAGGTCATTTTTAAACCTGAAGTAAAAATATCAGAACAAGTGACCATATTGTGCTTAATGATGAGCACTAGATCTGACTGGAATATTCGGTTTAATTTTTTGTCCCCTATGGACGACCCCTTTTTCAGGGATAGGTTATGTGTTACTCTGCCTACCCTGTAGTTGTAATGGACTGGACCTTTTATGGCGTCTTTTAAGGTTTGAATTTGAATTAGAATTTTATGTGCGTGCCTGTACTGGATACGTTCGGGGATCTTAAAGTTATCCGTATTGCTGTTTGTCTGAAGAGGAGGGTTTAAACGTTTATTGTGACTGTATTATAAAATTGCTGTTGCAGTAATAGTACGTAGGTAGTAATCTTTGTTCATTTATTTAAACATGCATTAAGAGCTAAAACTGCCTATTGCTGGTATTTCTTTAGGCCTTAAATGTTATTTAAATTACTAATTAGATTTATTATCATGACAAGACCATAATCAACTCTCGGTGGCATCGATTAGGATCCGATTTGCTGCTCAACTTTCATGCGTGATTAAATCAGGAAATGGATAATCGAGACTATGTTGTTTTTTTTATCGTGCCGACTTTAAGAATGATGATCGAGGCAATAGGCCGCAAATTCAATCGCTAAATTCTTGGTTCAAAGTGGATCAATTTGACTGAAGTTTTCAGCAAATTCCCTTTACATTATTAAGTTTTTAACTATTATAGTGAGAACTACCAACGCTTTATTTAATCTCCAATAGTGTATCTTTAATAGCTAATATGCATGTGCGAATTGGAAGCCGTTCATTAAATATCAGAATTGTTTGATAAACATCCGTTCAATCCAGAAAACCTTACTGCAATGGAACAGGTGATTGAAACGTTGACCCAGAGTCAATTGAACATCAATTTAGACTCACGTCCGTTTTGTTTTCAATGGGAGAAAATTAACTATTTTGTTAAAACGGTACCCTTGAAATATTTTCAACCATAATAATGAATACGAATGCGAAGAAGCGTCGGCACAGTTTGTTGGTTACAATTAAAGATGCATCTTTGACAGGGGCGTAAATGTGTGTGGGTGGGGGTCGCAAAATAAGTGCAGTCAGTCGCAAAATTAGGCATCAGTGACTAACCGAATTAATGAGGTAAATAAGAAATGCCAAAATAAAAGGGAAAATACCAAATACTTAATATATGTATGCAATAATTGTATATGTATGGTTGCTTTGATTCGATATCTCAATTCGCCAAAGTTCAAATTAGTAAAACTGCTATGTGCTCAGTAATGGAACAGTAACGCTACAAAGACGAACACGATCAATCTTGACAAAATCGCCGATCGGTGGTCAAACTTGACTAATCGCGGACGCTTGATGAAAATATGAGTGCACTTAGTCATATATTTGCTCATTTTTGTATATTCACAATATATCGAAGATATATAGTTCCAAAAGTTGTCAAAGATTCACATTACTTTGTACGTTATTGCAATACTCTTAATAAATAACGTGAAATCCCATGCGTAATACCCAATTTTGCTCATGTTATATGTATCTTCTGAACTTCAAAATTCTGCAAAATCTTCCCCTGAACTCCAGGGAATTGCATTTGAAGGACACCAAATGCAAACATTTCTGCGATATTTATAAACATTTTGCCGTTAAAAAAAAAAAAATTTGTACTGGTTAAAAAGCAACGATCAGCTTTCGATAGACTAAAGCCCCCATCACACCAAACAAATTCTCAAAACGCCCTACCCCGTCCAAGAAAATCTTAAAATGGGTTGTGGTTGGGGTAGAACTGCCCGAAGATCCCCGGTCTCCAGCTCCTCACAAGGCCAGCTAGATCCGAATAAAGTTGTTGATCCTCATTTGCCGGTCCCTGGACTCTGCAGATCTCCACTTTATGCCTCAATAGATATAATGAAGAGCAACAGAAATCCCTGACGAAAACCAAGACACACATCCATCGAGTAGGATCGACGTACGACTAGTTCCAGAACACCCTTCCCGCCAAAGCCAGTCCGAACCCGTCCACCAAGCTTTTAAACAGAACGTAAACAGTTGTGACTACGTTTGTACCCAGTTTGGGCGATTTTACCAACCAGTTTGGTGTGATGAAGTCTTTAAACACTTGCTTGCGACATATCTTGTGTCAACTGAAAATGGCACATTAATACTAATCAAACCCTAAATACTTGATTTGCGGGCTTTCATTTTGTCAATATCTGTCATGCATTCTAAACTTGCCGCACACGTTACAACTGCATAGTGTTAGATTCAGATAAAGAGCCGACTGTTCTTAATATAATATTGTTTGTTATCGCAGCAACGTTACTTGTCAATCGAAACTAAGTCTAGATTATCCATTTATAAATTAATTTATTAAATGGCGATCGTGTTTCAATCCATTTAAATCTCTCCATCCGATGATCTAGGGGGTTGAATATGGGCTTGTTATGTGAATAAATTAATGTCCAAAAAATAATTGTATATAACATTTTAAACCGGACAGAAAGATCTACAGTAGGCCGATTTATCTCTTACATAATGTATCTTCAAATAATACATATAGAAAGTCAATGATTCACCAGACTGAAACAAAAACTTATTATTCATATGATAAGCAACAGAATAGTGTTTATTCACCAAAATTGAAAATCAGGTCAATGTATACTACACCCATATGCGTCATTCAAATCTTTTGTAGTAAAGTAACGGATTAAGGTCGTGTTGCTCAATTTGGGCAAACCCACGCTATTGTAACTGTCTAGTAGAAAACTCGGTTTTCCCAGATTAATGAAATGCAGATCATGTTACATCTATATGAAAGAAATGAAATGAAAAGGGATTTAACGCCCAACTGGTCCGCACCGACTGGGTTAGGTGGTGGGTGGTTGGATGGTCGAATGGTTAGCACGTGCGGGCTGTATCATAAAGCCTGTCATTGAGTCAACTGGCGTGGTTTCGAATCCCAGGTTGTACGTGTCAAGAAGTAGGTTACCAAATGCTTTTTACTCACGCTTGTGGCTTACTTGGTTCATTATACCTATCATGAAATAACTTTTTTTAAATTAAATTTTGGATACAATGTGAAGTACATGTAAAGATCTTTCATTGTCGGTCACTTTTGACAACAGGCCTATAAACGCGCTTGTCAATGATTAGTGATTGCCCAAAATTAATTTCATGAAATCATTTATATTTGCATATTTAAGCTATAATATATATTTCCTTGTCGGTCGCTTTTTGCAATATTTAAAGATACAATTTCATATTTTTAAGTTATATTTTCAAAATGTGTTAAAATAAAGAAAATATTAAATTCTCGGAGAGAACCGACTAAAACCAGATAGTGTACGAATGTTACACTTTCTTTTTGTGATTACGGTATGATAGATGATTGAGAAATAATACGTATTCATTTGAAGCTCTGATTTTTCGTATTTATCTAGCACCCACACGGATTTTCATGATTTAAGCCTACTATTCAAGTAGTGATTAATATATTCGAGTAGTGATTTAGTTTGAATGGCAAAACGCTAGTTTAAATTGGTTTTCACATTTCTATACCAAGCTGTAGTGGTGAATTCATAAGCAATACAAACTAAGTCATTTCGGGACTAACATATAGTTCAATTTTACGTGCTTGCGCATTTAAGGGTCTTCAGCTGTGGGAACCGGGATACGAAGAGAAAATCCGCGAGGTTGGACAGGCCATTCTACTGCTTGTCACGTTCAAGCGGGAATCGAAACCATGCAACTTGAATCAATGACAGATCGTATGATCTCAGGCGTACGCGTTAAACCATTTGGCCACCCACCCACCCACCCACATCCCCACGCAACTCGTATAAAACGAGATCACTATATAATGTTTTGCACCTGCATGCGAATATTATTTTAATGACATAATGACTTATTTCCTATTGTGATATTTGCAGAAAATCGTTCTCAAAACACAACGATGAGTGATGTAGCAAATATGTTCAAAGACATGCAGAGCAGAGCAGGTTGGTACGGAGCACCTTAAGTGCACGATTCCACTCTAATATAATTTAATTCTTTCGTACATGATTCCACTCTTATATGATTAATTATTTTAATTAATTCGTTTAAACGAAATATTAATTCGTTTAAACGAAATATTAATTCGTTTAAACGAAATATTAATTCGTTTAAACGAAATATTAATTCGTTTAAACGAAATATTTCGTTATAACGAATTATTTATTTTGTTATAACGAATTAATATTTCGTTTAAACGAATTAATATTTCGTTTAAACGAATTAATATTTCGTTTAAACGAATTAATTATTTCGTTTTAGTATTAAACGAATTAATTATTTCTTTATAACGAATTAATTATTTCGTTTAAACGAATTAATTATTTCGTTATAACGAATTAATATTTCTTTTAAACGAATTAATAACTCGTTATAACGAATTAGTATTTCGTTTAAACGAAATAATTATATAAGAGTGGAATTGTGTACGAAAAAATTATATAAGAGTGGAAACGTGCACTTAAGGGGCTCCGTAGGTTGGTAATAATAATTCAATTGCACAGCTTAGGTGCTGCCATCCAGGGTTAATTGGGAGTCATAATAGCTCTACTGTCTGTCATTTTCTCCACCAAAAATTTGTCTGTTTTCTCTATAATCTGGTTTATCTTCTGTTTATATCTCAGGCATAAAAGTTCAGAATGTCATTTCAATAGAGCCTTGCAATTATCCCGGTACATTTAAAACTCGTATTACCCAGCCCTGCATGGAATTGTCATTCTCTTGCTCTTTTTAAAATTCTTGATGTATTACAATGCAATGACATGCGTTTGTTATTAAGTCACGCTGTCATGCTATTACCAATTTCAAATCAAGTAAACGTACATAAAGGATTTTTTTATAACGTCATAATAATAGACATTTGTATGCCACAACTAACATTTTACGCCATGCAGTATCTCTGGTGCAAATCACTAATGAGCACTCCCAAAAGGTGGAATAGTTATATGAAATTTCATTTCTTGTAATGTATATATAGTAATGAAGCAAAACGAAGGCTAGGTGGATGGAACACAGAAAGACTTTATTGCTAATTGTGATTTTTGCAGGAGATATGTCACCAAGAACTTTGACGCGCTGCGAAAAGCTGTTTGAAGACATACGGAGTCAAAAGGGTATGTGATTAATTTAAAGATACATTATGTAAGATTATTTGGATAAGGGACGGGTCGTTCTTGCTATAAACATTCAAATATAAATAATTTAAAATTAATTATTGAAAATTTCATTCAAATTACCTTATTCTGAGTTGAATTATCACTGTTTGAAGTTTTGAGAAGGGACGGCATAGATTGTTTATTGTCGTAGCAAAATTACTTGTTAATCGTGACACAGCCTCGCTTCTTCATTTTGAAATCAAATGATTAAATGGCGGTCTAATTTTAATCCGTTTACATCCCCATCGCTCTTTGAATTAGAGGGTTGATTATGGGCTCGTCGTGTTAATAAATGTCTCAATAATAATGTACGTGTATATGAGACATATGGAAGACCAAACAGCTCTTTATTCAGTGTTCTTAGTTCTTAGTTCTAAATTCATAGTCCTTAATTCTTACTTCTTCATTTGCTGTCGTATTTCGACATTTGTACACTAATATAAACATTTGAATCTTAAAATCAATATTTGTTTCACAAATCAGACATTTGTCATATCAGATTTGTAAAATGTATTTTAATATAAGATATTTATTTTTTTTTAGAAAATCCAAACATTAGTCTATATTTACATTTCATCAGAAAAATACAACAAAAAACAAATATCGAACAACAAATTTCAAAATACAAATCTCCAAACACAAATCTTGCAAAACATTTCTCTAAAAACATTTCTCCCAAAACATTTCTTCAAAACCATTTCTTCAAATACATTTCTCCAAAAACATTTCTCGAAATTCATCGACCCGGAACATTACAAATCAAGCTGGAATACAATAAGTCACCATACAATAATGGGAATCGAGTATAAGCACATGTACAATATGAACAATCGCTCGGTGACCGCGAAACGATCCCTTGGCAGTTGGAATCGATGTAAGAGTCGGCCGTAGCGCCGCTGCCCGGGCAAAATTTCCCAAAAGCACACTGTATGGCGTATGTCCGTCTTCATTAGCCCAGTTTAGGAGCAGAAAAGTAGGATGTTAAACCCCATTTCATTTCATTTCTCTAATGAAAACACGTGCGTAGAACGGCTAATCGGACCGGGCCTTCGATAACGAAAATAAAAATTGAAATTAGTCTATTTTCAGAAACTAGGCTTTGTCTTATAGGGAAATATTTCTTTGTTCAGAGATGGAGAAATGGAGTTTAACAACCACTCGACACAACTAGGTCATTTCGGGACTAACACATAGTTCAATTTTATTTCAATAATTTGCTTGCGCGTAGGGGAAACCGGATACCCAGGAGAAAAGCCACGATATTGGACAGGCGTCCCTACTCCTCGACACGTAAATCGAAACCACGCCAGTTGACTCAATGACAGACCTTATGATACAGAACGTACGTGCTAATTCGACCATCCCCTTCCACCTTCTTTGCCCAGACGAAAGAGTGTGTTACCTCTTCTAAATCATGTTTTCATGAATGTGCCTGGGAATAAGTTCATACAGATTTTCCGGTGTTATTTCCCCTTGTCAGTGATTCAGGACCGAGGGCTTAACAAGGACAGGTGTGTAGTCGTTCGGATGGTTACGAAAAACCGAGGCCCCGTGTAAACATTGGAGTGCACGTAAAATATCAATTGACGGTTGGAATTCGATATAAGAGTAGGTCATAGCGCCGCTGCCCGGGTTAAATTTCCCTCATAGCACACTGTATAGCCTATGCCTGTCTTCATCTACCCAGTTCGATCGGAGCAGAATAGTAGGACGTTAAACTCCGTTTCCTTTCATTTCAGTTATTAAATGAGGGGAGGTGGCGGAGATTTAAATCTTAAAAAACGATCTCAGTAAGAAATTCTCGATATTTGTTCTACTGGAAAGTATGTTTTTTTGCTTGCTACAAAATGTAAATTTATATTTACATAACTTGCAAAAAGACAAAAAAATGACTGGCACTAACAAATGAGGGGTTGGGAGGGTATTTAACGTCAAAATACCAGCATAACACGAAATACAAAATATCGGGTAGAAATGGTTCCACTACTGATGCCTTCCGTCATACTTCAGGCACAGTAGTGGCTTTTCCTACAGAGTTCCTTTGCGCAAGTTTTTTAGTTAAATGACTAAAAAAAGTTTACTGGCCTATATCTCCCTTAATTTACAAAGACACTAACCCAAAACTGTACTGCACATAGCTTAACATATATAATAAATCAATTCCCCATTGAAATATAGGTGAAGCCTTACCGCATAATTATATGATTTGATAAAATCCAAACGCTTCGTGAAATTGCTCAAGTTCTGAAATTATAATGGCCGCCCAGTCAAATAGAGCATGCGCAATCCAACTCACGTGATCATACGCCCCTTTCCATATATGGCATGTGTCCATAATTATATGCTAATGACCTTAGCGTGGGAAATAAATGTCAGAAACAATAATAGACCGCGTGTTGGGGAGGATGGGCATAAATTTTTCGCTCAAACCTGAACAAAAACTGATAATAAATTTTATTGTTCAAAAAAAGGATGTAATGGGCGTCTTGCAAACGGGATTTGGCAAATCTTTAACATTTATCATGATCCCATTAGTTTTAGATGAGGTAAGAATTTTTCGTTAAAAGTTAACAAATAAAAATTAATGAATGAATGAATAAAATGGGGTTTAATGAATTAATTTTTGATAATTAATTCAATAACTAAATATGTTTTAAAAAACTTTCAATTTTTATGTGTATTGATTTTTGTTTTCACTTTTTATGATAGATTGATTTATTAATCTTTACCCATAACTTTTGTAAATAAAGACCTTTAGTAGCTGGCTTGCTACTTGTGAAAGACTTTCACAGTTGCAACATTCATCCATGTTGGACAAGTTTAGTTTCGATTTCAAAGACACATGATTCCTGTCATTGACATTTCAGCCGAGATTCTCTTATAGTATTTGATCTGGTCAGCGTATAGTAGGCATTGCCTTATATGGAAAGCGATGGGCGGAGTTAAGGCGTCGCGCTATTTGGCGAGATTTCAACTGGCCTGTGTCATGGCTGCCTGCACATTACAAGAAACACCACTAAGAAAATGTAAAACGCATTACCACAAAGAAAAACTGTTCGGTAACTCTTTTAGTTGTTAAGACTTCATTATGTATGATAGGATTACTTATTTTGATACAAACTGTAATGACAATTGTGCGTTTTAACCTATTTGAACTTGCGTCAACGGCCTTAGACTGTACCACTTGTAACGATAACCAGCTATAGTTATCGTTACATTATAGTAACTAGATATCGGGTTGCACACGATGATTTAAAAGAGATAAAGTCCTCTTTCATTGATCCAACGACATAACGCTAGATCATATTAACCAATATATATATAGAGAAACATAACACGCACGTGATTTCATTAAAATCACGGTCATTGTACGATTTTACTTGTTGTATGCTTGCTTGATTCTTCTTTATTGTATGCCAGGTTGATTTGTAATGTTCCGGTTCGATGAATTTCGAGAAATGTTTTTGGAGAAATGTATTTGGAGAAATGTTTTTGAAGAAATGTTTTTGGAGAAATGTTTTTCAAGATTTGTATTTGGAGATTTGTATTTTGAAATTTTTTGTTCGATATTTGTTGTTCGATATTTGTTTTTCGTTGTATTTTTCTGGTGAAATGTAAATATAGACCAATTTTTTGATTTTCTAAAAAAAAAATAAATATCTTATATTAAAGTTACAATTTCATATTTTTAAGTTATATTTTTGAAATTCATTAAAATAAAGCCTTAATATAGATAGTATCTATAAACAGTTCTACCTTGTTAAAGAATAATCCTACTAATCCTATAATTCACTATTGTCAATTAAGAAAAAAGTATCTATAAACAGTTCTACCTTGTTAAAAGAATAATCCTATTAATCCTATAATTCACTATTGTCAATTAAGAAATTGTCAAAAATATCATTTTCAACTTCAAATTCAAACGTTTGAAGATAGCTATTGCATAGGGGCGATAGAAAAACAAGGGAGGTAATTGTGTTATGATTTCCTGTGTTAATGAGTTATAAGAGTGGGGAATAATACCCATGATCGTGTGATAGTGAGTTGACAACCTATTGAGCAAAAGACATAGAAATAATTATGCTTTTACTTTCTTTGAAAATATGAAATTATCGCTTTAAAATACATTTTACAAATCTGATATGACAAATGTCTGATTTGTGAAACAAATATTGATTTTAAGATACAAATGTCGACATCAACTTCCCAGGCGAAAAATCGACAATACGACAGCAAGCCAGAATCATAGGTCGCTATAATATGAATAATTATTTGGAATAAAATGTTTTATCCATTTTGGCGAAGACAGAAGAAAGCCAGTGTGAGCCTAGCCTCTTTTCATCCAAACAAATATTCTACGTGCGTTGAAGACTAGGGGTTCTGGGTGACCGAGACTAGTGTGAGCCCTGATTGTACGTATTCAAGTGTGATCTGGAAAGTAGAGACTACTACAACTTCCGAGGCGAAAGTCGAAAATAAGAAATTAAGAAATAACAAGGTCGCTTATAGCGAGTCGCCAAGTCGCCAAGACGGTATACAAGCCAAAATGCAAGTCGCTATTAGCGACCTCTTTGTATACCTTGCTGTCGCCTTACATTTTGTGGTAACTTCGGCTACTTTTCTACTTTTAGACTTTCTTGTTTTGAAGGGGCGAAAAGTAGAAATTATGAATGGTAGTTATATGCTTCCATAATAGAGCGATGAAGATGTAAACGCATTAAAATTAGACCGCCATTTAATGATTTGCCATCTTGTAATAAAAGACCGGATAATCCAGCCAATGGCCTAGATTTGTTCGGTATACGTAGAATATGTGTCTGAATGATAAGACTATCACGAGTAGTAAACAGACTGTTTCATCTTTTTACAGTTTCACTCACTGAGGATGAATCGGGGGATATTAGTGTGACATTAAACCGTAAGAGAGGCGGGTAAGACATAATTGAATACATTATTAGCAAGCACAGGTTTGAATTTTAAATAAAGTCGTTCACTGCAAGGTGTATAAATCGTCGATTGGGTTCCTGTTATAACGTTGATGTATGTAATATGACAGGGGTAAAATCCTCCTCCACATAAAACATTGGGGACATTACAGTAGTTGTAAAACAGATTATCTGTCTTTGTTCAAGGGAAGTGCTTTTTGTGTAGAAATTCATATTGCTCTCTTGAGAAACAAATGAATTAAAATTAGGTGTAACGTCCTCCTGTTCCTGCTCCGACTTTTTATGAACTATTTTATTTCATTTCAAAATGGATTGGGGAACAGTTTAGGCCTATGTTGATTCCTTTCCAGGGGAGATTGGACTATTGAAGTCGGGCATAAGTGTGTTATAAGTGCAATTTGGCACGGAGAATTCCAACTACCAGGATTATATGTTGGACAATACCGGGTTTGAACACGTGATCTCCAGGTTAGCGAGCCAACGTCTTACTCGCGAGAATGACACAGAATGTGTACCAGAGTTGAAATTGATTTTTGGTGTAGCTTAATTTTAATTGTTTCATTTTCTTCTTTCAGAAGTTTGAAAGATAAACAGGCTCACGTAGATGTAACAGCAAGTAATCTTATTGCAACTCCCAAAACTGAAAATGATAAGTCAGTGTTAGTTGAGGCAATGGTTCAACTATATAATGGATATAAGGCTATGAAATATCCTGCTGGAATTAATTTTGATGGCACAAAGGTATAATTCTAATGATTCAGATTGATGTATTTGAGCTAAATCTGCCTATTGTTGGTCTTCGTTAGCCTCAAATGTTGTATAATATAAGCATTGGAATGAAGAAAACAGTTGATTTCCAATAATTATCTCTACACGTATAGCCTTTTGCTGTGGTATCTTGTTAGAACGTTATAGGCAGCAGTTATTAACCTGTCCGTCTGACATTTCGGTAGATTGTCGGCAATTTCTGATACTAACACCCACTCTGCAACAAAACCTTCAGCTGTGTAGCCTATCGTTGATCTCTGTGTAGCCCACGATAGCCAATTGTCAGTGGTGCAGGACAGGGTCGAGCATCCAAGGTACCGTGTACAATTGGTGTGCACGTTAAATATCCCTTGACAATTGGAAATCAATTGAAGAGTAGGCCATAGCACACTGTATGGCGTATGCCTGTCTTCAGTAGCCCATTTCAAATAGAACAGTAGAGCGCAAAACCCCATTTCATTTCCTGTGTTAATAAACCGTTGCTCTGTCAAATATAAGTATGGATTTACACTTCAAAATACTACGAAAAAAATAAATCTCATACAATTGTTGTTGTCTCCAGTCAAACATGTTTATTTAACCACGAACTTTCCTAGGTGTGCACTAAATATGGCAAATATAGAGAAGGAATTGAATTTACAAAAACAAAAGAGGTTCTTGGGAAAGGGAATGTGGCTGGTGAAATCGTTGTCGTGAAAGATAATGTGACAGGAAAGGAACATGCCCTTAAAACGGTAAATATTCTGTTCTAAAGAGATTACAAGATAAAATATAGTTTAACGTCTCCTCGAAGCAACCCAGGCCATTAACAATAATTTAAAAGGTGTGGCTAAGGTTTCTCGTGACTGAGAGTTCCTCTACACACCTTTCTAAAGGTTTGCCATTTTTGATAATCAAGAACTTTGCTGGCTTGTCCGGTAAGCCAAAGGCTATCAAAAACTTAAGAATGGAACACTATGGAGATATTTTTTTGTTTTGATTATGTCCTCGGTTCTTGATCCTCTAGGTTACTACACCCTGCCTACCAGTGGGGGTATCTGGTGCCAGGCCTCAGGGCTTGACGAAGGTTATACCCAAGCTAGAAATTAAACATACTTTACCAACCTGACTGACCCAAGCCGCCTCTCTGTAGAATGTATACGCAGGACACCAAAGTAGGTATAATATACCGAGTGAATAAACATCAGAGCACTGGAATAAGGAATACGTACATTCTACAGAGTTTAAACGACCAAGGCCGATTGATCAGAGTGGGCCACTATGCCCTCCCGTCTAGGTGAACCATGAGCCAAATGGATGTGTAGCAGAGAAAAGCCCCCCCCACCCAAATCCCCACTCAATTACCAGGATTCCACTCTCCACCGACACGGGTCACTACGCACGGCAAACACCATTGTGCGACATGCCGGACATGCGAAGGGTATATTTTTATCACCCCTACACCCCTCACGGGTGATTAAAATTAAATAAATAATTACTAATAATCCTTGATAATCAATGACAATCTGAACACAGTTTAAACCTTCATACATGAATTCAATTAGTTGTTTTGCAGTTAATAAATTATTTGGTAAAAGCTGTTAGAATGTGTATAGTTGTAAATCTGTAATAATCTAAAGCTTGGTGCTATATTAAAAATAGACTATTGTTCTCGGATTAAGTCGGCATTAGTGTTGGTCTCGAAATTACCCAGTCTCTCTCTCTCTCTCTCTCTCTCTCTCTCTCATCGTTTATACAGAATTTTTCTGGACGTCTATATCTATATTTAGGTGATAATCGCATCGTTTCGAGAAGAAGAGATGAAAATGTGGATCAGTTTAAACGAAGAAGATTTTGTTCCCAGTCTTCTTATGGTTCGCTTTGAAAATAATGAATACAAATTTCACATGGAGAAGCTTGAAAATGGTATAGTGGTTTTAGAATATTATGTAACTTTTTATATGCCTACATTTTACTGCCAAAATTACTACGTAGATTATTAAAAGTTGGTTAACATTATTGGATCTTTTGAAAAATTACAATTGTGCGTTTGAAAGCAACCTTGGTTTATTCATAAGTATCAATTCCACTCAGAAACAACTAATCCCATTTCATACCATTTTGTTTTCAGCTGTAACCTTACGCGATGTTATTGATGAACACATGAATGCTTTTGAGCCTGGTAAAATTCGTCCTGTATCTTTGTCTTTGTTACATGGGTTGATAACCAATATTAAAAAGATCCACGATAAAGGATATGTTCATAGGGATCTCCATCGTATGTATATATTTTATTTGCTTATTTATTTTTGTTCAAGTTTGCAGTTTAAATTATTATACATGGGTAAAATATAAAATAGACCGGGGGTAACGCAGTTTCAGTCAATAATATAACGATGACATGTCTGCCTATATGACTGTTGTGGTTGTATAGGAGGCTAAAAGTTACAGCTAGTAACTTTGCAGAGTTATGGAATAAAATGATGTTGGGTTTAACGTCCAAATGTACTCAAATTGATTAATGAATATTTACTAGATGATTTCCTGGTTTGAATTCAATCGAGTTTAAACTATGCCCATCGTCTTTCTCAGCTACTAATTAAATTAAAATAAGTGACATACCGAGACCTTAAAGGTGCTTTAAATGAAAATAAATGATAAATGTGATTTCTTAGCTGGAAACATTGTTGTCCAAAACAACGAGGATCAACTGGAAATGAAGATAATTGATTTTGGCATGGGACAAGAGAAAAGTCATGCAGATGGTCAACCTGGCGTTAGAAATGATATTATTATGGCTTTCCGGACTTTCTGTGCCTTATACCTTGGTCAAGAATTTACTGGTATAGATGATGTAATTAATAATGGTGTAACTCAGCTTGGAGAAGTAAGAATTCTTGTTTCTCAGTGACACTGAAATGCAATATTGAGTTGTTTTCAAATAAGCCCGTGTCCAAAGCAGCCTAATCAATGGCATTGTTAGGCCTTTTTCTTCTCACATTGAAGATATATTTTAAAATAAGTGGGTGTATAATGTTAACATCCTTGTCCGTCCACACACCTCGTCTGTCCGGGATACATTTAAATTCCCTACAAGTCATAATACGGAGGTGTTTTCAAATCATCATATAGGCCGTCCGGATTTACCCGTTGGGTTGACAGACTGCAG
Organism: Patella ulyssiponensis; assembly: GCA_963678685.1. Taxonomy (NCBI): domain Eukaryota; kingdom Metazoa; phylum Mollusca; class Gastropoda; family Patellidae; genus Patella; species Patella ulyssiponensis. Next base: position 4,537,181 of record OY783226.1, read on the forward strand.
TCGGGGCTTTGAGATCTAGTGGTCCTTCGACCAAGGTGTATAAGGCAATTTTATTGACAGAGTCATAAGCCTTTCCTACACGCACTGTAATCTTGAACAACCGGCATCATCCTCGGCCTTGCTCATTTGTGGACATTTGTCGTTACAGCATACTTTCATCTTCTAGTCAAGAATGTGGGGGATTGGGTGGGGCCTCATAAATGGAATATCCTAGATCTCCTTTTAAATTCGGTACTGGTTCATCTTCTATTTACATATAATTATTTGTAGTTGACAAATGTATATGGTCTTGAAGAAGAAGCCAAGAAAGAAATATTGCAGTTACTCGATGTCTTCTTAGATGTGACTAACTACAACAGTCAAAATTTTGGGAATTCTGAAAAAGTATTGCAGCATGTGGAAAGTATTATGGATAAAGGTGGTAGGTTGATCGATTACTGGTTGTCTTCCGATTTTATTTGTTGGCCAGCATGTATATACTCATGGAGACAGGCCATTTATGTGTTGGCCTATATGTACATACCTTGATATAAATAGTTTTTACTAACATAAATGAAAAGATGAAATGAAATATTGCTTAACGTCCTATAATTGAACGGTGTGTTAGTTAGAGGAAGTTAAACGCTATTTCTCTCCTACTGTAGAATTTCTCACCTTTCCTCGCGTTTCAAACCCACAACCAATTATATATTTTGTCCATTTTTTCTTCAGGAATAGATAAAAGTAAAGTACTAAAAGATGCCGCAAAACAACTCTTCGCAAACAAGATGCAAGTAGGTTAAATAATATATTTTATTGTTGTTTCCATCTGCAATTAGGATCTCCCTACATCTTATCAAGGCTAGATGTTGTATAACTCACGTTCATTGCTCTCCCGTCTGAAGGCAACACCTAGTAACTCACTTTTTTCTTATTTTGAGAAAACAAAGGAAAACGTAATGAATGAATTTTAAACCCCAGCTTATCAATTGATTTGACAATTGAGTTACTGGTTTTTCTGTGGCATACTAGACTAATTAAGGAAGTTGCTAGGTTGTGTCATGGGTATAACTGATTATAAAATAAAAAAATATCTAGTATAACAACAAGAAGCACATACCCTAGTAACTACAAATTTGGTCCTAACTTACTAGGTTATGACTTTTGACGGAAGTGCTTCAGGGACATGAGCTGTCTCGTGCTATAAAGTGAAGTGATGGTTTGATTAGATTGCTACATCTGTCCATCCGTCCAACTGTAAACTCACTTCAAGAACCTAACCATAAAACGTTATATATATGGCATTTATTTAGCACAGTCGTAAAGCTGCTAGGGGTTAATACGGCACTGAGTGTGAGGAAATAGCAACTTTATATTTTGTATTTCAGTCTTCTGTCAGACAGGAAGATGGTGACGAGGGTGAGGATGACGTCGTGGACATGCTAGGATCACCCTTCATCAGTATGGACTTTATAGAAGAAATATTAAATGGGATCAACCTACAAATTTCATAAAAAGACAGCCTTTTTTAAATTTCTTTGAATCTATTTTCTAAGGCTGTCACAACTAACTTTCTAAATATTACAGAAGTTCGTAATCGCTAACATGGTTTTATGATCTATTGTTATTGTTGGTATTATTATATTTGCCTCAATTTGTTTTGTATTTTTACTGTATTAGCTTGATAAGGTTGAAAGAATACTTTTCAGAACGTCGCTTAAATAAATTATAGCTGTTTTTTAAATAGATATATTTAGATGGTTTAGAATTTACCGCTGCCATTTTATGTAATATTATTGATAGTTTGTATTTCTGTTGCATGTTATCAATCACATGATCGATATTGCACGATCAACTACGTCATGGCGAGTTTTCTCCATTACTGCCCCTATATATGGAATAACCTCTCCTCTCATATTCGCCAGTCCAACGATGTAACCTCTTTTTGAGTAACTTTAAAAAAACAATTCTCAAATTCTTGTTCCCGAATCCAGTTTATTTAATTTTAACCCTTTAATACCCAGCGTATCAGATATGCACACCCAGATGATATACATATTTTTATAATCCCTTTGGAATATTTTTATTATTTACTGTTATAATATGAATTATCACTTTCTTAAATGTCAATAAAAGCTCTTGAATGATTTCAATTTCAAAAAATAAACATTAAGTAAATCTATATTTTTTTATAAGCTATTTGTTGCCGGAAAACATATATTTTTATAGGTGCAATTCAAATTTAAAAATATACAATATTTTTTCTGAAATTCAATGTCAAAATTCAGTGTATCATATATGATACAATGGGTCTGAGCAATACTTTATTGATACATAGAATTAATGCAGTGTTCATATTATGTGTTAAAAGAGTGTCCGAAAAGTCTTGAAATTCGGTCATTTGTGTATTTTGTATTACATCAATTAATTATATGTGTGTATTATACTGAAAACGGATTCTTGTAAAAATTTGACTTTTTGGGGTGTTTTTTTGAAATTGGGATTTTTCTTTTTTTGTTACGCATTTTGTTTCAAAATGATCAAATATTGAAATGGAATGAAATACAATTTAACATATTCATTATTAATGCAAATTAACATTGTTTTGATACGATTTTGAATATGGGTTTAGAATTTGTTTTGTTGCGATTAGCCCACTGTATCATATATGATAGACATTGAAAATCAAGGTCAAGGTCGTCCGATCCTACATTTTTCACTGGGATATTTTTTACTGCATGTAAACCTTCAACAATCCAAACTATCATTTGGGATCTAGAAATTAACCCAAATGAGTCGCAACGCGCGAGAGAGAAATGGGGTTTAACGTCCACTCGACAAAAACTACATTGGTTATTTCGGGACTAACATATGGTTCAATTTTATTTCAATAATTCGCTTGCGCGTAGGGGTCTTTAGTAGTGGGAGGTCCCAGAGAATACTCACAAGGTTGGACAGGCAACCCTACTCTTGTCACGTACAACCGCGGAATCGAAACTACGCCAGTTGACTCAATGACAGACCTTGAAATACAACGCGCACGCGCTAACCATAGGCTTCTGTGTCTGACTAATCTAGAGTCACGTAGCTCAGTAAGCAAGATGCTGGCTCGGTAGAAGATCCGGGTTTTGATCCCAGTGTTTGCCGTGAAGGTTCCCGAGGGTGCAGGAAGGAGGGCTTAGTCGTTTAGATGGCACAAAAACGAGGTGTCGTGTACAGCTTGGCGGGAACGTAAAAGATCCATTGACAGTTTTGATTCGAAATAGGTGTAGCGTCGATGTCTGGTCAAAATTGTCCTCACAGCACACCACATGCCGTAGTACCGTCTTGACCATGACGTCAAATCGTAGTGGTAAAAGAGGCGGTTCGCGATGGAACCACGTGGTGGGGAGGGGGGGGGGCAAAGTGGCACCTAGTTGAATCCCGACAAGGTGGACTAATTTCACAGAAGATAATTGGTCAATTGTTCTAAACGTTAATCCCTACTCTGTTTAGTACTATAATTTAGTGGCACTAAAATACATAAATTTACGCCCAGACTGGACATTTTGTTGTTATTCTTTACTTCATAAACGAAAAACAAATGAATCTATTAAGTTAGAATTGTTAGATCGATTGATGTTTGGAATCAATTAAATTAGAATTATTAGATTGATTTGGAAATTCAAACTGTGGAATAAAATGGGTTTGAATGTTCTACTTTTGTTCAGCAACTGGTTAATGAAGACTGACATACACAAGGGTGGGTGTCGGCATTTGTCAGCACGGCTTCTCCTTGTCAGGGGGCCACGATGGCTATATGGGTAAGAAGCCGACTCACTATCCTGGAGGTCGCTTGTTCGATCCCTGCATTGGCCGAGAAACGTCATCGGGATTTTCCAACGTGGTTTCCTTTTGTAAGTGGTACACTATGGAGGGCCTTACAAGCTGAAATGACAACATTAATTTATTCAAAAGATTATATTGGGTTTGAATGAAACACAGTTAACTTTCGCTGACATCTTCTGCTACTGGTATCGTAGATTTTAAAACATATTCCCCGTTCTCTTTCAATGTTGGACAAAGAGATAAAATTTGTTCTATGATATCGTCAGATACTCCACAGTACACATTCAGACTTCTCAACTTACGACATCTCGTAACCAGGTTAATTAACGCTTCTTCTAATTCCCGCGAACTTATTGTTCTTAACACCACGTGCTCTAGACTTCCGGCAAAAGAGTTCGCAGCCATATTGATACTCTCGTGCACTGGCGCCATTGTTTCTAACCTCAGATCGCAAACTGGAATGACGGGATTCAAAATGGCCGACACTTTTTCTTGAAAACAGTCATGATCAAAATTCATGGTTACTTTTAGATTGGGAGACTTTCGAACCAGCGATTTCCAGGATTCGGGGGAAATAACTTTGATGTAATTCTCCTGGCGCCTGCACTTGATAGATAAATGTTGGATAGGTTTTCTTGATTCGTCGCTTAACGCCTCGAGAACCTCGTCAGACAGACTACAATAGAATAAACTGAGATGGGATAAGTTGGTACATCGTCCCACCAATCTCACCAAACAATCCGGATGAATTTTACAAATTAAACTACGATTCTGTATATTGAGAGTCTGGAGATTTGGATGATTACTCGATAAAACATCTAGAAGTTCTTGAGTTAAATCAATCCACAATCTACCCAAATCTACCGTAGTTAATAATCCAGCATTTGTAGCGTCAGAGTTAAAAAATGTTTCTAAACTTTGAATAAATTCCACACCACCGTAAAATAAAGGATTTTCGCCATCGAACTCAATCGTCAATGATGAAATTTTCGGATTTTCTGTTTTCGAAAGAATTTCTAAAACTTGACAGGCATTTTCTCGATTCAGCTTCTCGTGTTGATCCAAGATAATTTTCACAGCTCTCACGTGATGTCCATGTTGTTTTAATAAATTGAGGTATCGATCATCAGTTTTTGTATAAAATTTACAAATGAAAGTTTCCAAGGATTCGACATCGATTGACATCCCAGAATTTTCCATCTGTAATAAAGAGAAAACCGGAAATGATATATAGTAAGCACGCAGACACAAAAAATATACAGCTACAGAATCGTTTGGGGGTTTCTGGGTTCCACAAGACGAGGTCTTACTCTTCGGACTGTAACTGATTGGAATATGTCTAAAATCGCCGACGCTAGTAACATGAAAAATCTCTTTCCATTATTATGCCTTTAGTTTATTATATTCATTTGAAGGGGGATAACCTTTTTCGGGGGGTAAATAACTCGTCTGATACCGTCCATCATACTACACGCAGCGATCCATCCACGTCATTCTTCGAGAACACAGGTGGAGCTAGCTGTCGACAGGCAGCCTAGGTTTGGGATGTCCGCCCACTCCTCTTTCTAGTCGTACGTTTATGCTTTTTTTGAAAAAGATTTTACTTTAATAATATATGAAATAAAATGGGGTTTAACGTCCCACTGGGCTAATGAAAACGGGACAATGTTTACAAGAGCCGGTGTCTCAAATTGCTACGGATGGTCTGGGTGGTCATGAAAGCAGATTTCGACTAGCGGGGTCGCCGTCCGCGTAGTCAGTACCAGGGGCGTGGTGAGGGCAATTATTGAGAAGAAATTATGAGTAACAAAAAAGATTTTGGCACAAAAACCCTTTTAGTGACCGCGGAGCTGTGGCCTGCGAAGCCGGCCACCGCGAGCGCCGAAGGCGCGAGCCCGCGGCGGGGGGTCCGGGGGGGCCTCCCCCGGGAAAATTTCGAAAATTAGAAGCCCAGAAACGCAATCTCCAGCAATCCGAGACAATTTGATTGTGATTTTGGCGCAAAAACTTTTTGGCGCATGAGTATGGCTACTCATGAACTCATTCTCACCACGCCCCTGGTCAGTACATACCTGTATTATCAGTTTTAACTTGTCGTCGTCGATATTATAACATGGCCGCAATAGGCTTCCATACATGTCCAATAACTGTGCCAGTATTACAAAGGAAATGAAATGGGGTTTAACGTCCTACTGTTCTGCTCCTAACCTGGGCTAATGAAGACGGGCATACGCCATACAGTGTGCTATGAGGGAAATTTTGCCCGGGCAGCGGCGCTAGAGCCTACTCTTATATCGAATTCAAACTGCCAAACTGTGTACACAGGACCTCGGTTTTTCGTCCCATCCGAACGACTAGACAGCTGTCCATGACAGGCGTATCATAGCGGCAGTGTCAGACTGGTGGTCCAAAGGCCCACCTGTCAGGTAATTGACCAAGGCCCAAACGAGTACGCGCCTAATGCGCGCCACGAGCGCAAACCCATTTTTCAAGCATTTTAGACCAAAGCAAATTTTTGATTTCCTGATAAAATTAGATAAAAGAATGACCTCAGAGCACTACCATTAGATGAATTTGAGAATTCTTTTTTCTTTATAGACTTAGGCCCGCTTTTTTTTGATGATAGTTAGGGGGGCAGAACCCGATATGCCCGAAAAAATTTCGCGTTCACAGAGAGCGGCGCCGATCTGCCTCGAGAGGCGAAGAAGCGGAGCTTACCGTCTTCGTGAAGCAGAAACGTAGGGCTTTAAACCTCATTTTATTTCATAAGGCTATTGCCAGTTGTGATCCGAGTAGCCAGCTAGTTTTACAAGTTTAACAATGTAACGACAGCAGTATTGAAAAATATGGCTTACCTTTACTATGCATAACTCGGCCTTGTAGAATGTAATATACCTGTTTGTCAATTGACCTACCTTTGCAATCAAACGATATACAACTCTGTCCTATCGCTATAAGGGTTATATAGACCCATCTATGCGTTATATTAACTAACGAAAACTTCTACCAGCCTAAAAAGGTCATATGTAAAAATTACTATAAAAGGATATACGTATTTATAAACGATACGAAGAGAGCAATATAGCCTACCGTTGTCTTGACCTTGGTAATATTTCACAGACACAGCTAGTATTATCGAACATAGACCTATTATCCTAAAATTTCCCGTTGACAAGCACTGAATAACCTGTTTAAATAATGAAATAGTTAGCGTTATTTGTAATACATAAATATAGTCCAATCCATAGAAGGTTATGTTACATTGATGTAATCTTTCTTTGTTGATCAAAAATTAAAGGGGTAGGCCCATCCATACATGTATATACCCAACTGATCAGCAGTGAATATTTGCTAGGCCGCTACAGTCACTGATAAATTCTAAAACATTTTTTTTATGTATTAGAAAAATAAATTATGAGAAAGAGAGAGAGAAATGGGGCTTAACGTCCACTCGACACAAACTAGGTCATTCCGGGACTAACATATGGTTTAATTTTATTTCAATAATTCGCATGCGCGTAGGGGGAAAATCGGAGGACCCAGAGAGAAATGGGGCTTAACGTCCACTCGACACTAACTAGGTCATTCCGGGACTAACATATGGTTTAATTTTATTTCAATAATTCGCATGCGCGTAGGGGGAAAATCGGAGGACCCAGAGAAAACTCACGAGATCGGACATGCGACCCCACTCCTTGTCACGTACAACCAGAAAATTGAAACCACGTCAGTTGACTCAACGACAGACCGTGTGATACAGCGCGCATGTGCTAACCATTCGGCCATGGTCGATTATCCATTTCATGATTTAATCATGAATGAAAGTTAAGCAACAAATCAGATTTAATCCAGTAAATATTTCGGGCTAGCGATGACATCGAAAGTTGATTATGTTCTGGATAAGTTAATAATGTAGATAACATTTCAAGCCTAAAGAAAGACCTGCAATTGGCAGATTTAGCTCTTGCATAATGTATGTTTAAAGGTGGCTGTCATTATTTATCTTTTATGATAAAATTAATAGAGACACATTATTATGGGTCATCACCTTTAATTCAGATACAGATTTAATCAATACCATATATAGTATAATTTGGAGCCGCGCTATAATAAGGACAGACGCGCTATATAAGGACAGACGCGATCCGTCTTAACGTGGAATCGATAATCGAATTAACGTAAAGACATGTTTACGGGAAAAAATCTAATTGCTCTTAAAGAGCGTGTGGCTCTATGTTTTGAAACCATAAATGGGTAGATTAATCAATAAAATTATGTTTATATACGCGAACGGTTCAAAGTGAATTTACGCCTAATTTGCCCATTCTTTACGATTTGTTTTATTATTTTATCATTTGTGAGTCAGATCTTTTTCTATGTACTACCGCATTGTAATTTACGATATGTCTGCTCTCTAACCAGAAGGCCTGGGGTATAAACATTCCTCGGACTTTTCCGGTGCAGTTTCCCCCTTCCCAGTTTCGCAGTCGATGTCTAATCGTTCGGATGCCATGATAGACCGAGGTCACGTGTACACATCGGTGTGCACGCAAAAGTAACCTTGACAGTTGGAATTCGAAATGTATTTATGAAGAGAAGTCCTATAGAAAAAGTATAGGTTCCTATTGAAGTTTGTGGGATTATATAGAACACTATAGAATGCTATAGAATGTTACGGGAAAAACACATTCATTCTGTGGTGGGTTTTTTTCACGTGACTATAAATTCCAAAATATTTATTCTATTTTTGTATAGGATCGGTAGATGAGTTATTTGCAAGTGTAATTTCCCATAGAATTCTATAGAATACTATAAGAAACTATTGGAAAAAAATAAACATATAGATTCACCGGTGCTGCTATAAAATTGTTGGTAAAAAGAAAAGAACTAACTTGTATCCTGAAGGAGTCAGTTGAGTAATGCTTTAGTCTTTTTTTAGAGTCAGTGAGAGAGAGAGAGAGAGGGAGAGAGAGAGAGAGAGAGAGAGAGAGAGAGAGAGAGAGAGAGAGAGTTTAACGTACACTCGCCACGAACTAGGTCTTTTCGGCACTAACATAATAATATGGTTTAATTTTGCGATGTCTTTTATTCATACTATAGTGATGCATATGTGTGAATTATGTAAAAGTTTCTAACAGAATGTTCCTGGGGGCAATTTTCCTTAATTTACTGTGCTACCACATTAATGACAAACTAAAATAAGCTTACCACAAAAAAAAAAAAAAAAATAAAGTCTTGAAATGATATTTTAATGTGGTGTATGAAATATGAATGAAATAGTGATACATGTTGACACTCTAAGAACCCCCCCCCCCCCTTCCAAAATGTAGATCTTCACAGCAAAAATAACAGATAACAATAAGTCATTGAAATTCGTTTGTTCGTTTCTGGAGTTTAACGTCCGCTTCCACCTAGGGTGATATCGGAGACCAGTCAATGAAACTAAGTTTATTTGAGCAGCCTGACCGTTGGGTGATCCTGCTAGTTAGATTTTAATGACTATAGCAGATTCTGTACTCAAATTATATAATTTGTTGAAGCCACTAGGTCAACCGTGCATCTACCTATCGACACACTATAATTAACAACACATTTCCTGTCTTGAAATCTCTTTGGTCATTGGCTTAATTTTAAATTCTAAAATTCAGTGTATAACCACTTACATTAATATGTTAGTATTAACAGGGGGGAGAGGGAGAGAAATGGGGTTTAACGTCCACTCGACACAAACTAGGTCCTTTCGGGACTAACATAGGGTTGGTTTCAATTTTATTTCAATAATTCGTTTGCGCATAGGGGTCTTTTAGCAGTGGTAGGAAACCGGAGTGCCCGGAGGAAACCCACGAGGTTGAGAAGGCGCCAAATACGCTCACACCAGGGATCGAAACCACAACCGCAAGCCAGAGGTGACCGGTCAGCTAGAGGTCGAAGCGCGGCTCTTTAGACTACTAGGCCATCCCAACCCCCCTAGTATTAACAAGAAACTGGAGAGAATGGTGCTGTTTTTACAAGATTTAATCAAAGACAGACAGATAAGTATACTTTATTACTTTCTCAACAATGATTTTAAATTAAATAAGATTTATGTGATTTTGTTTTTTTTATTTATCTTTATTTAACAATTTTATTCACTATATTTCAGTTATATCAAGAACAAAACTTGTCATGGTTCCGACACGCCAATCATCAACATAATTCATGAGAGAAGAAATAATAAGCTTATCAATTTCAAAGAAATCATGGGCCAACTTTGGGAATTAATTAAAAAATTCTATATAGAATTCTATAGTACCCATTCCTACAGAATTTCTAAACTACAGTATTCATTCCTATACATAACTGTAGAAATTCTTGCAGAAGGTGCAATAAAAAAACCTATGGTTATAGAATATTATAGTATTTTTCTATAGACATTTTCCCGTAAACCTGTAGGAAAAATTATAGAATACGCGCTACCGAAAATGCAGAATATATTGGGCCGTTATTTCCTCCAGGCCCCCAAAAATTCTGTAGAATACTTTAGAATTTTATCCTGTAGAAAATGGAAAACGCCCCACACAAAACTCTATAGATTTTCTATAGAATTCTATAGAAAACTACACTGGTATTCTATAAGACTTTTTGCTAAGTCCGTGCCCAGGCGCGGATACAAAGGGGGGGGGGCGCACCCGGCGCACGCCCCCTATATTTTTTTGCGGTGGCGAACAATTTTTAGTTCATATTCTCGCGGGAAAGGAGAACAAAAACAGTTTAGGTTGGAAATCGTAATTTACAGTACTAGTATGAAATTAGTTCTTGTGGGCATTTATGTCCACTCAAAAATCATGGGTCGGGCTTCGCACACCCAACTTGGTGCAGCACGCCCCCCTTTCTGAAAATCCTGGATCCGCCCCTGGTGCCAATACGGCGCGCTATAATAGGCCGGGGCAAAATTGTTCCCATAGCAAATTCATGGCATATACCCGTCTTCATTAGCCCAGTCTCTTCAGGAAAGTAGGACTTTAAACCACATTCATTTCATTTTCATAGCTAGACTATCGCGGTCGCGTATTCATTTATTTTTGGTGATGTAAACTACATGCACTATGCAGTGCAACGGTTATTTGAAAGTCCACTGAATTGGTTTCGGTTATTATAGATCTCGATGCACGCAATTTTTATGCCTTCTTCATTTGACATAGAAAAACTCAAGAGTACAGCCACATCCTAATTATTATTAAATAATGATTTATGCACCAGTAAGTAAGTTAATCACGCTGTACTTTGAATCATGAAGTTATTTATAACTTAGCGCCGTATATGGTTATTGTGGGCGTTACCGAAGTTAGTCCATGTGAGCATTTTATGAGTAAGCGATTCGGTTCCCTTCCATATTAAAAACTGAAGAGTGGCGGACGGTAGGGAAATTTATGGATCCTGAAAATCGAAAAGTTAAATAGGATCAATTCGTTTTGTCTTGAATGATGTAAATTCTTTTTCCTAATTAAAAATAACCAATATTAATTTATCTAAGACGCATACAACTACTACATATCGAATAACGAACTAGCTTCACTTGTTCCCGTTAGCTTTGAGTGGGTCACTTCGTCTTCTGAAAGGTGAGGCTAATGCTTTAAGCCGTACGGTGATGATATGAATCAAGGTATTTAGTGGAAAATACTGCAGCGATCGACAAGTAACCTTTTGTCGCACACAGAAATGAGTGAAATATTGACAACTGATTAGTAAGATCACATTACTAATGCTCAGGAAAGTGGACTGACAAAAGCCTCAACTTCGCTTGTTATGAAGCTGGTTAATAGCGAAGGTCAAGGTTAGTTGAGCCATGTAAACAATTCGAAAGTAGATTAGAAGCATAATCTTCGCTTTATTTATATAGTTGCCATAACTTAGTGGATTTGGAGTAAATTTGTCATTCATGGTTGATATATGATTCCCATTATAAGATCCTATCCCTAATCTTAAATAAATGGGAGTTGGGTCAATCTAGTTCCTTTAGACTTTAGTGGCTTTATTTAATTAGAAACGGTCTTCTCTCTCGCGTCCGATCAGAGTCCATTAGTTAAGGAATTGGGGCCAACTATATGATCAGATCACGATACGTTATCTCATGGACTGTATGTTTTATGTTTGTTATGCAAGAAAGATGTTGGGGAGGGGGGGGGGAGAAATTGTGACAAAATAAGGGTGAGTGGAAATTACTCAAGGATTTGAGTCAAATCAAAGTTACAAAAACTGTGAAATAAAAATTATGTTGTTCTGTTCGCTAAATCACTTATTTCTCGAGGATCTGGTGGATGGACCTTCCCATACCCAAACCGCCCCAAATGAAAAATCCACTGATGTATCTAAATCAAAAAAAGCTATATATTCAGTTTTGACTTCTGCCCCTTTCGTTATTGGCTATATTTGGTATTGTTGTTAAATTGAGAAGATCATCTAAAAGACCCAGGTGGGTTTCAACGTCTTACAGGGCTAATGAAGACGAGCATAAGCCACACAGATTATGCGCGAAATTTTGCCCACGCAATGATTCAACATCCTATTATTATTTTAATACCCAGCTGCCTGGGGGTCGCTAACTTGCTGCCAATACAGGACCTGTTTCTTTTTTGTCAAACTACACCCCTCGTAGTAAATTCACTGAGCCAATCTCGCTCCCCTGTATTGTTGACCGAATTCACTGATTTGAAAACCAGATATAAAAAGTGAATTGCCAGAGCTCAAAAAACCATTCTATGAGTAAATCTGATTAAAACACAGATCCTATTTCGTTTCGTTTTTATAGTTCAGTATTTCGTTTTACTTGTCTTTACTACACTATGATCTGGAAGAGTTGTTATCATTGACGTGTTCTGGCTGATGTGAGGAATTATTCAATGAAACAGTATGTTGTGGTGAGATCTTGGCTTTTAGATGCAAGGAACTGTGGGTAAACCACTAGAAAGATCAACGCTGATTGATTAATCAATGAGTGACGTCACAGGGTCATGAACTCCCACTATAAATTGTCAGATCTTCATGTAGTGTAAGCCATCTAAAGTATACAAAAAATGGAACGAAATATAGATCTGTATTTTAATCATATTTTTCCAAAACAGAATTGGAGAAAAATGGTACTAATGGGAATATTTACATTCTAAATATCTTCTTTTGTTTTAATTTCAGAATTAATATTGGTCGACACATTCAACGGCGCGTTTTATTGGGTGATAAAAAAGATGACATAGGTGGAACCAGATACAGGCTGAGAATTACTGCTATACATTTGGCAAGAATATTTTTTACGAGAAACGATACCTACGACAGCATAGACATATTGTGGGATAGAATAATCTTGTCCAGGAAAGACTCAGTGCCCTGTGCAGACGTCAGCGTGCACATAAAAGAACCCTTGACAGGGAAAAATTTGCCACGTATAGCAGACTATTTGTGCGGTTGGTGTAGAACAGTAGGACCTTAAATCTCTTTTCATTCATTCATCCCCTTTTCCAGAAGAATAAAACGACACAGAACAGAAGGATGTTGAAGCGCAAATCAGAACAATAAAACGGAACAGAACATTAAAACGTTAAACCTCATTTCATAACAATAAAACAGAGCAGAACAGTAGAAGATTAAACCTCATAACTCATTTCAGAACAATAAAAGATTAAACTGCACTTCAGAACAATAAAACAGAGCAAAACAGTAAGATGTTAAGCCTCATTTCAGAACAATAAATGGAACAGAACAATAAAAGATTAAACTGCATTTCAGAACAATAAAATGGAGCACAACAGTAAAAGATTAAACTGCATTTAAGAGCAGAACAATAAAACGGAGCAGAACAATAAAACGTTAAACCTCATTTCAGAACAATAAAAGATGGCTTCCATCACTGACGAGATGTGGATCAATCTACCAGAACATATAGTTGTCCATATTTTTTCATATCTTCCGTTTTACCAACGTTGTAAATGTGCTCAAGTTTGTCGAAGTTGGCTCGGATGTTTTAATCAACCCTTCCTCTGGAAAACATTCACTTTTCAATTTTATATGGAACTTGACAAACGATACCTCAATTTATTAAAACAACATGGACATCACATGAGAGCTGTGAAAATTATTTTGGATCAACAAGAGAAGCTAAATCGAGAAAATGCTTGTCAAGTTTTAGAAATTCTTACGAAAACCGAAAATCAAAAAGTTTCATCCCTGGCAGTCGAATTCAACGGAGAAAATCCTTTATTTTATGGTGGTCTGGAATTTATTCAAAGTTTAAAAACTTTTTTTAACTCTGACGCTACAAATGCTGGATTATTAACTACGGTAGATTTGGGTGGATTATGGATTGATTTAACTCAAGAACTTCTAGATGTTTTATCGAGTAATCATCCAAATCTCCAGACTCTCAATATACAGAATCGTAGTTTAATTTGTAAAATTCATCCGGATTGTTTGGTGAGATTGGTGGGACGATGTACCAACTTATCCCATCTCAGTTTATTCTATTGTAGTCTGTCTGACGAGGTTCTCGAGGCGTTAAGCGACGAATCAAGAAAACCTATCCAACATTTATCCATCAAGTGCAGACGCCAGGAGAAGTATGTTAAGACTTTATCACCTGACGCGTGGACTGGACTGGTAAAAAAATCCCCGAACCTGAAAGTGACCTTGATATTCGATCACAACTGTCTCCTTCAAAAAGTCTCGTCGATTTTATGTCCAGAAATACCCGTAAGCGAGCTTCGGTTGGAAACATTTACGATGCTCTTTGACGAAATTAACATGGCAGCGTCGTATTATAAGCATACACTTGAACGCTTAGTGTTACAGACCCGAGGATCAAAAGAACTCGAAGAGGCGTTGATTAACATCGCGACGAGATGCCAGAAGTTACGGAGTTTGTTGGTTTATTGTGTTTTGTCAAAAGACGTTGTTGAGAATATTTTAAATCTGTGTCCAACATTAAAGGAAAATAATAATTACATTTTAAAGTGGACAAAAGATCCTGAACCATGGATTGTTGGTGTTGAAGCTGGAGATTGAATGATTGTGATGTCCTTCAGGGCTGTCTTAACCCATGGACAAACTGGGAAATTGCCCAGGGCTGGAAAAACTGATGGGCAAACTGGGATATTGTCCAGTGTTCCCTCACACTAATCTATATAAGTTGTGCCTTGCCAATACAATAAACAGGGGCGGATCCAGGAATTTCAGAAAGAGGGGGCGTGCTGCACCCACTTGGGAGTGCGAAGCCCGGCCCGTAATTTTTGAGAGGAAAAAATGGCCACAAGGACTAATTTCATACTAGTACTGTAAATTACGATTTCCAACTTAAACTATTATTGTTCTCCTTTCCCGCGAGAAAATATGGAGCTAAAAATTGTTCGCCACCTTAAAAAAAAAGAGGGGGCGTGCGCCGGGTGCGCCCCCCTCTGGATCCGCGCCTGATAAAGAGAGAGAGAGAGAGAGAGAGAGAGATTGAGTCCGCTCCACATAAACTAGGTCATTTTTGGACTAACATATGGTTCAATTTGGGAGTTTTTTAGCATTGGGAGAAAACCGGTGGACCCGAAGAAAACCGAACGAAGAAAACCGGTGGACCCAGAGAAAACCCACGAGATTGAACTGACGATCCTACACCTTGTCACATACAACCGGGGAAATTGAAACCATGCCCGTTGCCTCAATGACAGACCTGATGATGTACAGCATGCATGTGCTAACCATTCAGTCATCCAACTCCCTGAGACCTTTCGATCTAAAACACATGCTTTATGAACCAGTTGGAAACCCAACCTGACTGAATGTCAGACAATATTAACTAAGGGGCATGCATTAATTAGACATGACCTTCCCCTCAATTTGATTGTACACCCCCCCCCACCCACAATTCAATTTCACACCAGTTAAATAAAAGTTTTTGTTACGTTAATCCTTAGTTTTGATAACATCCATAATTTCCTATTTTGTACATAGTTTTTTAATAGAAATTGTCTGAAATGTGTGCCTTATATGTTATAGGTAGTTATATCTTGTTTTAAATACTTTTATAATTTTATTTTTTCTTAAAACAATGGATTTTCTTTTTTTAAACATACGTTATCCAAGAGTCAAATCTGCCTATTGCAGGTCTTTCTTTAGGCCTGAAATGTTATCTAAATAATCAATTAGACATTAATTTACATATCCACACCATAATTCAACTCTTGATTGCATCGCTAGCCTGCGATATTTGGTGGATTGTTATCCGATTTTCTGCATAACTTTTCTTCTCAATTTAATTATTAAATGGATAATTGAGACTTAATTTTTGGTTCACAGATGATCAAATTTGACTGAAATTTTCAGCGTGCCTTTACATTTTGTAGTTTTTAACTATTATTGTGAGAACTGCCAACTCTTTATCTTATCTCCAACAACTATTTAAATTTAAATATATTTTATTGATCATAAATGTTGGAAGGGATGAGAGACAAGTGAATTCACTTACATTAAAGCTATGCTCCCTATTATCTATAAGTTGTTTATATTATAACAATATCTCACATACAAAGTGTGCAATAACTGCTATAATAACCTGTTGGTATACTAATAAATATGATATACTCTTCATATTGTCATCTTTAATTGTGCCTGATAAGGACAGTTACCTAGTTATTCGGATGGTACGAAAAAGGTCCTGTGTATGTAAAAGATCCCTTGGGGCAGTTGGAATTCGATGTAAGAGTAGGCCGTAGTGCTGCTGCCCAGGCAAAATTTCCCTCACAGCACATTGTATGGCATATGCCAGTCTTCACTAGCCCAGTTTAGCAGCCGAAAAGTAGGACATTAACCCCCATTTCATTTTATTTATTTAATTGTGGAACAGGAACCATTATTACTTCTACAACTGTGTCTAGGGAAATTACATGGTAAAGTTTCTAGACAGAGATTGTTCTTGTTCAGTGGGACTCATTGGGAAGTAATAAAGCTTAAATACAGTAAGGAAAATCAGGCCCTTATTTCAACTAAAATTTAGCCATTTATAAAACATTTGTTTTTTTTAATGTATCAAATACATCAATAAGAAACTGTGTGCAAAGTTTTGTGTTTCTGGATCAAGGATATTTCTCATAAACAGTGATTGGAAGTTGGGTAAATTCTTAACTTAAGTCTGAGAATGCTTTGTGAACTCAGGTACAAGCTGCCAACCACTCCCTTTTAGCAACATCTCCTTGTAAGCAGCCACAATATATCTCCCTCACCCCTGCTATAAATTCTTTTGTTTAATAAACGGTCCCTCCCTAACACGGCAAGTGGTCAGTGTTTTAGTTATAAAATACAGGAATACTTTGGTCATTTTAAGACATACTTGTTCAATACTAGGAACAATATGTTTCAAAATGGCAAATGATATGCCTTCATTTTGACACATGGAAAACTTAATCTGAAATACATCCTTTATGATGTAATCCCACCAGATGTCCAGCCATGTGAAAGCCATTAGCCATAGCACATAGATAATGTCCTTGTCTCCTAAAGATGATATCTGAACCTGGTATGATGCAATGCCCAGCTGTTTATTGGTCCGGGAACTCTTTGTACCAGACCTCAAAGACATGTCGTTAATCGATTAGCTTACCTTTCTAGCCAATCGGAGCATAGCAATTAAAGGGGAGGGGCTTATAATCTCTGGAAGGGATTAAAAGAAGATATTGAATTAATAGGTCAGTCAGGTCCAGGCAAGGACACAGAGAGTGGAGTCCAGACACAGGACGAAAAGGAACGAGGGAGAGTGTCTTGGAGTTGACACATTTATGCCAAGCGAGGACATGGCTCCCTCAATAAAAGTTAGTTATGGGGTCTTGAACATTAAATTGTTTGTAACAATCAGGATAAAAGTATTATAAGACGTTAAACCCAATACTATAACAAATAATTCTACTTTCAATCTTAAACATCACACAAGAGCTAAATCTGCCTATTGCAGGTCTTTCTTTATTAGGTCTGAAATGTTATCTAAATTATCAATTAGACATTATTTAACTTATCCAGACCAAACGACTCTTGATGGCATCGTATTTCTCCGATATTAGATAGATAAGAACAGGTATTAACTTTGGCCTCTCGAGCGTCCACAAGATTTTTTGAAGTGATCAAGGGCCATAACTCTGGTAGTTATTATTGGAAAACAATAGGCTTCTTCGTCTCATGACCTTAAACACTGTGTATAAATTTAAAGTCAATCGGATATTAACTTTAGCCCCTAGAGCGTCCACAAGCAATTGTGGACGCCGGACAGACGGACGGACGGGGGCGACGACAATATATACGACCACATTTCAATGTGGGCGTGTAAAAATGGAAGAGCGAGACATTGCTTCGAACAACAAGTATGGTAGTTGCAATTAGAACACTTAGCCTCCCAACACCTAATGTCAATACGTACCTTTGTGAATATAGAATTTGTTTTGTGCACACAGGTTTTTTGTACCATCCATACAACTAGCTTACCCTTGTATAATCTACAGATACATCTCCTCTTGAAATCTGGCCTTTTAAAATCAGAGAAGATGTGGAATGAAATGAAATGAAAGTAATTTTGCCCAGGCAGTGGCACTACGGCCTACTCTTATGTTAAACTCCAACTACCAAGGGATCTTTTACGTGCACACCAAGTATACACTGGTCCTCAGTTTTTTGACTCATCCACCCTGTTCTTGTCATGCCCTATACCACATGAGGAATGAAATCAAATTTAATGTTCTATTTTCCACCGGAAGGAATAATGAAGATGGACAGTGTGTTATGTGGGAAATTTTGCCCGGAGAGCAGCAATACAGTCTACTCTTATAGAGAATTTCAACTGCCAAGTTCACGATATGTGTACATGGGACCTGGGTTTTTCGTTCAAACATTCTATCAAAAAGCCAATGCCCCAATCCCCACACCCCTGTTTATCAGTAAAATGTCCAGTACCCTAAACCCCACAGCCCAGTTTATCAGTAACAAGTATATTGCCCTAACCCTCACACCCTTGTTAAGAAGTAAAAAGTCTAATGCCCTAACCCCCTGTTTAAGGTAAAAAATCCAAAGCCCTAACCCCCACACCCACGTTAATCAGTAACAAGTTCAGTAACAAGCCCTAACCCCCGCACCCCAGTGTCTATCAGTGAAAAGTCCAACAGAATGTATGTAACACCACATTTATACATAAAATAATTTGTACAAAATGTTTAAACAATATTCATTCAATCATTCAATAATAATAAATGGTCCCTTAAAAACAGTAGTCTCTATCAGTCTAGTCTTTATCATTCCAGCCCAAATTTATCTCCTTTTCAACTGCAATGAATAGTGATCTGGACAAAATTATGAATGAATAAATTGAGAGAGAGAGGTTCACTCGTTCACTGGACACAAGCTAGATCATTTCAGAACCAACATATGGTTTAATTTTTATTTCAATAATTCGCTTACACATAGGGGTCTTTAGCTTGCACAGAAAAACTAGGAGGCTGGACAGACGACCTTGGCACGTACAAAAAGGGAATCGAAACTATGCCACTTGAGTCAGTGACTGATCTCCTGATTCCATGCACACCCACTAGACCACACCCAAACCCTGGTTGAAATGAAATGAGGTTTAACTTCAAACTTTTCTGCCCAACTGGGCTAATGATTATGGGCTTGCAGTGTGCTATGAGGGACATTTTGCCCTGACAGTGGCTACCAGGTACATGTACTATTATTTGGATTATTTGGACCTTTTACCACCTGCCAGTCTCATACAAAGCGCCTTGTTTTTCATCCGATGCGAATGACTCAACCTGTATAGAATATCCTCAGGTACGTTCTTGATCGGCATCAGGATCGAACCCAAGACCACCTGATTAACAGTGAGCCAGAACCTTACACACTGAGCGACTGGTAGACAGAGACAACTAAGTTATTAAGTGTGAACTATATAGTGCACTGCCAGCTCACCAGTTACCATGGATACAATATTCTACGCAGATGAAAAGGAGATAAATTTGGCTATTACAATAAGACATTAAGGAGTTATAAAACAAACAATAACATTTACAAAATAAAAATAACAAATAGTATCTACATGTACAGGATTTAATTATTGGTCATTTTCAATATAACAAATAACTCATAAAGAATACTGGATTTAAAAGAAGAAATCTGATTAAAACACAGATCCTACTTTGTTTTGTTATTCTAGTTTAAAATTTCGTTTTACGTGTCTTTACTACACTAGGATCTGGAAGACTTGTTATCATTGATGTGTTCTGAATTGTGTGAGGTATAGAGAGAGAGAGAGAGAAATGGGGTTTAACGTCCACTCGACACAAACTAGGTCATTTCAGGACTAACACATGGTTTCATTTAGTTTCAATAATGCGCTTGCGCGTAGGGGTCTTTAGCAGTGGGAGGAAACCGGAGTGCCCGGAGGAAACCCACGAGGTTGAGAAGGCGCCCCTATCACCATACCACATACGCTCATACCAGGGATCGAAACCACAGCCGCAAGCCAGAGGTGACCGGCCAGCTAGAGGTCAAAGCGCGGCACTCTAGACCACTAGGCCATCCTAACCCCCCGTGTGAGGTATAAGCCAATGAAACGGTCTGTTACGGTCAGCTTTAGGCGTGGTTTGCATGGAACTGTGGGTAATCCGCTAGTTAGTAGTAGCATCAAATGTCTGACATCATAGGGTGAAAATCCGCTCGTATGACCTCTGACGTGACCTATCGCTACAACTGATCAGATCTTCACATAGTATAGACCATCGAAAGTATAAAAAAACAAAACAAAAAATAGATCTGTTTTTAAATCAGATTGTTATAGTTATAGGAGAAACTATTGAGAAATGGAATTTAATTAAAAATACATTATGCAAGAGCTAAATCTGTCTATTGCAGGTCTTTATTTAGGCCTGAAATGTTATCTAAATTATTAATTAGACATTAATTAACTTAGCGTGTGATATTTACTGGATTAGGATCCGATTTGCTGCTCAACTTTCATTCATGATTTACTCATGAAATGGACTATCGAGACTATGTTTTTCATCATACCGACTTTAGTAATGATGATCAAGGCTAAGCCAAAATTTCACTCACTAAATTCTCAGTTCATTTTTGATCAATTTGCCTGAAATTTTCAGCAAATTCCCTTTACAGTATTTATTTTAAACTATTTTAGTGAGAACTGCCAGCTCTTTATCTAATCTCCAATAATGTATCTTTAATTATTCATGAATTAAAAACATGTAAATCATTTTATATATTTTCTAAAACAAAACATCAATTTGTTAAATCAGCTGAAGGTCATATATATAAGACTATTCTAGTTTGTCAGATACTGTTGTGTCACTTAAAGATGCTTACGTAAGAGTTAAATCTACTTGAAATGAAATGTTGTTTAACGACTTACTGTTCTCCGGGGGTCACGGTGGCTAAGTGGATAAGGCGCTGGTTCGCTAGCCTGGTGGTCGGGTGTTCGATCCCTGCATTGGCCGAGTAAGTTCATCTCGATTTTCCGGCGTGATTTCCCCTTGTCAGTGATGCAGAAGGAGGGCCTGACAAGGACAGCTGCCTAGTCATTCGGATGGGACGAAAAACCGAGTTCCCATGTACACATTGGAGTGCAAGTAAAAGATCCCTTGGCAGTTGGAATTCGATATAAGAGTAGGCCGTAGCTCGCTGCCCGGGCAAAATTTCCCTCACAGCACACTGTATGGCGTATGCCCGTCTTCCATTTGCCCAGGTTAGGTGCAAAAGAGTAGGACGTTAAACCCCATTTCATTACTGTTCTGCTCCTACTGGGCTAATGACGACGGGCATACGCCATACAATGTGATACGAAGGAAATTTGCCCGGACAGCGGCACTATGACCTACTCTTATATCGAATTCCAAACGCCAAGGGAAATTAGAGGTGCACGCCAATGTATAGACAGGAACTCAGTTTTTTGTCCCATCCAAACAACTAGAAAGCTGTCCTTGCCAGCCCGTCTGTCCTGCACCACTGACAAGAGGTAACCAAGCCAGAAAATCAGGATGAACTTTCTTTGCCAAGACCGGAAACAAACCCGCAACTTCCAGGTTGGCGAGCCAGCGTCTTACTCACTTAGCCACTGCGGCTCCCTAATCTGCGTATTGCACGTAAATTATCAATCAGACATTTATTCACATGACAGTCCCACAATCATCTAGTTTTGGGCAGAACAGATTTTTATTTTCAATGGTGTGGTGACAATAGGAGGAGCTGACAATTCATCAAACATTATCCGTATTTATTGAAGAGAGATGGACTCCCGCTACTTCACCACATGACTAACTAAAACATACAAATTTTACAAAAACTTTTCCCGTATTACATTACTGATACTAAATTATTGCATACCTGGGCTCAGCATTCCATCCTCACCTGGCAACGAAGCTAACTCCCGACCAACTAAGCTCCACCCTCATCTCCCGACAATTTGACAACCCTCCACTCTCAACTCCCAACTAAGCTCTGCCCTCAACTCCTGACAAAGCTCAATCAACAACTTTGGACTAAGCTCCACCTTCAACTCCAAAGCTCCACCCCCACCCCCACCTCACAACACTTGCACCACTCCCACCTCACGATTTACATCAGATCAACACATGTAAACCGAAGATCTCCAAATACCGGTACTGAATATGAAGATCCCACATTTGAATCTAATGAGTAGAAAGGTTTTAATTAATTTATTCCCATCCCATGTTTAAACCCCTCTATCAGGTGAGTAGAAGGGTGTTTTTGTAGGTTTAAACCTCAGTATCAGGTGTTAATTAATTTATTCACATCCCACATTCACTAGACGCTGATCCTCAATCTAAGTCTATCCACAGATTTGTTCGAAATGGCTGAGATTAATCCAATATTTTTTCACCTTCCAAATATCTAAATCCTGGCATCATGGCACTGTTTACTACTACAAGTCCACAATAAATGGACATGAGGTGCTTCAGCCACTTAGCATCCTTGCTTCCAAACAACTGATACCATTGTTGAGGTTTGATACCATTTTGGGGTTTGATACCATTTGGGGGTTTGATACCATTTCGGGGGTTTGATACCTTTCAGGGGTTCAACATCGTTTTGAAGATGTGATACTGTTAAGGGGGTTTGATACCATTTCAGAGGTATGATATTTTTTCGAGGTTTGATACCATTTGGGGGGTTTGATACCATTTAGTCACTTAGCAACCCAGCTTCCAACCATCAGATCTTCTTCTGCTGAATATACTACTGGAATATTGCTTTCAGTTCCGTAAAAAAAGAACTCGGCACAGATTTATCAGCCGGACATTCTCTTCCTCCTAAGTCTCGGGATTTAACCCTTTTCCAGTTGGTTCCTTTTAAAATGGATTCAGAACCCTGCTTTTGGCATATGCAGGGCTGTTAGCTGTTCATCTTAAATAAATTCCCACTTTCATCCAATCATTCTCACGATCAGTTTTAACAACGCACACGTTAACGAATTCATTATGCAAATTAATCCAATTCAGGCATCCAATAAATTCAAGCGAAAAACAACGTCCACATGGCCATAACAACATTTAACCCCAATAAACACGTTCCATAGAGTATTATTAACGTAAAGATAAGACCGCGCGTTTCACGATCAGGCACAGTGCTTTTTAACATAAGTTCTATAAAGGCATGGCAGATAAACTGTCCATCTAAAGCGTAACACGGAACCACGTTTAAAATAACTAAAGCTCCCGATAATGATATCAAATATCTAGAGGTCAAGTTAAGGTCAATTTGATCATATATAAATAGAAATGAAATGGGCTTCCGAAAAACAATTCAAGCTTTATGGCACCAAGGGAATAGAGAGAGAGAACAATGGGGTTTAACATTTTCTCCTTTACACCAACCAGGGTAAAATGGGAGAACGCTAGATCAAAGACGGTTCTTTTGACACATATGACGTCATATATAGATTGTGGGTTAGGGTTAGGATAAGGGCTAGGACCTGTAGATTTCGTCAAAGTCTCGAGATGTAAACACGGCTAGCCCTAACCCTAACCCTGGGCCAAGCCTAACCCTTACCCTAACCCACAATCCACATGTGACGTCATAAAATGCGTTGGATCGACTCCGATCTAGCGTTCTCTGGTAAAATGAGTATATACAAGTTTTATGGAAATCAATTGCCTTTCTACATGTCAAACAAAATGGGGTTTAACGTTCTACTCCGCTAATGAAAAGGGGCAGACACTATTTGCAGTGTTCTGCAAGAGAAATTTGGCCCCGACAGACATGTTTCCATCCACTTTTCATTAAATTCCTACCGTCAAGGCTTCTCTCTCGTTCCCACCAACGTGTACACAAGATCTTGGTTTTTTGGGGTACCTCTGTCCAATAGAAATAGAAATGGGGTTTAACATCCTACTCTTCTGCTCCTAAACTGGGCAAGTGAAGATGTGGGATATAATTCCCAAGGCAGCCACACTACAGCCTACTCTTATATAGAATTCCACCTGCCAAGGGATTTTTTTACTTGCACGCCGCAATAGAAATAGAAGTCGGCCTTGTAAAATGTAAATCCATGTTTTAATGAAGAA